>OX941089.1:8780000-10030000 GCA_954870635.1 Arctium minus | reverse complement strand
GAAATATAAAATTGTTTTTATTCATTTAATGCATGTATGTACATAACAGTTGATGAACCGACAATAAATAAAAGTCATCGATATATTCGTTAAAGACTAAATTTTTATATTTGGTGTATGATTAACTAAATTGACTTTAACTTGAAGAACATTAAATTCGGGTAAAAACACATAGAGCACGTCTCAAACACCGATAAATGGTAGCAATATTTACAATGAATAATTGACTATTATAACATGATAATATAATGTCAAGAATTTGAAGCACTAGAGGTAAGGTTGACTCTATACAAATAAATTTTAAGAAAAAAAGTAACAATAGAATAAATATTTGGTCTTTTGACTGCAGGGACGGATGCATAAAATTTTTCATACGGTGAAACCACATAATTAATATAATATATACTATATTATAAAGTAAGAATAAAAAAACTCTTAAATACAAATTATTAGGCACAAGGTACCATCATTTTATGTAAAATTTTAAAAATCTCTTAATCTACAAGTATCAAAGCACAAGATACATATTACTATTGCAGACTTATAACACCCACCAATTTGGTATGTACAAGACATTTCTTTTATGCATACATTTCCATGTATCACCATTTAATTAATATATTATATTACTATAAATTTGTTTTAATTATATTTTTAAATATGTAGTTGGTTATTTTTTTCTAGATGTCATTAAAATATATAAAATAATTATTAAATTCTAACAAAATACTTAATTTTTTATATAAAAAAAAAATATATTATTAAACATAAATTAAATAAATTTATAAAAAAAACATTATCATTTTCTCAAAACCATCCAAAATCGTACTGTAAATCGACAAAAAAAAACAAAAAAAAAATGAAACATTAAAATCGTGATATATCTCGCTGCATTGCGAGAGTACGCTTCTAGTAAAATATAGACCCAAAATACATTTACAAAAAATACCTTTCAGATTTCAAAATTCAGATTAGTAAATAAGTAAATCAACATAATTATTTAATTATTGAACTTGGGCTAGAAGTCTAGAACAGATTAAGTGATTAACTTAACAGACCTTGGGCTAGAATAGAAGTGAAGAATTGGGCTTTCAAATTAGGATTTGGTGCACCTTTGAAGTTTCGAAAATAAATACGGTAGCACACTCGAAAATGATACGGTTGCACCTTTCACGAACGTAAAATTTTTACCCTTGGTCGGAGAAATGATACGGTGGCACGTGCCACCGTAGCCACCACTCTATGTCCGTCCCTGTTTGACTGAGTCGTGTAATTTAATTTTTTATGAATAGCGAAATTATTAATTTATACATCAAATGGAACGTATTATAACTATTTCTTTAAAAAATATACCATTTTATAAATTTTAACGAGTTATGAACTTATTATGTTGATTTGAATCAAAACCAGATAAAAATACTTTCATTTCATTAATGTATACCTTTCATTCTTTCTCATCGATGTATTTTCTCAAAATATTTTTCAAAAATCAAAATCGGACAAAGAGACACAAGTCTTCTGGCAAGAAAATGGTGGGGTGGGGGTAGACTGAAAACATGCATACCAGCGATAATTATGATGTTTAATATTTGAAGTTTAGAAATATCAAGACTTAATAATACAAAGGTAGTCCTTTTTTTCGCCTAAAACAATGAAAATGTCGCTTTCGTTCAGACTTGTTGAAAATAACGTAAACATGATACGTAAACTGTATATTTACATTTTCTTACATAAACTATTCAGTATTACGTCAATGAACATTTGTCGGAAAAATGATTGCTTTTCCCATTTTACCCTTGAAAAAGTGGTGCACCTTTTAAGTGATTGAGTACTCTTACAGGTTGGAAAGGTAATAATGTTTTTAACATCTTGGTACCATTCATTTTTTACTTTATGAAAGACCATCAATGATGGTTAAAGTGAAAGTAAGCTATGGTTGCCCTCCTTTTTTTTTTTTTTTTTCTTTTCAAATATATGGTTTCTTATGTGGTCAAATATGAATCCCAAAATAAAGTGAGTCAACTTTAGGTCGGAATTATTTTTCAGAACTGAAATGATCAGATCTTTTAACGATTTTATCGAATCATAGTTGTTGGACGTACTGATTTCATTTGACTGTGCGAAAACTGTTTAAACTCATTTAAAGTCATATGATTGGTCATTTATAGTAATGGATCATAAAATCTATCATGAAACACAAATTTTATAAAAAAAATTCTAATAGATGAAAATTATTTCATTCGTGATTTCATACTGAAGTTTTTAAACAGCTCTATTGATTATAAAAATTAGAGGAAGAACAACTGCAATAAATTTCATTGCTTTCTTTGTAGTATCCCACCATTGTGCGACTTCTCAGTTATCATCGCTCCTTCTTTTCACTCAAACGTCTCCGTTCAATTCTAGAATGCCCAGTAAGCTACACACCGACAAATGCCAGACACATTTAATACTGTTAACTTACATGATGAATATTGTTCGTTAAGAGTTTTATATCTTCGTGTACCTCCATCAACAAAATGTTACGTGTTATGTGCGTGGAAACCTCTTTCATCAAGCCGGCTTCGACAAATTATTACCCCTGTTGTTACTATCCGTGGCACGAGATATGACGATATCGAGAAATGGTCAAAATTTGACTTCTTTTTTCCTTGAAAATAATGTGTTGATATATATGATTGTAGAAGATCTTGATATTAAAGTGAGGAAATAAGTTAGAAGCAATGGGCAAGTGGCAAACCATAGTGTGTTGTGTTGTGTTGTGGTGAGATGGTAGTGTGGTCTCCTTTGGGCCAGGGTCCAACCTGTCTGACACCCTGCAATGCCAATCCATGTGACTATAGCCTCTTTTGTACTTGATTGGTCTTGTTTTTGGTCAAAACTAATGGTAGCTTTTTTTATTTTTATTTTTTTGGAAATTGGCTAAAAGTACCAAAACGTTGCACCTTTTAGTCATTTTTTCCTGGGTTTTGCAATTTTAGCCCTAGGTCTGTAATTACGGACCTGTCGAAAAGGTGCTAAGGTTTCATCTGCATTTGACACGTGGCTTAGAAATGCGGATTGCGGAGGTGGTTCACCCGACCCATTGCAGACTAGCCGCAATCCGTAAAATTTTTGGTCTTTTTGTGATGCGATTGCGGACCTACAGGTTCGCCATTGAGGACCTAGGGCTAAAAACGCAAAAAATGAGGAGAAATGACTAGGAGGTACAATGGACCATGTACTTTGGCCATTTGTGCCAATTATTTGTGCCAATTATTTGTGCCAATTTCCCTCTCTTTTTTTTATAACCAAAGAAACACAATATGTTAATGAGTACATCTATAAGAACCTCTACGTGCTTCTTTAACCGTCCGTTAAATTCTCTTTTTTGTTGTTTTCTTCTCTTCAACCGTACGACAAAGAGATTTTATTTTTGCCGGTGTAGGCAAATACGCTGCAAATATGCAGTGTGAAAGGTAAAGTAACGGCAAATCATAGGCCCACCGTTCTTTTGGCGTCTATTTGGTTTGTATGAGTGGAAAGGATTTGAAGGGACTTATAATTCAAATCTATTCTAATCCGGTGTTTGGTTTGCAATATTACTCGGATTTGAAATCTATGATTTTATTTGAAATCCATCAAACATAGGATTTTCAAATCTCACGGATGTGACTGTGATTTGTATTTAATAATGTTTAAAAATATGATAAAAACATTTGTTTGCTAATAATCAATTAATAAAAAGATAATTTAATTATTTTTATAATTTTTTAATAATCGATTAGCCGGCTCGAAAGGCCCCCATTTTTTCTAAAGAGCCGTTTTCTTCGAGTGGCTTATAAGGCAAAGAACCGGTTTTTCCAACCAATTACCAAAAAAGAGCCCTTTTTTTTCAATTTTATTTTACAAATTTCCCTTAAACTCTGGTACTCTAGATGGGTATTTTGGGAAATTCAATTTATGCGAGTCAGTATAAATAGAAAATGTAAGGGCCGTTTATCTAACGCTTACCCGGTAAGTGCTTACCAAGTCACGTTACCTTATCGTGGAACATGGCAAGGACCATGAATTTTACCCGGTAAGAACAATGGCAAGGTCCAAGAGTCTTACCCGGTAAGTGATGGTTATGACTGTTACCCGGTTAGCGCTTACCGAATGAACTATTGTGTATGATGCCGTTTTTCATGGACTAAAATCTTAACGGGTAAGGTAAGTGATAGTGTTGAATTTACCGGTAAACGCTTACCAGGTAAGTGATTGGGTAAACGGCCCCCGAGTATAAATAGAAAATATTGGGCCACCAACATCTCTATCTTCAGGGTCTATGTACATTAGTCGAGATGTACACAAACTGACCCGTAAACCCATAATTACCCAGAAAAACACACCAAATCACATTTTACCACCAATAAAATGCAAAACAATGTGAGTTCAGAACAAAGATCCAACTTGAGGAAAACCTTCAAAACCTGAAGTCTTCCAACCACAAAATCCTCAAAAACCATCCAATTTGACCCCAGAAAGTCAAAGGTAAGCAAAGTGAGCCAACAGTTTTGATGGTCACAAACAGAGAAATAAGATGAGCAAAAATACAAACTAATGCATCCAAAAAGCCGGATTCGAGTTTCTCGTTTTAAGGACGAAGGACTTGAATTCCATGAAACTTAGTCAATGTCGTCAATCCAGTCCCCATAAACACGGCTAATCTTATAGGGACCCTTCCACTTCCTAATGGGCCCCTCCGATGTGGCTGGCAGCAGCCCAGAACCACCACCACGAGCCACCGATGAGTGGGTAGATGCTACAACGTTCACTTGCTTGTTGGGGTTAGCCTCGTCGTCAACAAGAAGTCCACCACCGTATCGACGAAGTTCTGCCAAAAAAGGTGTAAAAATAAAAATATGATATTCGGCATTGTTCGACTTGGATGTCAAACTTAAACCAAACCAAACACACTCAATATATCCCACTCGAAAGTAGGGTCCCCCTCCCCCCAAAGAGGGCCCCGGGGGGGGGGGGGGGGGGGTCGGAGAGACCTTCCCACCACCACAAAGGGATATACAAGAAGTAGAGGAAGTATGGAAACAAATGGTGCAGTATAACACACACAGGACGAGACAATATAATAATTTGTTGTCGTGCTAGGACCCGATTGAGGGGGACAAAAATGCAAAATTGATAAATTACTAAACTACCCATATTCACTTTCGCCTGTCCAATCCAGTATGTCCCATCTGTGTAGCAAATGCACCGTAAACAACCCTCTACCCATATGTAAAGGTTCTGATAGTTTACTATGAATTGTTACATTTTAACAAACCTTTTACTATTATAAATTTATAATACTTATGAATGTAGTTATCTACTTTTCATTTGAGCTTAGGGGCCGTTTACTAGATGTCTAGATGCTTAACCGGTTAGTCTTTACTGGATCATTTACCTTACCGGATGAACATGGCAAAAGCCGAGAATCTTACCGGGTAAAATCGATGATAAAGGATGGAAAGTCTTACCCGGTAAGTGAGGGTGACGACTTTTACCCGGTAAGCGCTTACCGGGTAAATTGTTGCATACAATACCGTTTTAATGGACTACAATCTTACCCAGTAAAGTAAGTTAGAGTGTTTGACTCTTACCTGTTACCGGTAAGCGCTTACCGGGTAAGTGTTTGGATAAACGGTCCCTTAGATATACACATCAATTTTGAAAATGAGAGCAAGTTGTTTAACCATCAAAGTCAAAGGCATGACAACTATGAAACTACGGGGCATTTGGTTTGCATGATTCTGACAGAATCTGAAAGAATTGGAAAAATTCCATTCCAACTATTGGTTTATAGATGGAATGGAATTGAATTTCACTAATTCCAACATTCATAACATTCATGGACTAGGATAAGACGAATGGTTCTACGACAAATTTAGATTAAATTATGTCGAATATATAAGCATTTGTTGGACCTCACTAATATCTTCACCTCTAGATGGTTGGATGCATCGCATGAAGAGGCAAATCCCCAACATTTTGAGGTTCCATGAACTCGTATATAAGACCAACTCCTTTGGTAAACTCCACATGGGTATCGTTACCGTACCATCCCCACACCAATCTTGTGTAACCTCAATCATTCTTATTGACCTCTTGGTACAAGTCTCCTCTTTCAACCCATGTAGTGAGTTACACTTTGCCTACCTCTCAAAGGGCTAAATCAAACCAAACGAACTCAGTATATCCCACATAGAGGTAGGGTCTAGGGTAGGATGTATAAAGTCGATATTTGAAGATGCTCAATTAATTTGAATGCACCATAGCATCTAGAATGGTAATGATTCTTGGATTTTGGAGGGTTGTCCTTTAAGAAAGCAAATTTTTGGTCACAATATGGGTGTTGAATGTAAAGGCCATCCAAATGCTTTCTTCATCACATGTAAGGTCGTCTAGTATCTTTTGTTTTGCACACCGGGGGTATTCACGGAAACAACCTCTCTACCAATTGGAATAGAAACAAGGTCTATGTACATCCAATCCCACAGACCCTAATGCCATGTGGGATATAATGGGTTTGTTTGGTTGGGTTTATGTAAGGTCGTCTAGTAGGAAAAACTATTCTAAGCTTTATCAAATCAACTATGATGAGATGGTTTTCCTCGTGGAAAATATGGCCTTTGTTCTCGAGCAATTTGGTAACTCCAAAAGTGAAAATGATTATTCATGGTTCTAGAAATAACAAGGCAAATGCATCTTCATGCTTGTTTATATTGACAAAGTTATACTCACAAGGAATGATCCACAAGGTGTGATGACCATGGAGTTCTACAAGAGAGCTCCATATAACTTATCTAGAAAAGTGTTTTGGGTGATTAAGGAACCACACACTGAGCAGGATATGTTATTTTGCCAAAACAAATACAATGTGGGTCTCTTATCATAAGGGTGTGTTTGGTACGTAGGATAGGACACCACAAAAACTTTTCTCCTGCTTGGCACGACATTAGCCTGGGACTAATAAACCTGACGGGACAAAAATGCATTTTTTTTCCTGTCCCACCAATATAGATGGAACAAAAATCATGAAGATGAACAAGATTGGTAAATTAGTATAGTTACCCATGTCAAATTAAAACCCTAAAAATTTCCACAACTTTTTCACTTGCTTTTGGATAACAAGAAGGCGAGCTTCGCCTACTAGGCATGGCAACGGCGCAGGGATGGGGCGGGGAATGCAACCCCCCCACCCCCAACCCCCAACCCAGTTTCACTATCTCATCCCCATCCCCAGCGGGTAGAAGGAATCGAATCCCTCCCCGGTTTTTTTGGGCCTATCCCCGTCGACCCCTGGTTTTTGTTGGGCTTATCCCCCGTCCACCCCCGGTTTATGGGTCAATCCTCGGTTCACCAAAAAATGGTTTAAATTGGTTGAAATATATAATATATTATATAACACATACTAAAAAAGATATAACTTTAATTAATATATATACATATGGGGACAGGGAGGGTTGGGGAATCCATTACAGGCCCAGGCCCTGTTTTCAACATATCAAGGATCCCCAGCCCTGGTACCCTTTTTTACTTGGAATCTTTGGTGTGTTAGGTTTGTAGGATTTGGAATGAAATTGAATTCTATTCTTTATAAATAATTTATAAAAACAAATTATAAATAATTATAAAAATAATTAAATTACCGTTTAATTAATTGATTATCACAAAAAAAATGTTTTAACATAATTTATAGCATTATTACATACAAATTCTACGAAATCTCATCAAATACCAACCATCCCCGTGGGATTTCAAAATCCTATGTTTAATACTAGGATTTCAAATCCAGGAAATCCTTCAAACCAAACATGGGATTGTAATGGAATTCAATTCCAAGTCCAATCCAATGTCTCGCCTTGTTGAGGGAAAACGCCTCGAGGCCTAATTCCGCCTTTTAAAACCTTGTTACATATAAATCCTAAGAAATCCCGTGAGATAACAACCACCCCCGTAGGATTTCAAAATCTTATGTTTATGGTATTTCAGTGAAATCCAGGGATTTCATATCCAGGAAATTGTTCAAACAAAACATGGCATTGAAATGAAATGAAATTCCAAATCCAATCCATTACCGCAAACCAAACAGGCCCTAAGTGGTTTGCTCACACATGGATCAACATACTCATGCATGATTCAGTCATGAAAACTCTTCACAAGGATGGAAATCCCCTAGGATCTAGAAACCGAAGAAGATTCATTAGGGAAGAACTCGATTATCTCAATGGGTTACAATCAGTTATTGTTTCAATCATTTTTAGGACTTACAAATCTTAAATCTCTATCGAAAGATGACAAGATTTGTAATTCTATAAAGTAGATGGAGCAAGACAACAAGGTGTAGGATGGTCTTCTAATCAAAATGTAGAAAACTAGAGATACTTAGGAGATTTGGCCAAATATTAGTAAGCTTAAATAGTAAAACAACAATAAAAGTTTGACCTGTCATAGCAATGTAAAGAGCTAAATAAGCCTAAATGGGTTGAGCACATTGTTCACTCCAAGCATTTATAACTCTACTCATTTTCACCGCACCTCCCTTGTAGAACAACACATATTGTAAAAACCAAACGGACTAATAAATCCTATAGAAAGGTAAGGTCCCCCCGCGCGCAAAATTAACATTTATTAACACACAAAAACCTAGTTCACCATATTGCGCCCCGGGGGGGGGGGGGGGGGGGGGGGTTGGCCCTCCTCCTTTCCTAGAGAGGTTGTTTCCATGAAAATCCTTGATTTGTAAAACAAAAACTAGAAGCAACAAGCGAGCAAGCTACACGTGAAGAGTGTTTTCAAACAGGTAGCGAGTTCAGTAGATTAAGAAAATAATTAAACACAAAACTACCCATATTGTAAAACCTAGTCCTATGACTTCAGTAGAATTTTGTGGCTATATGCTACATCTAGTGCATCAAAGAAAAAGCTTCATGACTAGAGGATGTTATAAATTTCAATTTCCCTTAAAAATTAACATTGCCAAGATTATCCTTAGAAGTCATACATGGAGTTGTAGTCATCATTAATACACATAGGATAAACATAATAGACTGGATGCAAGATTAACCTTAAGGGTTACACCATGAAGTTGTAGAAAGGATATCTTAACACACAATATGTATAATGACTTAATGGTCAGGAAATCAAGTGGGCTCGAAACAAAGAAGTCATCTACAACTAATAATTCTCAAACTATGTGGTTTTACACGAGGCATTAAATAATGGACAAGATTTTCACTTTCCTATTTGTGTGAGGCATAGTTTTAAAAATCCCAATCGGGACTCGAGGCGTTTTCCCTTTGCGAGGCGAGGTGTAAGCCTCGAGGCTGTCCGAGGCGTAAGCCTTGAGGCGTGTAGATATATATATATATATATATATATAATATATATATATGTGTGTGTATGTATAATACAGACTATATGTGTGGAAAACATAATTCCATACCAAATAAGATTCATAAATACTAATAATAAGCAAAACATAATTCCATGGAATAGGAAGCTTGATCTTCGGTGGTGGTGTCTTGCAAAGGAAAGTGAAGTGGAGTAGGAAGCTCTTTCTTTCTTCTAAAGAAGAGGAAAGGACACCCCAAAGTGGGTTTTTGTACTTTTAAATTACTAAAAGTACAATTACTTTTGCTTTTGACTTTCTACGTTTTTAAATAAAAGTACAAATTATTTTTTATAAAAAGTCATGAGTCTCTCACCAAAAACAGAAAGCATAACCACAAGGTTGTGGTGTGGTGGTAAGAGCCTGGGAACTTCATAGCGGTTGCCCGGGTTCGAGCCCCACTCGCAGCATTGTGGCCACGGGATGAATGCCCGCGGGCCATAGGCCTGTTTTCCAGGAGATTAGTCCGGGCCCAAAGTGGTCTGAGATACTCCTTTACCAAAAAAACAGAAAGCATCTGAGGCTTGCGCCTCACCAGCGCCTCACGCCTCAACGCCGCACCTCACGCCTCAACGCCTCGAGGCAGCGCCTCACCGATTGAGACGTAAGCCTCGTCCAGAGACCATGAGGCTTAAGCCTCATGAGCGGTTTTGGACCGCCTCGCCTCGAGGCGTAAGCCTCAAACGATTTTGAAAACCATACTGTGAGCATGTGTAATGGCAAACAACATAAGAACATAAGTGAAAACAATGAAATCGGTTTGTTATCTTCAATAGTTCAATGTCATGTTGGTCTTCAGGGTGCATTTGGTACGTGGGACTATTAAGACACGATAGTACAAAAATTTGTTGTCCCACATTTGACGCGATATTAGACCGGGACAAGATAGACCTGAGTGAGACAAAAATGCATTTTTTCTGTCACCAAAATAGGTGAAACAAAAATCAAGGAGATGGGACAAGATTGGTAAATTACTAAACTACCCATGTCAAATTAAAACGCTAAAACCTTCCACAATTCTTTCACCGCCTACCTCTCTCTCAGCAATCCTATCCGCGTAGCATACGCACCCCGGATGAACCTCCAAGGAGTGGGGGAATAAAAGGAGGTAGTCATAAATTACCTTCACACTCACTTTTAACATTGAATTTATTTTACTATAAGCAAAGGGTATCTAAGTTGAAGTCTCCGTTACAGAAGCATTAAAAGAATAGTTGTCAATTGCATAAAGAATGTCGGTTCATTTTAATGAACATTCCAAATGGAGGCAAAAAAAAAAAAAAAAAATCAAACAGAACATGAGTACATTTTCACATGTGCCAAGAATGTGATCAACTAATAGCCAAGATTTATGTCAAAGTAACAATCTTTGTGTCTAGATTTTAGTCAAGAACTCAAGATAGAAACTCGAACCATTTGTGGTTAATGAGTATTATTCAAGCTAACAGGCACAGGGAATTAAATGTAGTTTCCAACATAAAACCATAAAAAATATATAAACCAAGAAGCCGATTTACGATTATTAGTTTATTACTATATGAAATAAGGTTAAAATGAATTATACCTGCCTCCCCATGAGCAAAAATGCACTTGCTCCCGAATGGGCAAGAATTAGTCTGCTCCCACTTGTTACAAATCTTCGTTTTCCAACTCAAAGGCTTCACGGTTGAATTAGACGCTGCTGGCGCTAGTAGTGGTGCTGCTGGTGGTGCTGCTGCTGGTGCTAGTGGCGGTGCTGCTGTTGCTGCTCCGCTTCTATTCCCAGTTGCTCCTCCATTCCGATAGCCAATACTACTAGATCCAGGACCCAAAATTATCGCAATTCTTTCTCGGCCTTTTATTTCATCATCATGAAGATAAGGGCATTTATGACCCAAAGGACAGCCCTCTTGAGAAGAGAACTTCTTGCAGTGTCGGCTTTTGGATGATCTCTGCATCTCAATCATAAAGCGAGAAGACCCAAGTGATGGAATTTGAAATTCTTCCCTTCCCGAAACAGGTTGATCATCCTGATTGTCATCTCCATCTCTTGGGCCATGTCCACCGATTATATGAATGACATTTCCACCATCTCGGCCGCCATCCATTTTGAATGTGGCGGAATCCCTCAGGAAATCTTTCTAAAGTTAATACTAAACTAAGTAGAAAAAACCCTAGGAGAAACACTTATATATGGGTAGTGCAGCTCTTAAAACGACGTCGCAAAACTAAGTTATTGTTTGTTAACATAAATAAAAAAGCTAAGCCTAAATAATTAATGAATCATTGATACAAACTAGTAGAATAGATAAACGCAAATAAGAAGCCTAAAATTCAGAGTATCACGTGCATTGTAAATTAAGAACGAAACACATAAATGGACAATCTGCGATGCAAAATAGAAAAACCAAAAATCCCAACAGTATCACCAATATTTGAATGTGGAATCAAGAACATCCAAATAGATGGAGATTTTGTGATGTATTATATTACGACTTTCAAATCCTACACAACATAGTTATTGTAACAAGGAAACAATAAAACTACCTAAACAACAACCAAATATCCAGAGTACAAATGAACCAAGAAAGGAAATCTTAAGAATAGTACAGCCTTCGTCATTGAAATCTAGAGAGCAGATTCATGAACTTATCACAGTAACTTAAAAAACTAAGGGCATTTACGCCACTAGAAAAGGAAAATTACCCAATGAAAAACAGTTATTATCTAATAAGCAAGGTAAAACTAATGCATTAAGACTCAAATTAAATAAATAACAGCAATTATGACACTGAGAAAGGGAAAATTATCCAATGAAAGCAGTTATTATAGAATGTACATGGTAGAACTAATGCTTTGACTCAAATTAAACCCAAATGTTTAGATTTTCAAACATATATTACCTGCATCAAGGGGATTTTGTCAGCATACAGCCATTTTACATAGAAAGAACATTAACAAAAGCACATGGTAATCAGTTTATGTTAAAAGATTAATACCAGTTGGGACAATGAACACTTGATTCTGTTTGCTTCGATCCCTGAAAACATATTTGATTGTTCATGATTGTGCTATATTGAACCTCCATCCAGCTTGCAAAAAACAAAATAGATCCTTGTCTTAACGATAGGGGAACCAAAGTTATGAGTATGTCCAGACCCCTAACTCATAAGCCGATATCAGGCTCCCAACCCGATAGGGACCTTTTAAACCAATAAACACAAGAACCAAAGGTAAAAGTAGTACTTCTCATCTCCATCACCTAAAGCATTAGTCTTTATTACCAAAGAAGGATCAAAGGGGTCAACCGTTCATGTGCAATCCGTGTACTAATTGTGTTGGTGATATCTAAACCAATACAATCTCCTACTTTTCTTCAACGTTGTTTATCATATATGATTAAGAAGTTAAGGCTATGGGGGTGAGGAAGCATCAATTGAGCTCAACACACAGTGAGGGTAAGGGGTTTTGTGCAACTTTTAAGCTCTTTATAACAATGCTCAAAGACTCCAAAAAGTTTTGGAACCAAACCCTCCAGAGGGGTTCGATGGAACTATGAGTTTAGTGAGCAGTTCATGAATCACTTTTGAACATACCAAGCAAAGGGCATATGTAGAGTTGCTTTAACCATTGACAAGCATTGAGTTCAAGCAGATAGCTTCATCGAGTTAGATGAAGTTGTGGGGAAGTAAAGATGTTTCGGGGATCAAGGATGAGTGCTAAAAGAACATCAAAAATCAATCAAGCAAAAACAAATATCCTTTGTTGGTTTATTTGTACTCTTAATCAGATATCCCAGTGTTAAAAGATTGTTCTATTCTTAAGAATTTCTTTATTGGTTTACTTGTATTATGGAGCTTTGGTTGTTGTTTAGGTAGTTTTATTGTTCCTTTGTTGCAGCACCTCTGTTGTGTGGAATTTGAAAGTTATAATATAATACATTACAGAATCTCCATCTACTTAGTTGTTCTTGATTACACTTTCAAATATTGGTGATACCGTTGGAATTTTGGGTTTTTCTATTTGCATTACAGATTCTCCATTTATCTGCTCCGTTCTTAATTTACAATACAAGCGATACTCAGAATGTTAGGTTTACTACTTGCATTTATCTATTCTACCGGTTTGTATCAACGATTCATGAAATATTTAACTCTAGCCTTTTTATCAATGCTAACGCGACATCAATTTTCAGAGCTGCACTACCCGTGTATAGTAGTCTTTCTCCTAGGTATTTGTCTACTTGGTTTAGTATTAACTTTGAAACAATATCATAAAGAAATTCCACCGCATCCAAAATGGAAGTGGCCGAAATCGAATACATATCAAAACCATCGTAGCTATCCTAATCCTAAAATCATAAAAAATCAAAGAAAACCCATCCAAAATGAAAACAATGTTGATCAGATAATTAAAAACAATGGGATGAAAATTTTGTATCAGATACCACCAACACACAATCACATGGACCACAGATTCAAACAAACACTAACAGATCACCGACCACTGCAATTTTTGGGGGTTAATATGAGTTTTTAAGCCCTAGAAAAAAAAAGGAATTAACAAGCACTAAAATAATACTATCATGAACAAACATCAATCATTCCTCGAGTAGCAAATGGTATTCATGACATGTATCAACTCCATATAAGTAATTAATCAATCAATCAATCATCATCGTAATAGCAGCAAAAACAGAAATTGAAATTCGACCATTTTCGTGCAGTGAAAGTTGAAATTTTGAGGATTTCCATGCCATAATTTCAAAAAACAACAGAAATTTTGAGGGCAAATAGCAAATTGACCGTGAATAATTGGCGACGAGATCATCTCCGGACCAAGCGGCAGGAAATCAATTCTATGTTTCTGTATTTCTCTGAAACCACCGTTATTGAAAATGCCACGGTTTTCGCACGGAATTTAAAATATTTTATCTTTTATAAGGTAAATTACGGATTTGGTCCCCGTGGTATGTGGAGTTTTACTATATTGGTCCCTAGACTACATTTAACGTAGAACACTTGGTGGTATTATCAATGTTTTAAAACCCGATTTTTTTGTTGACCCGGTGTGGTGACCGGGTCACGGTTCAACTGTTTCAACCAAATACATTAGAAAAATACACATAAGTATAAGTTTTTATATCAAACCAAATACATCAAAACGAAACATAACGATCAACCAAATCATGGATCTTGAGACACTGGAGTGTTAAATGCATCAAGCTCATGATCACTTAGTAACTGAAATTCACTATCAACTTTATTGTCATCAACAACATGGTCAATTTCTACAATATCAAATAAACAAAATATTAATGCCACGTAAAAAGCTAATAATAAACTAAAATTACAACACAAAATTAATATATATAGAAATAAAAAAAATGTCACCTTGCGTTTGAGAAGCCGGTTCGTGCTCTTTCTCATCAAACATATTTTCTAAATCATTGTAATCAAGTTCTCCTTTCGGCTCTTCTTGGATCACCCAAACCCTAGGCTAATATGTATTACTTTTTTTTTACCGGTTCGTTACGACTCGTTCAATCGGTTTTCTGATAAAACCGGTCGGTTCACTCAGGGCCATAAAATTGCCATAAACTCGGTCGCAATTGACCCGCCCTCTTCCCCGGGTCCCGATTCAACCGGTCGGGTCGACCCGGTTTTTAAAACATTGGGTATTTTAGACTTTTCCATTTTCTTCTAATTTTGTTTAAAAAACATAAAGTAAATCTATATTCGAAGTCGACCGTTAGCTGATGGAAACGTTCGCGGTGATAGCTCGCCCGAACGAAATCCAGTGGTTAGGGCGACGATTGTCGCTCCTCCTGGTATGTCGTCGATATTCACGGGAGAGATGGAGCAAGTGCCTAGAGTAGACTTGGCATCCACAAACCCGGTTGTTCAATAGACAAACCCTCAAGCTGACATGATGGCCAGCGTTGTAACACCCGTAAATTCAGGTAAGTTGAGGTTTTGTTAATCTTACGTTTATGTGTCTATCAAAGTAGAACGTATGTGTTTAATTTCCATTTTTTAGTCTGTGATTAATTGCTTGATATCGAATTGGGAGTTTCAAACTTGTGTTTGGTAAACAGGGAGTTTCGCGACTTAGTCGCGAGTGGAAGTCGCGGCACAAGCCGCGTAGTCCACTAGGATGTTTCGGGTTTGAGGAACCTCGCGACTTAGGCGCGAGTTATAGTCGCGGCACTAGCCGCGTGATTCACTGTGTTCGAAATTGGTCGAGATAGCGGACGACTTATGGTGCGGGTCCAAGTCGCGGCACAAGTCGCGATCGACCTGCAACCCCTTAAACCCTTCTTTGGCCGATTTTCTCTCATTTGTTTCTTACACTTCCTCTCCATTGGCGATTTTAGAGCTCATTAAATCAGCCCCTTTCCTCACCAAACCCTACCTCTCATAAATACAACCTACATTGGTGGTTGGATTATTGGAACCTTGCATTTACTCTCCTCAAGTCTTCAAGCTTCACCTACAAGTCTTCATCTTCATTATCCAACTTCTAGGGTTTCCATATTTTCTAGGTTTTGGGTTCAAAACCTAGATTGTGAGTTTACTAAACCTTTGTTAAAACTAGATACACATCATAATATCCTATTTGCTACTTCATTTCTATATGTTCAAATGTTTGGGGATTCCTTCATGAAAATAGTTGGAAGATGTATATATATGGATGGTTTGCCATGATTATTGTTATATGTATCATTATTTGGGATTTGTCACATAGATACGTGATGTGGGTACCTTGATGTGTTAAATGTATGCATATATGGGCATGATGATAATTCTAGTTGGAACACTATTTTGGTGACATGTTGACAGGCCCTATTTGTGTACCTTAGGGTGAGACAGATAATACCAAAAAGCAAGTATACAAATTGGTACTATGTCGCCTTTCAAGTAATAAAAGTGGTAAAATACCAGATATCGTCCCACAGAGATTGGATTAAAAAGTGTGTTGAAAGTATAATGAAAGATGAGATTTCAGATGACGAATTTGAAGCAATATTTTTGAAGGTTGGTTAACACAGATCTAAATGAACAAGAATAAATGAGAAGCAAGGGTGTAAGACTTTTGATGGTATATGAATCCAAAATCCAGCAGGTCAATGCTACAACACTGTCATAGCATGATGCTATTTGAATGCTGCAGCATGCTTCTGACTATAACTAGTTTTATTATCGATTTCAAGACACGTTCCTCTCGGACTCTCACCATCCCATTATTCCAATAGCTATGAACCATCTCGTCTCTGAGCAAGGTTCCAGATAAGGGAATGATGGGAATGGAGTTCTCAAAATATACGGCGAAACAAATTCTCTTCGTTAAAAGTTACTCTTTCGAAATAACCCCCGTACCTCCCAAGTTGATGTATTCCAAGTAGCTTATCTCTAAGTCTACTCCATTTTAACCCTTTGAAAAAGTGACAACTTATCAAGAATGGATCATTTTAAATGACACAAGTAACAACTCTCGTTGCAAGTAACTCTTTCGATATTACCTCTTATGTCACTAAATTGACGTGCTATTCAATGGCCTATCTCTAGGTCCATGACACTATTACACTATCAAAATTATCCATTTGTCAAGGAGTTGTGTTATCGTGATAAAACTCGAGTTGGAATAATAAATTTTCGTTAAAGTCACAAACACCCACTTTCTTTTAGATCCACATAACCACCCTTTGCCTTACACCCAAGCTAGATGATTAGCTACTCATTACAATAAAGAAATAAAAACTACTACTAAGAATTACAAAGATAAACATAATGGAAATTGCTCTTGAAATGTAAATGACTTGAAAGTATATAAATGTAGCTAAAAATGTAAAGACGAGAATGTAAATTACAAGGAAATGGAAATGACAAGAAAGTAAACTTGAATATAAATACAATGAACTTTTACTACTAAAATCTAAAACAAAAGAGTAAAGAAAAGGCTAGAGATGCAAGATGAAGAAAGAAAATACAACCTAATGAAAAGTGCAGGTGGGTGCTGTTTTAATGCTGCAGCATGCATATTCAAACATGCAGATTATATATAAATGATGAAGAACACGATGAAGATCATAAGAACATAAGCATAAATTCTGGAAATTAACGAGGACACTGGACTGGAATAGGACCAGTTCGTGAGCTAGACAAAAAGTAAAAGATTACACTAAGCATAACAAGAATGAAAACTTTAAAGAAAATATGAAGAACAAGATGAAGAACATAAACACTTAACACTTGAAATTAAAGAACTAAAGAGAGTGATCAATCCCTAAGCTTGCTGCAGATTCAGATACATAACCCAAAAGATATTAAGATGATAGTTAGAGAGAAGTGGATGTCTCCTTAAGAGCAACTAAACCCTCCTTTTATAACAAAAGGGAGTGGCAAAGTTGTAAATTAAGGAGAATCTAATTGTACTTACCTAGTCTAATGCCAACTAAGGCTACCAAAGCTTGTTCTAACTTAACTAAACTATTATAAACCAGATAAATTAGTGTTTAAAGGTTACAATCAGATCAGTTCCATGCCAAAAATCAGATTATGCTCCATCCTCTTTGATTCTTTCATCCAAAACCGTCAGCTCCATGCTGTTTCCATGCTGCAGCATGCCCTGTGTCCAAATAGATTTTCAAAAGATAACCAAAATTAGCCCACAATCTTAATAGAACAAGTAAACCACACATTTTAAGCTCCAAGACACAATAAATGGAAAATAAGATAGAAAATGACTCAAAGTGGGATTTGAAAATGAAAAATCCTATCTAAAGATTAAAAGAAATGTGCTTAAGTACTCAAAATTGAGTACTTATCACCACCCCAAACTAAAAACTTTGCTTGTCCCCAAGCAATACAAAGAGCAAAAGAAAAGACATTAAATGTGAAAGTTTTGCATTGGAATACATTAGGTGTATATCATGAGTTTGAGCATGCTAAGTCTACATCATATAGCCTTTCATAAATCCAAAGTAACCAACAATCTCATCCTATGTGCTTTAACATGAACCATATGCTAGCCTTATATTCTTTTTGTTATGGATACACATCCTACATCACTCCTCTTTCATGGCTTTGAGTGTATGGGTTTCTCTCTTTTGGCTCTTTCTTTCCTCTCCATGCCTTTTCTCACACATGTACCAACACTTGAAAATTTTCAAATTTTGTGCATTTTCTGTTGGTACATACACCAGCCCCTATGGGACTTTTGTGGTGCTAGTCTGCCACTTTTCATGTCTTTTCTTGTGCCATATTAGACACCCCCACCCCAAACTAAGAATTCTGCATTGTCCTCATTGTAGGAAGGAAAAGTGTTTTGTCTTTGATATTTGGGTGGCTATGGTGCAAGAAAAAAGGATATATGCCATTGAGTGTGATATGTGTAGAATGTGGTCCAAAATGTGTCCCAAGTAACTATTAGGCTAGTTCTAGCATGTACTACTTTTAATAATGAGATGTGTACTCATGAAATTATTATGGATATACAATTCAACAAATCATATTAAAACATGATCCAATGCAAACAAAATTAACCTATAAAAGGTAAAAGACTAATCCCAGACTAATAACTAAAAATAAACAGATATGGAGCAAAAAGGGTGTGATTTAAACCTGTCCTACTCAGGTTGAGTAGGCTGTGTTTGGCCAACAGGGGCTGTTGGTGATGCTGCAATGAGGCTTGATGCTGCAGCACCAATATGAGCACTTCCTTCTGCTTTTAACCTTGCCTTCAGGTCTGCTATCTCTGTCTTCTGCCTTTTCACCATCTTTTTCAGCTTCTTCACTTCTGCATTCTCCTCCTCTTTATCCCTTCTCATTCTGCCATCAACCATGGACTGCACCTCCACTTTGAGATCTTCCAGCCTTTCTATGAACTCATTCCTTTGTTGAAGGATTGTGTCCATCAGATTGCTATTTTGAGCAAGGACTTCCTGCATCATTCCTACCATCTCATTTGCCCCAACACCCTTCTCTTTTCTGTCTCTCAGCCTCTGTACTGCCTTCATGTCCACCTGGAACCTTTCTCTTTGTTCCTTTACCACTAAATCATCAATATACCTAGGCACCCCCATCTCAGTCAACAGCTTTGTTAACATCCCAGGAAAATAAAATTTTCCCCTGGATTTTGATCTGGTAGAGCATTCCCTTATGCTTTTCATGATGATCCTTCCAAAGTTGATGGTTTTACCTGTTACAAGGCAATAGAGTAAAAGCATTCTTTCTACAGTGATGAAGGTATCATGAGAGGTTGGTGAGATGGTGTGCCTCACAAAGTTGATCCATACATTGGAATCAGCTGTGAGGTTTGAGGCTCTAAAGGTCCTTAACATCAGATTGGTATGGCTTTCCCAATTAGTTTTAGGTTTCCCCAAGACTACAACTACCTCAGCAAGGTCACTGGCAGTGGCCTTATGCACAAGTGCATAGTACTCTATTTTCTTGGGTGGATTGAGTTCTAGGAATTGATTGATTCTTTTGGCAGTGAGGTGGACAGTGGTGCCTCTAACCTGAATCTTTGAGGCTGAAGTTACAGACATTTCACAATAGAATTCTCGAATGAGGGTGAGGTTGTAGGAATCATACACACGACACAACTTATTGAGACCTTGGGTGTCAACTACCTGCCTGATGAAATGGAATTCCCTTAAACTATGCTCATCTATTCCTTTCTCAGGGAACCCAATCTTAGTCTGAAATTTAGGCCACATGCTGTTTCCATGCTGCAGCATGCCCTGTGTCCAAATAGATTTTCAAAAGATAACCAAAATTAGCCCACAATCTTAATAGAACAAGTAAACCACACATTTTAAGCTCCAAGACACAATAAATGGAAAATAAGATAGAAAATGACTCAAAGTGGGATTTGAAAATGAAAAATCCTATCTAAAGATTAAAAGAAATGTGCTTAAGTACTCAAAATTGATTACTTATCACATGTTTATATGCATAATGAGCATGATTTACATTGGGTCTTTTGTTAGACATCATGAGGATAAGGTGATAATATTATACCCGTAGTTGGTATTGAATTATATGGATTGAAATATATCTAAAGGACCCCTTATAAATGTTATGTGGACGAACCAAGTCAGTACACTAGGAGGATATAGTCTTGGGCGCCACTGTGATGGTATGTGCCTAGACCTCCGCCACTCGGGGAATTTTCTGAGCGATAGTCTTCAGGTGGTCCGGGCCTTTGGGGTGTTCCTTGTTAAGGGCATCAAGGTATATCGACTCTTGGTTGGGACTTGATTGGTGCTATGGGTCTCCCCTATTGACTCCACATTTGTTGAACTATGGTTAACTGCTGATAAGAATTGTAACTGTTCATGCATGCTTATTATTGTTCAACTCACTAGGCTTTTTGGCCTAACACTTGTTTGGTGTCGATGTGTATCTCAGGTTCTAGCGGCGGCGGTCCTAAGCAGGTTTAGTTGCTTTGGGGTGAGAGCTTGGGGAGTTGCACATGGACGCGTTATACTTTTGAATATAAATTGTTTGGGTTTATAAATGACAACCCTTTTTGTAATCTCCTTTCTAGATGTAGAAATTAGATTAGTTGGTTGTTGTTTATTGTTCGTTAAATTACAATTGTGATTAAACAGGTTGTTTAATTATATTCCCCATTTTTGGGAGGCTCTTGCTATGGCAATTTTAGTAAACCTCATGTCCGTTTTCCGGATTTTTGTTATCCCTACTTTTAGGGTGTTACAAGTTGGTATCAGAGCTTTAGTTTAAGTGAACTAGGTATTGTTTAGCATATCTAGACTTAAGCTTTAGACTTTATGACTTCACTGTCCACTTGGGGTAGGAATCCTAGGTGGGGAGAGCGTTAGGATTACGGAATTACTTTAATTGAAAGTTGTGATGATGGTGACAAGAATACTTGTGTATGGTTCGTTCATAATTTCACTTAGCTACTGCTATTATGAATGCATTGTTACGTGAGCATACTTGGTTTACTATTATTATGATAATTGATGAAAGTAGTAGTACGTACAATGAGTTCAACTCGCTTAGTCTTTTCTCAATCTATTTCTCGTACGTGCATGACATATTCTTAATGGTAAACACTCGAAGTAGATTACCGGACATGCCAGAAGGACAACCAGAAGTGGAATCTGCAACAGTACGACCCCCGGTGGGGGCAACCTCTGATGACATTCCTATACCCAGAATCTTGGCAGGAGGGTCTGAGTACATTCCGCACCGGAACCTCAACACCGGTAACGCCATCTTGGAGGAAGTTACCATGGAGACCTGGCTTCGGGATAGCATGATGTTGGCCATGAATGCGGCTTTGGCTCAACAACAGTTGGCCATGACTTCGGCCATGACCCAACAGCAAGAGTTTTTCATGAAACTTCTAGAGGATCGAGACGTCAGTAACCGTCAACCCGAGACTATGGCTGAAAACGTTATTGTGGGGTCGGGTGGACCGAATGTGGTGACGGTCAAAGAACCATCCGCTGAGGGAATCAGAACGAAGACTAAAGGGTGCACCTACAAGACGTTTCTGGGGTGTCACCCTAAGGAGTTTGTGGGTTCCGATAGCCCAGTTGCTTGTATGTATTGGCTCAAAGAGATGAAGATGGCCTTCGAGGCAAGTGAGTGTGATCCCTCTCAACGAGTCAAGTTTGCTTCCCAACTACTTCGGGGAGAGGATTTGATTTGGTGGAATCTCACTCGATCCGCCTTCATCCCGGAAGTTTTGGCCGGTGTTCAAAGAGAAGGTTATGGACAAGTACTGCAGCGAGCGGTCGTTGGACAAGTTGGAACGGGAGTTCCGAGATTTGAAGATGGGGAATATGTCGATTGTTAGCTACTCCAAGCTCTTCTTGAAGAAGCTAAACTTGGTGGGACATCTAGTCCCCGACGAAAAGTCAAAGATGAAGGCTTATCATCAAGGGTTACCGGCCGAGATGCGAACGGCGGTAAGAAATGCTAAGTGTTCGACTTTGCAAGAAGTTATCGAGGAGTCCTTACTCATTGAGGACGACATCAATTCGGAAAGGGATGAGAAGAGGCATGTTGGTGAGAAACGGAAGTGGGAGGGGCCATCTGGGCCCATTCGTCAGTCAAGACCCTTTGTAAGCGGGAGATCGGGTGATCAACGCCGTGAAGATCGGTGGTGCCGCAAGTGCAGGTCAAAGCACTCGGGGTCGTGCGCTACAAGGACTCACTCCGGTCCGGCCGGGTGTACCAAGTGTGGTAAGAAAAATCACACGACTCGAGAGTGTTCCCTCCGTGGGTCGGTATGTTATGAATGCGGAGAGCCGGGGCACATGAAGCGAGAGTGTCCGAGGCTAGCTAGAGGAGGTGGTGGAAATTCTGTGGGCTCAACGGCTAGGGTCGAGAAACCATCACGGGCACCGAGTCGAGCTTTCCAGATGACTACCGAGGAGGCAAAGGAAACCGCGTATGTTGTTTCGGGTATGTTTCTAGTAAACTCCATGCCTGCTCGTGTCTTGTTTGATTCGGGTGATACATGTTCTTTTGTGTCGGATGCTTTCTGTAAACAATTCACCACTCCTATTAGTGTTCTTCCCGATGCGTTAGTAGTAGAAATAGCTAATGGGGATCAAGTGATCATTCGTGACCGTTTTTGTGACTGCACTCTAGAGATCGACGGAATTTCTTTCGGAGTAGATTTACTACCTATGGCTATAGGAGGATTTGATGTAGTCATAGGCATATATTGGTTAGTGAGGCATAAGGCGGACATCTTTTGCTCCAAAAAGATGATCCAAGTACCATTGTCGGAAAATGGTGTGGCAACCATTTATGGGGAAAAAGGAAGGAGGAGTAATCCTATTATCTCATCTCTAAAGGCTCGCAAGTTCTTAGCGAAGGGCTACCCTTTGTACTTGGCCTACGTTGTGGACGCTAAGAAAGAAAAGAAGTCGGTAGAAGATGTGGAGGTGGTACAAGATTATCCGGAAGACTTACCCGGATTACCACCGGAGCGACAAGTGGAGTTTCAGATTGACCTCACACCGGGAGCGGCTCTGATAGCTCGTGCTCCATATCGTTTGGCACCGACAGAAATGAAGGAGATGATGAGGCAACTTCAAGAGTTGTTGTAGAAGGGCTTCATTCGACCAAGTTCGTCACCTTAGGGAGCACCGGTATTGTTTGTGAAGAAGAAAGATGGATCCATACGGATGTGCATAGATTATCGGGAGTTAAACAAAGTCACGGTAAAGAACAAGTACCCTCTACCTCGCATCGACGACCTTTTTGATCAACTCCAAGGGGCGAGATGTTTCTCGAAGATTGACCTTCGGTCCGGTTATCATCAAGTGAGAGTAAAGAACGAAGATATTCCGAAGACGACTTTCCGGACGAGATACGGTCATTATGAGTTCTTGGTGATGCCGTTTGGCTTAACCAACGCTCCGGCCGTATTCATGGATTTAATGAACCGTGTGTGTCGCCCATTTTTGGATAAATCTGTGATCGTCTTCATTGACGATATTTTAATATATTCAAGGGATGAGTCCGAACATGGAAGACACTTACGGGAAGTATTAGAAGTTCTAAGAAGGGATAAACTGTTCGCGAAATTCTCGAAGTGCGAATTTTGGCTTCAAGAAGTGCAATTCTTGGGGGATGTGGTATCAAAGGACGGGGTAAAAGTGGACCCGGCAAAGATCGAGGCAATGATGAGTTGGGAACCTCCAACAAGTCCGATGGAGATCCGAAGCTTCTTGGGTTTAGCGGGTTACTACCGACGTTTCATTCAAGACTTTTCCAAGATAGATACACCGCTCACTTCTTTTACAAGGAAGAACGTCAAGTTTCATTGGACCGATGCACAAGAGTAAGCATTTCAGATGCTCAAGAGGAAGTTGTGTGAAGCCCCGATCTTGTCCTTACCCAATGGATCGGAAGACTTTGTGGTGTATAGTGACGCTTCCAAGATGGGACTTGGGTGCGTACTAATGCAAAGGGGGAAGGTAATAGCCTACGCGTCGCGACAATTAAAGGATCATGAGAAGAACTATCCGACTCATGATTTGGAGTTGGCGGCGGTAGTTTTCGCGTTGAAGTTGTGGCGACACTACTTGTATGGGACCAAGTGTACTCTTTTCACGGATCACAAGAGTCTCAAGTACATCTTCGACCAAAAGGAACTCAACATGCGACAAAGGAGATGGCTAGAGCTCTTGAAGGATTACGATTATGACCTACTCTATCATCCCGGTAAGGCTAATGTGGTGGCGGATGCATTGAGCCGAAAGAATCATGGAGATGGTGTCAAAATGTCTCTTACAAGGATCGATGTGGTCACAAGTTGTTGGAAAGCATTAAGGCAGGTCAAGTGGAAGCACTTAAAGAAGAGAACCTCAAGGCCGAGGTTATGTCCAAACAAAAGGAACTCTTAACAGAAGATGGTCGTGGACTCAAACTCTTTCAAGGGCGAATTTGGGTGCCAAAGATTGGGGGAAATCGTGGCTTGCTTCTAGAGGAAGCACATAAGTCGAAATACTCTATACATCCCGGTAGCACCAAGATGTATAGAGACTTAAAGTTAAATTATTGGTGGCCGGTGATGAAGTTAGATGTGGCAAGTTATGTGGAGAAGTGTGTCACGTGCCTTCAAGTCAAGGCGGAGCATCAAAGGCCGTATGGAAGTTTACAACCGTTGTCCATTCCCGAGTGGAAATGGGACAACATCACTATGGATTTCGTGACAAAGCTACCGAAGACCTTGCGCGGTCACAACACTATTTGGGTAATTGTGGATCGGCTAACCAAGAGTGCGCATTTCCTTGCAATGCGGGAGACCTTGCTAATGGAGAAATTGGCCAAACTTTATATCGACGAGGTGGTGTCAAGGCACGGAGTTCCACAATCTATCGTATCGGATCGAGATAGTCGTTTCACGTCGAACTTTTGGGCAAGCTTGCAAAAGGAATTGGGTACCAGATTAAATTTGAGCACGACGTATCATCCTCAAACGGATGGACAAAGTGAAAGGACGATTCAAACGCTCGAAGATATGCTGAGGTCGTGTGTGATAGACTTCGGGGGAAGTTGGGATTCACATCTACCGTTGGTAGAGTTCACGTACAACAACGGTTACCATTCTAGCATTGGCATGGCACCGTTCGAGGCCTTGTATGGACGGAAGTGTAGAACCCAGTTTGTTGGTTAGAAGCGGGCGAAAAGCAATTCGCCGGGCCGAAAATAGTTCAAGAGACGACGGACAAGGTGAAAGAAATCCGAGAAAGGTTAAAGGCGGCACAGGACCGACAGAAAAGCTATGCGGACAAGAAAAGAAGACCGGTCGAGTTTCAGGTGGGCGATCGGGTCATGCTGAAAGTATCTCCATGGAAGGGAATCATCCGGTTTGGAAAGCGTGGGAAGCTCAACCCTCATTTCCTTGGGCCCTTTGTTATTTTAGAAAAGGTTGGACTTCAAGCATACCGGTTGGACTTACCACCGGAAATGGATGGGATACATCCCACCTTTCACGTTTGTTACTTACGGAAGTGTCTAGCCGAAGAAGAAAGCGTTATTCCTTTGTCGGAAATTCGGGTGGACAATGGGAATCGTTGTGTGGAAGAACCGGAGTCGATTTTGGAATCGAAAGTGAAGAAGTTAAGACATAAAGACGTAATCATGGTAAAAGTTCAATGGAAGCATCATCGGGGTGCTAACATTACTTGGGAGCCCGAAGATGATATGAAGAAGCGTTACCCACACTTGTTTGCTTAGAGTGAGATTTCGGGGACGAAATCCTAATTAGGTGGGGAGGATTGTAACACCCGTAAATTCAGGTAAGTTGAGGTTTTGTTAATCTTACGTTTATGTGTCTATTAAAGTAGAACGTATGTGTTTAATTTCCATTTTTTACTCTGTGATTAATTGCTCGATATCGAATTGGGAGTTTCAGACTTGTGTTTGGTAAACAGGGAGTTTTGCGACTTAGTCGCGAGCGGAAGTCGCGGCACAAGCCGCGTAGTCCACTGGGATGTTTCGGGTTTGAGGAACCTCGCGACTTAGGCGCGAGTTATAGTCGCGGCACTAGCCGCGTGATTCACTGTGTTCGAAATTGGTCGAGATAGCGAGCGACTTATGGCGCGGGTCCAAGTCGCGGCACAAGTCGCGATCGACCTGCAGCCCCTTAAACCCTTCTTTGGCCGATTTTCTCTCATTTGTTTCTTACACTTCCTCTCCATTGGAGATTTTAGAGCTCATTAAATCAGCCCCTTTCCTCACCAAACCCTACCTCTCATAAATACAACCTACATTGGTGGTTGGATTATTGGAACCTTGCATTTACTCTCCTCAAGTCTTCAAGCTTCACCTACAAGTCTTCATCTTCATTATCCAACTTCTAGGGTTTCCATATTTTCTAGGTTTTGGGTTCAAAACCTAGATTGTGAGTTTACTAAACCTTTGTTAAAACTAGATACACATCATAATATCCTATTTGCTACTTCATTTCTATATGTTCAAATGTTTGGGGATTCCTTCATGAAAATAGTTGGAAGATGTATATATATGGATGGTTTGCCATGATTATTGTTATATGTATCATTATTTGGGATTTGTCACATAGATACGTGATGTGGTTACCTTGATGTGTTAAATGTATGCATATATGGGCATGGTGATAATTCTAGTTGGAACACTATTTTGGTGACATGTTTATATGCATAATGAGCATGATTTACATTGGGTCTTTTGTTAGACATCATGAGGATAAGGTGGTAATATTATACCCGTAGTTGGTATTGAATTATGTGGATTGAAATATATCTAAAGGACCCCTTATAAATGTTATGTGGATGAACCAAGTCAGTACACTAGGAGGATATAGTCTTGGGCGCCACTGTGATGGTATGTTCCTAGACCTCCGCCACTCGAGGAATTTTCTGAGCGATAGTCTTCGGGTGGGTCGGGCCTTTGGGGTGTTACTTGTTAAGGGCATCAAGGTATATCGACTCTTGGGTGGGACTTGATTGGTGCTATGGGTCTCCCCTATTGACTCCACATTTGTTGAACTATGGTTAACTGCTGATAAGAATTGTAACTGTTCATGCATGCTTATTATTGTTCAACTCACTAGGCTTTTTGTCCTAACACTTGTTTGGTGTCGATGTGTATCTCAGGTTCTAGCGGCGGCGGTCCTAAGCAGGTTTAGTTGCTTTGGGGTGAGAGCTTGGGGAGTTGCACATGGACGCGTTATACTTTTGAATATAAACCGTTTGGGTTTATAAATGACAACCCTTTTTGTAATCTCCTTTCTAGATGTAGAAATTAGATTAGTTGGTTGTTGTTTATTGTCCGTTAAATTACAATTGTGATATATTCCCCATTTTTGGGAGGCTCTTGCTATGGCAATTTTAGTATACCTCATGTCCGTTTTCCGGATTTTTGTTATCCCTATTTTTAGGGTGTTACAAGCGTCATGCAAATGGTGACGTCGGCTATGGAGAAGCAACAAGAGGCATTTCTAAAGATGCTGGAAGATCGCGATGCTAGCCTCAAGAGACACGAGGCGGTTGCAGAGAATATCGTGGTTGGTTCTGGTGGCACTGGTCAAGGGACCAGAACAGAAGAGCACAGGATTGTGGGTGCTCAGAAAAGTGGAAAGAGTTGTACCCATAAATCCTTTTTGGGTTGCGGGCCACCGGAATTCTCCGGTTCTGACGACCAGGTTACATGCGTGAAATGGATTCAAGCAGTCGAGCAGGCCTTCGGCTCATCTGAGTGCGGGGACGATCATAAAGTGAGGTTTGGTTCTCAGTTGCTCAGAGATACGACACTCACATGGTGGAATGTCACCCAATCCACTCTCTCTCCTACCGTTTTGGCTCAATTGACTTGGCCGAGTTCAAGAAGAAAATCTTGGAAGAGTACTGCAGCGAGTGAGCCATGAACCGTATTGAAGTTGAGTTTTAGTCTCTTGAAAAAGGGAACTTGACGGTGAGGGAGTACACCCGTCAATTTATGGAGAAGCTGGGATTGGTGGGGCACGTGGCCCCAACGGAGAGCGAGAAGATAAAGGTCTACCTCAATGTCCTACCGACGGACATGATGTCTATGCTCCGCAACTCTAAAGCCTCCAACCTCCGTGAGACAATAGAGGAAACCCAGTTTATAGAGGAAGTCTATGTGAGAAGCAATCCGGAGAAAGCAGTGGTGGACAAAAGAAAGTGGGAGAGCAATTCCTTACCTCCCAAGAAATCTCAACCCTTCGTCGGGAACCGAAATTTTGGCAACCGACAGGAAGCAAGGTGGTGCCAGAAGTGCCGAAGTAAGCACCATGGCAACTGTAACACCACTCTTTATTCTTGTGCCAAGTGTGGGAAGCCCGATCATACTGCCAAAGATTGCCCAATCAAAGGGATGGTCTGCTTTGAATGTAAGATGTCGGGTCACTTTCGAAAAGATTGTCCGAAGTGGAAGACGGGGAGTGCTCCGGAGAAGAAGGATAACCCTCCAAGGGTTCCTGGCCGAGCTTTCCAGATGATGGTCGATGAGGCCAAGGCATCCACCGACGTGGTATCGAGTACGTTTCTCCTAAACTCCGTACTTGCTCGTGTGTTATTCGATTATGGCGCCAGTTTCTCTTTCGTGTCAGATTCTTTTTGCCAAAAGCTTGATATTCCCACTAGTAGCTTAGTTGATGCTTTAGTGGTAGAAATAGCAAATGGTAGTCAATTAGTGACCCGCGATGTTTTGAAGGACTGTTCGATTGACATCGAAGGGAAGAAAATCCCAATTAATCTGATGCCCATGGTTATTGGCAGTTTCGACATGGTGGTCGGTATGGATTGGTTGGTGGTCAATCATGCCGAGATTCTGTGTTCCAAGAAACTCATCCGACTCCCTATATTGGATGGTGACATGGTGGTAGTTTATGGCGAAAGGAGGAAGGGCGATGTAGCGGTTATCACCATGGCTAAGGCGCGAAAGTGCTTAGTGAAGGGATGTTCGTCCTTCCTAGCATACGTAATCGACGCCAAGCTAGAGAAGAAGAAACTTGAAGATGTAAAGGTGGTGCGTGAGTTTCCCGACGTCTTTCTGGATGACTTTCCCGGTTTACCACTCGATCGTCAAGTAGAGTTTTGAATAGATCTTGTATCGGGAGCGGCTCCGATTGCTCTATCCCCTTACCGGATGGCGCCATCGGAGATGCAAGAAATGATGGCTCAACTCCAAGAACTCCTTGAGAAGGGGTTTATAAGATCAAGCTCGTCACCTTGGGGAGCCCCGGTCTTGTTTGTCAAGAAGAAGGATGGCACAATGAGAATGTGCATCGATTACCGTGAACTGAACAAAGCTACGGTGAAGAACAAATATCCGCTACCGAGGATTGACGACTTGTTCGATCAACTCCAAGGAGCGGGTTGTTTCTCAAAAATCGACTTACGTTCGGGATACCATCAAGTGAAGGTGAGAGGTGAAGAAATTCTGAAGACGACATTTAGAAAGCGTTACGGCCATTACAAATTCCTCGTGATGCCGTTTGGTTTGACTAACGCGCCGACAGTGTTTATGGATTTGATGAATAGAGTATGTCGGCCATTCCTCGATAAGTCGGTCATTGTATTTATTGATGACATACTCGTATATTCCAAGAGTGAGTCGGAACATGAGCAACACCTCCGTGAAGTCCTAGAGGTGTTATGGAAGGATAAGTTGTACGCCAAATTTTCCAAGTGCGACTTTTGGCTTGAAGAGGTTCAATTATTGGGTCACGTTGTCACTTGAGACGGAGTAAATGTGGACCCCTCCAAAATTGAAGCCATGATGAATTGGGAACCTCCCAAGAGTCCGTCCGAGATCCGAAGCTTCTTGGGTTTGGCGGGTTATTACCAGAGGTTTATTCAAGACTTCTCAAAAATCGCTTCTTCCTTGACGACCTTGACTCGGAAGAACTTTAAGTTTTTTTGGACCGAAGCGCAAGAGAAGGCGTTCCGAACGTTACAAAAGAAATTGTGTGAAGCTCCAATTTTGTCGCTACCCGAAGGATCGAAGGACTTTGTGGTCTATAGTGATGCTTTAAAGATGGGTTTGGGTTGCGTGTTGATGCAAAGAGGCAAAGTGATCGTCTACACCTCAAGACAACTCAAAATTCACGAGAAGAATTATCCTACCCATGATTTGGAGTTGGCGGTGGTGGTGTTCGCCTTGAAGCTATGGCGACACTATCTCTACGACACAAAATGTATGCTCTACACGGATCATAAGAGTTTGAAATACGTCTTTGATCAAAAAGAGTTGAACATGAGGCAAAGAAGGTGGCTCGAATTACTTAAAGATTATGATTGTGAAATGTTTTACCACCCCGGTAAGGAAAATGTGGTGGCCGATGCGTTGAGTAGGAAGGATTATAGCGGAAGTATTCGGGCTACCCTTTCGAGAATTGAACTAGTGTCGAGCCTTATTGAGAGAATCAAGGCGTCTCAAGTAGAAGCCTTATTGGAGGAGAAGCTTAAATAAGAAGTTATGACAAAGCAACATTTGCTCTTAACGGAGGATAGCTGTGGAGTGAAATTGTTCAACGGTCGTGTATGGGTACCCAAGGTTGGAGGCAATCGAGAACTTCTTCTCGAGGATGCCCATAAGTCCAAATATTCCATTCATCTGGGGAGTACAAAGATGTACAGAGACTTGAAGCTACATTATTGGTGGCCGATAATGAAAATTGATGTGGCACGTTACGTGGAGCGTTGTGTGACGTGCTTACAAGTGAAAGTCGAGCATCAACGACCGTATGGGAGTTTTCAATCCTTGGAGATCCCCGAGTGGAAGTGGGAGAATATTACCATGGACTTTGTGACCAAGTTACCCAAAACTCTTCGAGGTCACGACATCATTTGGGTAATAGTTGATCGGTTGACTAAGAGCGCTCACTTCTTGGCCATGCGCGAGACAATACCGATGGACAAGTTGGCAAAACTTTACATCGATGAAGTGGTTTCAAGGAATGGTGTGCCTCTATCTATTGTTTCAGATCGCGATAGTCAGTTCACTTCGAATTTTTGGGATGGCTTGTAGAAGGAGCTGGGGTACTCGAGTGAAGTTGAGTACGGCTTACCATCCTTAAACCAACGGTCAGAGCGAGAGGACAATCCAAACGCTAGAAGACATGCTAAGGTCTTGCGTTATCGACTTCGGGGGTAGTTGGGACTCTCACCTACCTTTGGTGGAGTTTTCTTACAATAATAGCTACCACTCGAGTATTGGAATGGCACCATTTGAGGCGTTGTACGAGTGGAAGTGCAGAACTCCTGTGTGTTGGCTTGAAGCGGGAGAGAAGCAATTCGCCAGACCCGAAATCGTGCAAGAGACGACCGATAAAGTTAAAAGCATTCGAGAAAGGTTGAGAGCGGCTCAAGATCGGCAGAAGAGCTACGCCGATAAGAAGAGGCGGCTGATGGAGATTCAAGTGGGCGACCGCGTGATGCTTAAGATGTCACCTTGGAAGGGCATTATCCGGTTCGGAAAGCGTGGGAAATTGAGTCCCCATTTCCTTGGACCATTCACGGTACTTAAGCGTGTGGGTTTGCAAGCCTACCAATTGGAACTTCCACCGGAGATGAGCGGGATCCACAACACATTTCATATCTTCTATCTCCGAAAATGTTTGGCCGAAGAGGATAGCGTCATTCCTCTTTCGGAGATAAGAGTAGATGAAGGGAATCGTTGTGTGGAGGATCCCGAAACTATCCTAGAGAGGAAATCTAAGAAACTTCGCCACAAGGAAGTCATCATGGTCAAGGTGCAATAGAAACATCATCGTGGAGCCAATGTGACGTGGGAAGTCGAGGAGGATATGAAGCGGCGATATCCTCACCTGTTCGGGTAGCACAGATTTTGAGGACGAAATCGTTTCCAAGTTGGGGAGGATTGTAACGCCCAAATTCTCGGTAAGAATAATCCACTTGTGATTTAAGTGTGTATTTGTGTGACTGTGACCTCTTGTTGGGAACTGAAAGAACTGCTCAAGTACAGTTAATGCTGCTAGCACTAAATGGTTACTACTTCTAAAGTTAATGCTGCTGATACATGTTAATGCTGCTAATCAAGATTAATGCTGCTAGGTGAAGATACTACTGCTAAGCAATTTTAGTACTGCTAGTAGTTAGTACTGATGAACTTAATACTGCTCAAAGTATTAATTCTGCTGAAGACTTAATGCTGCTTAAGAGATAATCAAGATTCGTGCAGATCAAGTCTGAAGATAATCATGGAAGGCTTGAAGATATATATGGAAGATTATTCTGAAGATCTTTTATTATTTGTAATTATCTTTTATCTTCAGTATAAGTATAGAATAGTTTGTAACTTTAGAATAGATTTTTTCTGAGTTTTTGTTTTCATAGAGAGAATCAACCTCAAGGTTTATAATCCTAATTCTAGAGAAGTAGAATTCGTATTGGTGAGCCTGTTCATCAATATTGAGGTTGAGTGTTGAATCTTGTAGCTTTACAATCATTCAATAAAGTTTACAAGTTGTTATTCTGATTCACTGTTTCATTGATCTTTGAATATTAAAGTGTTATTCCACAAACTTCTTTAATATTGTTTCTGAGTGTTTATTCTTGTTGAGAATTGAGATCCTGACAAGTGGTATCAAAGCCACACGTTTTGATAGGCTTGCAAACCCACACGCTTAAGCAAGTATTCTCAGAAATCTTATTCATCATGGAAAACACAGTTGAATCAAACAGTACTCTGGTCTCAAAGGTTCCAATGCTCAGATCTAATGAATTTGACATGTGGAAGATTAGAATCAAGCAATACATTCTCCTCACAGATTACTCCATGTGGGACATCATTGAGAATGGCCCATCTGATGCAGGAAAGATTGGTGAAGATGGAAAAAGAACCCCACCAAAGACGGATGCAGAAAGAAAGACAAGGCAGACAGAGATGAAAGCCTTGAGCACACTTCTCTTGGCCATTCCCAATGAGTATCAACACCAATTCTGTAATTGCACTGATGCACAAATGCTTTGGAATGCTCTAGAAAAGAGATTCTCTGGTACCAAAAGTACCAAGAGAAATCAGAAGGCAATTTTGAAGCAACAGTATGAAAACTTTATGTCAACTAAGAATGAGTCAATGACTCAAACTTTTGACAGGTTTAACAAGCTAATTGGTGAACTAGCCACTATGGGAGTACAGATTGATCAAGATGATGTAAACAGAAAGTTCTTAAGGTCCCTTGGAGATGAATGGACCATGTACACTGTTTCATTCAGACAAAATGAACAATTGGAAGAAAAAGAACTTGATGATCTGTACAATGACCTTAGAGTATTTGAAGCTGAGGTGGAGGAAAAGAAGAAACCTTCTGGATATATTCATAATGCTGCACTCCTATCAGAATCAATTGATTCTACTGCTAACCCTGAATCAGTTAATGCTGCTAATGGAGCAAATCAAGAAAAAGGCACTGAATCTGTGTTTGAAGCCTTTCTTTCCAGCCATGGAAACTCCTCTTTAATCAATGATGATTTGGAACAACTTCATCCTGATGATCTTGAAGAGATGGATATTAAATGGCAGATGGCCATGCTTTCCATGAGGGTGAAGAAGTTCATAAAGAGGACTGGGAGGAACAACTTCTCCCAAAGAAGAGAAGATGGAGCAGGCTTTGATAAGTCAAAGGTGGAGTGCTATAAATGTCATCTGAAGGGACACTTTGCCAGGGAATGCAGAAGTGGAGTGTCTCACACCAACAACCACCAACAAGCACAGTCTGGAAACCTCAACCATAACAGAAACTCTGCTCAAGCCCTTGTTTCTCAACAAGGAATGGGGTTTGACTGGAGTGATCAAGCAGAAGAGGCTATCCAAAATCAAGCTCTTATGGCAGAAGTATCTGATCTCCCAACTGAGGTAAGTTCTAATATCTGTTCTAAAACATGCATAGACACTGTTAAAAGGTACAGGGATCATAACCAGAAGATGTGTGATGACCTTAAGAGATTAGAAAAGGATATAAAAGATTATGTGAGAATTGTTGAGAGGTTTAAGGAACAAATTAAAGGTTTTCAAGCCAATGAACTCCAACACTCATATGATACCAATTACTAGAAGTGGGAGAAAAAGGATCTAGAACTTAAACTGACCAAATCTAAAGAAGAGAGTGAAAAGTTAAGAGAGGAGCTAACCAAGGTTAAGCTTGATGTGGAAAAGTTTTCCAATGCTTCTAAAGCAATGGACTCTTTACTACAAACTCAGATTCATGACAAATTGAGAAGAGGAATTGGGTACAATGCCACACCACCACCATATAACAACAATTACATCCCTCCTACTTCAGACTTGCTAGAAAACAAAGATAGGAAGGACTTGCCTGAGGGAGCCACTGAGATAGATCCCTTAGATGAGGTAGTTGTTGAGGATAAGACTGAGAAAGAGGTTGGTAAGAGTAAGGAGAACAATGTGAGTGGTGATATTCCTCTAGAGAATAACATTATCACCAATGAGGATTGTGGAAGGGCTTGGATCAAATCCAAGGACATAGAGAAGACAGAGGGAAAGTCTGGTAAGGTCCATTACAAACAGACCACAGTTGTGAATCCAGTTCCCTGCAAACAGTGTGCATGTAAGAAGACTGAGCCCCTAAAACATGATAAAAAGAGGGGAAATCAAAGAAACTGGAATAATCAGTGGGCACAAAAACAAGGGGTTGATTTGAGTAAAATCAATAGACCAAAACCTTGTTTTATCTGTGGCAAATTGAATCATCTTTCCAAATACTGTTATTTCAATCCTATGAACCAAAGAATGAATTTTCAAAGATCTATGCAAAAACCCTTTGGTTATAGGAAGATTGAAAGGAACCATGTGGCTAAGAAATTTGTTAAACCTAAAAGCCACATGAAGAAAAAGATTGTTAAAGAAAGTGTCAATATGTGGGTTCCTAAATGCACTAAAACTGTTAGTACTGCTACCCCAAATAGTACTGCTGACAATGATAGTGCTGCTAGAAGCAATACTACTGCTATCAATGTTAGTGCTGCTGACATTGTTAGTACTTCTTCAAATGTTAATACTGCTAACTCTGTTAGTGCTGCTAACAAGGTTAGTACTGCTAAACCTGTTAGTACTGCTAACTCTATTAGTATTTCTAAGGTTAGTACTGCTCCTATTGTTTGTGCTGCTAGACCAATCATATTGACAAAGTACTCCAATAAAGAGTGTACTGATTTTAAAAATCTCATCAAAAAGGAATGTAAGTACTTTGATGAGAAAGGGAGACCCAAGACCACTTTGGCTTGGGTCCCTATTCAATACTAATTGTTTAAACTTATGTGCAGGGCAACCAGCAGCTCAAGGGGAAGAGCATCTGGCATGTTGATAGTGGTTGCTCTAGGCACATGACAGGGAACATGTCATGCCTCAAGAATTTCAAGAAAATTGATGGTGGGCATGTTGCCTTTGGTAATACTCCAGATGGAGGTAAGATAAGTGGTAAGGGGGATGTAACCAAAGGTAAAATGACCTTTGAAGATGTATTCTATGTTGAGCAGTTAAGGTACAACCTGTTAAGTGTATCACAGGTTTGTGACAAACAGCATAATATATTATTTACTGATTCTGAATGCATTATCCTTGCTCCTGGATTCAAGGTAGTTGATGAAAAGATGATACTACTAAGAACTCCCAGAAAGGATAATGTATATTGCTTAGATATGGAAAGTGTTTCAACTGATTCATCCCTAAACTGTCTTGTTTCAAAAGCTTCTTTGGATGAATCATCACTTTGGCACAGAAGGATGTGTCACATGAACTTTAAAACAATGAATAAACTTGTTAAAAGCAACCTTGTAAGAGGTTTACCTTCCAAAGTCTTTTAATGTGATGATCATTGTGTTGCCTGTCTCAAAGGCAAACAACACAAAACTTCTCATAAGTCCAAAGAGTTGAACACAATCTCTAATTCTCTTCAGTTGTTGCATATGGATCTATTTGGTCCTACAAATGTTATGAGTATAGGTAAGAAATCTTACTACCTAGTTATTGTTGATGATTACTCTAGATTTACTTGGGTATATTTTCTAAGGACTAAGGATGAGACAAGTGGACTGATCAAATCCTTTATTCTAAGAATTGAAAACCAAACAAATCAAAAGGTAAAAGTCATTAGGTCAGACAATGGTACTGAATTTAAAAATCATGACCTAAACACCTTTTGTGAGGAAAAAGGAATTGAGAGGCAATACAGTGCTCCTAGGACTCCACAACAAAATGGTGTTGCTGAGAGAAGGAATAGGACACTGATTGAGGCTGCTAGATCTCTGTTAGTTGATTCCAAACTACCAATTACTTTCTGGGCTGAAGCAGTTAATACTGCTTGTTATGTCCAAAACAGGATTCTAGTAGTCAAGCCTAAGAACAAGACACCATATGAGCTTTTAAATAAAAGAAAACCATTTATTGGATTTTTCAAACCTTTTGGGTGTCCTTGTACCATTCTCAATACCAAAACTCACTTAGGAAAGTTTGATAGCAAGGCAGATGATGGTTTTCTTGTTGGTTACTCATCTCAGAGTAAGGCTTACAGAGTTTTTAATTCTTCTTCTAGAATAATTGAGGAAAGTGACAATGTCAAATGCAATGAGAACACACCAAATCCTATTGGGTCTGGTCCTCAGTGGTTATTTGACATTGATTCACTAACTAACTCTTTGGGTTTCAGTAGTGATTATCATGCAGGTTCAGGAAGTGGAGGATCAGGGGATGAACAAGCACAAGTACAAGACATATTCCTCAGTCTGTGATCTTTCCCATACCTACAATAAGACCTGTTGATGTCTGTGAAAAGGAAACTATGACTGAACCAATTCAGGGTGAAGAAGAAGGAAGAGATGAGGAGAATCAAGTGCATGAAGAGCCAAAAGCAGCTGATGAGATTCCCTCAGCTGACTTAAATGATTCCAATCTAGATGTGGGACTCAATGAAGAACCTAGTCATCAGACTAGAACTCAAGAGAACCATCCTCCAGAGCTGGTCATAGGAGACATATCTTCTCCTATGATAACAAGGAATCAAAGCAGACTTCAAGAGTTGCAGGATCAGCAACACACAGTACTCTCTTGCTTTCTATCTCAGATTGAGCCTAAGAAGGTTTATGATGCAATGAAAGATTCCAGTTGGATAGAAGCTATGCAAGAAGAGTTACTGCAGTTCAAATTGCAAGAAGTTTGGGACTTGGTGGACCTTCCAAAAGTTCATAGAGCTATTGGCACCAAGTGGATTTTCAGGAATAAAAAGGATGAGAGAGGAATTGTGATCAGGAACAAAGCAAGGCTAGTGGCACAAGGGTACACTCAAGAAGAAGGCATAGACTATGAAGAAGTGTTTGCTCCAGTGGCAAGGGTAGAGGTAATTAGGCTATTTCTAGCCTATGCCTCATACATGAAGTTCAAGGTATACCAAATGGATGTGAAGAGTGCCTTTCTTTATGGTACAATTGATGAAGAAGTATATGTCTGTCAGCCCCCTGGATTTGAAAATCCATCATATCCAGACAGAGTATACAAACTGAAGAAAGCACTTTATGGTCTTCATCAAGCCCCAAGAGCATTGTATGATACACTATCTACCTATCTTTTGGAGAATGGGTTTGAAAGAGGAATAATTGACAAGACCCTCTTCATTAAAAGAAGTAAGAAGGACATCCTACTTGTTTAGATTTATGTGGATGATATCATCTTTGGATCCACAAAAGATCAGATGTGTAGAGACTTTGAAAAGTTGATGCACAAGAGCTTTAAAATGAGTTCAATGGGTGAACTTACCTTCTTCCTTGGGCTTCAAGTGAAACAGAAGAAAGATGGGATATTCATAAGCCAATCAAAATATGTGAAAGACATCCTGGATAAGTATGGTTTAACAGACTCAAAGCCAGCAAGCACACCTATGGAGACTCATAAACAGATAACTGCTGATCTTGAGGGGGAGGATGTTGATGTCCATCTATATAGATCAATGATTGGATCTCTCATGTATCTCACAGCCTCAAGACCAGACATCATGTTTCCAGTGTGTTTGTGTGCCAGATTCCAAGTCAAGCCAAAGCAATCACATCTTCAAGCTGTTAAAAGGATTTTCAGATACTTAAGAGGGCAACCTAGATTAGGTCTTTGGTATCCTTATGAATCCAACTTTGACTTGATTGCTTATTCAGATAGTGACTTGGGAGGTGCTAACATGGACAGAAAGTCTACTTCAGGTGGATGTCAACTTTTGGGTGCAAGACTAGTATCTTGGCAGTGTAAGAAGCAAACCACAGTGTCCTTATCAACAACAGAAGCTGAGTATATTGCTGCTGCAAGTTGCTGCTCTCAGGTTCTATGGATTCAGAATCAGATGCTGGACTATGGGGTAACCTTTCTTCATACTCCAATCTTCATTGACAATAGCAGTGCTATAAGCATTGTTAACAATCCAGTCAAGCACTCCAAAACAAAGCACATTGAGATCAGGTATCACTTTATTAGAGATTGTAATGTAAAGAAGCTAATTCAAGTTGCTAAAGTTCATACTGACAACCAGTTTGCTGATCTATTCACTAAAGCCTTTGATGTGGGTAGATTCACTTTCTTGGTCACAAGTGTGGGTATGATCAACTCTGAATGAGCTCATGTCTTAAAAAGTGTTTTCATACCTGTTATTGGTTTATTCTTTGGTACTACTAACATCTTTCTCAGGAAGTTATTACCTTGCTCAGAGTACCTCAAGCTTCAAAATGTGTAAGTATAGTTAATGATGCCAGTGCAGTTTTAATACTGCCAGTGCAAAGTTAATACTGCTAGTTAGTTAATACTGCTAGTGGTTAATACTGATCTCAGTTAATACTGCTAGTTAGTTAATACTGCTAGTAGTTAATACTGCTAGTGGTTAATACTGCTCTCAGTTAATACTGCTAGTTAGTTAATACTGCTAGTAGTTAATACTGCTCTCAGTTAATACTGCTAGTTAGTTAATACTGTTAGGAGTTAATACTGCTTATGTCCCGAATCGTATAAATACCCTTTTTGCCCGCCTAAAAGTACATAACGACTCTTTGATTTCTATTCATCTGCTCTCTAACCCTTTTCTCTCAAGCTCCTAGTAAGTTACAGGCAAGAACACTCAAGCTAACATGACATCCATGGCATTCATTGATGAGCACAACGAGATTAAAATGCTACAGAAGCCTAAACAAGCTGCTGGATTTCATCAGATTGTGGATTTTCTCAAGTCCAGCCACATTGCCCATGCTCTTACAGTATCGCCAACAATCTAGATAGAGCATCAAAGACAATTCTGGGCGAATGCCACCATAGTCACAGAAAATGGTGTGCAGATAATCAAGACAAGGGTGTGTGACAAACCCTTGTCAGTTTCTGAAGAGGTGATTCGCATCTGTCTACGTCTAGACGATGCTGCAGGTATTACTTCTATTCCTAATGAGGACTTGTTCTCAAATCTTTCAAGAATGGGGTATGGAGGCCAATTGGGTAGTTTCAAATTCTCAAAAGCTAAATTTTATACCCAATGGCGTTTTCTTGTTCATACCCTGATGCACTGTATTTCCAAAAAGACTACTGGATGGAGTGAACTCAGCAGTACCATTGCTTATGCTTTGGTCTGCTTGGCCACTGCCAGAAAGTACAATTTTTCAAGAATGATTTTCAATGATCTTGTATCAAACTTGGGAAGCAAAAAGAGTTTTTATATCTACCCAAGATTTGTACAAGAAGTTATAACCCATGAATTGACGGATATGCCTCACTTTGATGAGGTATATGTACCCAAAATCCCCAAAGGTAAGGTCTTTTCAAATATGAAGAGATCTCCATTGGACTCGGAAGGAGTTGACACCCCATTGTTCTCTACAATGATGGTGGTGTCCCACAATGAAGAAGGTATGGCTTCAGGGTCAAGGCCCTCATTAGACCATCCCACTGAAAGCCAATCCCAACCTTCCATCACCATATCAATCCCTCAGTCCCTTGTTCAAAAACCAACTTCACCAATAACCAATACATACATCAGGAAAAAGGTAAAGAAGGCTCCTTCCCTTCTTGTACCTACACCCACAGAACCTTTAAGCCCTCTAATGGAGAATTCTCCATTAGAGAATATCTACAGGGAAACCACAGGGGTGTCTCCAAACCCCAAGGAGGTGCTCAATGAGGAGATGAATGAGCATATGGGTGCAAAGGCTGCCACTACTCCTGATAGCACAGAGGAGGTCAGTGGTAACATAAATAAGACCTTCCCCATGGCAACTTTGGGTGAGCAATCATCCAAAGGTCCCAGGTGCCAAGAAACCATGGGGGTAGCAGGTGCTTCTGCTAGGCAGAAGACCTCTGCTACAAAAAGATCCCATGATCCTTCAAAAGGGGGTCACACTCCTGGAGAAGGTGAGGACATATATGATTATATTAAATTGATGGAAACAATGGGCAACATCAACATGGATGTAATCAAGCAGGGAAAAGAAATAGAAGAGCTGAAACTGATAATTCTGTCTCAACAAGTACAGATTACCAACCTGAAGAAAATGGTGAAGAGATTGGTCCAGAAAAAGAAGAAGAAACAGTTTGTGCTCAGAAGAAGAAAACCAGTGGATGATGCTCCCAAAAAGGGGGAGTCAGAAGCTGATGAAAATATGGAAGATGCTAAAGACAAGGGGGAGAAAGTTGATTTTGAGGGTGATCAAGCTTTAGAAAAAGAATCAGATTTTGAGCAAGCAGCAGAAACATCAAGCATAGCAGCAGTAAAAGAGAAAGCAGTAGTAACAGAAAATGTGACAGAACTATTGGAGAAGGGATTCATAAGACCAAGCTCGTCGCCTTGGGGAGCTCCAATCTTGTTTGTCAAGAAGAAGGATGGCATAATGAGAATGTGCATCGATTATCGTGAATTGAACAAAGCAACAATGAAGAACAAGTATCCGCTTCCAAGGATAGACGACTTGTTCGATCAACTCCAAGGAGCGGGATGTTTTTCCAAGATCGACCTACGTTCGGGTTACCACCAAGTGAAGGTGAGAGAAGAAGACGTTCCGAAGACAGCCTTTAGAACGCGTTACGACCATTATGAGTTTCTTGTGATGCCTTTTGGCCTAACGAACGCACCAACGGTATTTATGGATTTGATGAATAGGGTGTACCGACCATTCCTCAACAAGTCGGTCATTGTATTCATTGATGACATACTCGTGTACTCTAAGAGCGAGTTAGAGCACGAGCAGCACCTTCGCGAAGTCCTCGATGTGTTGAGGAAAGAAAGATTGTACGCCAAGTTTTCCAAATGCGACTTTTGGCTCAATGAAGTGCAATTCTTGGGTCACATTGTCACTCGAGACGGAGTGAAAGTGGATCCCTCCAAGATTGAAGCCATGATGAATTGGGAGCCTCCCAAGAGTCCGTCCGAGATCCGAAGTTTCTTGGGTCTGGCGGGGTACTACCGGAGATTTATTCAAGACTTTTCAAAGATCGCTTCTTCTTTGACGGCTTTAACTCGGAAGAATGTGAGGTTCGATTGGACCGAAATGCAAGAAAAGGCGTTCCGGATTCTACAAAAGAAGTTGTGCGAAACTCCAATATTGTCGTTGCCCGAAGGGTCGGAGGACTTCGTGGTCAATAGCGATGCTTCTAAGATGGGATTAGGATGTGTGTTGATGCAAAGAGGCAAGATAATCGCTTACGCCTCGAGGCAACTTAAAATCCATGAGAAGAACTATCTTACCCACGATTTGGAGTTGGCGGTGGTAGTCTTCGCCTTAAAGCTTTGGCGGCATTACCTTTATGGAACGAAATGTACGCTCTACACAGATCATAAGAGTTTGAAGTACGTCTTTGATGAAAAGGAGTTGAACATGAGGAAAAGGCGGTGGCTCGAGTTGCTCAAAGATTACGATTGTGAGTTGCTTTACCATCCTGGTAAGGCGAACGTGGTGGCCGATGCGTTAAGTCAGAAGGACTATAGCGGAAGTATTCGGGATACCCATTCGAGAATCGAGTTAGTGTCTAGTCTCGTTGAAAAGATCAAGACATCGCATGTAGAAACTTTATTGGAAGAAAATCTCAAGGAGGAAGTCATGGCGAAGCAGCGTTTACTCTTAACGGAAGATAGCCGTGGGGTAAAACTATTTAACGGTCATGTGCTGGGGGTAATCGTGGTCTATTGCTTGAGGATGCTCACAAGTCCAAGTATTCCATTCATCCGGGAAGTACAAATATGTACCAGGACTTGAAGTTGCATTATTGGTGGCCAGTAATGAAACTTGATGTGGCGCGTTACGTGGAGCGTTGTGTGACGTGCTCGCAAGTTAAAGCCGAACATCAACGACCGTATGGGAGTCTTTAGTCCTTAGAGATTCCCGAGTGGAAGTGGGAACATATTACAATGGACTTCGTGATGAAGTTGCCTAAAACTCTTCGAGGTCACGATACCATCTGGGTAATAGTCGATAGATTAACTAAGAGCGCTCACTTCTTGGCTATGCGCGAGACCTTACCGATGGACAAGTTAGCAAAACTTTACATCGATGAAGTGGTCTTGAGGCATGGAATACCCTTGTCGATCGTGTCGGATCGCGACAGTCGGTTCACTTCAAACTTTTGGGATGGGTTTCAGAAAGAGCTTGGTACGCGAGTTAAGTTGAGTACGGCTTACCATCCACAAACCGACGGGCAAAGCGAGAGGACGATCCAAACTTTAGAAGACATGTTGAGGTCTTGTGTCATCGATTTCGGGGGTAGTTAGGACTCTCACCTACCTTTGGTGGAGTTTGCTTACAACAATAGCTACCACTCGAGTATTGGAATGGCACCGTTTGAGGCGTTGTATGGGCGGAAGTGTCAAACTCCCGTGTGTTGGCTTGAAGCGGGAGAGAAGCAATTCGCCGGACCTGAAATCGTGCAAGAGATGACCGATAAGGTCAAAAGCATTCGTGAAAGATTGAAAGCGGCCCAGGATCGGCAGAAGAGCTATGCCGATAAAAAGAGGCAGCCGATGGGGTTCCAAGTGGGCGACCGTGTGATGCTGAAGGTGTCGCCATGGAAGGGCATTATCAGGTTCGGAAAACGTGGAAAGTTGAGTCCCCTTTTCCTCGGACCTTTCAAGGTGCTTAAGCGGGTGGGTTTGCAAGCCTACCAATTGGAACTGCCGCCAGAATTGAGCAGAATCCACAACACGTTCCATATATGTTACCTTCAGAAGTATTTGGCGGAGGAAGAAAACGCCATCCCTCTCTCCGAGTTAAGAGTGGACGAGGGTAACCATTATGTAGAAGAACCTGATGCTATCTTAGAGAAGAAGTCTAGGAAATTGCGTCACAAAGAGGTCACTATGGTCAAGGTGCAGTGGAAGCATCATCGGGGAGTCAACGTGACGTGGGAAGCTGAGGAGGATATGAAGCGAAGATATCATCATCTTTTTGAGTAGTCGGGATTTCGGGGACGAAATCATCTCCAAGTTGGGGAGTGTTAGTCCCAAAGAAGTAAAACAAGTATTATAGAAGGGGGGGTTGAATACAATATACACAAAATTACTTAATTTTAATTCTGTTATTGATATAACATATCAAGAATTACACAAAGAGAAATAAAGATTGTTGCGGAATAAGAATAGTTAAGAACTACTCTAAACAATATAACACTAAGAAGACTTTAAAGAACACAAAGACTAAATCTTAGAGAGAAAGTGAAAGCTATCAACCTGTTTGAAATCTTGCAAAGAGAAGTCTTGAGCTTGAAAGCGTGAGTAGCAAGGTGCTACCTCCATCCTTTATATACTATCCAAAGTAATGAGTACAAAGGACATAGAGCAGTAAAGGCATGGGTGGTTGAGATATTGTCAATAAATTATAAGATATTTGATGTGACTTATCACAATACAAAAGGTAACTTTTGTACTATGAAAGTACAATATCTATATAAAATATTCATGGGAAAATCTTTTTGAGATCTATTAGAAAATAAACGTCTCAATCATATTTAGACCAAGTGTATATCTTCTCAAAGAAGGAAGCTTCCATTTTCATTGTCAGAAGATCATTGGGAATGAGAAAGTATGTCAAATCAAGAGGGTTTGACATAAATGATCTTACCGATAAAGAAGCAATCAACAAGAAGGAAAACTGCCGAAGAAGTGGCAGTGATGCCGAACAAAGAGTTCGGCAGATGAGGGTTGTGCCGAGCAAAGGAGATTCGGAAAGGGAAAGGTATGCCGAATAGGGAATCGGTACAAGGGATGATCTTCCGAATAGGAAATCAGCAGACTAAGCTTAGTTCACTTTGAAGTTCATCTTCAATCCGCATAGTAGACTTTCTTCATGTTGAATTCGATTTGTCTTCGACTCACCGAGCTGTTTAAGCAAAACTAAGCTATTACAAAGAACCATGAATCAAAGTACAAAGTTCAAACATCAATAAAGACTAAGGAGAGGTTATCTTTAAATCTTAGATGACCCAACAATCTCCCCCTATTTGATGATAACATCTCATATAACATAAAGTAAATGAATAATGCATTTTGACCCTTTTTCATACTCTTTTGGGTTCTTTTTCACATAGACCATTCTTTTTGTATTTTTTTTTTAAGTATAAATGACATTTACAAAAGAATAAAAGAATGAGTATAGCTATACAAACGAATAAATAAATACAAAGAATAAAGAATGAGAAGAAAAAAATATATACATATATTCAAAAGACAATTGTCGGGAATTGTTTGAACTTGAGTGGGTGGTTGCTCTCCCTTAATTCATACTCCCCTTCAACTAATGTCTGGTGGGTTTGATCACACAGTCCATCACAAAATAGGTTTTAGCAGAGTTTAAGCATGGGTGGTAAGAAGCTCCCCCTCAACTCATACTCCCCCTCAACTAATTCACGGTGTCGGAAAGTAAGAAGTCAGAAAGATTTTCGGGATCCTCCGAACTTGCTTTCAGAAAAAGCAGATTCATCATTGGATCGTGCAGAAACATCGGGACCAAGAATCCCGGGTTATAGGCTGTGAGGTGGAGAAGAAGCACCTTGGATTGGGGAGGAGTCCAAGTCATCTTTATCAACCAAGGAAAAGATTAATAAGAGAATAATAGAGGTCCCCGATTTTACAATTGTATTCCTTTGGGAGGATACAAAGGAGGTGGCTTTAGGTTTAGTAGAGTCCCCGGGTCCGGATGGGAAAATTTCAATACCTGCCGATTGTGGAGAATCGGTGGATGGAGTAGTTGGCTTGGCCCTTGAAACCTTCCTCGGCCTCTTAAGAGGACAGGGAGGGAAAGACGATGAGTGCCTCCACTTTGGAGAGGGATACGTGACCTGGGCAACAACTGAAGGTTCTTTCGGTCGTATGGTCATCGAAGCAAGTGCGGAGCATCAACCCATTGTAGATCGGGGTAATTTAGTAAGGAAAACATACCTGGGGTGAGAGCTCGATTGGTGGATAGAAAGACCTTGAGAGAAGTCTTATTGTCTTTCTAAGTGTTGGTAGGAGAGTCATCACCAAATCAATTTGTGACCCAATAATTTTTCTCCCCCTATTTGATGATGACACCAACACAAAGAAAAAAAATGGTACTGACACCCAGAAAAATTACAAGACACACAGAACTTATAAATTCAGTAGGCCTTTTTTTTGCGGGAAGAGAGAATTGAGGGAGAAGGAAGAAACAAAATGTTGGCCCGGAGAGGAGACCAACTCATCTTCAACCTTCAAAAGAAAAGGAGAAGAAGGAATATTGTGGGACTCCGTTTGTACAACCAAACCCTTTTGAGAGGATTTGGAGGAGGTGGGTGTGGATTTTGCAGATCCTCGTGGCCCAGGAGGGGGGAAGTTCAACATCTGCCGATTTTTGAGAATCGGTAGATTGACTGTGAGGATCGGCCGAAGGTTTCCTAAGCCTCTTAGAACGAGACCTAGGAGGGGATTTTGAACCCCGTCGCTTAATAGAAGGAGAAGGGGAAATGACCAGGATAACCACCGAAGGTTTGGTCGATGGCAAAGTCATTGAAGCAAGTGCGATGTTACCGGTGGACTTCTTCTTTTTAATGGCCACCGATTTAGCTCGGGAAGTCTTGGGGGCAGAAGGGTCCACCAATTTGGAAGCACCTTGAGAAAGTGAGGCCCCTTCGGTACCACTTTCAAAAAGTGTTCCCCAAATCGGATTGGGAGAGGAGATGAAAGAGATCATACCTGGGGTGAGGGTAGCGTCGGTAGGCTTGATCGTCTTAAAAATTGTTTGCTTGCTTATTTGAGAATTAGGCCAGATAAACATAATCGTTGGCTCAGGTAGTGCTGCATCGGCACGTAGTTGAGCAGAGAGCTTGTGGTTGATGATCAGAGAGATAAAACGGGGAAGAGCCACGTTGTGAGTTCGTGGTGGCGAGATGGCAGTGATCAAAGAGTCAAAAATTACCAATGCGAAATCAATGCTCCTCATATGAGAAGTGTATTAAAGATACCGAATAGGGAAAGTGTTAGGGAAACAATTCGGTACGTAAGAGGAATACCGAAGATATGAAGTACCGAAGTATGAGAGATACTTCGGTAATCGATATACCGAAAGAAGATATTTACCGATATGAGAGAAGTGTTGGTAATCAAGAGATATCGAAAAAGAGAAATACCGAAGGCATGAAGTACCGAAGTATGAGAGAAACTTCGGCAAAATGAATATCGAAAGAATTTCGGTAAAAGAGAGATAGAATTTTTTTAACAAAAAATTAACATACCTAAGGATCCCACAAGGAAGTTGAATCGTGCCTCATCCAGTGGTTTGGTAAAGAGGTCTGCAAGTTGAAGATCTGTAGGAATGAAGTGAAGCTCAATATCACCCTTAGAGATATGATCTCTTATAAAGTGATACCGAATATCAATATGTTTAGATCTGGAGTGCAGCACTGGATTGTTGGCAATGGCTATGGCACTGGAATTGTCACATAGAATCGGTACATGAGAATAGAACTTGTCATAATCTTGGAGTTGGTTTTTCATCCACAAGATTTGAGCACAACAACTTCCAACTGCAACACATTCAGCTTCGGCAGTTGAGGTAGATACCGAATTCTGCTTCTTACTGGACCAACTGACCAAGTTTCCACCTAGTAATTGATAGCTGCCAGTTGTACTCTTCCTATCAACCTTAGAACCTGCAAAGTCAGAATCTGAATAGCCAATTAGATCAAAACCTGAGTCCTTGGGATACCAAAGACCCAGATTCATAGTACCTTTTAGGTACCTAAAAATACGTTTCATAGCCGCCAAGTGAGATTCCTTGGGATTGGCTTGATAACGTGCACACAAACACGTATCATACATGATATCAGGTCTACTAGCAATTAGATAAAGAAGAGACCCTATCATTCCTTTATAATTCGTGATATCAACCGACTTTCCGGCTGAATCAGCATGAATCTTAAGAGGAGGTGCCATTGGAGTTTTCATGAGAGAGCAATTTTCAAAATCAAACTTTTTCAAAAGATCACGAATATATTTACTTTGATTTATGAAAATACCTTCAGAAGATTGTTTAATTTGAAGACCAAGAAAGAAAGTAAGCTCACCCATCATGCTCATCTCATATTTACTTTTCATGAGGGAGGCAAACTCTTGACAAAGATTTTCATCAGTGGCACCAAAAATGATATCATCCACATAGATTTGAACAAGAATGATATTACCTTTAGTTTTCTAGAAAAAGAGTATTATCAATTTTACCTCTAGTATATCGGTTGGAGAGAAGAAAGTCAGACAAGGTGTCATACCAAGCACGAGGAGCTTGTTTCAGACCATAGAGAGCCTTGTCAAGTCTGAACACATGGTAAGGATGAGTTGGATCTTCAAAACCAGGAGGTTGTTTCACATAGACTTCTTCAGCAAGTTCTCCATTGAGAAATGCACTCTTAACATCCATTTGAAAGACCCGGAAGATTTTGTGAGCAGCATGAGCAAGAAAGATTCTTATTGCTTCAAGTCTAGCAACAGGAGCAAAGATTTAATCATAATCGATACCTTCCTCCTGCCTATATCCTTGAGCAACAAGTCTGGCTTTGTTCTGGATAACAGTACCCACTTCATCCATTTTATTTCGGAAAATCCACTTAGTACCGATAATGGTCTTACCGAAAGGTCGAGGCATGAGTCTCCAGACTTTGTTTCTTTAGAATTGAGACAACTCTTCTTGCATGGCAGTGACCCAACAAGAGTCTACTAGAGCTTCCTCAATTTTCTTCGTCTCAACAATAGAGAGAAAATTCACATAGAGACAAATATTTCCAACACCTCTTCTAGTTTGGACATCTGCTTGCTGATCACCGATAATTTGATTAATCGGATGATCTTTGATCCATTTTAGAGCTGGGGGAAGAGGTGCAGGAAATGTGTTTGGAGAGTATGAAGGTGAAGGATCGATGGGTATAGGATGCGTGTGATGAAAAGGTGAAGTATGTAAGGTAGGTTCGGTGGGAGATATGGATTCAATAGGAGCAGTGGGTTCGGTAGCAGGAGAGGGATCTGCCGAACCATGATGAAGGGAAGTAGATGATACCGAGAATGGAACATATGGATGTCTTGAAGATAGAAGATTTGGAGAATCTTCTCCAACACAAGAAATAATCCATTCATGAAGCTCAGTATCATCACAAGATAAGTAAGACGTCTTGTGATCATCGAACTTCACATGTATTGACTCATCAATACATTTTCTCCTTAGATTGTATACTCTGTAGGCTTTAGAAGAGAGAGAATAACCCACAAATATACCTTCATCAGCCTTGGGATCAAATTTCCCAAGATGATCTCGATCATTCAAGATAAAATACAGACAGCCGAAAACATGAAGAAAACCAATGTTTGGTTTTCGGCCATAAAAGACTTCATAGGAAGTCTTGTTGTGTCTTTTCACAATAATAGACCGATTTTGAGTGAAACAAGCTGTATTGACAGCCTCAGCCCAAAAATAGGTTGGTAGATTTGATTCACTTAGCATGGATCTTGCAACTTCACATAGCGTACGATTCTTCCTTTCCACAACACCATTTTGTTGTGGAGTTCTTACTGCTGCTAAGTTTTGAGAAATACCTTTGTCACAGAGAAAGGCATCCAAGGTAGCATTTCTGAATTCGGTCCCATTGTCACTTCTGATAGATCTGACTAGTTGACCGTTAAGAACTTCAGATTTCTTGATAAAATTGATGATTTCTTCAGGTGTATCACTTTTGTACCTGAGAAAGAATACCCAAGTGTAACGTGTGTATTCATCAATAATGATAAGATTGTACCTTTTTCCACCTAGGCTGGGTGTGCTGACAGGCCCACAAAGATCCATATTCAACATCTGGAGAGGAGTAGAGATTGAGAAACACTGTTTTGACTTAAAAGAAGATTTTGTCAGTTTTCCTTTCTCGCAAGCTGCACATAGCTTCTCTTTTGAGAAAGAGATTTTCGGCAAGCCAACAACAAGCTCTTTGTTGGAGAAAGCATTCAATGTTTTGAAGTTAAGATGGGAAAGACGTTTATGCCAGAGCCAGTTCTTCTTGTCAGAGTCTTCAGAGATGAAACATATGCTTTCATTTTCAGATGATTTGACACTCATATTGATGACGTACACATTGTCCTTTCTAAAGCCAGATAGGACAGTATGAAAGATTTTATCGGTAATGAGGCAATCATTTTCTCTGAAAATCACATAGTAACTTAAATCACATAGTTGACTAATGCTTAATAGATTATGCATTAGACCCTCCACATAGGCAACTTTGTTAAAAGTAATGGAACCGTTAGAAAGAGTTCCATAACCTTTAATGGAACCACGAGAGTTATCACCAAAAGTTACGGATGGTCCCTTTTCTTTCACAAAGTCTAGAAGAAGAGATTTGTTCCCAGTCATATGTCATAAGCATCCACTATCGAGATACCATGTTTGATGATGCCCATAGACCTGAGAAGAAGAAGAGGAGCACTCAGCTGTGAAGTCCATCCTTGAGCAGGAGTCTTTTGGTTCTTCATCAAGTTTAGCCATAAGGCATTTACTTGATACTTCCTTCTCGCTATCGGAAGTCGGTTCGTCTCCCCAGTCTAGAGTTTCTGCCATTAAGCCTTTGCCCCTTCTTTGAGAGTTGAAATTTCTTTCTTTCTCTTTTTTGTACTTAGCTTTATATTTGTCAGCTTTATCGGAGAGCTCTTTGAATGATGAAGAAGGAGAAGGTTTTCTTGGATGCAATCTACCTGTTTGAAATAGATCTGAGATTTCTTCTTTTAGAAGAGTTAGAGGAATTAGATTTAGAGATCCTAGAAGGATTTCTTCTACACTCAGATGCAAAATGGCCTTTCTTACCACATCCATAGTAATCCTCCTTGGATTTGTTCAAGGAGTTTCTAGAGGAAGAAGAAAATTTTCTGTTGCTTTGAAAATTATTAGAGGAGTTCTTTCTGAACTTAGAGAAATTTGCAAGCATACCCATCTCCTCCGTCAAATGATCGACAGAGGGATCTTCTCCTTCATCATCAGCTTCACTAAGATAAGCCTCCGAGGAGTGATTTAGATTTTCATGACTTTCTCTATCTGAGTCATCAGAAGGATAGGTTATACGAGGAACACACATAGATTTCTTGGAGCCATCACTGATAAGAGCCATAGAGGGGGCTCTTATATCTTTGAAGATGGTCTTCCTTTGAAGATGGGTTTGTTCATGATTATGGAACATACCATAGAGAGAAGTGAGAGGAAGACTTTCCAAGTCCTTGGATGTCTTAATGCAAGTGGAAAGGTTATTCCAGAAATCTGGAAGACCATCCATAAATTTGCATACGACTTCCTCATTATCATAAAGTTTTCCAACAAGTTTTAACTCGTTTAAGAGACTATTAAAACGGTTGTAGTAGAAGGGAAGAGATTCTCCCTTTTCATGAGAAAAGAATTCGTATCTACGAACAAGAGAGATTTTCTTAGATTTCTTTACTTCATTTGTACCTTCATACAAAACACATAGGGTCGTCCACATATCTTTTGCAATTTTAAGGCTGACAAGAGATTGATACACTTCATCTGGAAGAGATTGAGCGATAATGGCTCGTACGTTGGAGTCGAGTCCAATAGTGCGTTTATCTTCATCCGTGTATTCTTTTGTTCTTTTCAGAACATGTCGACTAGTGGCAGAAGTTCTTTCCTCCTCTGATGAGTCATCGGAAACTTGAAAAAGAGAGTCTTTTTCTTTTTCTTTATCCTTAGGGGTTTTGACAAATTTATCCCAGACTTTTGGAATTAGAGGACCTTCACTAAGTATAGTTAGATAACGACTATCAGCTCCTTCTAAGAAGAGCATCATCCTACTTTTCCATAAGGAGAAGTTGTTCGAATTGAACTTAGGTGGTTTGATAGTAGATCCATTGTCAGAATGAAAAGAATTTTGAGAAGAGGACTCAGGTTTTGTAGAAGGAGAAGCCATTACGGATCTGGTTTATTGAGTTAAACCAACCGCTCTGATACCACTTGTTAGTCCCAAAGAAGTAAAACAAGTATTGTAGAAAGGGGGGGGGTGAATACAATATATACAAAATTACTTAATTTTAATTCTTTTATTGATATAACATATCAAGAATTACACAAAGAGAAATAAAGATTTTTGCGGAATAAGAATAGTTAAGAACTACTCTAAACAATCTAACACTAAGAAGACTTTAAAGAACACAAAGACTAAATCTTAGAGAGAAAGTGAAAGCTATCAACCTGTTTGAAATCTTGCAAAGAGAAGTCTTGAGCTTGAAAGCGTGAGTAGCAAGGTGCTACCTCCATCCTTTATATATTATCCAAAGTAATGAGTACAAAGGACATAGAGCAGTAAAGGTATGGGTGGTTGAGATATTGTCAATAAATTAAAAGATATTTGATGTGACTTATCACAATACAAAAGGTAATTTTTGTACTATGAAAGTACAATATCTATATAAAATATTCATGGGAAAATCTTTTTGAGATCTATTAGAAAATAAACGTCTCAATCATATTTAGACCAAGTGTATATCTTCTCAAAGAAGGAAGCTTCCATTCCCATTGTCAGAAGATCATTGGGAATGAGGAAGTATGTCAAATCAAGAGGGTTTGACATAAATGATCTTACCGATAAAGAAGCAATCATCAAGAAGGAAAACTGCCGAAGAAGTGGCAGTGATGCGGAACAAAAAGTTCGGCAGATGAGGGTTGTGTCGAGCAAAGGAAATTTGGCAAGGGAAAGGTATGTCGAATAGGGAATCGACACAAGGGATGATCTGCCGAATAGGAAATCGGCAGACTAAGCTTAGTTCACTTTGAAGTTCATCTTCAATCCGCATAGTAGACTTTCTTCATGTTGAATTCGGTTTGTCTTTGACTCACCGATCTGTTTAAGCAAAACTAAGCTATTACAAAGAACCATGAATAAAAGTACAAAGTTCAAACATCAATAAAGACTAAGGAGAGGTTATCTTTAAATCTTAGATGACCCAACCGGGAGGATTGTAACACCCTGAGTTTCGTTTGACCAGTTTGGAAGAAGAAGCAAAGGCAGTAGCCGGCGCGAGTTGCCGCACGGCTTAGCCCGTGCCATAACCCGCGAGGTGCACTGTCTGTTTGGGAATCCCAGTGAGCGACGCGAGTTTCGCTGCGAGTGTACTCGCGCCCTAACCCGCGCAGTGCACTACTTGGTTGCGAGTTCCAGAGGGCGGCGCGAGTCACGACGCGACTTAGCCCGTGCCATAACCCGCGCGGTGGCCCTGAGTGGTTTAAATTCTTTTTCCTGGAAATATCTCATTTCAAAAAAAAATCTGAAATATCTCATTTAAAAAAAAATCTAAAATATCTCATTTAAAAAAAAATCTGAAATATCTATCGCTTTTCTCTCTCTCTCTCTCTCTCTCTCTCTCTCTCTCTCTTTCTTCATATTTCGTTTGAGGTTCCTTCAATCTTCCATATATTTCTAGCATTAAGTGTTTCAAGCAAGGGTTCGGTATAGAAAGTTTCATCTTCTCAAAATGGTCGATATCTGGTTTTCGGGTTTTCTTCTAAAAACCTATTTGGTGAGTTCCTACTATCATTTTCTAAACTTTATACATGTCAAAGGTTACATTTTGAAATCCTATATATCTCCATGGTTTTGGATTTAAGTTTATTACATTTTTGACATAACTTGAGTTTTGGGAGATTTTAGGGTTCCCGATCATTTTCAACTAAAACGATGGGTTCCATCTTATTTGAAGTAAAAGAAGGTTTTACTTGCACATTTATGTGGGTTACTTGAAAGAATGTATATAAGTTCATTTTTATGATTTTCATTCTTACCAGCAGTTAAACTTGAAAATGCATTTTGATTATAAATGTTATTTGAACCATATGACTAACTATGGTTGGTCACAAATGAAATTGTAACAAGTCTAGACTATTACTAGTGGATCCCTAGGTATTGAGTCGGCTTATATTATTGGGATGTCTATTCCCTTTTTTGTAGCTATGGATACATTTGATCCTCGGGGGCCATTTGGTACGGTTATGTGAGACTGGTTACTAGCTATGGGTCATAATGTAGTCCTAGTGAACGAGTATGACTGGTTTCCTCGAGGGCCCTCCCTCACATCTTAGTACGGACCTTCGTTGTTCGTGGACATGGATTCCATGTATTTAGCTCACAACTCGGATTGTAGTCTACTTTTGTGTTCCGCTAAAATCCTTGGTAAATCGGGTATCCCCCGTCATCGCAAGATGAATTTTCGGACCGAATGGTCCTTATGTGACAAAGATTTCAATTGTAAACTAGACTTTATTGAAAAGATTTCCTTATGATGCAATTGTTTATATTTCTTGAAATTATAAACTGTATGTTCTCACTAGGCTTTAAGCCTAACACTTTTTCTCAAATGATATGTATAACAGGTTCCCTTAGCGGTGGGTTGCCAAGGTCGTGAGTAACGAGCATGGTCTTAGAGGCATTTTTGAGATAACTAGTATTCGATGTTGGGCAATTGTTTAAGTCCCATATTTTGGTGATTTTGGGTTGACAACCGATAATCTAGATAGTCATGTTTAGATTAGTTTGTTGTTGATTTCCATATCCATTCGCAGGTTTTGTAAAGGCTCTGTACTTTCCCCCTTTTTGGGAGGTTTATACCAAATACAAATGTCATATTGCCTATTAATTCGAATTTTTAAATTACTCTAATTTTAGGGTGTTACAAAAATCCACCCAACAAGGCCAAATTCCCCTTAGTTCATTTGATCTCTTAAACAACTCTACAAGTTGGTTAACGATTATAAACTAAGAAAGAGTTTATCACTCTTCCAATGTGGGACAAGTGATAAGTCTAAAATGCATACATATATATAGCTCACAAAAACAAGTAAGATTCCACTATTCTTTCTATGTGGGACAAATCTCACTCTGAAGACTATATATATAACAATCCCCCACTTAGTCTTCATCAAATAAAATCAATTATGCATAAGTTAAAGTATCTTTCTACTTGAACTTTAACTTAGTGTAAATTACTCAAAGTTCTAATTAAATCTATGGCGGCTTAAAGCTTTTGATCCAAGATCTATATATATTAAAACCGGAATAATCACGCACACAATTGATTATCAAGACATGTTCTTAAACATATAGCACCATTATGGCCATGTACTCATCCTGGATTCATGAACATTTACAAAAGTCGACCTATACTTTTGTTTGAAGCGACACCACCTCTTATGTTCATATAGGTGAAATTCACTAACCATTGAATTTCATTAAGAGTTGAACACTCACCCTAAAACATATACTAAAGTTAACTAGTATGAACCTAGTTGGATATCAACAACTTGTTATTACCGCATTGAACCTTTATCTAAGGGTATACTTAGAAAAAGGTTGGGTTTCCGTTGTTGCCAACTAATCAACAGGTCTTAATCCCATTTCACGGCTTGTCCCAAATACCATATCTTTTGAGAGTCCTTTGGTAAATGGATCAACCAGATTGTTAGAAGTTCTTACATACTTAATTGTTATTACCCCGTCAGATATTAACTCTCTCACATACGCATGTCTCAAACTAATATGTCTAGGTTTTCCATCATAAATCTTATTATATGCTCTAGACAAGATTGCCTCACTATCAAATGCAAAGAAATGGCTGACATCGGTTGTGGCCACAACTTTATATCCAATAACATGTTTCTAAGCCATTTCGCTTCTTTGCCCACCGCCGCTAAGGCTAAAAACTCAGATTCCATGGTGGAATGCGTTATACAAGTCTGTTTCTTTGAGGCCCAAGAAACAACACCACCACCAATCATAAAAATCCAACCACTCGTGGATTTATCATCATGATTACCCGTAATCCAACTAGCGTCAGAATACCCTTCTAGAACTGAAGGAAAATTTTCATAGTGTAAAGCTAGCTTTTTAGTTCTCTTTAAATATCCAAACACTCTTCCAAGTTCCAATGGCTTCCCAATGTTCTAGACTAGGATTACTAGTAAATCTTGAAAGTTTGCAAACCGCATAAGCAATGTCAGGTCTAGTACAATGTGTAGCATACATCAAACCACCAATTGCACTAGCATATTCAAGTTGAGCTACCGCCCTTCCACTATTCTTACTAAGTTTACAAGAAGAGTCATATGGGGTGTTAGCTTCTTTAAACTTTAAATGCTCAAACTTGGTTAGCATTTTCTCAATATAGTGACATTGATTTAAAGAATAACCCCCACTATTTTTCTTAACTTTGATACCTAATATGGTATCAACCTCATTTAAGTCTTTCATTTGGAAAAATGAACTTAAATAAGCCTTAGTCTCATTTATATCTTTCATGTTTGTTCCAATGATTAACATATCATCAACATAAAGGCATACAATGACACAATAATCCTTTGTAAACTTAGAATATATGCACCTATCCGCTGAATTATGAGTAAAACCACTCTTTAATATAGCGGAATCAAATTTCTCATGCCATTGCTTAGGAGCTTGTTTCAAACCATACAAGGATTTAACAAGCTTACAAACTTTCTTTTCATTTCCCGGAAGTACAAACCCTTCCGGTTGTTTCATGTACACCTCTTCATCTAAATCACCATTTAGGAAAGTTGTCTTTACATCCATTTGATGTACATACAAATCATAGATTGAAGCCAAAGCTAAGAGTACTCTAATGGATGTAAGTCTAGCTACTGGTGCATAAGTGTCAAAGTAATCAATACCTTCTCTTTGACTAAAACCTTGTGCTACTAGTCTATCTTTGAAAGTTTGAACGGAACCATCAGTGTTACATTTTACTCTAAATACCCATTTACAACCAACTGCTTTTGAACCCGGAGGCAAATCTGAAATAGCCCATGTTCTATTGGCTATTAAAGATTCCATTTCATTGTCTATGGCCTCTATAACACCCGTGATTTTGGTTAACCCTTAATCTACCCTTATCCGGTTAAGTCATGATTATAGATCCTATCCAAATGGTGTTCGTGGGTTTTGAATTTCGGACCGAGAGCACGTCAGGTCGAAAAGTCGGAATTTTGACCTTCGGGGTGGCCTAGGCGACTATGCCCGCGATTGTGACAGAATGTCACTCTCGCGGGGCATTAACGCGGGAGATGTACCGCGGGCTTCCCCCTTCGGGCGACTATGCCAAGGGCATAGTCGCGTGGCACTATCGCCGACGACCCCTATTCGTTTTTAATCAGCCTTAAGCAGCCCCTCTTCATTTATCTCAACCCCCTTTCACCATTTTTCTCTCTAGAAACCGAACCCCAAACCCTAAAATCGGTTTTATGCATCCAAGACACCAAATCTTTTATGTTCCAAGTGTTCCTCCTTCCACCCATCAAAGATTGAAAGCTATGGTCAAGAAGCTTCATCTTCACCTTCAACCTCAAGTTCATTTCGGGTTTTCGAGGTTTTCATCAAAACCTAAGTGGTAAGCATGTTCTTTCCATTTCCAAACCTTGTAATAAGTTATAAATGCTCCATTGATGTTTCCCTAGTGTTTGGTTTACCAAATCTCGGACTTGATAGTTTTGGGGAAACTAGGGTTTTGATCTCGTTGGGGATTTTAGTAAATAATGTTTGGGGAATGTTTATAAATAGTATGGTTATTTATGGTTTGGAATGTTTGGGTCTAGGTTTTGGGAACTCGAGTTGAAGAGATGGATTGGGTGTCTTCGGAAAGTCTCATCATCTAAAAGGGTTTTGGAAGCTCTCAGCTTGAGGATTCAAGTGGCCTTCAAAAGAGCTCATTGGGTGAAACCTAGATTTAGCCTAAATCTAGCGAGGTGAGTTCAAGTTGATTTGTGAAAACGGTGTACATGCCAAAATGGTTATTTTAAAGTATTTTACATTTCACATGAAATTGTTAACTGCTGATCAGTTTGGTTATTTTGAAAATATTTAACTTTATAAACCTGTATAGCACACATTATTGCGATTTTGGGCATTTTGATAAATAAGTCATAAATGAGTGTGTTTGGCAACTTATTGCATACATGAGATTATTTAGTTAAAAGGCATTTTAATGTTGTTTGGGGTAAAAGATTCAACTTTGTGTTATGGGACGTTTTGAAAGGATAATGAGCATAAATCTATTTGGAAAACCTTTTGACCCGACTTAAACTGTGTTGGAGTCCATTCGAGTATTTTGGAGTATGTGATTTCATGGTATGGGTTGAGTGAGTTCATTATTTGGAAAACGTAATCTTTGGTCAAAAGAGGTTTGAGCATTTTTGCTCGATGTCGTTTTAAAGGAGTCTCGAGGAAACTTGTCCGGTTTTATATGGCTCATTGTAGAGTCCAGTTATGACGTACGTATTAATGCGCTGTGATGCGTATTGAGGTTGTTACGGACTCGAGTGCTTTGGTCATTCAAGTTTAGTCCGGGAAGGTTAGACTGTGTTGCAATGGATCCATAGGCACGTGAGTCAGTCTGTTTTGGGATGGTCAATTGGGTATTGCGGGGTTGAACTTCGGTACCCATGTTTTATGACCGGAAACTTTACAAGTGATCGCTAGGAGGGTTGAGTCGGCTAGTGCTACCGGAATAGTAGGCGCTAGGACCTCCGCCGCTTGAAGTAATGCTTGGGAGGTAGTCTTTAAGTGTGTCGGGCCTTCGGGATGGAGTTCTTTGGAATGATCCATCAAGGTCAACTGACTTGGAGTGACACTTGTAAAGAAGTCGTAGGGACACCGGGCTGGGATGTCGGGAGGTGTCATGCGATTAACGTTGCTTGAGTGGCATACTTTTGTGTTACCTCCACCCTCAACGGATACGTGCTTCCCCCGTTGTCAGCTATCAGTATTTATTTCCTATATATAAGATGCTTTACTTTATGGTCATTGGGTCTTTATGGTCGACAGTGAATGAGGACCTTAATATTGGACCATCCTCCTCGTATATTAAGATTTGAATGAATTATGTCCACCCAGTGTTTTGGAAATCAAAGTATGAACTTTTATGTCGCGTGAGTATTGGTTCTAGTGTCCATGTTTTCGAATGTATGGTATATATGGTTTTGATGATGATTCATGTTTCGAGTTAAATTAAGTTGCATTACTTTATAAAGCATGTTTGAAATGAGGTGTCCACCTTTGAAAGTGCATGATATGGGAAAAGAGTCGTTTCCACATTTTAAAGGACATCAACTAACTGGTCACGGTTTCAAGTAAAGTTCATTCTTTTAAAGATATATTTATTCATGTAAAACTCTTGGACTCACTAGGCGTTAGCCTAACCTTTTTACTTGTCGGCATGTGCATCAGGTATTCAAGGCTGGGAGTTGGTTCTAGCAGTCCTATGAGGAGTAGAGCCTTAGCTACATCCGAAAGTAAGTATTCGGTGAAGTCTTCCGCTGTATGGAGATAGTGACTATGCATGGATATTAGTAGCACCCGTCTCTTATAGCTCGTATGTATAAGATGGTGTATGTGTATTGTAGTTGAATCTAAAATTGTGGTTGTAGATGATCCATTTATTGATGTATTTAGAAAATTTTAAATAAGTTGCTATTTCCAGATTTGAGGGTGTTATAGCCTCTTTCCAAAATGCAGAATTTCTAAAAGCCATTGCTTCTTGAAATGTTTTGGGATCATCTTCAACATTGAATAAAATAGGTATTTTGTTTGTAACAATCTCTCTATTTCCTTCTACAAGATAGGAAATAAAGTCAAGACCACAATTCTTTTCTTTCCTAACTCTTCCACTTCTTCTAGGCTCAATTTCATTTGAAGAAGTTCGTTTGTCACTAGTAGAAGGCTCAGACACATTATCTCCAAGTGTTGTTTGTCTTATCTCATCAATGTTTGTAGTGTCACTTTTGAACTTAGTCTCAAAAAACTCAACATCTCGTGACTCTACAACTACATTGGAATTCAAATCCAAAAGTCGATAAGCTTTTGAATTTTCTGCATATGCTACAAACACACTTTTCAAGGCTCTAGGTCCTAACTTAGTTTTCTTAGGATCGGGAACCTTATAATAAGCTAAACATCCCCAAACTCTAAGATAACTTAAATTAGGATTTCTACCTTTCCATAGCTCATATGGTGATAACTTTAGCTTCTTAGAAGGTACTCTATTATGCACATGACATGCTGTCAACAAGGCCTCACCCCATAAGTTTAGTGGCAAATGTGAATTAACTAACATGGCGTTAACCATATCAACTAGGACTCCGTTTTTCCTTTCCGCCACTCCATTTTGTTGAGGTCTATAAGGTGCACTAACTTGATGTATTATACCATGCTCTTCACAATAGTAAACAAAATTGGAAGGAAAGTATTCCCCACCTCTATCACTAAGAAGAATTTTAAGATTTCTTCCCTTTTGTGTTTCTACCATGGTTTTATACAAAATAAACAAATCAAATGTTTGATCCTTAGTTTTCACCAAGTAAACACAAGTGAACTTAGAGTGATCATCAATGAATGTTATAAAATATCTACATCCACCTCTAGTTAATGTGCCATTTAGTTCACATATATCCGAATGCACAAGTTCTAAAATTTCATAATTTCTTTCAATCTTTGGGAAAGGCTCTCTTTTCATCTTAGCTTACACACATGTTTCACACTTATCATTGTTTCCATTTTGATAAGAAATTAAACCATCTCTATTCATAAACTTCATAGTTTGATAGTTAACATGTGCCAAACGATTATGCCAAAGATTGAAATTAGAACATTAAATATTAAAATTAGAACTAAAATGAGACACATCAAAGTAAGAAGAATTTCCAACTTTATTGATAGATAACTTAAACATGCCATCACATACATATCCTTTCCCGACAAAGGATCCAGCCTTAGATACAATGATCTTATCGGCTTCAATTACAACTTTTAGACCAACTTTACTAAAGACATAACCGGACACCAAGTTCTTCCTCATCTCGGAAACATGAAGCACATTTGTGAGAATTATCTTCTTTCCGGAAGTGAAAAATAATTCCACACTTCCTTTGCCTTGAACCTTGGTGGTATGATGATCTCCCAATAAGACTTCATGACCGTTTGAAGTCTCCATGTAGTCCTTGAAAAAGGAATGATTGTTGCACACATGGGTTATTGCGTCGGAATCATACCACCAATCATTGCTCACTATTGCAGCAGCCATATGAACCTCTTGGATCATACTAACATCCAAGTCTGAAACCATAACAACGATTTCATTGGTATTTTCTACCAAACTTGCACTTCCGCTTGCAACACCACTTCCACTTGCTTCATTTCCTTGAGTTTGTTCCTTCTTGGGATTTCGGCAAAATCGTCTTATGTGTCTTTTCTTACCACACTTGTGACACACGATTTCTGAATAATCCCTCTTCCTTTTCTTGTTTTTTGAACTTGAAGTACTTGGTTCATTAATCTTTCTCTTCTTTCCCTTCTGAGTTACATAGTGCCCTTTGGAACTTGAAGGACCATTGAGATCCTTCTCACAATTACGTGTTTCCTGTTCAATCCGGAGGTGTTTCTGAATTTGTTCCAAAGTGAAGTCCTCAGTTGTGTGCAGAAGTTTCTTCCGGTAATCATTCCAAGAAGGTGGTAACTTGGCAATGATACCACCAACAATCACTTGGTCGGGAATAGTTATATTCAAATCCTTAAACTTGGAAATAAGGATTAGAAACTCATGCACTTGATCTAGAGTAGAAATATTATCAACCATAGTGAACTCAAAGAACTTAAATGCAATAAACTTATCTGCCCCTTGCTTCTCCGTACTGTATTTGAATTCCAAAGAACTCCAAATCTCCTTAGCGGACTGAATTGGTGTGTAGAGATCGTAGAGACAATCCGAAAGGGAGTTCAAGATGTATCCCCTACACAACAAGTCGTCCTCTCCATGCTTCTTCCTTTCCGCTGCCATCTCTTCGGTGTCCTTGCTTGAAGATGATGGCAAATCCTCCAAATCCGGGTCCAAAATATAGATGACTTTGAAAGCAGTGAGTAGGAATTTCATCTTTTCTTTCCAACGAAGAAAATTTGTACCATCAAAACGATCAAGTTTAATTGAATCGTTTCCCAATAACTTCATGGTGTTGTGAACACTATCCATGATTGTACTACTTAATAATATCCTAAGATTGTTAGAAAAAGGTATGCAATAGAAAGAAAAGATATGAAATCAATCGATTAGAACGTGATATGAATCACTTCCCTTAGGATATTATTAGCCCCCACTATCAAGGTTGTTTGGGTTTTTGGCTAATACACCCCCAGGAATTATCTAATCAATAGTTTATGTTTAACAACATAACATAAACTTAAAGAACATTTCTGCAGAATTTTTGAAGAACAAAGAGAGGATCAAGAGAGGATTAATTAAGATATATAAAATGATGGAACTATGGCACATATATATAGGGTTTGACATATAACTAATTTAGATAAGTTTAACCAACTTTAAACTTAATCCAAATTCAAATTATAATAGAAAACCTGTCAAAAACGGTCAGAAAATCGCCAACAGTGATGAATGCGACTTTGATGCGGGTTAGGCCGCATGAACCTGCATTAGACACTGTTTCTAGACTCGGCAAAAACTGACACGATACACTAACTCGATACGAACTCGACACGAAATAAACGGGTTTGGATTATAACGGGTTTGGATTATACATTTCAACCTGTTTAAGTAAACGGGTTGGTACGACACGACACGAAAAGTAAACGGGTAAGGTCATGGTAAAAAATTTCAACTCGAAAATGACCTGAATAACCCGTCCGTATATATATATATAATAAGTTTCCTTTTTAATGCTTTGTATTTTTAATGTTTTATATTTAGTTAGAATTTATAAGTTTGAACTATAAATTTTGCATTTCTAATGCTTTCATTTGAATTTTGCCGTTGCTAGTGTTAGTGCTATCTTTTGACCGTTAAACATATGTGTAAAATCTATCCAACAAGGCCAAATTCCCTTAGTTCATTTGATCTCTACAAGTTGTTTAAGGATTATAAACTAAGAAAGAGTTTATCACTCTTCCAATGTGGGACAAGTGATAAGTCTAAAATGCATACATATATATAGCTCACAAAAACAAGTAAGATTCCACTATTCTTTCTATGTGGGACAATTCTCACTATGAAGACTATATATATAACATGTTTCTTCTCATACGATTCACAGGGCTACGATTCATACTCTCGGTCTTCTTCACATCGCTCTAATGATTTTAGGTAGATGTCGTGGTCTCAATTTCTTGATTTTTTGACCATTTGATTATCTCGATTTCTTGATTATCTCGATTCACATTCTAACGTTAAGTTTTCTAATTTCTTGTGCTCTCGGTTTTCTCTTGTTGTGGTCTCGATTTTTTGATTTTTTGATTTCTTGATTATATCAATTTTGTGGTCATTTTTTGATTTTTTTTGTTGTGGTCTCAAGGAAGCAACTCTGTCTCAAGAAATGACCATAAGGTACATGACCGACATTAACTTCGCAAAAACTCTAATGTTTTTATCTGGTTGATTCGTTGTGAATTGCATACTCTATTTGGTTCTTAACATGGATATTTTGCAGCATTTAAATGCATATTCATGTATTTCTGATTGTTTCCTCTTTAGTGATTGTATTGAAATATTTCTTTTCTTGGTTGATTGTGTTTAGTTTCAAGCTCTTAATCAATAAAATTTTCTTGAATCCCAACGTATGCATAATGAATCCTTATCATGTTCATATAAATTTGTTGTCAAATTAATGATGCATCTTTCACTGTGATTCTTACAAATCTTGAAATCTCCCTTTTCTTGGTTGATTCCGTTTAGTGTCAAGTTTTTCGGGGGGCAATTTTCTTGAAATTCGTAAGACATTACATCATATGATCTTGGTGGTTTTGATTTGAATCTCTTTTGGTTGATAAAATCTCTGCCCTAATCCAAACCTAGTCTGTTCATCCTTATTTGCTCTGGTTCTTTCTTTTGATGTTACTGACCACATAAAAAGGACTATGATGTTGGTTTTGTGTGTTTGTTGCTAGAATCTTATTTTCAGGTTTAGGTAACATTGAATTTGTTTATTTTTGTAACAACAGGTTTAGATTCCGTCTTTGTATCCAACTCGAAATTCACACCAAGAAGTTGTTTTCAGGTATGATTTCCCGTTTTTTAGTTTCTTTCTTTATCCGATTCTGTTGTTTCTCTAAATATCACTGTTTCTTTCCTCTGATGTTAGAGAGAGAGAGAGAGAGAGCATTGGTAGGTAGGATTTGATCATGCAGCCTGAATTGTTTAATTAATTTGCAGGGTAATTTGTGCCCACTCATGGCAACTACAAACTCATTTGGGATAATCATTTTCAACATTCTTCAGAAAGGTTGGCACTCACTCTACAAATTAGTGAAAGATTCCATTTGTGAATTATGGTTCTTTTGTTTCCCATTGTAACATGCATATATACATGTAGGCCCTTCGATACAAGGTGGACTGTATACTACCAGTTGTGGAACTAGGTGCAAGTGATCAAGGGTAAAGTTATAATATATACATAAACTTAACCATGGAATGTTCAAGTGCACATCTCCATATAACACATCTCCGTGTGTTCTTGTGTTTATTTTGATGTTTTAAGCTGTGGAGTAATGAGTTTATATTGTTGTACATGGATATGATAATCTGTCAAACCCCTATTTAGAGTGAGTTTTTGTTTAATTTGTCTCTGAACTTCATCGTCCGTCACATATGGGTCTGTTGACAAGGCCAAGAAGATTTGCTATTTCAATTCCAAGGTCAGCAAGAATTAGAGTTGATCCCTTTTTTTATATTTGTGACCCTTATTGTCTTTTTGTTCTATGGGCTTCCCTGCAGTTTTTATGGGTAATGTATTCACAGTATAAGAAGTCAGTTAGAACTTAGAAGTACTAATTGCTTTTTTGAAAAAGTCAAAAACCAAGGATTTCTTATGTTGGCAATTATTTGATAATTTTTATGGAAGTTGTGAACTAACCAATACACATACCTGGAATACATAATTTGACCCACAGAACTTTCTTTAATCCATTTGGACTGAAACAGTTTAAATTGTTGCATAATACTAATGTATTTTTATATGTATGCTTTTCTACAACATGTGCTAAACCGTATCTAACTTTAGGTATTGGAAGCTTCAAAACGCCTCAGAGTGAAGAAACACATAGTTCTTGATGGATCAGGAAATGTTTTTTAAATATCTTGAATGCAAGGGCATTGTTGGAAGTGACAAAAAGGTGAATTTTGTTACATATATTCAGATAAATATCAGTAATTTACCCCTTCATAGCAACATCATCTTCAGATTGTTTTTTTTTTTGTTCTGAGATTCTGAGATGATTTCTAATTAAATACTTAACATAAGTTGTTCTTATGTGCTCTATGGTACCAATTAGAACTCGGACTACATGTAGAAGAACCCTTTTACTAAAAAAGTTCATTTCTAGTCGGTTTATATCGATCTGTTCTATTATGCTTGAGTTTATTTAGGTTTTTTATGGCGTAAAATTTTAATGTGTAGGCACTATCTGCTGGACCTGATGAGAGTCACTCCTCGTGATGCAAATTATACAAGACAAAATTCCAAGTTTTGTATTTTGATTCCAAGTTTTGTATTTTGAGACATGAATTGATCACTGCCTTTTGCCGGTATATATTTTTGTGTATGCTATAAAAATTATTTATAAATATCGTTTTCTCATAATATATTATTCAAATGTGTTGTATGTGAGAAATGGTTTTGTTTCGGTTGGTTTTCTATTTTTATGTAACACACCATTTCTGGTTTTGTTAGGACATAAAATGTCCAAGTTAGAAAGTTTTGTAAAGGGATTTACCTTTTAATCTTTGTATTGGGCTTAAATTGTAATTGGGCTTTTAATGTGTAACTGACTTGAGCTTAAGGTTAGAACAAGTGAGAGAGGGTGGGGTATAAATACTTTATGTGTTTAGGGTTTTAGCAAGTTTTTCATTATTCACAATGTAGTCGTTCTGAGAGATCGTGTCTTCTAGAGAGAGAAACTCTTTCTCTCCTAGGTTTGTGTTCTTAGCTTTATATTCAATAATAAAAGGTATTCTCTCCCAATCTCATCTTGTTTTTCTCTATTTGATCATGAATTGTTGTATCTACTGGGATCTACAAGTGGTATGAGAGCCTAATCGACGAATTTTCTCATCGATTCGATAATGGGTCGGTTGGATGCAAATTTATTGTTGGCGGCTGGAATTTCAATTTAAACAGCAACAATCAGATTGATTTCATCGTTTGATACCAGTTTCCTCCACTGCTATAAACTAATTAGTTTCCAGGTCGGTTTTGCAGTCGCCGGAGTTAATGTAAGACAACTGTGAGTTTCAGGATTTAACCCAATCCGGGAATTAAATTGGAACGGGATTTGATGAATCTCTTATTTTTGGGCCGTATATGTATCAAATTTTGTGTTTTGATCGTGTTAACCGGGATATAGAATTTTTCAAGGAATATTTTTATTTGTTTTGGGATTTTCTCGTTTGTTTTTTTTTCTCGACAGTTGCTGAACAGGTTGTTGATTGTTTCTTCTAACCTTTGTCGAGTAGTGCTCGCTACAAGATGCTTCTCCTACGAGCTGATCAATACAAGTTCTTGAGCTGAACTCCTATTCAACTCGCGGTTCAAGGACAGATTCGTTGTTATAAACTGAAGATGTACTGTGGTTGTCACGCAAAACTCACATTTCTTTCTTGTGGGCGTAACGAATGTGTTGAGTTTCTAGAGATAAAAGTTATCTTTAGTGCACTCAGTCGAGGTTATTGCGCACATCGAATATGGTGTTTTAAAGTTGAAACTTTGAAGGTTAAGGGCTTCATTCAAGGGGGAGCCTGAGATTTTTTTTTGAAGATGTGCAACGCTAAAGTTTTTCAAAGAAATCAATGGGGAGAAGAGCTGACGCTTCAAAGATGATGAATCTTTTACAAAACTTTAGGGGGAGCTTGTTAGGATATAAAATGTCCAAGTTAGAAAGTTTTGTAAAGGGATTTACCTTTTAATCTTTGTATTGGGCTTAAATTGTAATTGGCCTTTTAATGTGTAACTGGGCTTGGGCTTTAGGTTAGAACAAGTGAGAGAGAGTGAGGTATAAATAGTTTATGTATTTAGGTTTTAGCAAGTTTTTCATTATTCACAATGTAGTCGTTCTGAGAGATCGTGTCTTCTAGAGAGAGACTCTTTCTCTCCTAGGTTTGTGTTCTTAGCTTTATATTCAATGTGAATAAAAGGTATTTGATACAACTCGCCGATTTCGCCAAGTTTATCGACGTCATCAGCAACAAAGTGATAGTTAATATATTGATATTTATCCTTTTATCTTTTGGTTAGTGATCATCTTTTATTTAAATTGTTAGTGGTTATATTTTATTTAGGATAGTGGTAATCTATTTTATTTAGGATAGTGGTAATATGATAATTAAGTGTTTGAGTTAGGATTGGTTTATTTAGTGATCAGCTATTTATAGGGCTTTGAGGTTCGTAGAAAAAGGCAGAAATAAATATAGTTTTATTCTTAAAACAAGTGGAGATCCCTGTTTCTCGAATTACAGGAACCTATTTTGTTTTTTTTTTCTCTGGTTCGTACCAAATTGGTATCAGAGCAACGATCTTGGTAGATCAACAGAAGCATCGCAATACTATCCGCGGTGTTACTGTTCATCACGTCAAAGAGTTTTACTTGATATTCCTTTCGTCGTACGATCTTCTAACATGGCAACTAAAAAGATTGAAAACCTGGAAGCGGATTTCACCCAATTTCGAATGGAGGCAGAGGAAAAGCAAAAGGAGAACACTCGAAAGATGGAAGACATTCTCAAGGCCATCAGCGACTTGGCCATTTCGGTGGGAAACCTGTCCACCAAGGTAGACCGCATGCAACCGGAGACGAAGGGGCTTCACTATGATGATCTGGGTTTCTTGGCTGTAGACGCGACAACAGGAGAAAGGAAAAAGCACAAAGAGGAAGAAACAAGCATGGGATCGAATAAGACTGGGCCAAAATCGGGAGCCGGTCCAAAGGGGACCGAGTACAGGAAACTAAAAATGCCGATATTCGAAGGTGAGGATGGTATGGATGGATTTACCGTGTAGAACGTTTTTTTGAAATTCAAGGAATTGGAGAAGGCGAGCGACTCAGGGTAGCGACTCTATGTATGGAGGGAGCAGCCTTGTCGTGGTATCGTTGGGGCGAGGGCAGGTCACCGTTTCGTACGTGGGAAGGGCTGAAGAGACGACTATTAGATCGTTTCCAACCATCGTACGAAGGAAGTTTATACGAACAATTCTTAGCTATCCATCAAAAAGGGACAACCCGAGATTATGTAAGCAACTTCGAAAAAATGGCGGGGTAATTAGGAGGACTGCCTGAACAGATCCTCGAGGGGACGTTTATAAAGGGTTTAAAAGCTGAACTAAGATCCTCGGTGAGAATAATGCAACCCGAAGGTCTAACCTAGGCTATGAGAATAGTAGTAATGTTAGATGAAAACCTTGTCAGTGGAGGTTTGTCACGACCAGGAGGGGGGCCTATCCGATCAGCAACATTATCAACCAGTTTCGGCAGCCATACGAGGCCGACACAAACTCAAGGACCCTTAGTAACTGCAAATAAGAAAAGTTGGGGAGGGGTTTCAGGACATCAAGGGTCATTCAAAAGGCTAACGGAGGCAGGACTACAGCAAAGAAGGCTAAAGGACTCTGCTTCAAGTGTGACTCAAAGTTCACACCAGGACACCGTTGCACTAGCAAAGCCTTACAGGTGTTGTCAGTGAGGGACGAAGACGAAGACGATGATGAATACAAAGAGGAAGAACCACCAGGTACAGACAGAGAGCATGCTCACTTGGATGCGGTAGAAGTTTCATTAAAGTCGGTAATAGGATTCACGCCGCCGCACACTATGAAACTTCATGGGAACATTGGCGGTCTCGAAGTGGTCGTCTTAGTAGACAGCGGAGCGACCCATAACTTCTTATCACAACAAGTGGTGGGGTATTTAGGGCTGAAAGTTACTGGAAATGGAACTGTAGGGGTAATATTGGGCAACGGAAAGGTGGAAAGAAGTCGGGGCATGTGTAAGGGGGTGATTCTTACGTTGTCTGAACTACAAGTGACAGAGGATTTTTTCCTGCTGGAGTTAGGTAGCACAAATGTGATACTTGGTATAAAATGGCTACAAACTAGGGGACATGACCGTAAATTGGAAGGAACTCACCATGACATTTGGAGAAGGCGACCAGAGAGTTACAATTAAGGGAGATCCGAGTTTATCCAAGACCTTAGTCTCATTCAAGTCATTGTTCCGGTCGTTACAACAAGAACAAGGGTTTATAGTACAAATGAACTTGTTAGAGTTGGAGCCCACTGACCAAACCAAAGCACCAGAGGCTGCCAAGGCTTTGATTGCAGACTTTGAGGACGTGTTCAATCTACCACTCGGCCTACCTCCTCAACGAAGCCATGAACATGCCATCATCCTCCGGGAGGGTACGACTCCGATAAGTGTGCGACCGTATCGCTACCCCCATGTGCAAAAGGATGAAATTGAAAGGTTAGTAACGGAGATGCTGGATGCAGGCGTAATTCAACCAAGTACCAACCCATTTTCCATCCCGGTACTATTGGTTAAGAAGAAGGATGGAAGTTGGCGATTTTGTGTGGACTATCGGGCCCTAAATAAAGCTACGATACTCGATAAATTCCCAATCCCCGTAATTGAAGAATTGTTGGATGAACTGCACGGAGCTACCGTTTTCTCAAAATTGGATCTAAAAGCTGGTTATCATCAGATTTGAATGAAGCAAGAGGACATACCAAAGACCGCTTTTCGGACTCAAGAAGGACACTACGAATTCTTGGTAATGCCCTTCGGGCTAACCAACGCACCTGCCACTATTCAGTCCTTGATGAATAAGGTATTCCGACCTTATTTAAGAAAGTTCGTTTTGGTATTTTTCGATGATATACTAGTGTATAGCAAAACCTCGAAAGAACATTGGGCTCACCTCGCAACAGTGTTGGCGTCATTAAGGGAACACCAGTTATATGCTAATAAAAAGAAGTGTTCATTTGCGCAAGGGGAGATCGAGTATTTGGGACATATTGTGTTATAACCCGATTCGAGATGGGTGATCTCCAAAGAACAAAGAGGAGAGGAAGAAGAAACTTAGAACTTTTTTCTACATATCTAAATGAGAACCGAACACAAACATATGTAGAGACCCATTACATTAATTTAGGACCATTATCCTCTAATTACTCCTAAATTCTCTCATAACCAACCTACACCATCACTTAACACAACTTCCTAACACATTAATCATGCAAAATAATAAAATAAAAACATAAGAAAATAAAGGAAATAAAACAACAACTAAGCTAAAACAGCAGGTATAACATATGTTCGTATCATATTGTTTCAAGGGAAGGGGTGGCAGTCAATCCATCCAAAATCACAGCAATGTTAGAGTGGCATGTTCCAAAAACATTGCGTGAACTCCAAGGATTTTTAGGGTTGACCGGCTACTACAGGAAGTTCGTGCAAGGGTATGGAAAAATTGCATGGCCATTGACCGAGCAACTGAAAAAAGATAATTTCCATTGGACGGAGGATGCAACAAAAGCTTTTCGACGGCTACAAACGGAAATGACTCAAGCACCAGTGCTGGCATTATCTAATTTTAGTAAGGAGTTCGTAGTGGAAACCGATGCGTCGGGGAATGAGTTAGGGGCGGTACTGATGCAAGAGGGGCGACCACTAGCCTATTATAGTCAGGTTCTAGGTGCGAGGGCTCGACTTAAGTCGGTCTACGAAAGGGAGTTGATGGCGATAGTGTTCGCAATCCAAAAGTGGCGGCCGTATTTGTTGGGAAGGAGGTTCTTGGTCCGAACCGACCAACGAAGTTTAAAGTATTTACTAGAACAGCGCACGGTGACCAAGGAGCATCAAAAATGGCTATCCAAGCTGCTGGGATATCATTTTGAAATTCAATATAGGCCGGGAAAGGACAACGGGGCTGCTGATGCGTTGTCGCGCAAGGGCCCTGCAGTGAACTTGTTAGCCCTTTCAGTACCTTCGTTGGTCCAGTGGGACGACTTACTGCAACAACTGTCACAAGACCCGGGGTTGAAATTAATCCGGCGGCAAGTGCAAGAAGGAACAGCCGCACCACAAGGGTTTAGTGTTGAAAGAGACAGACTCCTTTATCAAGGCCGATTAGTGTTGCCTCCGACATCACCATGGGTTCCACTTCTATTTCACGAGTTCCATGGGAGTGCGATTGGTAGGCATTCGGGGGTACATAAAACCTACCAACGAATGGCGAAAGAAGTATACTGGAAAGGCATGCGGAGAGACGTGGCAAGGATGGTCGCAGAGTGTGATGTATGTCAACGCCACAATTCGACAATGACACCAGGACAGACGGTTACTGCAACCATTGGAACTACCAAGTAAAGTATGGGCAGAGGTGACAATGGATTTTATAGATGGATTGCCAAGGTTCGAAGGGTACACCGTTATTTTTGTAATGGTAGACCGCTTAAGTAAGTATGCACATTTCATTCCATTGCGACATCCGTATACAACGGTAACGGTTGCTGCAGTTTTTTTACGAGAAGTTGTCCATTTACACGGGATACCTGAATCTATTGTCACAGACAGGGACAAGGTGTTTTTAAGTCAATTTTGGAAAGAATTATTTCGACGACAGGGAACAACCTTAAAGCGAAGCACCGCTTACCACCCGCAAACAGACGGGCAGACGGAAGTTGTAAATCGGTGTCTCGAAACCTATCTTCGGTGCTTTGTTTCGGATACACCCAAGAAGTGGGCTCGATGGATTTCATGGGCAGAATACTGGTACAACATCTCATTCCACACGTCCACTAATACCACTCCGTTCAAGGTTCTATATGGCCGAGATCCTCCACACTTGCAATACTATGGGATCTCCACATCGGCTCTATTTGAAGTCGATCAATATCTAGGGGAACGAGATCAGATATTGCAAGAATTAAAGGGGTATTTGTTGAAATCCCAACAGGTAATGAAGGCTAAGGCTGATGCACATAGACGGGAGGTTCAATTTGAGGTGGGGGATCGGGTGTACTTGAAGCTCAGACCGTATCGCCAACAAACGATGGCTCGACGCCGTAATGAAAAGTTGGCGCCAAGGTATTTTGGGCCTTATGAGGTAATCAAGCGGATCGGGAAGGTGGCGTACAAACTAAGGTTGCCCGAAACCGCAACAATTCATCCGTTTTTTCATGTCTCACAGTTAAAGAAGGTCATTGGAAATCATATCGCAACTACCGCCTTACCAGCAACCCTAACGGACGAAATGGAAGTGATTTTGGAACCAGAAAAGGTGGAGGGAGTCCGAACAAGAACTTCGGGTTTAGCTACTGATCGTGAGGTCTTAATTCGCTGGAAGAATTTACCGGAATATGAAGCAACGTGGGAACCATTTGATATTATTCGCCAGCGATTTCCGGACTTCCACCTTGAGGACAAGGTGCATGTTTGGGAGGGGAGTAATGATACAACTCGCCGATTTCGCCAAGTTTATCGACGTCGTCAGCAACAAAGTGATAGTTAATATATTGATATTTATCCTTTTATCTTTTGGTTAGTGATCATTTTTATTTAAATTGTTAGTGGTTATATTTTATTTAGGATAGTGGTAATCTATTTTATTTAAGATAGTGGTAATCTGATAATTAGGGCTTTGGGGTTCATAGAAAAAGGCAGAAATAAATATAGTTTTATTCTTAAAACAAGTGGAGATCCCTGTTTCTCGAATTACAGAACCTATTTTGTTTTTTTTCTCTGGTTCGTACCAGTATTCTCTCCCAATCTCATCTTGTTTTTCTCTATTTGATCATGAATTGTTGTATCCCAGGTTTGTTGGATATGGAACCCGCTAACCGATTGAAACCAAGGTGGTTAGGCAGTTTTGGGTTTCTCTTGGCAGTTTGAGAAGTTGGGCCTTCAAGATTGTGGAATCAAAGTTATACCAAACTAATAAATAAACCAATAGCATCAAGATTTGTACATCATATCTTAAGATCTAATTACCACATTTTTCTTAATGTCAATACTCCAAACTTCAAGATTTTAAAATAAATAAACACTTTACCACCTTCATATATGTGTTTATACTTTGAGTTCAACTGTTTGTAATCGATACGAAGAGCGGTTGCACCTTGGAAACAAGGGGTTTGTTTGCAGTGTTGCTCTTTGATACGAAACAACGTTGCTCTTTCACCGATTGTGACATTTATTAGATGTTGTTATGTTTCAGCTGCAGGTGCTTTCGATAAAAGTAATACGGGACAAGACAATCGGATCAAACAAGTATATGAATCCAATTCACAGGGTAAAAAAGATGCACATTTGAATATTTCTTTGTTACTTTCGAATATTTGGGTCATTATTGTTGGTGGTTGGACATGGAGTTTGGGTTCAAGGGTGGGGTTAATAAGTTTCATGTTGCTATCAAAATTGAAAATTAAAGGGGGTTGAAGTGAAATATGAAAATGTTGTTGGGGGTTGCAATGATAAAGAAGTCCCGTTGGAGTCTTTCGAAATTGAATTTGTTTGATAACGAAGTCTGTGTGGAGTCTTTTGGAATTGAATTTGAATGATAAAATCTTTATATATATAAAAGCAAAAACCAAGAGAATTGATATGGCACAATGTGGATTGAAACTTCTAAAATATTGGATTGTGGTTAACTTTGGCCATCCCACAATGATAGAATAATGAAGTGTTGGAACATGAAGTTGATTATAAAAAGAGAAGAATGCCAACTTTTTTTAAATGACCTATGATTTGTTTTAATCCATTTTAGATTAAAGAGTTTATTTTTAGTTACAAATTTGTTGATGTTGAATATATATTATATATTGTATTACAACTATCTTTATCTTTATATATATAAAAGCAAAAACCAAGATAAATGACACAGTACAATGTGGATTGAGAATTCTAAAATATTGGATTGTGGTTAACTTTGGCTATCCTACATTGATAGAAAGATGAAATGTTGGAACATGAAGATGAATATAAAAGGAAAAGGATGTCAACTTTTTTTTTTACATGATTTATGATTTGTTTTAATCCATTTTGGATTAAAGAGTTGATTTTTAGTTACAAATTTGTTGGTGTTGATATATATTGTATTACAACTAATAAAATACACTTATTTCATTTAATTTGTTTATTTTTATATTTTTTCGTCTTTGTATACATAAAATGAAAAACAAGACAAAATGACATGTCACGATGTGGATTAAGAAATCTAATATATAAAAGTAAAATTACCCAAGAGAAATGACACGCCTCTAATAAGAATCATCAATATATATATATATATATATATATATATATATATATATATATATATATATATATATATTTATATTTATATAAAAGAAAGAACCATAGAGAATGATATGACATTGTGAGATTTGAGTAATGTAGGTATCTATAAGAAACGAAGACATTTGGATTTGATATGAGATGCAAGTATTCTCAAATACTACTATATTTTGGTGGTGTTTTACACATCTCACATTGATGAGTGAATATAAGACTGGAGAATGAAGATATACATGTAGAAACACGGAGATTTAGATTTTGATAAATTAAAGGATTACTTGGCTAAATATTCTTTTTGGCCGATCCCTATTTTTGTTAAAAAAAACCATTTATATAAGCAAATAAATCGATAGATAAATGTATACAAATCATCATATTTCATCAATTTATACAATATTATCAATGTTGAACCTTGATGTCTTTTTATTATCTCACAAGTCACAAGAAGATTTAATTATTTTCAAATCTTGAATTGTGATGTTATTTGGTTATCCCACATTGATAGAAAGAAAATAAATTTGGAAGAATGGATGAGTATGTAAAAGTTGAATGAGATGTCTTATTTGATTGTCCCATATCGACATAAAGACAATAGATTTGGAAGAAGATGTTAGCATATAAAAGTTGGATGAAATGTCTTATTTATTTATCCTACATCGGTAAAAAAAGATAGATTTGAAAGAAGAGGTTAGTATATAAAAGGTGGATGAGCTATCTTATTTGGTTAATCCACATCAACGGAAAGATAATAAAGATGAGGTAAACAAAAAAAAAGACGGATAAGATGACTTACAAGTTTAAAAGTTTTCTTTTGGTAAATGAGTATTCCAGACCACTTTGGGCCCGGACTAATCTCCTGGAAAACAGGCCTATGGCCCGCGGGCATTCATCCCGTGGCCACAATGCTACAAGTGGGGCTCGAACCCGGGCAACCGCTATGAAGTCCCCAGGCTCTTACCACCACGCCACAACCTTGTGGTTTACAAGTTTAAAAGTTTGTGGCAACCTATGTGGTTGTCTCATTTTAGTCGACCTCTTTCGCTAAAATCAAATTTTATAAAATATTAATTTTTATATGACTTTATTTATATAAAAAGAACAACCATAAATAATGAGATGACATTGTGAGATTTCAAGATTCTAAAATATGCATTGTGTTGTAGTTCAGTTATCCCACCTTGATGCGAGGTGCAAGATTGGAGAATGAAGATGACTATAAAAAACAAGGGTTGATTTTGATAATCAAAATTTTAGTTGGATAAATATGTTTTAGCTTACGATTGGAATCCCATAATAAATTAGCAAAAAGGTAGGATTTGGAAGAGAGGGTTGATATTGGCTGTCAACTCTCATTTTCCAAAAAAAAAATTATACAGATATATATACAAATTAACCACTCATTGACACACATTAATTATTTTATATTGTATTCAATTAACTGTTAACTGAGGAATTATGTTTTATATATCTTATCTCAGTACATATATTTCCTGAAATAAATATCGCCACAACTGATGATGTGGCCTAACCAAGTTTGAGTATTATTATTTGGTTAAATTATTCCACATTACTATGAAGATGATAAACTTTAAAAATAGATGGTTATATATGAGTAGAAGTTGGCTTGAAAAATTTAAAAATAGGTTTGACTAAATATATTGACCAACAATAATTTTTCAAAAAATCTATACATATATATTTTTATAATTTTTTTTAACTAAATCATCCATAAATCTATTTATATATATAAATAAAAACTTGAATAGGTGCCATGATACAACTAAATTTAAGAAATGAGGAAATAAAGTTTATAAACTTTTGAAATATGGTGAGTTTGTTAATCTCACATTGGAGAGAAAATTAAATTTTTGATGAAACACGTGAGTATTTATTGGCAAGAGGAGATGATGTCAATTTGTAGCAACTTATAGGGTTAACTAATATTTGTCGAACCTTTTTATTGGAAAATGATTCCTCAAAACTTTTGTAACAACAATAATGATATGGGTGTATGACATGTTTCATTCTAAATAACATAACAAAAAAGTTAATGTCAATATGTGTCAAACTCTTTGTAACAATAAAAGGTTATATCAATACGTGAAAATAAACCACTTATGTATATACATTCTTCATTTTAAATTGTATCTCATTAATTATTAAGCAAAAATTATGTTTCATCTTAACTCGATCAAGTACTTCTTTAAAATATTTATTGCGGGTCGCCACTAGTGGTTATTAATGAGTTGTCCGAGGTTATTAATGAGTGTCATTCACATAATCATCCGAGTGTAAAAGCCCTTCAATTTAATTTTAATTTTGTAAAAAGGAAGATAAGAAGACCAAGAAATAGCTTTTGTCAATATATATATTATAAATTTTACATCCTGCAGACGAAGTCAATTTCATCTTCATCATCATGGCCATCTTATTCCAGTTACAAATCTAAGCCATCAGTAACGTCCGTCGTCGCCGTAACAGCACCAGTTCCGGTGGGTTGACACCACAAGGATACTCGAGGAGGTCTCCTTCTCTCACCTTTGTTTTTGCCTTCTCTCTATGTTTACTATCAATTACGCATGTGTCTGTAATTCTGTATACATGTATGATTTTGTTATTGTTACAGTTTATTCAATTACGAATATATAATTCTCAAGAATTGTTAACTGTATTTTCTTTGTGCTAAGTTTTTGCGATTTTTGTGGGTAATATGTTATAATTTTGTATAACTTGAGATAAAATTATTACTTAAAGGAATCAATTTGCGCAGAGGAGGTGCTTTTCATGCATCCGAAAGATGATGAAAATTACGATGGCAATATGGCAACCAACGAATTCGCAGGTTTGATGGTTGTTTTTTGTTGTCTTTGTTATATCAATTGTGAATTATGTATTACACTTCATGAATTATTTTTTTCCTTTGATTCATTGTTTGATCTTCTGGTTTGCGAAAAGAAATCATACCAATGGCACTCATTTGGTTTGAATTTCAAAAATACTTGTTATAGAACTAATCTCACAGTTTTTGCCAATTAACATAGAACCAGTGCCTCAAAGATTTCGTCATTTAATGTGTTGGGTTGGGTCTAATCGTGGTTTTCTATAAAAGTCGACTCCCGTTGGTGGTTAATTTACCATGATTTAAAATCTTCAAACATATTGATGGATCTTTGAGCTAGAAACCACTTTGGATGTTGGCATTCATCAAAGGAATGTTGCTCTTCGTTCCATTGGGTTTCACTTAACCATTGTAAGATGTGCATTTTTAAGTATTGTTTGCGTCCACGTTTACTGTGATGATTTTGTAGGTTAAAAGAGAGTTTGTGTGTGATGTATTGAATATGCTAAACTTTGAAATTTTATAAATAAATAAAATTGAGAAGTAGGTTGGTTAGATGGTGGTTCAATGCTAAAGTTCATGATTTAGATCTTTGAAGTAGTGAAAATCTACGTTTTTACTCTTTTGATGGTCCTGCCAGTGTTGATTAGATGGTGGTTCAATGTTAGGCGGATGTTTTTATTAAACATGTTTGAGTTAAACTTTGTATTAGGTTTTTTTTTTTTTGGAAAAAAGGGAGCATTAGTTTCCTTTTGAATTGAAATATTAATTTCAAATTAGGTTGTGAGTTAATAGGGAAGATGAGTCATGAGATGATGGTTATGGAGATAGCTTCATCAGATTCTGTCATGATCAGAGAGTTATTGCGTAGAGTTGAGACTACTGGTTTTCACCTCTTTGGCTAAAAGATGGTTGTACTTTTCTTAATTTTTTGGCATAGGAGGATATTGGCATGATCTTTTCTTAGATACTTGTTCCTTGAGTGTTAATATTATTGTCATTTCTTTTTGTTCTTACATATTTACAGTCTACAGTTGGTTTGTCATGTTGTAGGATGATGTTTCTCTACAAAATGTTTTGGACATAACAGTCGGTTGGACTCGATAAAAAGGACAGATGTTGAAAAATAAGGTAATATGACACATTTTTTTATACAATACACATTATTATTGGTGCTAAGTTCATTGGAAATGAGTCTGCATCTAATAATCTTTTGTTGGGCAAAAGCTTTAAGGAAACATTTTGATGAAGCTAATGAGGTCAAAAGGCAGTACATTAACACTGTTTTTGTTCAACCAGTGGCCTATTGGCCTATTTCTGCAACATCTTCACATCCCATTAATAGGCACCTGCAGCAGTGTTCAACACCTCAATTGGATAGTAGTGTTCAACCATTTTTGTTATTGTACTGTATTTGATGCTTTGGTTGTTCTTTGCAGGCCAATTCACTATCAACTATGAAAATGATAAGCTGCAAAGTGGATGGGGAAGGAGGGATCTAATCTATAAATACGACCATGTAAGAGTACATTTTTACGATTAAGGTCCTCCGTCCTTGAACTTCTACTCTATTGTATGTTTGGAAATTACCAGGGTTTTTGGTTACAAAATGCATCAAATATTGTATTTTGTTAAACCGAAGAAGAAAGACGACAATGATTGTTCCAAGTAACAAATGAATGCCTCCCAAATCATCCAAGGTTTTGATTTATAATTACTTGATCCATTTTAATTGAAGGGTATTCGAATTATTGTTTTTTGAAAAGAGTCAAAAGACCTCCAAAAGTAATTGAGGATTTTCTTTAAATTAGGGTTCCAATGACCAAAATTGAATTGCAATGTTCTAGGATTTTGCTATAAAATAGCTTATTGATGGAAAATGAAGTTGAACATGATATACTTTTGCATTTTGACGTAGGCTTTGACTTGTATACTTGTTGCTAACCATCTTACTTGGTTTTGTGAGAAAAGTTGCCCCAATGTGAAAGCAAAATTTTGTATTGTTTTGAGATGAATTTGATGCTTTCTCCTATATATTTACATGTACTTTGAGTTCTATCTTTCATATTTAATTATTTAGGTAGTCTCGTAGTCTTGAAGTTGTAATAGCTTGCACGGGCGTCTCATCCCTAAGACTTGTTTGCTCTGTATGGAGTGCCCCATGGTTCCTCGATGCCAGCTGTAGAGAGGAATGCCATCAAGGGTGACTTACCAACTGACCCAGCAGTAACCTTCATGTCAGCCTTCTCGCCCATTGTAACACCCTAAAAATAGGGATAACAAAAATAAAAAAACGGACATGTGGTATACGAAAATTGCCATAGTAAGAGTCTCCCAAAAATGGGGAAATATCTAAACTTGTTTAATTACATTTATAATTTACGGAAATAGACAACAACCAACTAATCTAATTCCTATCATAGAAAATAGATTACAAAAAGGGTGTCGCCTATAGATCAAAGCAATGCCTTCACCAAAAAGTGCGCCCCAATGCACCTTCCCCAAGCTCTCACCAAAGACTGACTAAGCTTGCTTAGAGGTGACGCCACTAGAACCTGAGATACACATCGACACCAAACAAGTGTTAGGCCAAAAGAGCCTAGTGAGTTTGTACAAGAAATAACATATTAATCAAAGCACAAATCTTATCAGCAGTTAACCAAAGTTCATTAAATGTGGAGTCAACGGGGGAGACCCATAGAACCAATATAGTTCCACCCAAAGATTCGATATACCTTGATGCCAACAACCATGAGTGACATCCAAAAGGCCCGACAAATCCGAGGACTACAACCATGGCATTACCCCGAATGGCGGAGGTCTAAGCACATACCATTACGGTGGCACCCAAGACTATATCCTCCTAGTGTCTACCGACTTGGTTCGTCCACATTGATATTAGTAGGTCTCAAGGCTCGTAAACAACAAGAATTAACGCAATACCAACCATGGGTATAAAAATTAGACCATACCAATTATATGTTGCATATAGATCAATGCAAGGCTATTATGAAAGAGTTGTATTAACGAAATCATGTTTCCACCTCTTGATGGCACAAGTAGCACACCATCTTGTTTTCCATAGAATACACTATGTCACGTAATAAAATCAACATGTTATCATGTAAACGTTAAATAGCCCATCTTCCCAAAATTAGGTCAAACCACCCGAGTTAAACCCTTAACCAAGATTATTCCATACAAGTACCCTTGCCATTTATTTAAATTCAAAGAGCCCTAAAACCATCTCAGGGAAGTTTCATTATGTATTAATGAAGCCCTAGACTTACACATAATGGAATCTACAAAAAAAACAAGTATTATGAATGAGTAGTTCAAATAAAGATGCAATGACAAGAATAGATGGAGAGATATTATGTGTATCTAGTTTTAACGAAGTTTAGGAAATCACAATCTCGGTTTTAGGTCAAAACCTAGAAAAGTACCAAACCTTAGAGGTGTTGAGGAAGATGAAGATGATCTTTAGACTTGAGATCCTTGGTTGAAATCTTTGATTGGGGAAGCTTGATTCTTGCAATAAATGTAGTGGATGATGATTGGAATGCCTCTAGAATCGACTTTGAGGAGTATTAAGGGAGGAGAGAGTTTTGAGAGAAAGTAGATGGAGGAGTTAATGAAAAATGGGCTGAAATCCCCTTTTAATTCGTCAGGGTTCGCGCATGGGTCGCTGCGCGGTTTGACCCGCGCGGTCATCCGCGCCGGCCACTGGAATTTCTTGGCGGACAAAGCCCTGTGCGATTAATGGCGCGTCTCCACCCGCACGGCCATCCGCGCGGGGTACTTTTTTCACTGCGCTCCTCAATTCAATCCGAAATTAGGGTGTTACAATCCTTCCCACCTAATAAGAATTTCGTCCCCGAAATCACGACAATTCAAAATAAATGAGGGTATCTCCTCTTCATGTCCTCTTCCGATTCTCACATCACGTTCGTACCCCGGTGGTGTTTCCATTGAACCTTTACCATTGTTACTTCCTTATGCCGCAATTGCTTCGTCTTCGACTCCAAAATGGCTTCCGGCTCCTCAACGCACCGGTTGCCATTGTCCACCTGAATCTCCGTCAACGGTATAACGCTTTCCTCTTCGGCCAAACACTTGCGAAGGCAGCATACGTGAAATGTTGGGTGAATCCCGCCCATTTCCAGCGGCAAGTCCAATATGTATGCTTGAAGTCCAATCTTTTCTAATATCGTAAAGGGTCCAAGGAAACGGGGACTAAGCTTCCCGCGCTTTCCAAGACGAATAACCCCCTTCTATGGAGATACTTTCAGCATAACGCGATCGCACACTTGAAACTCGATCGGTTTCCTCTTCTTGTCCGCGTAACTCTTCTGTCGATCTTGAGCCGCCTTCAGTATTTCCTGAATTTCTTTCACTTTGTCGGCCGCCTCTTGAACTATTTCCGGCCCGACGAATTGCTTCTCTCCCGCTTCAAGCCAACAAACCGGAGTCCTACACTTCCGCCCATACAACGCCTCGAACGGTGCCATTTCGATACTAGAATGGTAACTGTTATTATAAGCAAACTCCACCAAAGGTATGTGTGAGTCCCAACTACCTCCAATGTCCATAACACACGACCTCAACATGTCCTCGAGCGTCTGGATTGTCCTCTCGCTCTGACCATCCGTTTGAGGATGGTAAGCCTTGCTCAAGTTTAGTCTCGTGCCCAATCCTTCTGTAGACTTGCCCAAAAGTTTGATGTGAATCGACTGTCCTATCAGACACAATCGATTGCGGGACTCCGTGTCTCGACACCACCTCATGAATGTAAAGTTTGGCCAATTTCTCCATTGGCAAGGTTTCCCGCATTGCAAGGAAATGTGCGCTCTTGGTTAGGCGATCTACGATCACCCATATAGTATCATGACCTCGCAAGGTTTTTGGTAGCTTCGTTATGAAGTCCATGGTGATGTTGTCCCACTTCCACTCGGGAATGGACAACGGTTGCAAACTTCCGTACGGTCTTTGGTGTTCCTCCTTGACTTGAAGACACGTGTCACACCTCTCCACGTAGTTGGCCACGTCTAGTTTCATCACCGGCCACCAATAGTTCAACTTTAAATCTCTATACATCATGGTGCTACCGGAATGTATAGAGTATTTCGACTTATGCACTTCTTCTAGAAGTAACTCTCGATCTCCACCAAACTTTGGCACCCAAATTTGACCTTGAAAGAGTTTAAGTCCTCGACCGTCTTCAGTCAAAAATTCCCTTTGCTTCATCATAATTTCATATTTGAGGTTTTCTTCCTTAAGCGCTTCCGCTTGACACGTCTTGATGTTTTCCAACAAACTCGATACCACGTCGATTCTTGTGAGGGATAACTTAACACAGCCTTCATAAATCCTCCGACTCAACGCATATGCCACCACATTGGCCTTACCGGGATGGTAGAGCAATTCACAATCATAGTCCTTTAGTAATTCAAGTCACCTCCTTTGCCGCATGTTGAGCTCTTTTTGATCGAAAATGTACTTAAGACTTTTATGATTGGTAAAAAGGGTACATTTCGTCCCGTACAAATAGTGTCGCCATAACTTCAAAGCAAAGACCACCGCCGCCAACTCCAAATTGTGAGTCGGGTAGTTTTTCTCATGGTCCTTTAGTTGTCGGGACGCATAAGCTATCACCTTTCCCCGCTGCATTAACACACACCCTTGACCCATCTTGGAAGCATCGCTATACACCACGAAATCATCTGATCCCTCGGGTAGGGATAGAATAGGAGTTTCACACAACTTCTTCTTTAGCGTTTGAAAGGCTTGATCTTGCGCATCGGTCCAAAGAAACTTGACATTCTTTCTTGTGAGGGAGGTGAGTGGCGAAGCTATTTTGGAGAAGTCTTGAATGAATCGCCTGTAGTAACCCGCCAATCCCAAGAAACTTCGGATCTCCGTCGGACTCGTTGGCGGTTCCCAACTCATCATTGCCTCGATCTTTGTCGGGCCTACCTTCACTCCGTCTTTAGATACCACGTGGCCCAAGAATTTCACTTCTTGGAGCCAAAACTCGCACTTCGAGAACTTTGCAAACAATCTTTCCCTTCGTAGAACTTCTAACACTTCCCGCAAATGTTTCCCATGACCGGACTCGTCCTTTGAGTAGATTAAAATGTCGTTGATGAAGACAATCATGGATTTGTCCAAGAAAGGGCGACACACGCGGTTCATCAAATCCATGAATACGGCCGGAGCGTTGGTCAAACCGAAAGGCATTACCAAAAACTCGTAGGGACCGTATCGCGTTCGGAAAGCCGTCTTCGGAATGTCCTCCTTCTTCACTCTCACTTGATGGTATTCAGACCGAAGGTCAATCTTTGAAAAGCATATCGCGCCTTGGAATTGATCAAAGAAGTCGTCGATGTGAGGTAAGGGAAACTTGTTCTTCACCGTAACCTTATTTAATTCTTGGTAGTCAATGCACATCCGCATAGATCTGTCCTTCTTCTTCAAAAATAACACCGAGGCTCCCCATATGGACAAGCTCGGTCAAATGAGTCCTTTCTCTAGGAGCTCTTGAAGTTGCGTCATCATCTCTTGCATTTCCGTTGGAGCCAAACGGTAGGGAGCACGGGCTATCGGAACCGCCCCCAGGGTGAGGTCGATTTGAAACTCCACCTGGCGTTCCGGCGGTAACCTGGGTAAATCTTCCGGAAAAACGTTCGGGTAATCTCGCACAACTTTCACATCCTCCACTGATTTCTTCTCTTTCTTGGCGTCCACCACATAAGCTAGATACGAAGAGTAACATTTTGCTAAGAGCTTGCGGGCCTTGAGAGAGGAGATGATGGGATTGCATCTCTTCCCCTTCTCACCATAGATGGTGACTACGCCATTTCCCGACAAAGGTACTTGGATCATCTTCTTGGAACAAAAGATGTCGGCCTTATGTCTCGACAACCAATCCATGTCTATGACTACATCAAATCCACCTATTGCCATAGGTAACAGATCTACCCCAAAGGAATTCCCATTAATCTCTAGGATACAACCGTTAAAACATTCTCGAATGATTACTTGATCTCCATTAGCCACTTCTACTACCAAGGCGTTGGGAAGAACACTTCTAGGAATGACGAACTTATCACAGAAAGCATTCGACACAAAAGAACAAGTAACACCCGAATCAAACAACACACGAGCGGGCAAGGAGTTTACTAAGAACGTACCCGAAACGACATCCGCCGCCTCCTTTGCCTCTTCAGTGGTCATCCGGAATGCTCGACTTGGCGCTCTCGGCGGTTGCTCTGCCCTTGTCGTCGGCCCAAAAGAACTCCCATGGTTTCCACCCATAAGCTTCGGGCAATCCTTCTTCATGTGACCCGGTTCCCGACATTCGAATAATACCGGCCCCCGGATAGGGAAATCTCGGAGGGCATGACCCTTCTTCCCGCACTTGGCACACTCGACGGGACCTGAGTGAGGTCTTGGATTGCATGGACCAAAGTGCTTGGTCTTGCACTTGTGGCACCATCGTGATTCTCTTTGGTCTTCCATTCTCCTATACCTCTCTCTATAGAAAAAGCCTTTCCCCTTTTCATAATACCCACGGTAAGCATCCTGCTCTCGATCCAGAGCTACTGCTTCACAACGATTGTCTCCAAATCTTCCACCTACAAACGTTTTAGTTTGGCGAACGGGCCCAGATGGCCCTTCCCACTTCCGCTTCTCCCCGACTTGACCCTTCTCTTCCTTCTTCGCAACCAAATCGTCTTCCACAAGCAAGGACTCTTCAATTACATCATAAAGTGTCAACCCTCTAGCATTCCTTACTGTCGTCCTCATCCCGGCCAGTAACCCATGCTGGTAAGCCTTGATCTTTGATCTCTCGTCAGGGACTAGATGTCCCACCAGGATTAGATTTTCTAAGAAAAGCTTGGAGTAGTCGGCGACAGACAGAGCCCCTTTCTTCAAACCTCTAAACTCCTCTTCCAGTTTGTCCAAAGACCTTTCGCTGCAGTACTTGTTCATGATTTTCTTCTTGAAAACCGGCCAAGTTAACTTAGCCAAAACTTCGGGAGTGAGGGCGGACCGGGTGAGATTCCACCAAATCAAGGCCTCACCCCTAAGTAGTTGGGAAGCGAACTTGACACGTTGCGAGTCATCACACTCGCTAGATTCAAAAGCCATTTCCACCTCCTTAAGCCAATACATACAAGCGACTGGATTGGCGACACCTGAAAACTCCCTTGGTTTACACCCTAGGAAAGCTTTGTAAGTGCATCCCTTGACCTTACCTTTGTTCCTGTTCACTCCTTGTTCTTCAGTTAATACAACGGCCGGTCCACCACCCAACCCAAACATAACATTCTCCGCCATCGCCTCAGGTTGTCGGTGACTAGCATCTCGATCCTCCATAAGTTTCATAAAGAACTCTTGTTGTTGTGTCATGGCCGAATTCATGGCTTGCAGCATACTATCTCTGATTCTGATTTCCATGGTCACCTCCTCCATGGTCGGGTTACCGGAGGGACGAATGGTCCGTGGTATGTTTTCGAGTCCCCCGTCCAAGACATTGGTCGCGGGTACTCCTGCAGCAGTCGCAACCAAGGTAGGTTGGTCTACGGTCGATTCATCCTCCATTTGACCATCCTGTAGATTTTGTTGTCTGCTCCGTGTGTTTACCATGGTTATCTGCCACACACGCACGAGAAAAGAGGTTGAGAAAAGACTAAGTGAGTTAAACTCATGGTACGTACTAATACATTTATCAATTATCATAACAATAGCAATTCAAGCATGCTCACGTAAAGCACATTCATAATAGCATTAGCTACGTGATATTATGATTGTGTTATACACAAGGATCCATCGTCACTGTCATCACAATTCTCATTTAATGTAATTTCGTAGGTCTTAACGCTCTCCCCACCTAAGACTTTTACCCCAAGGTGAACAACTTAACGCTACACTCAGGGCCGTTCCTGATATTTTGGAGGCCCTGTACGAAAAACTAAATATGCTTTTAATTTTTTATTATATTTATCTTATAATGAATCTATTGATAACTTATTTTTGAATTTAATCAAATTGCCCATCTTTTATTCTCTTTTGACACTAAATTTTAAATTTTATTGTTATTATGTTAGTATTGATTCAAAATTTGTAATTGATTCTTTAACTTTTTATTAATGTTAGTGTTTTAACTTTCATAACTCGTCCAATAAAGGGTTTGTGAGGAGGTAGAAAATATGAAATTAACATGGTATGTAAGTGGGGAAGGAGATATTAATAACAATTGTCTTTCTATAGAATTGATCAACCATTATCGATTTTCACAAAAACCCATATCAACAAGAACGTATCATCATTAAAAATCAATATATTAAAAATCAAAAGTGTGCCAAAAAACATACGGAAAAAACCGACAAATACTAAAAAATCTAAATCTATTAAATATTCGAAGAAAAATATAAGATGTATCATTAAAAAAAACTAAACAACTAACGTTATTCAGAGCATCTCTATCAACTATTATATATATATATTTTTTTAAAATAGACAATCTAAATTTAATGTCTCTAAAAAAATTACATTCAACTCCGATAACTATTTTATTTTTACAATTTTAACATTATTTATATTATTAAAATATTCTATAAATTTATTATCTTAAAACATTTTTTTAGAAAAAACATTATACAAAATTAAAACTTAAGATATAAATTAAGAGGTTTAGATTTGAATTTTTGAAGGATAAATCGTATAGAAAACATTTTAAAAACAATCATATAATTAATTTAATTATCATAGTAAAAAGAATAATAAAAAAAAGATATATTTAAGTTATTTAAAAAAAAATAGAAGTTAAAAGAAAATGTTAAACAAACCAATTTAATATATAAGACAAAGCATTTTTCTTCTTTTTTGAAATGAAAACAAGTTTAAATGATGATAAAAAATAATGTCAAAGCAGGGGATTCGAACCCTGCCCTGGTGGAAATAAAGCATGCCTAACACGCACACTCTTTAACCATTGTGCTGGATGCATTTTTGTTTAAAATTTTTCCTTAAATTGATTATATAGTGGTTTTTATTATAAGTAAAAAATTAAAAAATATTCCGAGGCCCCCCGACGATCGGAGGCCCTGTGCGGTAGAACCACTTGGCACACCCCAAGTAACGGCCCTGGCTACACTTAAAGCTTAAGTCTAGATATACTAAGGTCAATACCTAATTCACTTAAACCTGGCTCTGATACCAACTTGTAACACCCTAAAAATAGGGATAACAAAAATCCAAAAAAAAAACGGATATGTGGTATACGAAAATTGCCATAGCAAGAGCCTCCCAAAAATGGTGAAATATTTAAACATGTTTAATTACAATTGTAATTTACGGAAATAGACAACAACCAACTAATCTAATTCCTATGATAGAAAAGAGATTACAAAAAGGGTGTCGCCTATTGATCAAATCAATGCATCCACCAAAAAGTGCGCCCCAATGCACCTTCCCCAAGCTCTCGCCAAAGACCGACTAAGCCTGCTTAGAGGCGGCACCACTAGAACTTGAGATACACATCGACACCAAACAAGTGTTAGGCCAAAAGAGCCTAGTGAGTTTGTACAAGAAATAGCATATTAATCAAAGCACAAATCTTATCAGCAGTTAACCAAAGTTCATTAAATGTGGAGTCAACGGGGGAGACCCATTGCACCAATCTAGTTCCACCCAAAGATTCGATATACCTTGATGCAAACAACCATGAGTGACATCCAAAAGGCCCAACACATCCGAGGACTACAACCATGACATTACCCCGAATGGCGGAGGCCTAGGCACATACCATTACGGAGGCACCCAAGACTATATCCTCCTAGTGTCTACCGACTTGGTTCGTCCACATTGATATTAGTAGGTCTCAAGGCTCGTAAACAACAAGAATTAACGCAATACCAACCATGGGTATAAAAATTAGACCATACCAATTATATGTTGCATATAGATCAATGCAAGGCTATTATGAATGAGTTGTATTAACGAAATCATGTTTCCACCTCTTGATGGCACAAGTAGCACATCATCTTGTTTTCCATAGAATACACTATGTCACGTAATAAAATAAACATGTTATCATGTAAACGTTAAATAGCCCATCTTCCCAAAATTAGGTCAAACCACCCGAGTTAAACCCATTACCAAGATTATTCCATACAAGTACCCTTGCCATTTATTTAAAGTCAACGAGCCCTAAAACCATCTCAGGGAAGTTTCATTATGTATTAATGAAGACCTAGACTTACACATAATGGAATATACAAAAAAACCAAGTATTATGAATGAGTAATTCAAATAACGATGCAATGACAAGAATAGATGGAGAGATATGATGTGTATCTAGTTTTAACAAAGTTTAGGAACTCACAATCTAGGTTTTAGGTCAAAACCTAGAAAAGTACCAAACCCTAGAGGTGTTGAGGAAGATGAAGATGATCTTTAGACTTGAGATCCTTGGTTGAAATCTTTGATTGGGGAAGCTTGATTCTTGCAATAAATGTAGTGGATGATGGTTGGAATGCCTCTAGAATCGACTTTGAGGAGTATTAAGGGAGGAGAGAGTTTTGAGAGAAAGTAGATGGAGGAGTTAATGAAAAATGGGTTGAAATCCCCTTTTAATTCGCCAGGGTTCGCGCGCGGGTCGCTATGCGGTTTGACCCGCGCGATCATCCGTGCTGGCCACTGGAATTTCTTGGCGGACAGAGCCCTGTGCGGTTAATGGCGCGGCTCCACCCGCACGACCATCCGTGCGGGGCACTTTTTTCATTATGCTCCTCAATTCAATCCGAAATTAGGGTGTTACACCCATTGCGTTGAATCTAGCACGAGACAAGTTTCAAACTAGACCCGATTCCGATGGTTATGGTTACAGCAACGGTTAACCTTCCGGGTATTGACTAGGAAACTGGCTCTGTGAAGACGCTTCTTTGTTCCTTTTTCTCTTCCTCTTTTTCTGCTTCCGAGACTATTTAAGTCGAACTCGAATATACTTACCGGGGGGCGAGTTGAAAGTAAGACTCAGGAACTATAGAATCTCTCAAGCTCAGGAACTATAGAATCTCTCAGGAGAAGGGAGAAGGTTGTGAAGGTGGCCTCGTTAGCTTGCAAAACAGAAGGTATGGTGGTGTATTATTTTGAGATGAATTTGATGTTTTCTCCTATATTTACATGTACTTTAAGTTCTATATTTCATATTTACTTATTTAGGTAGCACTTGGGAGTCGTAATCGGTGATTGCAATTGGGGTTGAAGCTTATTTCATTCAAATTAATTATGGATTATGTCAACGAAAGAATCAAATGAGATGTGCAACTATGCACCGGAGCTATGATGCCTATTTGAAGAGAAGCAGTGTGGGTGGTTGCTGCCAAATTTTTGATGCTGCAAATTCCTGTTTGATATGTTGTGTATTATTGTTGTTTATATTTTGGTGCAGTCTTATTATGGTCCGGATGTTCTTTGAAAACAAAAGCTGAAGGTGTTCGTGTGGGTGTGGGTGTCAATATGCTTATGTTTGTATACCTCAGTCATGAATTTGTTAAAGCAAATCTTGATGTTTTTGTTAATGTAATGTTGTGGAGATGTGCTACTGGTTTAAATTTTGTTTGCTTCAGCAGTTAAATGTGAGTTAATTACCAAAATCGTGTTGGTTTGTTATATATGTGCACATTTTGAATTAAACACTTGTAATTTTTAAATTGAAAAATTGTATTATATGAATTTCCTTGGTCTTGTTCACCATTCTTGGTTTAGTTCAAGTTTCTTGACCGAGTTACCTGCTCCAATGCAACAAATGTAAATTTTCTTGTAAACCATAAATACAAATTAATGCAACAACTAATTAAAATTTATGTTTGAACAACATCTCAATAAAGAACTACGAATCTAAAAACAGTTCTATTATCTTTTTCTCTAAAAAAATATCACGTATTTTCAACATCAAACATCGAGCGGACATGATAGAATGGAGGATTACAAATTGTGTTGCGTTCATCTAGATTTCTTCTAAACCTAATAACGCTGACTTGGTTAAACCATTTAATATATGCATGATTCACACACACACACACACACACACACATATATATATATATATATATATGTACTAAGCGACTCAAGCACCATGCCTTATAGACTTAGTATCGAGGGGGACGGAGAATAGTAACTTAACATGGAACATGGTTGTTATTTTGAATTCTCGACTTCAAGAACCTGTAAATTTCCATCTCCAGCTGTAAGTTATTATATGCCCACGACACGTGTCACACAAAGATACTGTTGAGGAGTATGTAAACCTATAGGGTCACACACAAAGAATGCGTTTGTTTCCATTTGTAGAAACCCGGATTTTATGAAAATATGTGTTAAACTGTAATTATGCGTAATTATGTTAATTATGGGGAATTATCTGTAATTATATAATTATATTTTAAAGTTTGAAAGGATAATTATATATATATATATATATATATATATATATATATATATATATTTGAATTTGAATTTGAATATTACAAATAATTACTAAACCTTATTTAATTCTTAATTGAATTATAGTCTAACTATAATTCTTCTGGTATAAATAAGGGGTTAGGCTAAACCATTTGATTGACAATTGAATTAGAATAGCCTTTCAGGAAAAATACAGAAAAGAAACCATTTTCTTTTCTGTAAAATACATATAGATCTAGGGTTCTTGGGCTAGCACCCGGTGGAAATGGGAAACATGTTCGTGTGTGGACTACCGATAGAGGAAGTCTGCTTTGGTTTCTTGGTGCTCCGTCTCAATCCCAACTGATCTCAAAAAGGTAAGATTCTAAACACCCTATGGTGTGGGTTTTTTTTATTTAATTAAATGCATCATTGGATCCGATTGGGTTTTAAGTTTATTTAGAAAAGTTCTCTATATATAACTATTGTAACCAAAATATTTTGTTTTCTCCGCTGCGTTTATCCGTTACAAATTGTTATTAAAACCCAACGGTGGTATCAGAGCCACTTTGATGTCGTTTAATTGAAAAAGGGGAACAAGATATTATATGGCAAATTTAATTGAACTCTAAATTTCTAAATTGAATTTAGAACTCTAATTGGGCCTCATGTTGAAATCCTATTTGAATCCAAAGCCTAAAAGGGTTTTTAAACCCTACTTAATTTTAAAGAAAAAAAAAAGGTTCTTTTTCTTTAAAATGGTTAATCGACCAGATCTAAAAAGGGGTTTTGGAACCCTAAATCACACAATCTCCTTTTTCTCTATAAAGTCAGAGCTTCATGCGGCGTTTATTTGTCAATGGCCATTCATTGTCGTTCACCACCGGCCGCCGTCGGCCTCCTGCGATTGCTGTTATTTTGTCGCCCGAGACACCCGCTAGACCATGGGTCGTTCGAGGTGTGGTCGATCACTCAGGCCACCACCCTTAGTGGCTGGTGGTTTTATCGTCGCAGGTTATCGGCATGTATGCCGTGGTGGCTGTCGCTGGCTGTTGCCACTGCCGCCCTCACTCACTTATAGCCAACGCTCGGTTTTACCGCCTCCCCAGACCACGGACAGGACCGTGGGGGATAGTCTTATTATCGTTTTTTCGTTCTTTCGAGCTAATGGTAAAACCAAGCAGTTATTTTGGGGTTGTTTTTTATCTAGACCGCCACCATGGCCATGGCTGTTGTCTGGCAAACACCCTTTGGGGTTTTCAACCATGACTGACCTGATTGTTCCATGTGGCTGATGATGCGTTTCCACGTCAATCCACTCCTACAGGCGGACGTATTTGTTGTCCGGTGTTAAAAAAAAAGGGCCGCTAGCCCCTTGGCTTCATGCGACAAACTTTTGTTCTAAGGTTGTTGTCGCGGGCTTTTGAGCCAAAGCGATCAACTAGTTGTGTCACCTTTGGATTTTCAAACCGTATGGCCTAAGTTTTGGGCTAAGTCGGCGCTGCTAACCTTCGTGCCCGACAGCTTGGTGATTGGCTTGTTTGGTGATAGTGGTCGAGCCAATCGGTAGGGGCCGTGTTTTGGGCCGATAGGTTTTGATCTGTATTGTTCAAAAGTTATTTTTTGTTCTCTCTTTTTGGCTCGTGTTTTTCGTGATCTGGTTTTCGCCCAATTTGGAGTCGTTTCAATTCTGGGTTTATGTCCTATTTTGGGAGTTGGGCGTGGGCTAGTAAGCCCAAGGATTATTTTGGGTTGCTACCCAAGTTTTCGCTTTGGGCTTAGGTCCAAAAGGGTTTTGAATCATGGTTTGTTAACCATGGGTTAGTGATCGGGTTCATTTAAACTTATTTTTTTGCCATATAATAATATTCCTATTATCTTGGCTTTTTAATTACATTAATTAAATTTTGGCCAAATCTGTATTTATTTTATGTTTAGAATAAATAAGATAATATATGATTTGCCCCAAAGACCCGTGGTTGATTTATTTTTGTATTTGGAAAATTAAAATGTATTAATTGCAAGAGTTGTAATTTTAAATTATCCTAGATAGGGGCAATTGTAAATAGATTATGATATGTTATATTTCTATTTTAAATTGTAAATCAAATGAAGACGGAGTTCCAAGAGGTCCAGGCTGAGTCCCTGGAGTTCACCAAGATGGCAAGACCAGTGGAAGCTTGGAGACGTCCTTAGAATTGACCGTGGTTGTTGTGTTGGCTCACAACACTACATTAGGGGCAAATCCATATATTATTATTGTGATTGTTTATTTTGTGTTTGCTTTTATTTATTGCTTTATTATTGTTATGATAATTGCAAACGTTTTAAAAATAAAATCAAACACAACAAAATTTTAAATCGGTAAATAAAATATGATATTTTATAATTGATATGTTTATCAAAATCAAACTGATTTAATAAGATAAACTTTTAAAACAAGATTTTTAGAGATAAAGTCAAACGTTTTAAAAGAATTAGAATGTTTTCTAAAATTAAACCTTTTACAAAACATAAACTTAACGCCACCCATTTAAGGTACTTGTCAAGCATACAGGATCCCGGTATGGTCAGTGCTCGGCCAATCATGCCGGTTGAATGTAGTGTTAGACAAGGAGCCAAAATATTGAGATTTAAGTGGACAGTTGCTTGGCCATTCACTTAAATAGTCGTATTTTGGACGAATGATCCCAATAAACCCTAAGTCCAGTATTTAGGTGAGATCACGATACCTTAGTATGGTTTGTTTACTTGAAAATATCATAGACAGTTGCTTGGCCATTTATGAGTATTTTCAAGGCGTTGAAGTGGGATTAAACTTGCCAATTTCAATATATGGTATATTGAATAGGATCCCACAACATCTAAGAGTTATGTTGAACATAATTGGATGATGCCTACCTAAATAGCCTAATTTCATAGACAGTTGCTTCGCCATTTATGGAAATAGGTGAAATATGGATCTTAGCTCAAATCAAATGCTTTTTTGAAAGGTTAATCCATTTATTTGAGATATTAAAGTTACTAAAATTAAATCATGTTTTTTGTAGATGTCTACCTCAGATTCAAACTCAAACAATTTATCCCAATTTACACTACGGTCAATCCTGGATAAGGAAAAATTGGACGGAACGAACTTCATCGAATGGTTTCACTCCCTAAGGGCAGTCCTTAGGTATGAAAAGAAGTTCTACGTTCTTGAAAAAACCCCTCCAAATGCTCCTGTCAGAAATGCTCCAACTGAAGTCAGAACTTCATATGATAAGTACCAAGATGACTCTCTGATTGTTGGTTGCCTAATGTTAGCCACCATGACTCCCAAATTATTACGGGATCATGAAAACATGACTGCTTGGGATATGATATCTTCACTGAAGTCTATGTTTCGGTTACAAATAAAACGGGAGAGATTTGATGCAATTAAAGCATTGTGTGCTTGTAAAATGTGTCAGGATCGATTTCTTAACAAGAATAAAGTCTCAGAAACAATATCAAAGAAGTTGCGGAATAACACTTTGATATTCAATGTAACAGTAAACAAACAGTATATGATTAACAACTTGTAAACTTGTATTAAATGATTAAAATCACAAGATTACACACTCAACCTCAATCTTGAAGAACAAGCTCTTTCAAGACGAATACTACTTCTCTAGTATTAGGAACTATGCCTTGAGGTTTTTTTTCTCTAAAACAAAAACTTAGAATTAAATCTCTATCTAAACTATTCTGTCAAATCTATACAAATACTGAACAAAAAGATAATTACAAAAAAATAGAATATCTTCAGTATATCTTCCATGAATATCTTCAGAATATCCTTGTTTATCTTTAACCACGATCTCTTCATCATTATCTTCACATTATCTTAGAAGCAGCATTAACTGAGTCTTGGCAGCATTAACTACTAAGCAGCACTAACTTCTAGCAGTACTAACTAGCTAAGCAGTACTAACTTTGTTCAAGCAGCACTAACTTTGACTAGCAGTATTAATTCTACTAGCAGTAGTAATACTCAGCAGTATTAACTTTGAAGTCCTCTGGCAGTAGTAATTCTGAACTAGCAGCATTAAAGACTTGTTCACATCTTCAGTTCCCAACAATCTCCCCCTAACTTGACTTTTAGAAAGAGAAGTCAAGTTCCTCAAATGCTTCCAAAATCTTCATTGATCTACTCCAACGTTAGGATCCAGTCCCATACTCTGATTTATAGTTCTCTGAATTAAGTACTTTGCCATTTCTGAATTTGGTGCACAACCCAACTTTTTATTTAACATGGCATGAAGCTTTAGATTTGTATGGTTGTATACCCTATCTACCAAGTAATACTCCATGTGAAAAGTATCCAATGCCAGTTCGTAGACTCCACTCCTTTCATATAGAGTCCATCCACTAACAGCTTTAAATACATCTTTTATCAAATGCTTTACTGTTTCTGGTTTGAACAACATACACAAATATTCCATAACTAACTTCACAATTGGTAACCCTGGAGCTGTCAACTGATCTGCATGAACTTTCATCCCCACTTCAAACATTTCTTCCAAATCAGATCTTGAACACTCTCTGACAATTTTGTTCCAGGTGCTGTAGACTTCATACTTCTCATCCTTTCTTTTCAATCTAATGTACTATTTGCCATCTACATCCATAATGTCCCAGTGGATAACTTCAGGAGGTTTGAATTCAACAGGTTCAGCTGAAATAGGCTTTGGAATTTTATCCATTACCACCATGTACATGTTTACATCTGAACTCTGTGATACTTCCTGAGTTTCAGCCTCATTCTTAGGTGCCTCTTCTTCTTCAGCAACCTTTTGCTCTTCTTCTACTCTAGGCTTCTTTACAATCTTCTTTCTTTTAGCCATCATTTTAGTTCTCTTCAGAGTCTTTTGAACTTGCCCTAAAGTAGCTTCCTTCTTCTTTTCTTCCTTTTGCTCTGCCTTTTCTTTGGTAGGAGTTCCCTCTTCACTTTTAGGGAATGGTTGATTCATATTCACATCATGTCTCTCCTTGGCCTTCTTTTCAAACTCCACTCTATCCTTTTCATTACTCTTCAGCTTCCCCATTTCTTTCTCATAGAGATCCCTGATTTGATCAAAAGTCATCTTCACAAACATTTCTTTCTTTACCCCAATTGCACTCCTCAAGAAAGTTATCATTTTGTTTCTTTCCTGAGTGGCAAGGTAAGTTTGTGAAGGTCTTCTCTTCTTAGCACTTGTTCTGGCCATCATAGCCTTTCTCAAGCTCATTGCTCTTTGCTTTGCCTTCTCTGTTTCCAGCCCTTTCTGGAATGCTTCATTTAACTCATTTGCAAGTGCTCTGGCCATTTCTCTGTCTTTTTCAACCTGCTCCTTTTCTGCTTGATCTAACTCTTCTTGTACTTTCTTTGCTAATGCTTCATCTGACTCAATCATCTTTTGCTTTTTAGATGGTTGATCAGATTCTATCATCTTTGTTTTTCCCTTTTTCCTTGCATCTGCAGCCATTTCTTTCTTCTCTATTTTCTTTGCTCCCCCTTCATTTATGACCACTCCCTTTGCTTTGGGAGTGTCATTCTTTGCTTTGATGAGCATTTCAGCTACTTCAATTTCTGTTGGTGTTAACTCTGTTACTGCTGCTTGTTTTGGCTCAGCAGTAGTAACCATTTCTGGTTCTTTAGTTGTAACTGCTGCTGGTGAAGTTTCAGCAGATTTCTTTTCTTCAACAAACTCCCCCTGAAACTGTTGATCTACCTGTTCTGAGCTAGAATTCTCCCCCTTTTTGGAAGCATCTTTATTATTTGACCTCTTCTTCAAAACAAACTGCTTTCTCCTCTTCTTTTGCACCAACCTTGTCACCATTTTCTTTAATTTGGCAATCTGTATTTGTTGGGATAAGATTACCAATTTCATTTCCCTTATTCCTGAAGACCCATTTTGTTCCTATTGCTCTTTGGCCTTTAGGAAGGTCTACCAGATCCCAAACATCTTGCAGCTTGAATTGCAGTAGCTCTTCTTGCATTGCTTCTATCCAACCGGACTCTTTCATAGCATCATGTGCCTTCTTAGGCTCAAGCTGGGATAAAAAGCAAGAAAGCACTGTATGCTGTTGGTCTTGCATTTCTTGCAGCCTGCTTTGATTTCTAGTCATCATAGGAGAGGATATATCTCCTATTACCAGTTGTGGAGGATGATTCTTTTGAATTCTGGTGTGATGATTAGGTTCTTCATTAAGTCCCACCTCTAGATTGGAGTCATTTAACTCAACTGGGGTGTTTTCAGCAGCTACTTCTGATTCTTTATTGTCTTGAGTCTCCTCATCTCTACTTTCTTCTTCACTCTGACTTGGTCCAGTAGATGGTTCCTTTTCACAGTCTTCAACAGGATCCACTGTGGGTATGGGAAAGATCACAGATTTAGACATACTGTCTTGGACTTGGGTAGTTCTTGATTCTCCACTCCCTGAACCTGCATAATCATCACTACTTTTCCACTTATTTTACCACCAGTAAGATTATCTCCAAAAGCAACATGTCCTCCATTGATATGCTTGAAATCCTGAAGGCATGACATGTTGCCTGTCATGTGCCTAGAGCAACCACTATCAACATGCCATATGCTCTTCCCCTTGAGCTGTTGGTTGCCCTGCACATAAGATAAATCAGTTAGTATGAATTGGGAACCCAAGCCAAAGTGGTCTTAGGTACCCCTTTCTCATCAAAATACTTGCATTCTTTCTTGACAAGATTTTTAAACTTTGACTCCTCATTTCTGGAGTACTTTGTCACAATGATAGGCTTGGAAACACTTTTGCTAGAAGCAGTACTGGTTTTAGAAGTACTAACTGCCTTAGCAGCACTTGCATGCTTAGCAGTACTAACCTTGTTAGAAGTAGTAACTGTGTTAGCAACAGTAACTGTGTTGGCAGTATTAACCTTTGAAGAGGTACTAACAGTATTAGCAGCATTAATATTTTCAGCAGTACTAACACTGGTAGCAGCAGTAATGCTTCCAGCAGCACTATCCCTGTCAGCAGTACTAACAGTTTTAGTGCTTCTAGGCACCCACAATTTAATACTTTCTTTTAAAACCTTTTTCCTCATGGGGCCCTTACTTTCAACAGATTTCTTCATCACATGTTTCTTTCCAGCCTTCCTATAACCAACAGGTTTTTGCCCAAATCTTTGAAAGTTCATCTGTTGGTTAATAGGGTTAAAGAAACAATGCTTAGCCAAATGACAGAACTGATGTTATTATTGAAGCTTCCAGACTGTGCCTGCTGATGGTTGTTGTTGTTGTGTCCCTTTTGATGACATTTATAGCATTCTACCTTAGACTTGTCAAAGCCTGCTCCATCTTCTCTTCTTTGAGAGAAGTTATTCCTTCCAGTTCTTTTGATGAACTTCTTAACTCTCATAGAGAGCATGGCCATCTGCCATTTAATGTCCATCTCTTCAAGGTCATCTGGATGGAGTTGTTCTAAATCATCATTAACAAGAGAAGAGTTTCCATGACTAGCTAGAAAGGCTTCAAATACAGTTTCAGTGCCTTTCTCTTGGGTTGCTCCATTGGCAGTACTAACTGATTCAGGGATGAAAGTAGAATCAATTAATGCTGAAAGGAGTGCAACATTGTGAACATACCCAGAAGGCCTCTTCTTAGCCTCTACCTCAGATTCAAAAACCCTTAGATCATTATATAGATCATCAAGTTCCTTTTCTTCCAGTTGATCATTCTGTCTGAAAGACACAGTATACATGGTCTATTCATCACTCAGGGACCTTAGAAACTTTCTGTTCAGATCATATTGATCAATTTGTACTCCCACTGTAGCAAGTTCACCAATAAGCTTGTTGAACCTGTCAAAAGTTTGAGTCATGGACTCATTCTTGGTTGACATAAAGTTCTCATATTGTTGCTTCAGAATGGCTTTCTGATTTCTCTTGGTACTTTTGGTACCTGAGAATATCTTCTCTAGAGCATTCCAGAGCATCTCTACATCAGTGCAGTTGCAGAACTGATGTTGATATTCATTGGGAATAGCCAAGAGCAAGGTGCTCAAGGCTTTCATCTCAGTCTGTCTAGCCTTTCTTTCTGCATCAGTTTTTGGTGGAGTTCTCTTTCCATCTGCACCAATCTTTCCTGCTTCAGAAGGACCATTCTCTATGATATCCCACATAGAATAGTTAGTGAGGAGTATGTACTGCTTGATTCTGATCTTCCACATATCGAATTCATTGGGTCTAAGCATTGGAACCTTTGAGACCAGAGTACTGTTTGATTCTGCAAAGTTTTCCATGATGAATGAATAGATGTTTCTGATAGAACAGGCTCTGATACCACTTGTCAGGATCGATTTCTTAACAAGAATAAAGTCTCAGAAACAATATCAAAGAAGTTGTGGAATAACACTTTGATATTCAATGTAACAGTAAACAAACAGTATATGATTAACAACTTGTAAACTTGTATTAAATGATTAAAATCACAAGATTTCACACTCAACCTCAATCTTGAAGAACAAGCTCTTTCAAGACGAATACTACTTCTCTAGTATTAGGAACTATGCCTTGAGGTTTTTTTTCTCTAAAACAAAAACTTAGAATTAAATCTCTATCTAAACTATTCTGTCAAATCTATACAAATACTGAACAAAAAGATAATTACAAAAAAATAGATTATCTTCAGTATATCTTCCATGAATATCTTCAGAATATCCTTGTTTATCTTTAACCACGATCTCTTCATCATTATCTTAGAAGCAGCATTAACTGAGTCTTGGCAGCATTAGCTACTAAGCAGCACTAACTTCTAGCAGTACTAACTAGCTAAGCAGTACTAACTAGCTAAGCAGTACTAACTTTGTTCAAGCAACACTAACTTTGACTAGCAGTATTAATTCTACTAGCAGTAGTAATACTCAGCAATATTAACTTTGAAGTCCTCTGGCAGTAGTAATTCTGAACTAGCAGCATTAAAGACTTATTCACATCTTCAGTTCCCAACAAAATGACTGAGCGTTCGTCAGTTAGTACCCACATTTTGAAAATGAAAGTGTACTTTGACCAACTGACCCGTCTTGGTTTCCCACTGGGTCAAGAGTTGGAAATCGATATGGTTCTCAATTCTCTACCCAAAACATATAAGTAGTTCATTAAGGGCTATAATATGAAAGGTTTGAATAAAACTCTCACAGAGCTTTACAGCTTACTTAAAACTACTGAGAAGGATATGAAATCCAAGTTGGGTTCAATCAAACCAAAACAGGCTTTGATGATCAAACCTGACCGTGGGATAATCAAGAAAAAGGGGGAGATAACCAAGGGTAAAACATATGTTGGAAGATCCAACATAGATAAGGGCAGAGGAGAAATTCCTGAGGTTGCAGTATGGTATAATTGTTTTCACCATGGGCACCAAATGAGAACTTGTCCAACCCGATTGACAGAAATCAAAAAAACAAAAGGCTACTAGAGTCGGACCTTCAGGTATGTTTACCATTTGATTTAATTCACTTCTGACTAAGTGTTACATATTGAGTATGATACTCGTATTAGTACTACTTTTTTAGGAAATAAGAAGTGAAGAGAAGATGAAACCAGACCAAATGAAGCTAAGCTAGTTGTTGCTCAAATGGACATATGATATGAACTTTCCAGATGGTCTTACATTAACACTTAGCAAGTGTCATCATGTACCTAGTGTTACTAGGAATTTAGTTTCATTTTCTCAATTACAACGAACCGAATTTATGTTTTAGAAATAAATTTTCGTTTTATCTTAATAAATGTTTTATGAAATTAATAGTTGTAATTATAAATCATTATAACGAATTAAGCGGGGCTTAAAATTGATCTATTTGTGACATTTAAACAAGAAACACATAGCCAAACTCCAGGCGGACGGAGAGTTGGAATCATATGATGATTCATATGATATATGTGTATCTTGTTAGTCAAGATGACAAAAGAGCCTTCAAAGGGTAAACCTTTAAGGGCCACAAGAACTATTAGGGGTTTACCATACTGATGTATGTGAGACTTATAGTTATGTCACAAGATACGGTCATCACTACTTCATTACATCCTACTGATGACTTCAGTAGACATATGTATGTTTGCTTAATAAAACAAATATAAAAGCTTTGAAATTTTCAAAGAGTTTTAGAATGAAGTAGTGAGTATACTTGGCAAAGGATAAAGATGCTTCGGTTAGATCGAGGTCATGAATATCTAAGCCAATTGACCATCTAAGAGATAACGGGATAGTATCCCAATTAACTCCTCCCGGAACACCGCAACATAACGGTGTGTCCAAAAGAAGGAATAGAACCTTGTTGGACATGGTTCGCTCTACGATGAGTCGTACCAATCTGCCTAAAAGTTTCTGGGGTTATGCCCTAGAAACAGCTGCCCGAATACTAAATAATACGCCAACCAAAAAGACCGATAAAACCCCTTTCGAACTATGGACTGGGAAGATCCCAAAACTGTCATATATGAGAATATGGGGCTGTGAAACTTATGTTAAGCAAGAAGCTTCTGGGAAGCTTGATTCAAGGTCTGAAAGATGCATCTTTGTAGGATATCCAAAAGAGACAGTTGGATATTACTTCTACAAACCCAGCGAGAACAAAGTTTTTGTTGCGCGCCACGGTGAGTTCCTAGAAAATGATTTTCTATCAAAAACCACAACGGGGGATACAGTAGATCTTGAAGAAATTCAAGAACCACAAGATGAAACAATGGTTGATACTGACAATCAACATGATGTTGAGCCCCAACAAATTGTTGAAGGTAATGACGAGATACAAACAATCCGAAAATCGAGTAGAAGTCGTCAAGAGCCTGAGAGATATGGTTATCTCATTGGCGATGACGATACAGTTCATGATGAACCCGTAACCTACCAGGAAGCCGTATCAGGTTTAGAATCTGATAAATGGCAAGATGACATGAAGGCTGAAATACAATCCATGTCAGATAAACAAGTTTGAAACTTGGTAGATGTACCTACCGGCTGCAAAATCGTAGGGTGCAAGTGGGTATTCAAAAAGAAAACTGACATGGATGGGATTGTACATACCTATAAGGCTAGGTTGGTAGCTTAAGGTTTCACTCAGACTCATGGAGTAGATTATGTGAAACTTTTTCTCAAGTAGCCATGATTAAATCCATCAGGATACTTCTTGCCATAGCTGCATATCATGATTATGAAATATGGCAAATGGATGTTAAAACCGCGTTCCTTAACGGAAATTTAAGCGAGGACGTGTACATGGTACAATCAGAAGGTTTTAAACATCCAAATTTTCCTGAAAAGGTATGTAAATTGCAAAAGTCCATTTATAGACTGAAGCAAGCATCTCGTAGTTGGAATCTTCGTTTTGATGAAAAGATTAAAGAATTTGGTTTCTTAAAGAACGAAGATGAACCTTGTGTATACAAGAAAGTCAGTGGGAGCATAGCAGTATTCCTGATCCTATATGTCGATGATATATTAATCATTAGAAATGACATCCCTACCCTTAAAGGTCTAAAAGCCTGGTTAGGGAAGTGTTTTCGCGATGAAGGATCTAGGAGAAGAAGCCTATATCCTTGGTATAAAGATCTATCGTGATAGATCAAAACGCTTAATTGGATTAAGCCAAAGTACATATATTGACAAGATATTAAGACGCTTCAAGATGGAGGGTTCTAAAAGAGGAAACTTGCCAATGGTACATGGTGTACATCTGAGCAAAACTCAGAGTCCTATATCTAAAGAGGACATGAACCGTATGAATGGTGTTCCCTATGCTTCGGCCATCGGTTCAATTATGTATGCCATGTTATAGACCAGATGTCTCGTATGCCCTAATCATGACGAGCAGGTATCAGTCAAACCCAAGTGATGCTCATTGGGTAGCAGTAAAGAATATTCTAAAGAATCTGATAAGAACTAAATATATGTTCTTACTGTACAACGATCATGAAATAGATATGTGTGTTTAAGGATACACAGATGCTAGTTTCCAAACTGACTGTAATGACTTAAATTGTAATAGGGATATATGTATTAAACAGAGGTACTATGAGTTGTAAGAGCTTACATACAAATCTACTTGTCAAGCCTATGTCTCAAAATAAACATGATGTTCATGTTATAGGCTTGAGGATTTTTATATTGAATAATAATTTTAGTAAACTTTAAACTTTCTGGAACATTAAAACAGTTATGTTTTTTTCTGATATGGCATACTGGGTATGAGTATATACATTAAACATCTCTGTGTTTGTTTTAGCATGTTTAAGTATCCTTAAATAAATATGATGATCATATTATTTAGAACTGTCCTTGATCACTTATTACTAGGGGACTAGTAATAAATCAAGATCATTGTGAAATCTGGTCATAGTCTAAGTTGGAAGTGCACAAGGTGCAACCAGAGTCACATGCGCTTGTCGGAGCACAAGGCGTTGGACAAGACCCACGGTCAAGATCACCTCATAGATCGACGTCATAAGGTGAGTCTTGAAATAGTACAACACTATTTATCCTCAGACCTGAGATGTGCATTGGGATCTAATGCACAAGGAGTGTTATACTTTGATATAGTCTAACGTTACCCTTAACCGGGTAATCATAAGGGCTATATTAGGTATAACATGAATTGTGTAGTTAGTCGTGTACATGCAATATAGGATTTGCTCCTCTCAAGATGAGAGAGATATTTCTGGGCCCCTCGATTACATAGTTTGATTTACATGCATGAACAAGTGGATTAGTTGGACTAATGGTACTTGTATAATCAAATATGTTGGGATCGAGAAACATATTCTTTGAACAATAAAGGATGAGATAGATCTACGCCTTAAGTTCAAAACAAAATATCGTGAAGCAAAAGGATAATGAATGATTCTACTATATGATTTATTAGATCAATCAAATTGCTCGAAGGTAAAAGCACATTTACATAGCCTTGGGGGCGGTGACGTGTTGTTAGACGCTTACCATCGTCTGTGTTACTGTGTATCGTGTGCAAGTGGGAGAATGTAAGTTATTATATGCCGACGACACGTGTCACACAGAGATACTGCTGAGGAGTATGTAAACCTATAGGGTCGCACACAAAGAATGCGTTTGTTTCCATTTGTGGAAACTCGGATTTTATGAAAATATGTGTTAAACTGTAATTATGATAATTACAGGGTGAAAACGTAATTATGTTAATTACGGGGAATTATCTGTAATTATATAATTATATTTTAAACTTTAAAAGGATAATTATATATATTTATATAATTATATTTTAAAGTTTGAAAGGATAACTATTTGAATTTGAATTTGAATATTACAGATAATTATTAAACCTTATTTAGTTCTTAATTGAATTATAGTCTAACTATAATTCTTCTGGTATAAATAAGGGGTTAGGCTAAACCATTTGATTGACAATTGAATTAGAATAGTCTTTCAGGAAAAATACAGAAAAGAAACCATTTTCTTTTCTGTAAAACACATATAGATCTAGGGTTCTTGGGCTAGCACCCGGTGGAAACGGGAAACGTGTTCGTGTGTGGACTACCGATAGAGGAAACCTATTTTGGTTTCTTGGTGCTCCGTCTCAATCCTAACTGATCTCCAAAAGGTAAGATTCTAAACACCCTATGGAGTGGGGTTTTTTTTATTTAATTAAATGCATCATTGGATCCGATTGGGTTTTAAGTTTATTTAGAAAAGTTCTCTATATATAACTATTGTAACCAAAATATTTTGTTTTTTCCGCTGCGTTTATCTGTTACAAATTGTTATTAAAACCCAACACCAGCGTTATTCATCAGCCCTAAAACTGAATAATGCCCCCAATTTATATACTATTCAATTTGCGATATAAAATCACATAGATCCATAAAATTAACATCGAAAAGGAAGGAAAATAGAACCAAAAATGAAAATGATTTATCGTTTTGAATTCTTGGCTTCGATTTCAAGATCCTTTGCGCCGCATCGTGCGGGTAAGTAACTAGTGTATTTAATGATACTTGAACTCGAATACTAAGGGCTATATTTTCATATTAATAATTTTTATAATAAATGATGTAATTAATATAATTATGAGAGTATAAATGTCAGGGTCGGTCTTGAGATTTCGGATGCCCATGGCGGAAAGCAAAAAAATGTCCCTTATATGCATATAAAACAAAATAAACTATTTAAAGGTTGTTGGAACCTAATCGAGCTAGGCGGTTTCTCCCATGCCGATTTCTTGATTGTATGCTTAGACCCAATGAACTTTCAACGCCCTATTGTCTGTCTATCGAAATGAGTCTCAATTAAGTGTATCTATGCCTCAAAGTCTGAAGTTCACAAACTCTCATGCTTACAAAGAATCTCTAATCACTACTGTGTTTCATCTGGTTAGTTGCCATTTAAGGTTGAAAGAGAATGGTATACTTTGAGAGAAATGACATGTAATTCAAACCTTTGTATTATTTATGGGATCATTTTGTCTACTTTAGGCTTTAGCCTATATAAAATATTGGCTTATGTATTCTTATAGTCAGTTTTCGAAATGTGAAACTTCAATAGAGAGTAGCCTCTGTTTTCTGAAATCTTCATCTTCTTTTAGAAAATTTTAAATCTTGTTGGTATGAAAAAGTTCTCTTTCCTCTTAATCTTAATGGGTTCGTCTTACTTTTCAAATTAGTATTGTCGGTTCTCTATCCTTGTCAGATCAGCAACTTCTTTAACAAAATAGCTAAGAAATCCAATACATTAAAGAAAACCCTAAATTCCAATATAGAGGAATATGGTTATAAACAAATAAACTTGAACCAAACAAATAATCCTAATCAACTAATCTAAATAAACATAAAACTAATCATGAAATAAACCTAATAATAAAACAAACTAGAAACATGACATAAATATATAAAACACTAGAAATCAAAATTTAGAAATTTACCATAGTAAATCGAGAGCCATTCGAGAGCGAGAGGGCAGAGATAGAGAGACTAGACGAGAAAGAATTAGACTGTGATCTTCTGTTCAATGCATCATCGCTTCCATTGCTTCTAGCAGTAAGTCATCATTTTTTGATTTAGGGCAGCCGCAGGATCCACAATCACGACTCCAGTAATAGATTTAAGGAATTAGGGCAACCAATCGATTGAGCATTTGAGAGAGAGAGAGAGACACAAAGTCACAGAGAGTTGAGAGAGGAGATTCGAGAGATTGAGTTTACTGATCGAGTGTTTCGTGTTCGTGAATCGTAGACCGTCATGAGGATGAGAGCGCAAGAAAAGTTTCGATTGATGACTGACCATGTGATTAGATTAAGCATGCGCGTATTCAAAACGGTAGTATTTTTCTTGGGCACCCAATTGACTACTGATTAATGAGCCTACCTAACTAAAATCCCAATATTTATTTGATTCCCTTATGGGCCTGTTGCCCATGGCCTATGCCACTACAGCCATGGGCCAGGACCGGGCTGATAAATGTATATATATATATATATATATATATATAATTAATCAATCATTTTAGATTTAAATATGCAAATAATAAATTATAATAATAATAATACGAGAATACAAATAGCTTCGATTCTCACGTTGATTGCTTGCTTGCTTTCAACTTACGTTTGTTTTTTTAATGTGGAACTTTTTTCTTGAGAACATTCTTTTCTCAAATAAGAAGTTTTAAAGATTGTCATATCTTTGTTTTTAAGGTTGGAATATTTCTTTTCTTATCACACAAAAGAATCAAAATTCTTTCTTCCATCTTAATTTGTAAATTAACTTTTACTAGAAATGTACTCACGCAATGCAGCGAGATAAATCACGATTTTAATGTTTCATTTTATTTTTTTGTCGATTTACAGTACGATTTTGGATGGTTTTGAGGAAACGATAATGATTTTTTTATAAATTTGTTTAATTTAAGCTTAATAATATAATGTTTTTTATATAAAAAAAATTAAGTAGTTTGTTAGAAAATTCAATTATTATCTTATATATTTTAATGACATGTAGAAAAAATAACCAATTACATATTTAATAATATAATTAAAAAAAATTATAGTAATATAATATATTAATTAATAATGATACATGGAAATGTCTACATAAAAGAAATGTCCTGCACATACCAAATTGATGGGTGTTAGAAGCCTGCAGTAGTAATATGAATCTTGTGCTTTGATACTTATAAATTAAGAGATTTTTTAAATCATGCATAAAATGATGGTATCTTGTGCCTAATAATTTGTATTTAAGAGTTTTTTATCCATGTTTTATAATATAGTATATAGTTTTGTTTGAAATTTAAACAAGGAAACAAATCATTTGACATAACTCGATTTATGTTTTCCAAGATACGCTTGATTATATATTCGATCAAAGCATGTAAACGTTTAAAGTAAATACTTTGAAATTTTGTAATATAATCCAATATAAAAGAAATTATAATGTCATTTCAGGTTAAATACAAATTTTATCTATGCTAGCTATTTAATACGTGAAGAAATAATGAACTCTATGAATACTTACTTTACTTCTTATGATATTATTCGATAACAGATTGTGTGAAATTAGAAACTCGAAACATAAATTTACGATGCGTTATTTTTGGCACAAAATAAGTTGTTTAATGGTGTTATGCTTGTTTTAAAGAATATAAACTTGTTAAACGATACTTATAAAATAAGGGGTCGTTTAGCACTTATTACCTTACGGTCCTAACCTATTGAACATGAAAACTATCTAAAATCTTACCCGGTAAGAGTCATAAGAAGGACCTAGAGTCTTACCCGGTAAGTGAGAGAAATGACTCTTACCCGGTAAGCGCTTACTTGGTTTAAACCGCTTACCAACAATCAATTTTGATGGTCGGGAATGTTATACGATAAGGTAAATGAGGTTAATGTTTTTGCTGGTAAGCGTTTACCCCGTAAACATTTTGATAAACGGCCCCTAACTCACAACTCAAACTCATACCCATAATCAATAAAGGATAAGGTTTCTTACTCTTTTTGTGATGTTGGTATTTGAGTTCTGGATGACTAAGGGGTCGCTTAGCAAATACTTACCCTGTAAGTGCTTACCGGTAGAATTCAACACTATCATTTACTTATCGGGTAATATTTTAGTCCATCAACACACACACACACACACACACACACACACATATATATATATATATATATATATATATATACAGGGCCGTTCCTTGGGGTGTGCCAAGTGGTTCTACCGCACAGGGCCTCCGATCGTCGGGGGGCCTCGGAATATTTTTTAATTTTTTACTTGTAATAAAAACCACTATATAATCAATTTAAGATATAAAGATGTATCTTACTTTTAAAGATATAAAGATAAAGAACCTGAAATGGAATAAGTGTATGTATCTTATTGATTGTATAACAAAATGCATATCAATTCACCATAAAAACATTTGTGACTAAAATTAACTATTTAATCCAAAGCAAGTAATTCAAAAATCATGTAAAAAATAAGTTTGGGTACATTCTTCTTATATAATCACCTCCATGTTACAACATTTATTATGTTTTTATCAATGTGAGTAGCGAAAGTTAACCATAATTTAGACTTTAATAAAATGACAACTTTTTTGCTTAAAAAGTATTATATTGGAACCCATATGAGAACCCAACAAGGTTATAGAAAACACCGAAGTTATGTATGTAAGGATATATAATAAAGTTTGCAATGACGGATTGTTGGGAAATCAAAATATATTATAATGTCATACATAAAACAACAATATAAATCCTTATGTATATTTTACAATCACATCATATGGATACAAATAAGGTTTATTACCTATTTTGAAAATGACATTGACCACATATTTTGAAAGGACATGTTCCTGTTTGGCACTCAAGGAACAAATGTCCATTAATATCAAGATTACAATAGAAGCACACATACTCAGGTGTTTTCATTCTTCGAACAAGTGTTAATGGATGTTTATGATAGGAAACAATCATACTCTCCTCCACCTTGACATTTAATAGAATATCCAATCGATTAATGCACTGAAGGTGAAAAGAATTTTTACATTCTTGACAGTGGTATAGTGGGTGTATAGGGTGCATTTCCCTCTCGCAGATATCACAATAGAAATCTTCAGGATGATCTTCGACTGGGGGGTACGTCAATGGTATTTCATGCCCTTTGCAATACCTATGAGCATGGAAACGTGGAGAACCTACCGCACAGAACATGTCTAGTTGGAAGTTACAAACATTGCAAGCATAACTTATACCTGCATTCAATTTCTCACATGCCATACAACAATTGAGGGGATTAATGATTTGGACAAGTGGATGTTTGTGACTTTCATGTATGATCGTATTGGGTAAAAATGCACAGTTGACATCAAGGTAGAACTTGCAAGTTTCGCATCTGTATGCAAATCTATTGCCAAAGCAAACACAACCATTACATATATACTTCTCCTCATATTCATCGGCATTTACTAATTCAAGTGAATGATCTGAATGAAGTTGATGTTCTAATGTGAGGGGTAACTCGACACAATATTTGTGGAGAATGAAAGAACATCCATCTTTGCAATTATAGTATGGAAGGGAGATGGGTCGTACACACCCATCACATACCTTTATTGCATCACTGTAATCGGTGTTGAGTATATTGTTACCTTGAGGTTCAACATTAAGGATTAATGAATGCTCATGGCTTGAATGGTTTATCGTCGTCTTTTTATCGTCAGTTTGAGCCATCTTTCCAAAATGTAGCCATTTCAATGGATCTAAGAATATATCTGACATGGGGAAATGCATAAAATCGTTTACGTGTTCTTCAAGAGTCAAAGTACCTCGACCATCGCTGAAATGATATATTAAATTTAGAAGGAGCAATCACAAAAATAAAAAAGAACAATAATAAAAGAAAAGGTTTGACCTTGGAGTAGAATGGTGCTCCGCATTTAAGGCACACTTGATATGGGCAAAATATCTACAATTAGCACAATGATACAACCACTCCCTCCGTTGGATGCATTTGTTACAAAATGCACAAAAATACAAATAATTATAGAAAGCACTTGGAAGCGAATAGACAAGATCGAGAGAGTGATTATGATGTTGGGGTAGATTGATGGTGGGATCTAAGAAGGCACATGTCTTGTGGATCCAAAAGTCACAACTATCACATTGATAGAACAAGTCTTTATCCTCAGTATTGCAAGCATCACAACGGAATGTTGCACGTCTCAATTGGAGGGTTAAAGCGTGTTGTGGGTGACCCTTATGCTTGAGCTTGATTAATGCTTCGTTCTTGAGGGTAGTATCTACAACTTCTTGAGCGGCAGCAACATCAACACATTTCACGCATGCATGAAAGTTACATATTGGACAATGATAGTTGAATCCGCCTATCATGTGTTGATTACCACACACGTTACATGACCAAAATGAGTAACTTGCATCCTTGAGTGTAAGAGGATGCAAATCTTCGCGGTGAATGAAAGTGGATGTTAATTTTGTACATGTCTCGTGCAAAAAGTAATTACACGAGACGCAACCATATGCAAAGCCACTTACTATGGGTTCGTGACATCCATAACAACGAAAGAAACCATTCTTAACCTGATCACCTTCAATCCCCTTCCAAATTTTAGCATCATCAAAGAATGTCTTCAAATTTGCAACAACATCACTTGCAATTGTCTCCCAACTTTTGATTAGTTTCAATGAATGGTTATGGCTAAAGTGGTTGATCTCTTCCATTCTCTCTCACTCTCTCTCTCTCTATCTCTCTCTCCCCTCTCTCTCTCTCTCCATATATATAATGGTCATTGGTAACATGGTACTTCTTACCTTAAAGAAGATAAAAGGGGGAGGCATTAGCATCCTATCCAAGTTACACTTCACTTCGGGATCCCCTCATTTTCTTTTCCGGTTTTTATGCTTTTTGTGAAGAGCAAGAAGAAAAGAATCAATAACATGTTTATGAATCCTATATTTTTTTGGAAAAAACAAAATCCATTTATAATATACTTTTATAACTTGTTTAACTTGTAATACAATATTTTATTAGGAAAAAATGACAAAAATAGTCAATATCCATAACCAAATTCACTTTTTAGTCACTTTTGAAATCGAATTCCCATTTTAGTTAGAGTTAATGCAAATGTTTTAAGCATTTGGGTAAAAGCCTATTCTCATATTAGAAAAAAGGAAAATTAATTATTTATGCAAATTCTTTACGCAAATGTGGATCCTTACGCAAATTTGTGTCAAGGCTTTTTTTTTAATTCTAAAAATCGAGTTTACGCAAATACGTAAGACATATGTGTAAACTTTGACTAAAATGAAAATTTGATTGAAAAATACTAAAAAGTGAATTTTTAAACAACGGAAGTCTTTACTACAACCGAGAGTTATAAAATTAAACGGTAAATGAACTGAACTAAGTCTTCACTCTAGCCCAACAACAGCTCTAAACTTTCTCCTTCCCTTTCCCAAAAGCATTACACGCACTTCTTCCTGAAAATGGGTTTTTAAGATTGAAAAAACGAGGGTTAGACCGTAAGGTCTAGTGAATTCCTGACAAACGTTCCGATTTAATAACATTAACAGTTGCAACAATTTATGATAAATAACAAACCATAAAATATAAATAATTACAACAGTTTAACAGAAGTCGACTTCCAAGCTGCGTTTCAAGTGGGAAACACAATGATCAGTTGTGTCCCTATTTCTCATTACCATGTGCACATCCACGATTGGGGCCCAAGCAGACTCCCCTCTCGTCTCAGGGCCCAAGCAGACTCCCCGTCCACATGTACGGGAAACGAATTCCACACACATTGGTGGTGTGAGATTTCCGTAGTCACCACAATTCCAACACTTCCCAAATTTATGTATTTAGCGCAGAAGTTCATATATAAATTTTAAAATAAGCAGTTAAACTTGCAAGAACACTTTACAACATAACATTAATTAAGCACAATTCTCACACATCCCAATTTCAATTTAAAACATTTCAAAAGGTTAAGAGTTTGAGTAGTCAGAAACTCACCTCCTTGAAACGATACAATGCTCACTTAGCTAAAGATTGCTTCCCTATAAATAAATAACGAAAAGAATAAAGAGGTTACTAAATGGACTGACTCAGAAAAGAACTACAGACTCAATCAAATTCGCCCTGAATCCCCGGACTCTACTCGACCGGACCCTCCTTGATCGAACCCTACTCGACCGGTCCTTCCTTGACCGAACCCTACTCGACCGGGGCCTCCCCCTGGTTGACCGGATCCCCCCGGTTCCCGGCGCCGACCGGGTCTCCCCCGGTCCCCAGCGCCACCCGATCCCCGGGTTGAGCATCGACCGAGACGCCCCCGGTCCCCAGGTTGAGCATCGACCGGACTCCGAAGCAAGGTCGCGAAAACAAAAACCCACAGACAAAGGAACTCGCCATAAACCAACCTCAATCCAAATTTTAATCATTCTAAGACTAATTAGATAAGAGATTAGAGCTAGACATCAATAATTAGCATCCAAAACTACTTATTCAATTCAGATTCAATCCTCACATCAAAGCAAGTCAAATCTTAAGGGTTTTAGCATCAGACCACACCAATCACACCCCAACATTAAATAAAAAAATGGAGGAATGATTAAATAATACCTTAGTGAAGAAGACTAACCTTTCACAATGGATTTCCTTCAAAACTCAAATGCTTCCCTTGACCAAGCTCTCAAAGTCGTCTCACTCCAAGTCTCCAAGCCGCCTCCAAAGTGCAGAATGAGGAAAAATTAGGGATTATCCTCTTTTCTAGAATTTATTCCCAAATTGCATAACAGTCCCTCAAATTTCAAAAATTTCAACCAATAAACCCAAGACTTTACAAAATTAGCTATTTCCACAAATGGTCCTTACAAATTATGACGGTAAGACATCAGCCCTGGTTAAACCTCAGTGGCCACAATTGTTGTGTACGTCTGGATTCGAACTATGGGCAGATGAGATATTCCACCACATTCCCCAGGGTCTTAATCAGTACGCCACAACCCTTGTGGTTAAGGAATTTTAAATTTGCAATGTATTTGTTTTGAAACTGAATTTTTAATTATTTATAAATTATCAGTAATTTGATGGGCTATGAAAGTTTTAAAAAACAATGACATTTTTACTTACTTTTGATTGATATTTAAATATTTATTAATCTTATTATCTTAACAACTACGTCTTTTTTACATAATTTAATCAGATTCTCTAACATAGGATATCATTGATAACGTTTGATAAAATCAATATTGTGTCAATTAAATTCATTTTTCCACTTGTCTCACCTTAACAATTTTTGATAGTAGATAATCTGATATAAAAAATTATGTAATTCATAAATTTGAGACTACTTTATTCTTTTAAAGTATTTTCATTGAGAAAATTCCTTTCTCAAATGTGAAGTTAATAACAACAAATGTATCATCTCTTTTGCCAAAAACTGTAAACTTTATAGATTCTTTTTATACTTAAAAGAAGAAATGCATCACTTAAAGTTTACATTTTGTTCATTAAGTCCAATTCTTAAAATTATAACTATATATTTGAATTTTGTGGCTACATATAAGAGGCCGGGCCTAGGAAATTTTTTAAGTAGTGACACTGTTTGATCATAGAAGATAGTTTGTTGGTTCCTTTCTTTGCAAGAGTTTGAGGCTTTGAGCCCGGTCCTTCTTACTTTGCATGAAGTTTTTCACAAAATATATATGAACCGAATAATGTGAAGCTAAAATCATCTACAAATCTACAGAAAGGGAATTATTTCAGCAATCAAAAAATCTCAGCCGAAGGAAACACTGATTATTGACTTGATTTTAATAGATGTAAGGGTATATGGTGTGGATGGAATATAACCCCAAAAGGCTATAGCAACTGGTAAATCATGCAAGTATACATGGCTCATTAGTATCGTCCAAAACAAGTAAAACCAGATATCGTACCTCGGGGATTTTTAAAGCAAATAGAGTCACCAAAGTCAACTTTTAAGATGAGATTTCAAGAGTAAAATTGAAGCAATATCTTTTTGAGAGTTGGTAACCAAATACAGAAATATAACAATAAGTAAAAGATAGCATGAGTGCAAGATAAGGTTGGATTTCAGCAACAAAGTGCAGTGAACATTGCTACATCATTACACAAGGTTGCTGCAGCAATAACTCTCGACAACACTACTGGATTGAATGGTCTTCCAAGGAAATGCATATTAGACTATATGCATGGCAGTACACTTGGTGATGTACAAATCCCATGCTAGTACAGATCTTGTCTTTCTTTCCATATAGTTTTGCAACCCATAAAATTGTTGCAGCTCTCTGTAGTCTCTATAACACACTTAGTAATAAATATTTGTGTTGTCTTAATTTTAAGTCCAACTCATCTGAGTAGTCAATTTGTCAAAGATTACTAGATGAAATATTGATACCACTTGTGAATAGTGAAGTAGATTGTTATTGGCAAAGCAATCATCCACTAACACTTGCTTAATTTCCCAACCTTCACTTACACCCACACTAGGGTGTTTAGCCTAACATGACTGAATGTAACTTCTTAAAAGTAAATGGCATAAGTGTAAATGACTTAAAAGTAATACTGCAAGAAAAGTAAAGTGAAAGTTGTAAAGATTGTTGTAACAACTGACAGTAAGTAAAAAACAAATATCAAAAGATTACAATATATTAAAAATACTAGAATGAAAAACTTTTAAGAAGCTTTGATTCAAATGGTCATGCTAATACAAATAAAGTATTCCTATATTTATAGCAACAAAGGGAATCAAGAGATGCTCAAACAAGTACAAAAGTACATTGTCTAATGGTTATTAACCAAGCATAAGTCAAACTTAAAATATCTTAAGGGACAAAAGCAAGACATCTTTAACAACATCTTCTATCATAAATCAGCTAACAATACTTGTACTTGAAGATGCCTCCCTCCAAAATGTAGCTTTCAAAAATATCTCTCAAGATTGAGCTGATCGTGCCAATATCCAATGTGGTAGCAACACCACCTGCAACAACATTCAAATCAGCTGTTTGTTCACCAAATTCATAAAACAGAACCAATTTTTACATCCAAACTCCAATAAAAGTAAAACCATAAAATAAGACTAAAAGCCTCAATATAGGATTGGAAAATGTGTAAAATGAATTGAAATGGGGTCCTAATTGGGTGCTAAAGTGTATACTTCTATACATTTATCAGTATACAATTAAACAATATCGATATGATATCATCCTTTTAAAAAAACATAAATATTTTTTCACTATGACGGGACGATGAATTAGTGGCCCGTTTCATCATATGCACCTATGTAGTTCTGTCCTGCTATGTGCATTGTACTTTTGTAGAATTTCCAAGTGAAATTATTACAAAAAAATATTAAATAAACAATTATACCTACCATTTTACTAGAAATAAAATTGAGTCCATGGGCCCACTATTGTTTTAAATATTGTGTTTCCAAAACCAGACCAATCTCCCAAAAAAAACACATTGCGTATGCTCTAAGAGTATCTCCAATAGCTTTCTCAAAATTTCTCTAAAATGGAGAATCAAAAGTCAAAATCTTCAAAAAAGTTGCATTCAATGTTTTAAAAATCGGTTTTTTGGTTGACCCGGTGTGGTGACTGGATCACGGTTCAACCAGGTGGTTGACCTGGTTTCAAGAAATTCTATGTATTTTTCATTTTCCTGCATATATATATATATATATATATATATATATATAACCAAGAATTTGATGTCCACAAGTTAAAACATTAAAAATACACATAACAACAAATTTTACATCAATCCAAAAACATTAAAAAAACACATAACAACAAGTTTTACATCAATCCAAAAACATAAAAACACATATATAAGCGTAAGTTTTTCATCAATCCAAATACATCAAACCGAAACATAATGTTCAAACCAAATCATGGATCTTGAGACATTGGAGTGTTAAATGCATCAAGCTCACAATCGCTTAGTAATTAAAATTCACTCTCAACTTCATGGTCATCAACAACATGATCACTTTCTACAATATCAAATAAAAAAAATATTAATGTCACATAAAAAATTGATTTTTAACCGGGTCAACCCGGGTTTTTACCGGTTTAATAAGACCGGTTCAACCGGTTCTATCAAAAAACCGGCGCTTCGATCCGGGCCATAATTTCCCAAAAAACCGGTCGTAATTGACCCGGTCTCTTCACCGGTTCCCGGTTCAACCGGTTGAACCTGTCGGGTCAACCCGGGTTTTAAAACATTGGTTGCATCTATTTCCAATATATTCCTCATTTTAGAAAATCCAACATTAATTATAATATTAAAATATTTCATTTATTTATTAAAATATTATTTCTCTCTCTACATATTTGTTTTCAAAGTTTCCTATTGGTCGTCTCACTTGGTAATCATTTTCGGGGTAATATCCATATTTGAAGAAAAAACCCCTTCTTTCTCCTACTTTCTCCATTTTGGAGATGGTTTTGGGGAAGCTGTTGGAGCATAATTTAGACTCAAAATTTTCATTTTATCTATTATGGAGAAGCTGTTGAAGATGCTCTAAATCAATAAAGCTAAAAAAACTAAATCTCAGTAAATTATAATTTATATTTTCTTTTTCAAATTTAATTTAAGGAAAATCAAAAGATAGGTTTTACTTTCAATCATTTTATATAAGGTTGTATTTATTTCTAGACGAACTAGTAATTAAATGTTATTAGATGCTTTATGATATAGTTTAGTAATTATTTTTATTTTTATTAACTAGTAATTTGTAGGGGTGTAAATAGGTTAGGTTGGGTTGGGTTCGGGTTCAACCCATTTATTAATTGGGTTGAAAATCTCAACCCAACCCAACCTGTTTAATTAAATGGGTTGAGATTTTCAACCCAACCCAACATGTTGGGTTGGTAGCGGGTTGACCTGTTTATGACTATATCAACCCAACCTGTTAAATAAATGGGTTGAACCTGGGTTGACCCATTTAAATTTAAAATTGTAAATGAAATAAAAATGCTTAAACTACTTCATTCCACGACAAATACACAACGACAAAGTCAAATAAATTATTCGAAGTTTAATAAAACACAACCAAAAAAGTAAAATAAATAGTTCAAAGTTTCCCACAACCACAAAGTTAAATAAATCATAGTTCCAAAAGGGCCGCCGGCCGCCGTGAAGCGTGAATAGTACAAAGCTGAAGAGGGAGGAGACTCGAGAGGAAATGAGGAAGAAAGCGGCGTCTATTTCCTTTAGTGATTTAGGGTTTCAACTTTAACTTTCAAATTTTAATATTGAAATTATATTATATTTATTAATAACTAAAAAAAATTATTAGGTAATATTGTAAATGGGTTAGTAACAGGTTGTAAATGGGTTGAAATCAGGTTGAAAACATGTTGAAAATTTCAACCCAACCCAAACCCAATTAATAAATGGGTTAGACGGGTTGACCCATTTAACTTAAATGGGTTGAAATTCTCAACCCAACCTGCTACTATTGGGTTGGGTTCGGATTGGGTTGACGGGTTGGGTCACTTTTTGCCACCCCTAGTAATTTGCACCTTGTATGAGCCTAATTTTTTAAGTTTACAATGGAGAAACGTAGTGGAGGTATGTGCCACCATATCTAATGAACTGGGTCCACCCTAATGACAAAGACCGACAATTTTATCTGGTAAATAAGGATAGTGACAAAGTTTCCGAGAGATTTTTGACGGACAAAGTTTTTAAGGGATTTTTAGTCAACCATAATTGACCATCTTCTACGGAATTGCGACGAACACACATTTCATCAAAAATGGTTGATAGATATTCGATCGAATGTCGCCATCTAAAATTCGTCAAAAAAATTTATACGATTTTCCGTCGAACTTTTTTGACGTAAATTATCATTACAGATACCCGTATTCTAATAGTGTATGTTTCATATGTTTACGGTATATAAATATTTTATGGATTACATTAAATGACAATTGTTTGGTTAAAAAAAATGTACCATTCGAATCTGGCCAATTGAGACTACTCCATAGAAAATATGAATACAATATATGTAAAAACAATACAATTAGCAAGTGAATGATGGTTATTAGAAAATCAAAATATATTACAAGGTCGTTGTAGGAAATATATATATATATATATATATATATATATATATATAGGGGAGGGATTAATTGGAAACCAGTATTACATTGGAAACTTTGGAAACCGAAATCAACCAATCATTAAATTTCTTTTTTTTAATTTTATTTTTAATTGATAAGGTTATTTTAGTCTTTTACATAATTTCATAATATATATGGTAATTGTTATTATTATTATATTAATAATTATTTATTTTTAATTTATTTTATATATGGTAATGTTAGTCATTTATTAATGTAAAATGAGATATTTAATTTAGAAAAACAAATTTTAATCATACGGATCCTCTATTTTTGATTCTGATGAATCATTGATTGATTAAAATATTAATATAAAAAATAAATATTTAATTTTTCAAGTATTCATATAAAGTTACCTCCGGGCACAAAATATTAATATAGTGAAACATAATGGATTTGATATAGTGAAACAAAATATTAATATAATGAAACATAAAATGTTAATATAGTGAAACCTGATGAAACATATTTGATATAGTGAAACATAATGGAAAGGTAATGAAACAAAATATTAATATAGTGAAACCCAATATAGTGAAACAAAATATTAATATAGTGAAACCTGATGAAACAGATTTGATATAGTGAAACATATTTGATATAGTGAAACATAATGAAAAGGTAATGAAACGATAATGATAATGAAACTTAATTGGGTTTTTACATACTGCATATTGATGAACAGGTAATAAAAAGGTAGTCTTGATATATTGTTATTATCTTTTATTAATAAATTAATTACCATATATAATTATTATCTTTTATTAATAAATTAATTAATTTATTACCATATTTCATCTTTGTTGCCAAATTTGAAACACAAAAGAAAAAGACATATTTACCCTTTTGACATATTATTATTATCTTTTATTAATAAATTAATTAATTTATTATTATATATAATTCAAACTAATCTTAACCATTGATTAAAAAGATCAATGGTTGAAATTTGGTTTCCAAAGTTTTCAATGAAATTTGGTTTTCAATTGAAACCACCCCTATATATTTATATATATATATATATATATATATATATATATATATATATATATATATATATCCTTCTATACACTCTTCAATCATGTAACATAGATACAAATGACATTTATTTCAACTTCTCTCATAATGACATGCATAATAAAATCTAAAATGATAATAATATAAAATTTTCATAAAATTTCGTGGACTTTTAAGATAACCTGATATAAAAAGGTTTTAATGATTTCTTTATTTCATAATTTAACTATTTATTTTCTCGTGATTTTCTTTTGTAATTTATCTTCTAAAAAGTCATAATCACAATTTCTACTACAAGAAAAACGACCTTCAGAGAAAGGTTTTATATTGCACTTGAAAGTCCTAAAAGCTTCTCTAAAAACTTTAGAGAAGTTTTTCACTTCCGTCAAAAAGTTTCCCTATATATAAGGGTAGCTAAAGGTTTTAGGTAAGGATTTGGAAACATATTCAATTTATTTACTTTTAGAGACATTTTGTTGAGACTTTAGATGCGTTTTAAAAGCTTCTCTAAAGGTTAGACAATTTCTCCTCAAAAGTTTCTCCAAAAGTATCTTTTAGTGACGTTTTTCAACTATTTGTGATGGTTTATTAAAGTAACTAAAAGATACTTTTAGAGAAGGTATATTGAAAACCTTTTCCAAAACTCTTGGTTTTAGTAACACTTTTCAAAACCTTCTCTAAAGGTGTCCTTTAGATACACTTTTAAAACATCAATTTCTTCTCTAAATGTACCCTTTAGATACACTTTTAAAACATCAAATCCTTCTCTAAATGTACCTTTTAGATCGACGATTTGCAATCCCACGATTGGGGAAGAGATTTGGAGGTGAACGCTAGTCTGAACGATTGGAAGCTAGGGCTCATTACTAAACTTTTAGATACGTTTCTCAAAAGCGTAACTAAATATTTATTTAACATTAAAAAGTATAAAAAAGAAAAAAAAACTTTTAGTGAAGCTTATAAAAGCGTTACTAAATCTCATTCTTATTTTTTAGAGAAGTTTTTTTTTTAAAGTGTCTCTAATGCTTTTAGAAACGCTTTCAATACCATATGATATGTTTGGAAATCATTCTCTAAAACTTATCCTACTTTTAGTTACACTTAATTTTTTTGTCACCTAATTCCTTCTCTAAAACATATCTTTAGATACACTTCCAAAACCTTCTCTGAAGGTTCCTTCTCTAAAACTCATTTCTCTTGTAGTGTTCTTTATTCGTTTTCCTTTCGACACCGTCATCATAGAATTGCAGTACTTCTTCTTAAGTTATTTCATTTTTAAGGTATAAATTTCAACTTAAAAGTAATATTACATGTTCTTCTTTATTTATTTTATTTTTCAATGAATTTCTTCTATTAACTTTTTTTGATTACTTAATGAAGTTCAAAAATTTTCACAATCATTATTGACTAGTATTTCTATATTTTTAAGTTTGATTTCGATTGAAATGGGTTCCTTGCAAATGTTGATTATGAAAGTATAATAGATGATTTCGCTTCTATAAAATGTTAGAAAATCTACGTTCAACAAATAGTAATGTCCAATTATTTCTCTTCTTTTTGTAAAAATATACGTAGTAATGTCAATTTGTCATTGGAGTATTAAACAATTTGTGTTATATGCTGTACATTTTCTTATTATCTAATTCTTTTTAATTTGACACTAATTAACATTATACTCTTATCAAGAGATTAATCATAGGAGACTTATGAGTATTAATATTACGATATAAATACCAAATAGATTTTTATTTGAATCTTAGTTATAATTATTTTACATTTTCATGTATATTCTAAATTAAAAGGGTTTATTTTTTATTTTAGTAATAAAAATTTGTTAAATAATATAACTAAAAAAATATAGGGCTATATTTAGGTTTTTGCACAGGGTCTTCAAAATGTCAGGACCGACCCTGACTTTCCATTAGTATCAAGTACAATCTTACCCAGTAAATGAGGGTGATGACTCTTACTCGATAAGCACATACCGAGAAATTTTTTGCATACGATATCATTTTGATGGACTACAATGTTACCCGGTAAAGTAAGTTAGAGTATTGACTCTTAATGATAAGCGCTTACTAGAAGCAAGTGATAAATTTTTTTGACAAAAACTAAGAAACAAACAAATGTGTCAAATCATAATCCTCAAAATCATGGAATGGGTTACAAAATATATAATTAAGTTTGAGCAACATACTTATAAACATGGTCCTAACAGAATAAACATTATAGTATAAACACGAACCTACCATATGTTAAGCATAATTCTACTAGTATTTTGATTCTTCAAAATATCCACATTGCCACACGCATATCCTATTATCTCGACCCATTTCTGCATATATAAAACTTACCGTAAGACATAATACATAGGTTCTCCTTGGAACCTTGCAAGAACTCCAAGTTAAGAAACATTCTACAAGAAGAGTCCTGCCTGACCAAAGAGTTATTACTTATTAGCCCAACAGTACTCGGGTTGTCCAGCCTCCTAGCAGGTCAAGAGTTTAAACCTGACCAAAGGTGATGTCTGAGTATTTGTCGTATATAAATATTATATACTCAAAGAAAAGAATCCCGCCTGATTGGGAAGATTCATCGGCCTCTGTAGATGCTCATCCCGTTTTGATGCCTCAGATTCTACTTGAATCATACGACCAACTTGCTTGAATCACTATGTTCAGTGAATATAACTCTTATAATATAAATAGTTGGTAACTTCATATTAGGACACTTGAACTTACAGATTCATAAAACGTATGTATTTGTTGTTGGAAGAGTTGTAAGAAGTTCTGAGACAAATGGCTCATTCTCTCCAACATGTAACAAATAAGAAATAACATCGTTTATAACCATCGCGTATTTCTGAATAGATAAAATAGTACCAAACTTTGATAAACTTACAAAGAGGTCAGAGTATATATTACCTACACTATGACAAACTTGCCCTTGCACTTTGACCTCAAGCCCACCACTGACCACAACATACATCCATAATCTTTGCAGTTCAAATCCTGAACACAAAGGAAGAAGAAATAGAACGAAAAAGAAAAAACCCAAAGCCTTGACGATTCAAAAGAAAAAAAAGTACAAAATCATGACTAAAACCCCGATTGCACAAGTAGTTTCTACACTCAAAAAACAACCGATCAAATCGAATGATTCCTTGTACCAACAAAAGAACCATAAAACCGATCGATCAGAGCCATAAGTTATAATCTCCTTCCTCTCGATTATCTCCTTTCACTCAATTCTCTCCTTTCGGTTACACATTTAGTACAATATGATTCTATTTAAAATAGTTACGTTTTTTTTTGCATGACATGCTTACAGATTGACGCTTCACGTGTCTTATCATATTATAAAACTACGGGTGTGCAATTTTATATTTGATTGTAATGTCTATTTTGTTTAGTCATGAATTTCTAATTTTTTTTAACGAGAAGTGAATATATGGATTTGTAAACTCGACACTCTTACGATTTTTTTCCTAAGAATCTAGTCAATAAACCATTTTTTTATTATAGTAACTGTTTTGCAACTAAACCACACGAACCTATAAAAAATTGAGAGGGAAGGAGAATGATATGAACAAGAAACATGAGTGTCAAATGAGTTATTTGCTTTATAATTAGGATTCACCTGCACTGCAACACGCGGCACAACTACTATTTACATATATATATATATACACATATATTATACTTAACAGTTTATAGATATTTATATAAAATCATATGACTTTCGAAATCTAACACGCAGTGGTTCACGGTCAGCACCTTCAAGATTGAATAGCACCACGTCCCCTGAGTTCAAACTCCAAGACCTAACAACATCACCGAAGTTTGTGAATATGAATACGTTGTTGTGGTTTTTTTTTTAACAAAACATGTTTAGTCTGTCCATTATGCTCATTATGCAAAACAACTTCCAAAGGAGCTTTTACTTCAAGAAGTTTATGTTGTAGACTTTCGTCCATCTGCGGTATAAAATGTTCATCAACTCCCCTCTTCGGCAATGTAATCTGACCATGGTAGCTTGTGTCCCTCTCTGTGAGCTCCTTGACTATCATCCCCGTAGACATTTTCTCGAAAGCACCTAAATGAATATTTGAGGCAATATGATACCTCTATTTATATAGGAATCCTGACATGCAATGTCTTCAACATTCATTGGTAACTATTGATGACAATAAAAAAAATAATCAAGTGAATATTTTTTTCGATTACCATTTTATTAACCACATTAAATATTACTTAAATATAGATCATGCTTATATATTTTAATAGTGTCTCTATTTTGTATTACTAGTAACTAATTTACGAGAAGGAGTATGAACCACATAATCTATTAATTAAAAAATACCATAAACCAAAAATGAAAAATAATTTTAGAATTTTGGATAATTACCATAATTTAAATCGGATAAATCCTAAAGATTTTCATTATATATTTTAGATATATTCATTTTTTTAATTTCAATTAATTTATAACTTTTTTATTAAATCTTATATAATTTTTTTTCCTAGTTACACTTTAATAAAAAAAATCACAATATTGATCAAAAATCACATGTGATATTCATAATCAATTCGTTATATTCTTTCTCTATTTTTTGGATCCACGTTTTAAATCACATGTGATTAGGCATCACATCTATTATGTATCACATATGATCCATTATGTAAATTTTTGTACATATCAATTATCAAATGTGATAATTGTAGATATTTTAGTTAATCATATGGGATTATGTGTATTTATATTTATAGATATTTTTGTGATGTAAACATTATCACATGTGATAATGTGTCATTTATATTCAGATCTATATTATCACTAGATTCGATCCCGTGTATTACACGGGGTAATTTACAAAATTAAATCATGTCAGAAAACCTATCTTACAGATATGAATGATCATCGAAAGTACGATACTACTTTTCCAAAAAAATTTCCCCTTCAGAGTTGTTTTTTTGCAGTTAGTTACAAAATATTCTTATTTTAGACAGTTTTTTTACAAAGAATGTTTTGCAAAAAATATGAATAAATATTAAGAATTTATAAAAACAAGATTTATAATAGAACGTAAATGAAATTATGGAAAAATACATAGTTAAAATTGATATGAAATTGCAAAAAAAAAATCACGACAATTTAGTGATTATTTGTATCAAATCTCATACTAATTTTAACAAATCTCATACTAATCACGACACATTAATTCGTATATATTTATGATATTTAATAATATAATTAAATCTAAAATTCTTCAATATTGGACTAATTTCGAAAGTATTGACGAAGCGATTACAATGGTATAATTTGTAAAAAATAAAAATGTTTTTTAATGCATTTTAGTTAATATATATTATTTATGTTTATATGATAAGAGTCTAATATGAAAAATAAAAAAAGTAAGGGATTAAAAATAAACTACATACCTAATTATAAAGGTAGTAAATAACTAAATATAAGGTAAAAATTAAAAAAATTGAATTAATGAAAGATTTAAGGAGAAATGAATGTGGGTGTGTTAAATGAACTTATAATATAAAATAAGTCCAGATACATGTTTAGGCGGGAAAATGAAAAAATGGGCTCACCAGAAGGCGACACGTGTCCTTCTAGTTACTTATTTATTATATGTATAGATATGTGATATGTACAAAAGTTCTCATAGTCGATCATATGTTAAACGAAATTAATCACATGTGATATTCATAATCAATTCATTATTCTTTTCTCAATTTTTTGGATCCACGTTTTGAATCACAAGGTATCACATCTATTATGTATCACATATGATCCACTATGTAATTTTTTGTACATATCACATATGAATTATCAAATGTGATGTAACACCCCAAAATCTCGACTTTGTGATTAATTGTTCCTTAATACCCCGTTTATAAACTTTAGTGCTTAACTTGTGGTAATTAGAACTACATTGACAAGCATTATTATTTCGTTGTGTCCTCGTACCCGTATTATTGAGCTTTGATGATATTTGGTTGCATTTCGAACGTTAGGAAACGAATTTCGGAGGCTGGGGGGGGGGGTTTGCGCGATAGTGTCGGCGATAGTGCCATGGTCACTATCGCGAAGGCCACAATCGCGAGCCATGTACCACTCTCGGTACATTTGGCGCGATAGTGCCTGGCGAGAGTGCCATGGCACTATCGCGACTGTCACAATCGCGAGTGGGGGCACTGTTCCTCTATTTGGCCGAATTTCTCACTTAAAACACCATTTTCTCATCTTAACACCAAGACTTCTATTTTCTCTCTAGACCTGCGATTTTTCTCCTACCTCTTCCTCACTCCATTAAATTCTTAACCTAACTCCACCCTCACCATTTATTAACCCTCAACTACCCCAAGCATCCCAACGAAACACTACCATTCTTGTGCCATTAAAGCTTCAAGGAATCTCACTTTCAACCTAGGGTTTCTTCATTTTAGGGTTTTTACTCCACAAACCCTAAAGGTGAGTTTTCTACCTATTCTTACATACTTATACTCATTTTACATACTAGATACTCATAATTGTTGATTTGGTGATCTTAACCTAACTGCTGATAAGAATGCATATTACTCTAAAATGTGTTGTAAATGTTGTTATTAATGATGATAATGGACCATGAAATTATGTTAGTAGTTATAATATGGTTTCTATATGCATGTGGTAAAATGGTGTTATCTGTGATATATACATATTGTGTGGGTACCCAACTCTTGTGCACGGGAGTTTGGGTGATGTTGGAAACATGGTGTATGATTTGAGGTGGACACTAAAGGACCATTATCCTTGAGGTGAAACCTTTTAAATCAAGGGATAGGCACTAAGGCTCGGCTATCCTTGAGGTGCAGCTCGACGGAGTGGGCACTAAAGGTAGTTTATACATTTGAGGTGACGCCGATAACGGTGTGCACTAAAGTGTGAGCCTGAGGTGTAAACTCCCACTGTTGTGGACTTGTTGTGTTTTGTGTTATAACGTGTACAGGTTGTGTATTACCCTTTGTTGGACTACACTAGGATGATCCATGTGGTGCGGTATTATGGGAGTTTCCTACTACTCTTGCCTAATTTAATTATGTTAATTGTTTGAAAACTCACTAGGCTCCTTAGCCTAACACTTGATGCTATGTTTGTCCTCGGGTTCCTCTAGTGGTGTGCAAAGGACACCTTGACTTCGGGTTCAAGCTTAGGATGTTGGTGGACCGGGCTTTTTGGGATTAACTTTGAGAAGAGCGTTTTGAAGACATAGCAACACCCATATTAATCTAGTTGTGTCTTATGATCTAGATTGGTTAGGTTGTTGTAATATATGTCTTATATTGTTGGGAAATTCAGAAATGCTTAAGTATGGTTAATGCTGCTACAACAGAATTACTACTGCCAGTACATCATGATTAGTACTGCTAGTAGATCTTAATACTGCTTGACAAGTTAGTACTGCTACTTAAATAGTTAGCACTGCTAGTAGTTAGTACTGCTGGAGTTAGTACTGCTAGAACAAAGTTAATACTGCTGAGCATGGTTAGTACTGTTGAGCTTAATACTGCTCAGAGTGTTAATACTGCTGAAGAATTAATGTTGCTTGTGAGATAATGAAGACTTCACATGGAAAGAAGACAGTTGGATTGAAGATAATCATGGAAGGATTGAAGATAAATATAGAAGATTATTTTGAAGATCTTTTATTATTTGTAATTAGCTTTTATCTTCAATATATATAGAATAGATTAGAGTTGATAGAATATACTTTTACAACTTTAGAATTCTGAATTTTTGTTTTTAAAAGAGAGAATCAACCTCAAGGTTAGAACCCTAATTCTAGAGAAGTAGAATTCGTATTGGTGAGTCTGTTCATCAATATTGAGGTTGTGTTTTTAATCTTGTAACTTTCAATCATTCAATAAGAGTTTACAAGTTGTGATTCTGATTCACTGTTTTATTGTTTTCCTGAATATTAAAGTGCTATTCCGCAGCTTCTTTAATATTGTTTTCTGAGAGTTTATTCTTGTTAAGAATTTAAGATCCTGACATATATATTTCGTCGCTACTATAATTGTTACAAACTACCCCGAATTCTTGGGTTTAGTTGTTGGTTTACAGGTAAAAATGGAAATGTTGGTATTATAGACGTCATATTGCAAAAAATTTTAATTATTCTAGTTTTCGGAAATTTAGGGTGTTACAAGTTGGTATCAAAGCAGTAGTTTAAATGAACTAGGTATGACTAAGATATCTAGACTTAATCAGAGACTGTCAAATTGTAAACCGTGAGTTGGGGTAGGTCTTAAGTAACGGGAAGTATATAGTGACGGAATCTACACTGTTGAAAATTGTGAGAATGGTATTGAGAATTCTTATGTGTAATATGTTCATAATTTCATTTAGCTACTGCTATTATGAGTATATCACTACGTAAGCATGCTTAATTAGCTGTGATTATAATGATCAATAATTGTATTAGTACGTTCTTATAAAACCTTTAATGTTAGTTTCTCACTATGTTCTTGTGTGCATAGTGTGACAGACTAATGGTTAACACGCGGAACAGAGCGAGGACTTCGCCGGATGGCCACGATGCCACCGCCTCGACGACCGATCAACCGGAAAACGTGGCTACAAGGGAGATGCAACCCCAAGCAAATCTGTTAGGCGGAGGGCTGGAGCACATTCCAAGGAGGAATTTGGCAGACCCAAACCCCGTGTTATTGGAAAACACTCCCGAAACAAGGATTATGGATAATGTAATGCGGGCCATGAGTGAGGCTATGGCCAAGCAGCAGGAGTTCTTCTTGAAGCTTTTGGAGGACAGGGATGCGAGTCACCGTAGGAACGAGGCAGTGGAGGAAAATGTAGTGGTTGCGGGTTCCGGGGGGACTGGCAACGAAGTTCAAACGATCGAGTTGGTAGCCAACAACGTTGCACCAAGGGAAAAGACTTGTTCCTTCAAGGCATTCCTTGGATGCAATCCTAAGGAGTTCACGGGTGCCGTGACCCCAATAGCTTGCGTGAATTGGCTTCGAGATCTGGAAATGGCCTTTGAATCCTGTGAGTGCGGCGAGTCGCAGAAAGTTCGTTTTGCATTTCAAATGTTCAGGGGTGACGCTCTTGCTTGGTGGAATGTGGTCCGATCCACCGTTGACCCGACGATCATGGCTCAACTCTCATGGGGAAATTTCAAGAAGAAAGTTATGGACAAGTATTGCAACGAGAGGGCCTTGGACAAGCTGGAGGACGAGTTCAGGAATCTGACAAAGGGGGATCGGACAGTAGAAGAGTACTCCAAGCTGTTTTTGGAGAAACTAGCTTTTGTGGGACATTTGGTCCCGGATGAGAAGGCCCAGATCAAGGCTTACCAGAAAGGATTACCAGCGGAGATGAAAACTGCTATGAGGAACGCCAAAGTGACTACCCTTCAAGATGCGATAGAAGAGTCACAGTTAGTGGAAGACGACATCATCTAAGAACGAAAGGATAAGGCGCGAACCGGTGAGAAGAGGAAGTTTGAGAACCGCCCAATGCCACCTCAACGCCCATGACCGTTTGTGGGAAACTCTAGAGTGGAACCGAGGCGGGAACCGGATTGGTGCCCGAAATGCAAGAGCAAGCACTTTGGAGCTTGTAACCCTTCTCCTCTTACATGTTACAAGTGTGGCAAGTTGGGTCACACTAGTCAAGTGTGCCCCATCCGGGGAAGGGTATGTTATGAATGCAAGGAAGTGGGACACGTGCGACTCAATTGTCCCAAGTTGAAAGGAGATCAGAAGGGGTCTAACTCGGGGTCGGTAATCAAGAAAGAGGTCGCTCCAAGGCCTCAGGGGAGGGCATTTCAAATGACTACAGAAGAGGCAAAGATGACCGCGGATGTGGTATCGGGTACGTTTCTACTCAACTCTCTACCCACTAGAATACTTTTCGATTCGGGCGCGAACCGTTCTTTTATAGCATCATCTTTTCATAAATCCTTGAATATACCTTCTACCACTATTAGCGATGCCTTAGTTGTGGAGGTGGCAAATGGGGACCAAATTGTAATAAGGGAAGTAGTGAAAGGGTGTCGATTGGAAATCAATGGCAAACACTTTTTGGTAGACTTATTTCCCATGGCGATCGGGGGTTTTGATGTTGTGATTGGAATGGATTGGTTGGTGGCCAACCAAGCCGAGATCCTTTGTTCCAAGAAACTCATTCGGGTTCCGTTAGAGGATGGAGATTTCATTCTTATCTATGGGGAGAAACGAAAAGGAGAAATGGCGATCATCTCTTCCATAAAATCACAGAAATGCTTAACAAAGGGTTGCTGATCGTTCTTAGCGTATGTAGTGGACTCTAAGGCAGAAAAGAGAAAGATGGAAGACGTAGAGGTCGTATGTGACTTTCCCGATGTATTTCCTGAGGATTTGTCGGGATTACCTCCCGACCGTCAAGTGGAATTCCGTATCGACCTTGTCCCGGACGTGGCACCGATCGCTCGAGCGCCCTATCGTTTAGCGCCGACCGAAATGCAAGAGATGATGAAGCAATTGCAAGAGCTAGTGGAGAAAGGTTTTGTCCGACCAAGTTCCTCGCCTTGGGGAGCCCCAGTTCTGTTTGTCAAAAATAAGGACGGTACAATGCGTATGTGCATTGATTACCGTGAGTTGAACAAGGTGACGGTAAAGAATAAATACCCTTTACCATGAATCGACGATCTCTTCGACCAATTGCAAGGAGCGGGATGTTTTTCAAAGATAGACCTTCGGTCGGGCTATCACCAAGTTCGAGTGCGCGAAGAGGATGTAGCGAAGACGGCGTTTAGAACTCGGTATGGGCATTACGAGTTCCTTGTGATGCCGTTTGGACTAACCAATGTGCCCGCGATCTTCATGGACCTGATGAATCGAGTTTGTCGCCCCTACTTGGATAAGTTTGTCATTGTATTCATTGATGACATCCTTATCTACTCTAGGAACAAAGGAGAACACGAGCACCACTTGCGGGAAATATTAGGAGTTTTGAGAAGGGAGAAACTCTACGCTAAATTCTCAAAGTGTGAGTTTTGGCTTTCGGAAGTGCAATTCCTTGGCCACGTGGTGTTGAAGGACGGTGTGAAAGTGGACCCCTCGAAGATCATAGCAATGATGAATTGGGAGCCACCTAAAAACCCAACCGAAATCCGGAGTTTCTTGGGCCTAGCTGGGTATTACCGGAGATTCATTAAGGATTTCTCCAAAGTTGTCTCACCCTTGACCGCGTTAACAAGAAAGAATGTGAGATTTCTGTGGACATAAATTCAAGAGCAAGCTTTCCGGACCTTGCAAGAGAAATTGTGTGAAGCACCGATTCTGTTGCTACCGGAAGGAACGTAAGATTTTGTCGTTTACAGTGATGCTTCCAAGATGGGTTTAGGATGTGTTCTGATGCAACGAGGGAAGGTCATCGCTTATGCGTCGCGTCAACTCAAGGAGCATGATAAGAATTATCCGACGCATGATCTTGAATTAGCGGCGGTTGTGTTCGCCTTAAAGTTGTGGCGACACTATTTGTACGGGACCAAGTGCACGCTTTACACCGACCATAAGAGTCTCAAGTATGTGTTCGACCAGAAGGAGTTGAATATGCGCCAACGGAGATGGCTAGAGCTATTGAAGTATTATGATTGCAAGCTACTTTACCATCCGGGTAAGGCAAATGTGGTGGCAGATGCTTTGAGCCGAAAGGAGTATAGCGGGTGCATGCGAACTTCTATATCTCGCATTGACGTAGTATCAAGCCTTCTTGAGAAAATCAAATCGGCACAAGTTGAATCACTATTGGAAGCAAACCTCAAGAATGAGACCATGTTGAAGCACCATCTCCTCTTGAAGGAGGACAGTCGGGGACTTAAACTGTTTCAAGGACGGGTGTGGGTACCCAAGATAGGAGGGTGTCAGGAATTACTCCTAACTGATGCCCACAAGTCTAGATACTCCATCCATCCAGGAAGCACGAAGATGTATCGAGACTTGAAGATGAATTACTGGTGGCCGGTAATGAAGCTCGACGTGGCAAAATACGTGGAGAAATGTTTGACTTGCTTACAAGTCAAGGCCGAGCATCAACGTCCTTATGGTAGCTTGCAACCACTTGAAATCCTGGAATGGAAGTGGGAGCATATTACCACAGATTTTGTGACCAAGTTGCCTAAAACCTTGTGTGGGCACGACACCATTTGGGTTGTTGTAGATAGATTGACCAAGAGCGCGCACTTCTTGGCGATGCGGGAAACTCTACCGATGGACAAGTTGGCAAGACTCTATATTAATGAAATCATCTCAAGGCACGAAGTGCCATTGTCCATTGTATCGGATCGCGATAGCCGTTTCACGTCAAATTTCTAGGATGGGTTACAAAAAGAATTGGGCACAAAGATCAAATTGAGTACCGCTTATCACCCACAAACGGACGGTCAAAGTGAAAGAACCATCCAAACTTTGGAAGATATGTTAAGGTCGTGTGTCATCGACTTTGGAGGAAGTTGGGACTCTCATCTTCCGTTAGTGGAATTCGCCTACAACAACAGTTACCATTCCAGCATCAGTATGGCGCCCTTCGAAGCCCTATATGGTCGGAAATGTAGGACACCCGTATGTTGGTTAGAAGCGGGAGAGAAACAGTTTGTCGGACCGGAAATAGTACAAGAGACGGCGGATAAGGTGAAGTGCATTAGAGAGCGGTTGAAAGCAGCTCAAGACCGTCAGAAAAGCTATGCGGATAAGAAAAGGAGACCGTGTAACACTCTAAAATCAGAGTAAAATAAAACTTCGGAAATAAAGGCAATATGACTTCGCACATGGTATAAAACTCCCAAAAAGGGGTATAGTACTTAAACCTTTACAACACCTGAGAACAGATATGGAAATCAACAACAAACTAATCTAAATACATCTATCTAGATTACATCGGTTGTCGATCCAAAATCACCAAAAGATGGGACTTAGACAATGCCCAACAACGACTACAAGTCATCTCAAAAATGCCTCTAAGACATACTCGTCACTCACAACCAGGACGCCCCACCGCTAAGGGAACCTGTTATACATATCATTTAAGAAAAAGTGTTAGACTTAAAGCCTAGTGAGAACATACAGTTTATAGATTTCAAGAGGTATAAACAATTGTATCATAAGTAAATCTTTTCAAGAATTTTAGTTCACAAAAGAAGATCCTTATCAAGAAAGGACAACCGGTCCAAAAGTTCATCTCGCGATGACGGGGGCTACCCGATTTACCAAGGGTGGTGACGGAACACAAAAGTAGGCCATGACCCGAGTTGTGAGCTAAATACTTGAATCCATGGCCACGAACACTTCGGAACGTACTAAGATGTGAGGGAGGGCCCCCGAGGAAACCAAGTCATACTCGTTCACTAGGACTACACTTGACCCATAACTAGTAACCGGTCTCACATAACCGTACCAAACGCTCCTGAGGATCAAGTGCATCCATAGCTACAAAAAGGGGAAAAGACATCCCAATAATATAAGTCGACTCAAAACCTAGGGATCCATTAGAATAGTCAAGACTTGTCACAATAACATTTGTGACTAACCATAGATAATCATATGGTCCCAATAACATTTTATAATCAAAATGCATTTTTAACTTTAACTGCTGATAAGAATGAGAAATCATAAAAATGAGATTTTATACATTCTTCCAATAAATTTACCAAAAAGGTGCAACAAATACTTCATTTTATTTCATAACATATGAAACCCTTCAAGTTCACAAGATAAAATCTCCCAAAAATTCAAGTTACGTCAAAATATGATTTTCATAAATCCAAAATCAAGGAGATGTATAGAAGTTCAAAATATATGTTTTGATGTGTATAAGGTTTAGAAAATGATAGTAGGAACTCACCAAGTAGGTTTTAGGAGAAAACCCTAAAACTTAGGTCTTGACCCGTTGGAGAAGATAAAGATGGTGATGAAGCTTCTAAACCAAATCAAGGATTGAACATCCTTTAATCCAAACTCGCAATTGGATTTATCCACGTGAAGAACTCGAACACTTCGATTCCAAATTGCTTAGGAAGGTAGGAACCAAAGGAGATTACCTCTAATGGTTTGTACCCAATTTGTCCAAGATTATTAGACTTTGGAATATCCACCCAAGTGTAGTAAGAGTACCCACAAGGAATGGAGCAAAGAGAGAAGAGAAAACTCAAGGAAGAATGCTTGAGTTGGTACATTTGATTTAGGAGCCAAGGACCTCTATTTATAGTGGTAAGTAGCTTTAGGATTTAGAGAAAAGTCCTTCATCTTTCAAAGAATAACCAATCAACCCTTTCACTTTTAATTGGCACAAATTAATTCCAATTAATTCTATAAAATTTCCATAATAATTTCTAAACCTTTCAAAAATCGGGGTGTTACAGACCGATTGAATTTCAAGTGGGGGACAAGGTGATGTTGAAAGTGTCGCCGTGGAAGGGACTCATTAGATTTGGAAAATGAGGAAAGCTTAGCCCCAGATTTCTTGGCCCTTTCTCCATCATTGAACGAATAGGACTTCAAGCCTACAAACTCGATTTACCACCAGATATGGATGGGATTCATCCCACTTTTCATGTTTGTTACCTACGTAAATGCTTAGCGGAGGAGGAAAGCATCATTCCATTGTCAGAGATTAGGGTGGACAATAACCGTTGCGTAGAGGAACCCGAAGCTATCCTTGAAAGGAAATCGAAGAGGTTACGGCACAAGGAAATAGTTATGGTAAAGGTCCAATGGAAACACCACCGGGGAACGAATGTAACTTGGGAAGCCGAAGAAGACTTGAGAAGACGTTATCCGAGACTCTTTGAATAAAATAGATTTCGTGGGCGAAATCCTTCTATGTAGGGGAGGATTGTAACACCCCAAAATCTCGACTTTGTGATTAATTGTTCCTTAATACCCCGTTTATAAACTTTAGTGCTTAAACTGTTAAATTTTGGTAATTAGAACTGCATTGACAAGCATTATTATTTCGTTGTGTCCTCGCACCCGTATTATTGAGCTTTGATGATATTTGGTTGCATTTCGAACGTTAGGAAACGAATTTCGGAGGCTGGGGGGGGGGGGATTTGCGCGATAGTGCCGGCGATAGTGCCATGGTCACTATCGCGAAGGCCACAATCGCGAGCCATGTACCCCTCTCGATACATTTGGCGCGATGGTGCCTGGCGAGAGTGCCATGGCACTATCGCGAGTGTCACAATCGCGAGCGGGGGCACTGTTCCTCTATTTGGCCGAATTTCTCACTTAAAACACCATTTTCTCATCTTAACACCAAGACTTCTATTTTCTTTCTAGACCTGCGATTTTTCTCCTACCTCTTCCTCACTCCATTAAATTCTTAACCTAACTCCACCCTCACCATTTATTAACCCTCAACTACCCCAAGCATCCCAACAAAACACTACCATTCTTGTGCCAGTAAAGCTTCAAGGAATCTCACTTTCAACCTAGGGTTTCTTCATTTTAGGGTTTTTACTCCACAAACCCTAAAGGTGAGTTTTCTACCTATTCTTACATACTAATACTCATTTTACATACTAGATAATCATAATTGTTGATTTGGTGATTGTTAATCATAAATCCCAATCTATCAAGCTAATTACTCAAGATTTATCTAATAAAGCTCAAGAACTAGAGAGAGAATCTAGAGAGAGAATCTAGAGAGAGAAAGTAGATCTTGAATATCACAACTCTAGAATATTACAATGAATGCAAAAGCTCTAGTTCGTTGTTACATGATTAGAAGACAAACCCTATATAAATAACCTACTAAAACGAGACTTAATGACAAAGTAAACTAAACTAGCTTTGACTTTAACAACACAAAGACTATGTTGACTTTTACAACTTTGACTTTCTATATTAAATCTTAGATACAATATTTAGACTTAACAATCTCCCCCTTTGTATTCAAGATTTAATAAAAATTTTATACTGATCTTCAGCTCTGGATTCTTCAACTTTTGTCTCATAGAAGCTTTCACAATCTTTACTCTTTTGACCTTTGAAGAATCTTGGAAATTCTTTTTCAACATTTAAGCTCTGAAAGTCAACAAGCCTTGAACAAAACTGGAAACTTGAAACTTTGAAAACAGCTTTGTAAACTTTAACTCTGACAAATCTTTCGACTTTGATCAAACTTGTATCTTCATCACTTTGATCTCTGAACCATCTTTGGAAGAACAAACATTCTTGAATCTTGAAAATCTTGTTTTCAGAATCAGAATCTTTTGAAGAAGAATCAGTCTTTGAAACATCAGCGGAAGCCAAAAAAAAATTCCAGACTCTTTTTTTTTTTTTAAACTAAGTCTGGAGCAAGCGCAAAGTGAGGTTTGCGGGTCAGATTGAAACGCAAAGGAAGGTTTGCGGGTCCTGCTTGAAACGCAAAGTAGGGTTTGAGGGTCCTGCTTGAAACGCAAAGTAAACTTTGCGGGTTGAACTTGATGCGCGAAGAAAAGCTTTGCGGTTCCAACTTGAACCGAAAACCTGAAATTTATGCAAATTTTATGAATGACCCGCAAAGTTTTATGAATGACACGCAAACCGTGATGAATGAAACGCAAAGTCGAGTTCTTGACAGTATCAAACTTAAATCGATCGAAACCTGCACAATTGATCTCAAGAACCTGTTAGCATCATCGAAAAACAGTTCTAAACATACAAACACAGTCAATTTTCGATTAAAACAACAAATCAAAGGAATTCGATCAAGAACAGAGGTCGAACTCGTTTTCAAGAAAAACTCAAAAAATCGAAAATTGACATCGAATTAGAACGAATTACGAAATGGAATCAAAACAAGAATCAATCACTACAACAAATCGAACACAATGATTCCAAATTCTTTCATTAAAAACAATTTTCACTCAAAATTGGTATGAAACAGTAAAAACCGTTTTCTTGAAAATTTTTCTGAAAATAACGAATTTTCAATGCAAATCACACAAATTTCAATTCAAACTCATGATAAAAAAAATTTCTGAAAAGTTTGGTTCAGCTCTGATACCAATTGTTAATCATAAATCCCAATCTATCAAGCTAATTACTCAAGATTTATCTAATAAAGCTCAAGAACTAGAGAGAGAATCTAGAGAGAGAAAGTAGATCTTGAATATCACAACTCTAGAATATTACAATGAATGCAAAAGCTCTAGTTCGTTGTTACATGATTAGAAGACAAACCCTATATAAACAACCTACTAAAACGAGACTTAATGACAAAGTAAACTAAACTAGCTTTGACTTTAACAACACAAAGACTATGTTGACTTTTACAACTTTGACTTTCTATATTAAATCTTGGATACAATATTTAGACTTAACAGTGATCTTAACCTAACTGCTGATAAGAATGCATATTACTCTAAAATGTGTTGTAAATGTTGTTATTAATGATGTTAATGGACCATGAAATTATGTTAGTAGTTATAATATGGTTTCTATATGCATGTGGTAAAATGGTGTTATCTGTGATATATACATATTGTGTGGGTACCCAACTCTTGTGCACAGGGAGTTTGGGTGATGTTGGAAACATGGTGTACGATTTGAGGTGGACACTAAAGGACCATTATCCTTGAGGTGAAACCTTCTAAATCGAGGGATAGGCACTAAGGCTCGGCTATCCTTGAGGTGCAGCTCGACGGAGTGGGCACTAAAGGTAGTTTATACATTTGAGGTGACGCCGGTAACGGTGTGCACTAAAGTGTGAGCCTGAGGTGTAAACTCCCACTGTTGTGGACTTGTTGTGTTTTGTGTTATAACGTGTACAGGTTGTGTATTACCCTTTGTTGGACTACACTCGGATAATCCACGTGGTGCGGTATTATGGGAGTTTCCTACTACTCTTGCCTAATTTAATTATGTTAATTGTTTGAAAACTCACTAGGCTCCTTAGCCTAACACTTGATGCTATGTTTGTCCTCAGGTTCCTCTAGTGGTGTGCAAATGACACCTTGACTTCGGGTTCAAGCTTAGGATGTTGGTGGACCGGGCTTTTTGGGATTAACTTTGAGAAGAGCGTTTTGAAGACATAGCAACACCCATATTAATCTAGTTGTGTCTTATGATCTAGATTGGTTAGGTTGTTGTAATATATGTCTTATATATTTCTTCGCTACTATAATTGTTACAAACTACCCCGAATTCTTGGGTTTTAGTTGTTGGTTTACAGGTAAAAATGGAAATGTTGGTATTATAGACGTCATATTGCAAATTTTTTTTTAATTATTCTAGTTTTCGGAAATTTAGGGTGTTACATGTGATAATTGTAGATATTTTAGTTTTAATCATATGTGATTATGTGTATTTATATTTATAGATCTTTTTGTGATGTAAATATTATAACATGTGACAATGTATCATTTATATTCAGACCTATATTATCATATGTGATATGTATAAAAATTCACATAGTGGATTATATGTGATACATAATAGATCATATGTTAAACGAAGTTAATCATATATGATTCAAAATGTAGATCCAAAAGTTAGAGAAAAAATGGTGAAAAATAACAAATTGATAGTGGATATCACATGTGATATTTGATGAAAATTATGATTTTTTTTATCAAAAATGTATCTAGATAAAAAAATATAAAACTTGATAAAAAATTTTGAATTTATTAAAATTAAAAAATAAATAAATTTAAAAGATATAATGAGATTTTTAATGATTTATCCAATTCAAAATGATAATTATTCTAAAATTATTTTTATTTTTTATTTTTTTAATTAATGGATTATGTGGCCCATATTCCTTCTCGTCTTCTCGCAAATTGACTGACTCTCGTTTGTACTTGCCCCTATATATATATATAGATATATATATATATATAGAGAGAGAGAGGTGGATTCATACAAGAACAACATCTATTTAAGAAAACAACCGAGTACATACAAAATCATATATGATTCACACGACTATGCGCATGCACGACCTGTGAGTCGCGGTTGACATAGCTCGCGTCCGAATTTTTTGGGTAGTGCAAAATAACATATGATTTTGTACACGATCTGCTATTTTTTGTTGTTTTCGTGTTTTCTTAAATATTTATCGTTCTCGAACCTTCCTATCTCTCTCTCTCTCTCTCTCTCTCTCTATATATATATATATATATATATATATATATATATATATAAGTATCTTATGGATTACATAAAATGACAAATGTTTGGTTAAAAAAATTGTACTATTTCAATCCATTTGAGACAACTCCATAGGAAATGTGAATACAATGTATGTAAAACAATTAGCAAGTGAATGATATTATTGTTTATATGATTTTCTTGTTATATCGTAGCTTCTAATACATGCATGATCAATACATTGTTTACGAGTTTGATTGAACTATTAAAGTACCTACGTGCCATAATATTGGGTTTCTACCCATTGTAAACATTCGTTGTTGAATGATGGCATGTGAAACACGATATAAGACAGTTCGTTAAGAGGAGGGAAGAGATGCTCATTATCTATCGTCATTGCTATTATTTGCCCGAGCCTCCTCCTCAGGGATCGGTTCAAGAATCAAATCTGAAGAGCATTCAACACTCCTCCTCCAATTCTATCTCTTCCAATTACGATGATGATCTGCCCTGCGAATATACCCGTATGGATTTTCGAGTTTCTTACACTTTGCTATATCTTCTTGTTAATCGCCTATATCTTTTTAGATTCTCTCTTTTCTTTTAATATTTCGAAATTGGGCATAATATAATGTTTTGATTGACATTTTTTTTTTCATTTCAATGCCAAATGTTACAAAATTTTTCGTATATATATATATATATATAGTTCGAATAATATGGAATACCAGGTCAAATTTAGGAGGTCCATCCCTTGGGATTAATGGTGATTTCACTCTCTCCTACAGTGACCAAATCCTTGATCTTTCTATTGATAGAGTTTGTAGAATATCAATTAATCAAAGAAGACAAGATGTTCAAGAAAATCATAGACATGCATTGCAAGGATCTGAAAGCAGCGTTACTGTAGATTATCTGTTCATCTCGATTTTAAGCTATATTCAGAAAATCAGCAAACATGAGGTGAAAAGCTTCAGATAGGGAAAAATTTGTCATCTTTTTTTATTTTTCATGTGGGTTTTCGTTGTTATTGTTAGAAGATGAATATGGTTGAAAGAGACGATGAAAGTGCTGAAGGTTTGAAACATCGATATATTGATTGAGAGAAAACGTACAATATGAAAGGTAAAATTATAAGAGTAATCTAACCTATACTACAGAATAAAACAAATATATACGTAGACTAAATGGGCTTGGGCCCTATACTAACATGGGCCTAGGCCCTCTATATACATTAACATCTCCCCTCAAACTCAATCAAGAGAAGAATGAGCCAGATGGAGTTTGAAAACTAGATCACGAAATCGTCCTGGTAAATGAGCTTTAGTGAAAATATCAGCCGGTTGATCAAGAGTCGAAATAGGCAGAAGTTGAATAGTCTTACGAGTCACATGTTGACGAACAAAATGACAGTCAATTTCAATATGCTTCGTTCGCTCGTGGAAGACATCATTGTGAGCAATCTGAATGGCACTGTTGTTGTCACACCACAATGGAGTTGGAGACTGTTGAGGAGCCCCCATGTCAGAGAGTAGACAGTGTGACCACACAAGTTCTTGAGATGTGTCAGCTAGTGCTCGATACTCAGCTTCAGTACTGGACCGAGCTGTGAGAGATTGTTTCTTGCTTCGCCAAGATATAAGAGAGTCGCCAAGAAAGAAACAGTAGCCGGTAGTGGAGAGACGATCAGTCATGTCACTGTCCCAATCAGCATCAGAAAAACCTCGCAAGGTCAACGATGAGGTGGATGGAAAATGAAGACCATGAAACATGGTCCCTGTTGGTCCCGAAGGTGCTTAACAAGTTTGTAGAAGGGGGGGGGGGGTGAATACAAAAACACAAATTAAAGTTTAATAAATTGTTTATTGATAAATCAAAATACAATTTACAAGTTTGTTGCGGAATAAGATTAAAACAGACTTAATCTAAACAAACTTAAGAAACACTAAGATGATTGCACAAGAAATTCAGAGAATGGGGAATTAAGAGATATAGAAAACAAGGGTTTCTATGTGGAGTTCAAGGATTGAGCACACCCACAGATGGAGGGGTGAACTTCCTATTTATACCCTATGCATTAAATGCATGGCAGGGCACTTTACACGTGGCGTTCACAGATTGGCTTTGGGAGTCTTACTTTTGGGAGACATGCTTTCGGTCGGGTCATGAACAGTGTAGTTGACAGAGTTGTTGTACGTATGGTGGCAGAGACATGTCCGTTCTGACACATAGTACTAGTTTGTGCAAGGATAGACAAAAGGAAACTTGAGACATAAGCTTTGTGATTCTTTGATCGCTGAATATCTCTTCTTTCAGAGATAAAGAGGTTCAGCTATCGCTGAAGCTTTTCCTTATGTTCCTTCGCGTATATGTAGAGTTGTCTTTGCTTCACTGATATCCGCATCAGATCATTAGTAGACTTCTCTATATTCAGCAGCTTCGTCTTCGATTCAGCTATGAACATATGTTGACGCGAGATTTGTCTTCAGGTATTACGTTGGTTGTTTACTTCAGAAACTATCAGTGATAACTGAACAGACTCAGTCTGATCACTGATAGTGAAACACTAATACATAGAAATGTTTATGAGAGAGACTATCAGCGATAACTGAACAGACTCAGTCTGATCGCTGATGGTGAAACACCAATACATATTAAAACGTAATTTTCACTAAGTATAGAAGAGGGTCTTTATCAAATCACTGAGAGAGTTTGGATCAACAATCTCCCCCTATTTGATAATGACAAAGTAACTAAAGAAAATTACTTTATGATTCAAAATATAGGAATAAAAAGGACTCATAGAATGCATGTCCCAATTACTATTTTGAGGGATCTTTTACAGTACTGATAGGGTTAAGTACATCACTGCAATTTTCATTTAATTCAGGGATAGAATTACAAGATATGAAAATCATAAGTACAAGTGAATAACTAACTACTGTAAGTATAACTAACAGATTACAGAAAAGGAAACTAATCTATCAGTTATTAAAAGAAGACTTAGGAGGATTGATCATATACTCAGGTATTTCTTCTCCTTTCTGTCTTCGTTCCAAAGATTCTTGGCTGATAATTTCTTTGATTTTCTCAGCAGCAGGGGAGAAGTCACACCATAAGCATAAGAGATCCTTGAGATGATTCAGAGGACAGATAGGAATCTCAGAGACTCTTTGAAATCTGAGTTCCTCATCATCATCTCTGAAGAACACTCCATAAGGATCGTCAATTACTTGACCACCTTGGAAAGGACCACCAGGAGGCAGAGATAGATCCAGAGCTGAAAGATCGGGAGGAGGACCAAACAGTGCATCTCTTGAAAATTTGATAGAAGTTTCATTCCTGATGATGGCGACGTCTTCAGAGGAGGAGGACCCAATTCTTCTCTTGAGTTTCAAAGATTTGGGAGGAAGAGGAGATGGCAGCTTCAGTACAGAAGTGACTCTATTTATGAGGGCTTCAAGAAGTCCTTCAACGTAGCCTCTGTATGTAGATTTGGATTTCTTCAGCGCATCCCAGAACTCTAACCATTCCGTAAATCCGAAGCTCTCAAGTTTAGATACGTACATAGCTTTTTGGGTTCCATCCTCTCTGGTAATCTCCATGGTCACTGAGAGTTGTTCCTTCTTCTTGCGACCAGAGATAGTCACGGCTGATATCGGAAGAAGATCAGAACGATAATCCATCTTCTGTTTGCACCATTCGATAGACTTGTCGTTTATCTCTTGTTCTTTGGAGCGTTCCTCTTCAATTTCTTTCAGCAGTGCAGCTTGAACTTCCACAGGCTTGTTCTTTAGCTTTTTGTCCTTGACTTGAGAAAATTGAATCTTTAAAGCGAGCTGGGCATCTTGTCTGCATTCAGCGATCAGCTTCTCAGCTTTGGCAGATTCTTCTCTTTCGGCTTCAGTAAGGAAGTCGAGCTCTGTGGATGTTTGAAGAGGGACTTTCAGCCGTTGACTTTCTAGTTGAGCGATCATTTCAACTCTTTTCTTCATCACTTCCTCTGACCAATGAGATGGTTGAGAGGGCCTTCCTGGATGGACCAGGGAATCTTCTTCTTCATCAATCTCAGCGATAGAGATTGGGATTATTTCTTCAGCGATAGTAGCTGGAATTATTTGTAGTTCAGAACCCTTAAGCAGGGGTGAGAACTGTCTGGATAGAAAATGAAGGAAAGAAGGGATAAGTGTATATTTTTAGAAAAAGAGAGATAAAGGCTAGAAGGAAATAGGGGTTTGGAAAGAGTAGGAGAGTGATACAATTGAAAGACATACCTGAGAAGGATGCTCCCCCTCAGATTGTGATCCAGTCCTCAAGCATTCTTCAGCGATTGGTTGCTTGTCTTTGCTTTGCGAAGGAGCACTTGAAGATGTATCACCTCTCACCCCTACTTTGACAACCTCTTGCGAAGTTGTCCCTGATGCGACGTTCGGCTTGGAGAACCACATAGATTGGTCTTCTTCATCGTCGTTGTCATTGGAGGGTTGATCCTTTTCTTGATCATCAAGATCTAGATCATCTTCCTCTTCATCGTCTTCTTCCTCGTCATCTTCAAAAAGAAGAGAATGAATAGATGAGGATTCTTTTGCCTTCTCCCCCTCAGATTGAGAGGGAGGTTTCTTTGGAGTCTTAGCTTCCCCAGCAGCAGCGATAGAAGTTTCTTCAGCTTTCTCCCCCACTTTGTCATTATCAGCGGTAGGGGGTTGCTCAGCTGCTGGAGTAGCTGTTGAAGCTTTTAGCACATGGACGTCAGCCTCCAGACGCTTGACCTGGTCTTCAACTGCAGTGATGTCGCACGTGGCATCATGGATGAATTCCACAGCGATGTTGAGGTTGGTCCGATCATCTTCAGTAAAGGAGGGAGGTAGCGCTGGAGCTGGTGCAGTCACCTTTTGTAGAATTTGCTGAAGAAGGGACGTTCAGAGATCAACCTTTGAAGAGAGACCCCGAACTTCAGTGGTAAGAGACTCAAATCGCCCCTGAAAGAGTTGAGAGGACTCTTTGAGTTGGACGACTTGTTCTTCAACAGCTGAAAGTTGGGAGTTCTCAGCTTTAGATGAGCAGGTCTTGGTCAACCTCTTCAGCTCCTCACCAGCCTGATTGACGACGTTGGTGGTGTCGTTGATGGTGTTGGTGAGAGCGTCCACCTTTTCTCCCAGACTGTTGACATGCGTGTGAACAGACGCCAAACTAGAACCTGAAAATAATGTTAGTTCAGATACGAGCTTATTTGGAGAGGTGGGGAAAGAAGTGTTTAGGATTATAGGTGTACTTGACGTATCAAACATTTTGTAGAACTGCATAGATTCCTCAAAAGTTTGATGTTCAGGTCCTATAGGTAAAGAAGAGGTAGCGGGTTCAGAGACCAAATGAGTAGAAAAGGGAAGAGTTTTGGGGATAGAAGTAGGGTTGGGGTTAATCTCAGCGAATGAGATAGTAGGTGGGGTCACTGATGATGTGACAGCGATTGAAATTGCTGACACGGCAGGTTGAGTGACTGCTGGAGTTGTGGAGGAAAGACCCACAAATGCATCTAAGGTAGCTTGTTGAGAAGCTCCCTCAGGTATAGTACTAGAGGGTGTACTTTCCTTAGTCTTTTTGGCCTTTTTGGAAGGACCAATCGGACTAGCTGATGGTCGTTTGGAAGTAGTGGTAGCGACAGGGATAGCAGACGAAGGAACCATCTGCGTGGTCGCTGAAGATGAAGAAGAATGGAGAGAGATGAGAGCGAAGGAGAGAGATACTTACCTCGTTGGCGAGTGGCTTTACCTCCAGTGATCGTTGACCTACCCTGGCAAAAGTGCCATCATCTTTGGTGGGATAGGTGTTGGGATAGAGGAACTTGATGTACGTACATATGAAACGTACGTACGAGATCTTGGGATCTCGTTCAGGCTTCTCTAATCTCGACCTCAGGTCTTCAAAGATTGCTGTAGCGTAGTCAAAGTTTTGACCAGCGATAACGGAGTAGGCCATCTGCAGTTGTGTTTTGTTGGCTTGATCCAGCGAACCACTCTTCCCGCTCATGCACTGAATTATGTGCGAGAAGATAAAGTTCAGTTGTGAAGGCATCTAAGCTTTGAGAATCTTGGTGAGATTCTTGTTGGGAATAGAAGATCTCGGTTTGTTTTCCCAACAATAGCCCATTGCATCCAGAAATGATATCAGCTCAGCATCAGTGGGGAGTGCGTCGAACCTACTCTTTGGTTTGTCATGGAATCATAAAGATTTCCTGAGGCTAAGAGCGGTCATGCTCCCTGGCCCCAAGTCCGTGCTGAAAGAGATAGCAGGGACTCGTTCACCTTTCTTGTTGGTGAGTTCAGTTGCATCAGCAGTGAACCAGAACTGCTGGAGTAGAGTCTTGGAAGGCTTAGGATCCACAGTGATCGCGTAAGCTATACATGATTGTTTGAGAAAATTCAGCAGCTTCCACCAGATGTGGGTATTTGTCAGCTTTGAACTCGAGTCTTGCCAAGTGATTACATTTAGTAATCTCAACTTCAGTGATAGCGAATCGTACATGCTTGGAAGCAACGATTGAAGACTGTGTCATTTCTGTTATGGAAAGAAGCATAATAGAAGAAATGATTTAGACTAAAAAATAAGAAGATGTTTACCAGATTCCATATTAGGAAAGAAACTGGAAAAAAATATCGAGTTATTTTTTTTTTTTAAGAATAGAAAAAAAATAGTGTTCTGGGTAGAAAGAATGAAGAACACGTTAAAAACCAAGAGGTTTTTATAAAAAAAACATAAAATCAGAAAGAGTGATCTTTAGTTTTTAGAAAAAACGTTTTATAAAATCCATAGAAAACGAGTAGGATTTTAAAAAGAATAAGAAGAATCAGAAGAACAATGCAAAACTTGTTTATCTTGAAGAAAAGGAGTTGCAGATTCAATGTTCTGGGTTTACTTGCTTGAGTGTTCTTGAGAGAGAGAGTGTTTCTTGCTTTGAAAGTTTTGAAAGCGTAAACCGTATAAAGGAGAGAAGAATTCCTTTTATACGAAGAGAGAGAAGGAATGAAGCGGGAAAAGAAAAAGAATCATCATGACATTGACACGTTCCACGAAGTTGATTGGATAGAAGAGCAACAGACGAACGTGTCAGAAAAGGCGTGTCGTGGATTATCCGCTCAAATGACGTCTTAGGAGAGAGAGAGATGTTTCATTTTTCCGTTTTGAAATTATCACTGAAGAAAAGTCAGCGATAGATTTTCCTTTTTGAAAGTATCCCTGATGGTAAAGATAGGGATAGATTTTCCTTTTAAAGGATCACTGACTAGAAATATCAGTGATTAATGTATTTTTCAAAAGCTTTTAATCATTTGAAGAAAGTTCAGTGATTAAAGTTTATATTTTGAAGAAAAACATCTTAACTGAGTTAAGATTCAGTTGAGAGAACATACCTGAGAGTCAGAATGTTTATCAGAGAGAACAATGAGAGGGGAACTTTTGATTACTGACACAATACATGAACGCTGAAGAATTATTCTTCGAGGTTCAGCATTCCAAGCTCACTGATGAGAAAGTTGAACCTTGTCTCATCAAGAGGTTTGGTGAATAAATCAGCAAGCTGAAAGTCAGTAGGGATAAAGTGAAGTTCAATATCACCATTCATCACATGATCTCTGATAAAGTGATATCTGATCTCTATGTGTTTCGTCTTTGAATGTAGCACTGGATTATTTGCTATGGCTATAGCACTAGTGTTGTCGCAATAGATGGGAATTTTTGACAGCTGAAGGTCATAATCTAATAGTTGATTTCTCATCCACAAGATTTGAGAACAACAGCTTCCAGCGGCTACGTATTCAGCTTCAGCTGTGGAAGTGGACACAGAATTTTGCTTCTTGCTTGTCCAGCTTACCAGCTTTCCTCCCAGGAGTTGACATTCACCAGTGGTACTCTTTCTGTCGAGTTTACAGCCTGCAAAATCCCTATCAGAATAACCAGTTAGATCGAACCCTGAGTCTTTGGGATACCAAAGACCGAGGTTAGGAGTTCCTTTCAGATATCTGAAAATTCGCTTTACAGCGATCAGATGGGATTCCTTGGGTTCAGATTGATAGCGTGCACATAAACAAGTAGAGTACATAATGTCAGGTCGGCTCGCTGTTAGATACAGCAGGGAGCCTATCATTCCTCTATAGGCAGTGACATTAACAGGTTTACCAGAAGGATCTTTGTTAAGTGTCAGGGGTGGTGCCATAGGAGTTTTCATCGCTGAAGTTTGTGTGAGATCAAATTTCTTCAGCATATCTTTAACATACTTACCTTGGCAGATAAAAGTACCTTTGTCAGATTGTTTAATCTGAAGACCAAGAAAATATGTCAGCTCACCCATCATACTCATTTTATATTCTTTCTTCATTCTTTTAGCGAAGCGAGTACACAGAGATGGGTTAGTAGAACCAAATTTGTACAAGAATTATATGACCTTTTATCTTTCTGAAAAATAACGTATTATCAATCTTGCCACGTTCAAAATTTTCAGAGATAAGAAAATATGAGAGAGTGTCATACCAAGCACGAGGGGCTTGTTTTAGACCATAGAGAGCCTTATCCAATTTATAAACATAATTTGGATACTTAGGGTCATAAAACCCTGGTGGTTGTTCTACATAGACTTCTTCATTTAGCTTTCCATTTAGGAACGCTGATTTTACGTCCATTTGATAAACGATGAAGTCTTTATAGACTGCATAAGCTAAGAATAGTCGAATTGCTTCGAGCCTGGCCACAGGGGCAAAGGTTTCATCATAGTCTATGCCTTCCTCTTGTCTGTATCCCTGAGCAACAAGTCGAGCCTTGTTGCGGGTTACAGTTCCATGTTCATCTAACTTGTTTCTAAACACCCATTTGGTGCCTATTACAGTTTTATCAGATGGTCTAGGAACGAGATTCCAAACTTTGTTTCGAGAGAACTCAGTCAGCTCTTCTTGCATAGCGCTGACCCAGTTTGGATCTCTGAGGGCATCATCAGTCTTCTTTGGTTCTATTAAAGAGAGAAAATTTACAAAGAGACAGATATTACCTGAGCTTCGTCGTGTCTGAATACCTGCTTCGAGATCACCAAGAATTTGATCTATTGGGTGATCTCTGGTCCATCGCTGAGCAGGAGCATGATTGCTTAACTCAGAGGTTGGATCAACAATTGGAATGTTTACTGATGAGAACGTTTGAGGTTCATCAGCGATTAACTGTTGAGTAGATTCACTAGAAAGGTTTTCAGACGAAGGCAAATTTGATGGTAGTAATGTGTTTAGAGGTTCTGCTGAGACGCATGAGGTGGTTTCAGCGGTAGGATGTATAATGTTCGGATCATCATCAGCGGTTGGAGGATTAGAATGCTGATGGTTTGAGAAGAAAGGTTCTGTTTCTCTGTAGTGAGAAAGCATCCAAACATTTAACTCTTCATTGTCAGCGATTGGTTTAGAGTTCGCTGAGCGAGTTTCATCAAAAGTGACGTGAATTGTTTCTTCTATGGTTTGTCTTCTCTTGTTGAAAACTCTGTAGGCTTTGGAGATGGAGGAATATCCTAGAAATATTCCATCATCGGCTTTTGGGTCGAACTTTCCAAGTTGATCTCTGTTGTTTAAGATAAAGCACTGACAACCAAAGATATGAAGAAAGCTGATAAAAGGCTTCCTTCCAAGAAAAAGTTCATAAGCTGTCTTCCCAAATCGCTTTATTATCAGCGATCTGTTTTGAGTAAAACATGCAGTGTTTACAGCTTCTGCCTAAAATTGAGTAGGGAGGTGAGAATCGCTGAGCATTGATCTAGCAGCTTCTATGATCGTTCTGTTTCTTCTTTCAGCGACTCCATTTTGCTGAGGTGTTCTTACTGAAGAGAAGTTGTGAGAGATTCCCTTGTTCTCAAAGAAATTGTTCAGGGAACTATTTTTGAATTCAGTTCCATGATCACTTCTTATTGAACGAACAGTAAGATTGTTCAGCACTTCCATCTTTTTCACAAAAGATATTAGTTCTTCTGGAGTATCACTCTTACAGCGAAGAAAGATAACCCAGGTGTAGCGAGAATATTCATCTACAATGACAAGCGTATATTTCTTTCCAGCTATTGATTGGATGTTGACAGGGCCAAACAGATCCATATGCAAGAGCTGAAGAGGACTTGTCACTGAGGAAACTTGTTTCGACTTAAAACTAGCTTTTGTTTGTTTTCCTTTTTCACATGCTGAGCAGAGAGATTCTTTAGCATATGAGTGCTGAGGAAGACCAGAAACCAGTTCCTTAGATGAGAGAGAATTCAGGGTTTTGAAATTTAGATGAGAGAGCCTTTTATGCCATAGCCAGTTGACATCAGAAGAGGCCTTAGAGAGAAAACATAAGTTTTCAGTGATAGTAGAGTCCATATCTATTACATAGACATTTTCTCTGCGATATCCACTGAGAGCAAGTTTTCCTTTTTCATCTACCACTGAACATGCTTTCTTAGAAAAGCGAACTTCGTAGTCTTTGTCACATAGCTGACTGATGCTTAGAAGGTTGTGCTTCAGTCCATCTACATAAGCGACTCTTTGAAAGGTAGTTGTCCCATTGCTGAGGACACCAAACCCTCGGGTAAATCCTTTTCCATTTCCACCAAAGGTCACAGAGGGACCTTTCTCTTCCTTGTATTCAATGAGCAGGTCTCTTTGTCCAGTCATATGACGAGAACATCCACTATCGAGATACCAGATGCCTTTTGATCCCTGCATACATAAGGAAGATTAAGCGTTGTTTGGTACCCACTTTTCAATGGGTCCTTCAGAGTTAGTGGATAAGGAAGATTCAGCAGTCTTCACAGCTGATGAAGATTCAGCTTCAGTGGTAATCTTCACTTTGGTTAATTTCTTAACCTTAGTGGTATTTTTCTTCACTTTAGCTGTTTTATCAGCTTTGGTGGCATTTGGACATTTACTTCCAATATGATCAGTAAAACCACAGTGATAACATTTTCTGTATTTGAAAATGGTTTTAGGATCAGTAGAAGGTTTTGCAAGTTTAAGATGAGCAGGACCAGGTCCGAGAAGGCTTTTCTCATGAGATATGGGAGGGATTTTCATTTCTTCAGATCTCGTTGGTCTAAGGTCAATCTTTAGCTTTGGAGGACAGAGATCAAAAATTTCTATCACAGAGCTAGAGGATTGCTTAGCTGAAGGTTTAGAAGGAACTTTCAGCTTTGCTTTCCTGGTTGCCTTCTGAGGAAGGAGAATGGACTTTCCTTTATCCGTAGACTTAGTGTCTTTGGATTTTTCCTCAATGATGGGATTTGAAGAAGAACAGGGATAGAATTGATTATAAGAAGTGTCAAAGAAAGATGTGACAAAAGTTCCAAACTTAAGCGAGGAACTTTTTTCTTTAGGATCATCCTGTGGTGTCCAAAAACCAAGACCAGTTCTATCACTTTCAGGAGTTTGAGCATTTATTATCTCAGAGATCTTTGTTGATGATTTGCACCATTTTTCAACATGAGCCTTTTCTGCTTTTAGAGCAGCGATGGCTTGTTTGCGTTCAATGCTGATGATTTCATTTATAATGACTTGATCTTTCAACTTTTCTTCTAAAAGATTTAGTTCACTGATCTTTTCATGACATTTCTCTAGCTCTTGTGTTAAATATACATTTTTATTTTCAGCTTGAGTTTTGTCGTTTAGAGCATTATAAAGGTCAATCGTCAGCACATCAACATCGCGACTTCTCTCAGCTTCAGGCAGAGAGGGATTTGTAGAGATAGATACCTGAGATGATATGTAGCTCATAGAAGGTTCAAATGGTTCTTCTACTTCTTCTTTAATCTCAGCCATGAGGCAAAGATTAGTGACTTCTTCTTCATCAGAAGATGATTCTTCTGATTCAGCCCAGTCATGTTCTTCAGCGATGAGACCTTTACCTTTTCGCTGATAGCTTTTCAGCTTTTGATATTTGTTCTTCAGCTTATGGTATTTGTCATCACTGGATCTTCTTGAGGTATAAGGTTTGAAGACCTTTTTCGACCTGCACTCACTAGCAAAATGTCCAATTTTTTCGCAGTTATAGCAAGTGGCAGTAGCCTTATCAACCGGAGTTGATTTTGGCTTTTCAGTAAGAGAGAGAGGTTTACTTCTTCGGAAGTTACTCTTTCTTGCAAATCTCTTAAAAGAGTTTGTCAAGAGTGCTAAGGACTCATCAAATTCTGAAAGATCAGGGTCTGATAGATCCTCAGATTCAGAATCTAACTCAGTGATGGTGAGAGTAGATCGCTGAGATGGAATTATCTCTGAAGAGACTAAAGCAACAGAAGTGCTTTTGGACTCTTTAGAATCTTTTACAAGATTATTCTTTAGGAGATTAGATTGCTCATAGTTGAGCAATATTCCATACAGAGTGCTTAGAGAGAGAGTGTGTAAGTCTTTTGTCAGCTTAAGACATATTGAATAACTATCCCAACTTTCAGGAAGACTTTCCAAGAATTTTGTTAGGACCTCAGAATTAGAATAGGTCCTTCCAACAGTTCTTAGGTCAATGATTAGGCAGTTAAATCGCTGATGAATGTCAGAAAGAGATTCATTCTTACCAGCGATAAAACTTTCATACTGTCTTACCAAGTTAATCTTTCGAGTCTCTTGAATTTCCGTGGTGCCTTCATATTGAACACATATGGTTTCCCACATTTCTTTAGAAGTTTTCAGATGCATGATGGAATGGAAAACTTCATCAGGTAGAGCCATTGAGATAATGATCTTTGCTCTTGCATCTATGCCTACCTTCTTTTTATCTTCATCACTCCACTGTCTTATTTCCTTAACGACATATCGTTCAGGGACAGCTTCAGTGGTGGCAGTAGCGGGAACCGCAGCTATAATTCTAACAGGTTCATAGGGTCCGTTTTCTATATATTCAGGTATAGTAGGATCTGCACCTTCAAAAATAGCATCATTCGATTTTTCCATAGAGAAAAGTTATCTCTGCTAAATCGAGGAGGTTTAGAAAGTGAACCATTATCATAGTAGTTTGTGTTTGTGTTTAGTGCCATTTTAGAATAGCAAGGAAGAGTATACAGCAAGATCTTGTTTATTAGATTAAACAAACTGCTCTGATACCACTTGTTGGTCCCGAAGGTGCTTAACAAGTTTGTAGAAGGGGGGGGGGTTGAATACAAAAACACAAATTAAAGTTTAATAAATTGTTTATTGATAAATCAAAATACAATTTACAAGTTTGTTGCGGAATAAGATTAAAACAGACTTAATCTAAACAAACTTAAGAAACACTAAGATGATTGCACAAGAAAATCAGAGAATGGGGAATTAAGAGATATAGAAAACAAGGGTTTCTATGTGGAGTTCAAGGATTGAGCACACCCACAGATGGAGGGGTGAACTTCCTATTTATACCCTATGCATTAAATGCATGGCAGGGCACTTTACACGTGGCGTTCACAGATTGGCTTTGGGAGTCTTACTTTTGGGAGACATGCTTTCGGTCGGGTCATGAAAAGTGTAATTGACAAAGTTGTTGTACGTATGGTGGCAGAGACATGTCCGTTCTGACACATAGTACTAGTTTATGCAAGGATAGACAAAAGGAAACTTGAGACATAAGCTTTGTGATCCTTTGATCGCTGAATATCTCTTCTTTCAGAGATAAAGAGGTTCAGCTATCGCTGAAGCTTTTCCTTATGTTCCTTCGCGTATATGTAGAGTTGTCTTTGCTTCACTGATATTCGCATCAGATCATTAGTAGACTTCTCTATATTCAGCAGCTTCGTCTTCGATTCAGCTATGAACATATGTTGACGCGAGACTTGTCTTCAGGGATTACGTTGGCTTTTTACTTCAGAAACTATCAGTGATAACTGAACAGACTCAGTCTGATCACTGATAGTGAAACACTAATACATAGAAATGTTTATGAGAGAGACTATCAGCGATAACTGAACAGACTCAGTCTGATTGCTGATGGTGAAACACCAATACATATTAAAATGTAATTTTCACTAAGTATAGAAGAGGGTCTTTATCAAATCACTGAGAGAGTTTGGATCAACAGTCCCTTTTAAATATCGAAGAATGCGCAGGACAGCATGTTGGATCAAATAATTGTATTCAAAATTAAAGTTAAAGTTCAGGGTTTAAACTGTAATTGTGCTAAAGTTAATTAGAAGGTTTATTATGTAATAAGTAAATAGTTATTAGCTATTGGGCCTCAAGCCCATAAGCCCATTAGGCCTTAAAAGCCTAAGTATTTAAAGTTTTGGTTAATTAGTTTTAGGGTTAGAACCTTTGATAATTATTGTTTAGAGATTATAGTCAAGTGAAGTTTCCTCTATAATCAAAGGGTATCAAGAACACACAAGGGTTTCATTGTTTATTCAAGGGATTGGTATGTTTTGTTAATCTTATTATCTCTTGATATTATTGTGTTTGTGTGTTAATCAACTAGATTAAACTGGGATAACAATTGGTATCAGAGCCAAAAGAATCATTTTTTTTATTTTACTGTTCATCGAAAATCACTATTCATCGAAAGTTACTGTTTTTCTGATTTCGTGAATTTATGTGCTTTTATGGTTAAAGTTGATCTGATTAGATATGTTTGATGCTTCTGAATGTTATCTAATTGCTTAATTGCTTTCAAATTCATTAAGTGATTGAATTTTTGGGTTTGTGTTTTTCTGGGTTCGTATGGTAGTCGATCACTGTGGTCTCAAAATTGAATCTTAAAAGTCGATTTCAATCTTTAAGGTTGTTTGGGTTGTGTTCGATATATGTTTTAGGGTATAAAAATCTGATTTTTGTATTCAATTTTCGTGATTTGTGTGTTACTGGGTTGATTTTTCTGGGTTGTTCATCGTTCTGGGTAAACTAAGAACGTCCCGGTCGAACGTATAATATCGGTCAAATCAGGACACCGGTCAAATAGTCCGATCGCCCAGTATACTCACAGACCATCTCGGTCGATACCTTGTCCGGACGAATCAATACCGATCGAATCAATACCGGTCGAAGTGGTTTACCGGTCTTACAACCTCCCGGTCGAAGACTTTTATCGGTCGAATATTTTTATCGGTCTTCACTATACCGGTCAACTATATTCCCGGTCGAACAAAGTACCGGTACAAGCAACTTACCGGTCGAACTCTCTATACCGATCTTAGTCGTTTACCGGTCGAGCATAAGACCAGTTGTTACATCTTACCGGTCAAACAAGGTACCGGTCTAAGCAAAACCCCGGTCGACTCAATACCGGTCGAAGCACATCCCCGGTCGATTTTTGTCTAGGGGCGCTGCCCCCATACACCCGCAAGGGCGTTGCCCCTTGACCCCACCCGCTAACCGGGTAGCGGGACCCCCGTGCTAAGTCTGCGAAGGGGGACAAAGTTTTTCTCTTGATCAAAATCTTCTTAATTTTTCAGTATTTTATTCATAGATATTAGTGCTTTATACTGTGTGCGAGGACTGCATTTGATTATTTTTGGAAATGTATTTTTCTGAAAAAAAAAATTAGTGTAGTCTTTACTCTTGATTCGAACGATCTCATCTAGTTGGTTGTCTTGGTATAGATAAGTTTAATTACTAACCGTACAACTAAGATGTCGAACCAGCTTCTCTCGATAGGTTCTCAGTTCAAACCGCCTGTCCTTATGGCTGATGAATATCAGCAATGGAAGAAGAGAATGGTCTAGTTTCTGAATCATAAAAACAGAGACTACATGGAATCAATCATCAATGGTCCGGTCAATCCGATGATCAAAGTTGATGGCCAAGCAGCAACTGACACCTCTCCAGAAATCCCAGACAGATATGTTCCTAAACCTTATCAGTACTTTACTGAAAAACAGAAGGAATAGTACAAGACAGATGAAGAGGCTCTTATCTATCTGACCATGGCAATCCCGAACGACATCTACAACCGTGTAGACAGTCGGAACTCTGCAAAGGAAATCTGGGATGAACTATCCAGACAGTTTGAAGGAAGTGAAACCTCTATCCAAGCTAAGCAGAATATATGCATAAATGCATACGAAGGGTTTCATGCAAAAGAAGGAGAGACGCTGCTAGAGACCTACAACAGATATAACATCATTCTCAATGACCTGAGGAGGAACAACATCTCTAAGTCTGCTTCGGAGATTAATTAGAAGTTCATCAAGAACTTAAATCCAGAATGGAAGAACTTTGCCATCAACCTTCAGATGTCAAAGAACATGGCTCAGGAAAACGTCACTGATATTTTCTCTACTCTTTCTCAGCATGAGGATGAGGTGAGAACCATCAATCTTGAGTCCAATAAACTGAAGGATTTTGTGGCTCTCATAGCTGGCAAAAGTCCTGTATCTTCCGCAAGGTCAAAGAAAAAGGTGACAAAAGCTCTAGTTACTGAAGTTACCGACTCTGACTCTGCTTCAAGTGATGAAGAACTGGAGATTGATTCTGATCCAGATATTCAGAATTTCTCTGAGGACTTGGCTCTTATTACTCGAAGATTCAAGAAGACCTTTGGCAAGAAGAAGTTTTATTCAAAGCCTAAGTACGAAGGTCACAAGAAAGAGAAGGCTGAATTAAGATACAAGGCAAGGCAAGGACGGCGAGAGGAAAGACGAGAAGAGAGAAAAGAAGACAGAAGAGAAGATAAAAGAGAAGAAAAGAAAGAAGACAGAGCTGATGAACCAGAAAGATGCTACAATTGCGGCAAATTTGGGCACTTCTCCAGAGACTGCAGATTCAAGAAGGTAAAGAACTCAGACTATTATGCAAGAAAGTCACTCTTCGCCAAGAAAGCTGAAGAAGGAAAGGTGCTTATGGCCGAAGAAGAGAACTGGTTGTTCCAAAGTTCCGATGACGAGAAGCAAGCTCACTTCACCCAAGTATCTTATATGGCAAAGTTGGATGGTGACGATGAAGATTCTGAGGCACAATCTAAAGATGCAAACTCTGAGGTAAGTGATAATTCTGAGCTTATTGAATCTCTTATGGCCCAAATACATAGCATGAAAGATGAATTTGCTTTATTGAAAGGCAAACTTAGCTTTGCACAACAATCAATATTGAGTTTTCGTGATGAAAACGCTTTGCTGAAAGTTGTTGTGGAAGAAAAAGAAAAGGAAAAAGACGGTTTAAAAGCTGAAAAGGATTCTTTGAAAAGCAAAATATCTGATTTAGAAAAGGATCTTGTGAATATCAATGCTGAAAAAGGTGAGTTCAAAATAAAATTTGAAGTTTGTTATAAAGAAAGAAATTAAGCTTACACCAAAATTAAGCAACTAGAGGACATTAATATGAAACGAGGTCAGACTGAGCAAACATTAAATCTGTTGACCAATAAACTCCAAGACGAAAGGTTTTATAAACTAAAACCAGGTTTGGGTGTGCCAACTAATGAGATTTTGAAAAAGGCACCGGAGCATCTATATAATTTTGATAAATTTGGCTCCGCAATCAGACCCATTCCTGACATTCGTGCAACTTTTGTTGAAGCAAGTACTCCTACACCTTTATCTGAGACCAAAGGTCAAGAAGAAATGGGAAAGAACAAGTCTGGTGACACTGATTCTCAAAATCCTTTTAAATCAGTTGGTTTTCAATATGGTGATTTAAACAAAAGCTATGCGACTCGAAAGATCGAATTTACTGAGTTTGAATCACTATTTACCACACCTTCCAACGAATCAGTTAGCACCAACACAGTTCTACCTGAGACTGCATGCAAATATGATGAGTATGAATCGGATATTGATCCATCTACTATGCCATCAGTCTCAAGTCCCATTGCTTCTAAACCTTTACTTGTTGAAGAGGTTAAAGAGGAAATTGTAAACACGAATGAATCTTGTTTGAAAAATGATAAAACGGAGTTTATTGAGTCCATGACTGAAGAATTATTTTCTGAAATGATGAATGCTCAGACTCTGATCCTGTTTCTATTCCAAAGGAGTCGAATTCTGTGAGTGATCATACATCTGACTTGATGAAGCAAATTGATCTGTTGCAACAGTCTCTTGATGAGGTTGAAGATGAAAACTTTGATCTCAAGTTTAAACTTGAAAAATCTTTGAAAGAAAATCAAGAGCTTTGCACAGAAATCAATGATTTGAAAATTACTCAATTTAAAAATGCTTCAAATGATAAACAGATGTTCAATGATCCAAGCTGGAAGGTAAGAACCAATCCAGAATTTGATGCTCCTACAAAACCTTCAGTTGTTTACTCTGATTGTCCTGAATATCCACCGAGCATCTTTGAGAAGGGTGAAACTTCAACTAATTCTAGAAAAGAATCACCTTCTAAGCATGAGACTAATGAGATTCCTATTTCTGTTTCAGATATAAGAGGAAATGGAGTTGGGAAGAGTAAGAAGAATAAAGATCTTAGTTTGAATAAAAAGAATAGTTTGAATTCTAGTAGTTGTCCTACAGACAGTGTTATTTTGAATTGTACTTCTTTTGATAAACATGAATGTAAGATTTGTTCCGATAAATCTAAGTTTATGAATTTTGCTCGAAAGAATATTTATTGCAAACACTGTTGGGATAATTCATTCAAATACTACTCCCCTCCTAAGTCCAAAAAGAATAAAAGCAAAGCTAAGCTGAACTCTAAGTCTAATTCTAATTCTGATTCTTCTACACAACCCAAAGTGTATCGAGGTAAGGTTGCCAATCCTACTTCTAAAAAGAACTTTCAGGAATTAAATGTTAAGATGGTTTGGAAATGGGTTCCAAAACCGCGTTATGAATGGAGAGTGAAAGTCAAACCAGATGATATTCCTGAGTTGCTTGATGCTAACCGCGAAGGACCCATCCTGATATGGGTGCCTAAGCAAAACTAATTGTCTCTTTTGCAGGCCTGTCGATTGTGGGTAATAGATTCTGGATGTTTACGCCACATGACAGGATTCAAGCACCTCTTGCATAACTATGTGGAGGAGCCTGCCGGAGCAGTTAGATTTGCCAATTCTGAAGCCGAAGGCCACGTCAGAGGATATGGAATGCTCGATAACGGTGTTGTGAAGATTCAAAAAGTGCTATATGTTGAAGGACTTGATCACAACCTGTTCAGTACCTGTCACTTCTGTGACATGAAATATCAAGTCCGCTTCACAACCACTCATTGCTATCTAGAGGATCCCGATGGTTATGAAGTCTTCAAAGCTGAACGCCATGGAAATCTATACTATGTAGATTTTCCTACACTGTCAGCTACACGTCCAGTATGCCTATTAGCCAAAGCTTCCAAAGCACAATCTTGGACGTGGCATCGACGCTTGTCTCATCAGAATTTCCGATCTATAGCGAAGCTACAGAGACAAGGCCTGGTCAAAGGTCTACCAGAAATGAGGTTTGAAAAAGACTCATTGTGTTCTGCATGTGAATTGGGCAAAATGAAGCGAAGCTCCTTCAAGTCCAAAGTTGAATCATCGACCTCATCTGCACTGGAACTTCTTCATATGGACCTTTGTGGCCCAATGCGCACAACATCTATCAACGGAAAGAAATATGTGTTGGTAATGATAGATGACTACTCAAGGTATACATGGCTCAAGTTTCTTCGCAACAAGTCAGATGCGCCCGATTTTATTATCGCTTTCATCAAGCGCATTCAAGTACGTCTTCAACTGCCAGTCAGAACCATTCACAGTGATAATGGCACGGAGTTCAAGAATGACACCCTGAAGAGTTATCTTACTTCCGTGGGTATTTCACATAATTTCTCCGCCGCCTACACTCCGCAGCAAAATGGCATTGTTGAACGGAAGAACCGCACTCTGGTTGAAGCAGCTCGGACTATGCTTGCTTACTCAAATCTACCCATGTACCTTTGGGCCGAGTCAGTTGCTACAACATGTTTTACACAGAACCGTACCATTGTGGTCAAGCGATTTAATAAAACAACATATGAGCTAATCAACAATCGTACACCTGATATCAAATTTCTTCGTGTCTTTGGTTGCAGGTGCTACATTCTTAAAGAGCGTCAAGGATTATCAAAATTTGATAAGAAAGAGGATGAAGGATATCTCGTTGGATACTCTCTGACATCCAAAGCTTATCGAATTTACATTATTCGAACAAAGACGGTTGTTGAGAGCATGAATGTCTCCTTTGATGAGAATTCTACAAGGACTTCTGGACACAACAGTTCAGAACTCGATCGTAAGGACAAATCTTCTATTCAATCCAGAATAGAACCAGCTAATAAAGGATCCACTTCTTCTCACTCTAACTCTACTTCATCTGAGTTAGATTTACTGTTTATTGATGCCTTTGATGATTTATGTGCAGATTTTGAAAAAGGCATATCAACATCAATAACAAGTGGTACAGGCTCGGAGGTCCCTACTATATCTGAAGACATGTCTGGACCTTCCGAAGAAGTCACTGAAACTTCATCTTCATCAGGTACATCTACAAAGTTAGTTTCTGACTCTACTAATGCTGAATCTGTCTCTACAGATAGTTCTTCTGGAAACGAAGTCCCGAGCACTTCAACTGCTAGCCCAGAAGCCACAGTATTAGAAACACTAGTACAAGATGTCCTGAGTACATCTATGGAGCAACCTGCTGTGCAAGATGAAAATGATGCGTCAAATACGCAACAAACAGTTGAAGCTCTACCAAGCACACATCGTTGGACTAAGGAGCATCCCCTGGAAAACGTGATAGGTGACGTACAATCTGGTGTCACAACAAGATCTGCAACAGCTAACTTCTGTATGTTTTCAAGCTTCCTCAGTTCCTTAGAGCCAAAGAAAGCGGCTGAAGCTCTACGTGATCCATTCTGGATTTCTGCTATGCAAGACGAGCTTCTACAATTCGAAAGGAACAAGGTATGGCGCTTGATCCCACTACCTAAAGGTAAATCCGTTATTGGAACAAAGTGGGTGTTCAGAAATAAGAAAGATGAAGCTGGAGTAGTGGTGAGAAACAAAGCTCGCCTGGTCGCCAAAGGGTATTGTCAACAAGAGGGCATTGACTATTGATACGGATGTTTGCACACCTCTAAGACATGTGATAATTGAATCTCAAAGCAAGTATACAACGGGATCCAATATCGTCTTTTCAAGTAATAAAATGGTAAAATACCGAATATCATCCCACAGAGATTGGTATAAAAGCGTAATAAAAGTGTAGTAAAAGAAGAGATTTCAGATGGCGAATTTGAAGACTTTGTTTGAGTTGGTTAATAGTGAGATGATTAACAAGATATATAAAGATAGAATGGGTGCAAGACTTGAAGTGAGGAGTAAACACAAATTCTGGAGGCCAATGCTATAGGGATGCTATAGCATTAGTATTAGTTCAGCAACAACAAGTTCCACCATGTACTTTAAAGAGTATCCTTCCGGATATCTACCATTGCACTTTTGTTTAGCCTTCAATCAACATATGCCTATGCAAATGTCCGGACCAGTGTGAGTGTCAAATGGTTTCTTTAAAGTATATGGAAAAACAAATGTCTTTGTTTAAAAATCACCCTTCCGAGTCGATTCCCATATCATTCAAGTTGACGTGTTCTTAGTGGCTCATTCCTGAGTCCATTACACTTTAACACTTTGACTAGTGATCAACCCGTCAAGAATCAATCGGTTTGAAAAACAAAGATAGCAAGTTCCCTTGCTAGTAACTCTTCCAAGTATACTTCCCGTATCATTCAAACTGATGTGCTTTTTCATGGCTTATTCCTAAGTCCATGGCACTTTCACACTTTAAGAAGTGATCAATTCGTCAAGAAGTGCTTTTGGATTTATAAAACTTAAAATGACATAGTGGAACAATGTTATTGAAGAACAAAGTCCACTAGTTTTTGGTTTACAACCTCCCTTTTTGTCTCGCACCCAAACTATAAAATTAGCTACTCATTACGTAAAATAAATTGCAAGTAATGTAAATGACATAAAGTAAAGACATAATGTAAATGACGGAATGTAAATGACGGAAAATAAATGACAGAAACTAAATGACGGAAATGTAAAATGCAATAAGTAAAGACAATAAGTAAATAAGAAATTCTGAAATTTAAAGACTTGATATTAAAGTTTCTAGAGAGAGAGAGTTCATAGATCAATTCTATAACTCATGGAATACATATATTTTTTTCTTTTCAAAAACAAATGACCATACCATCTATTTATACCAAAACATGAATGGCAATATAGTAAATAGAAAACTTAAAATAAAATAAAAGGTACAAACAACTAAAGTTTTAACCAAAGATACACTCCAAGTATGTCATCATCTTCCTTCCTCCAGCCAACAACTCTAGTTCCATTTCAACAAAAGATTTGGTGTAAAGTAATCTAGTTAGCAATCTTCATCAAAAATCCTCCATGGTTTCTCCAACAAGCAGAATTGGATGTTGTAGCATTGACTGGCAGTAATGAAATCAGCATAAAACCTAAGTTAGCTTCCATAAGTAGTAAAAGACAGGAAAATCATAAACTTAGCTCCATGAATAAGAAAAGGTGGAAAATAAGATAATAAAATGATTCAATTGTTGGGATAAAAAGAAATTAAAATCCTAAAAGACGAGAAAAAGATGCAATATGTATTGAATTCTCAATACATATCACAACCTCAAACTTAAAGTTTTGCTTGTCCTCAAGCAATAAAAATAAAATAAGAAAATGACTCAAAGTTGAAAGATTGCAAGATAATGGCAATAAGTGCACACAATGTGTAGAGTATATCACATACAATTCATAGCCTTTCATAAATCCAAAGTGAGACTTCCATAGCCTAGTTGTGTGTATGGACCTTATGCTAGCAAGACTCTTTTCTTTGTCAAACATTACACAAACTTCATTTAGGATCACTAGGGCTTGTAGGGTCACTCTTTTTATGGCATATCTTTTCTCACCAAGCCTTTTCTCACACCAATATTCACCAAAATATTCAAATTTTGGCATTTTGTGCTCTTTTACCCCTATGGGGCATTTTTTCATTTTTTGTGCACCTTTACCCCTATGGGGCATTTTTGGTGTTCTTGTCATGTGAGAGCTTTGCTCTTTTGTATTGACATATTTTTCCCATTTTGGGTAACTTGTAACCCCCTCAACCTCAAACTTAGAAGTTGACAATGTCCTCATTGTCTTAAAATGAATGCACATAATTGTGTTTAAAAAGGTTACAAGGGGCTAAAATGGTGTATGAAAAGAAAGCCTAGGTCATCCCCTAAGTATGTGAAGTATGTGCAAGTCAAATTGTGTCCCAAAAAGAGTAATTCTAGTTATAGCAAGAACACAATACTAGGTGAATGTTATGCAACTATGGAATTATTAGGGCTATGTACTCAAAAGATATTAACACTTTACACATGCAATCTTGCAAATAAAAGAAACCTAAAAGAATGAAAAGTTATCCCAGACTCAAAACTAAAAATTAAAAACATGGAGACTAAGGAAGATGATTAAACCTGCCCTACTCATGAGGAATAGGTTGTGAAGTGCCAGCTGCAGATGTGGATGGCAATGCTACAGCATCAGCTGTTGCCACTTTCGTCAACAGATCTTCCCTTTTCTCCAGCAGCTGTTGGTTCTCATCATGGAGCCTTATATTCTCTGCCTTGATCTCCTTTAACTTTTCTCTCAACCTTCTCACCTTGCTCTTTGTTTTGGCTTCCAAATCAACCTTAAGTTCTTTCACTTCTGTTCTGACTTTCTTTTGCCCTTTGTCCACCAATTCGATCTTCATTATCTCTACCCTGTCCCTGAATTCTCCTTTTTGATCAAGCAACCTATTCATGTACCTACTGTTTTGTTCAAATAAATCTTGCATCATGGTCATCACATCTTGGTTAGTGGTGGTCCCTCCTAAGGCTTTTATGTGCAACATCAACTTGTCCACCAATTTCTTTTCTTGATGAAAATCTAGGGTAGATGGTATGATGACAGTAAATTTTCCTTCTTCTCCTAGAAAAACATATTTTAGATGAGATGGGAGTTGTTTTAACTCAAGATTAGGCGGTGAAACAATGGATGATGTGAAAGGTTTTTGGTCACTATTTTCCAGCAGCTCAAATGCTACATCATTCACTAAGACAGTCTCTTCTTTTCTTAAGGCAAACTCCTCAACATCATTTTCCTCTTCTATGGATAATTCCTCATCATCCTCTTCCTCTAGCTTAAATGTTGTTCTAACTCCCTCATCATGACACAATGATTCAATCACACTTAAGTTTAAACAATCCTCTACATCATCGGGATATTTCAAGGAATTGAAAACATTAAATGTGACTTTTTGATCTTGAAGTCTCATGGTCAACTCTCCCTTTTGAACATCTATCAAAGTTTTTCCGGTGGCTAAGAATGGTCTTCCTAAAATGATAGGAATATCATTATCAGCCTCAAAGTCTAAAATGATGAAATCTTCCGGAAAGATGAACTTATCAACCTGAACTAAGACGTCCACAATTTTTCCTTTTGGGTAGGCAATGGTCTTGTCAGCCAATTGGAGTGTAACAGTGGTGGGTCTAGACTCTCCTATTCCTAAGTTGTTGAAGACAAATAAAGGCATGAGATTGATGCTAGCTCCCAAATCACACAAAGCCTTCCCAATATCCTTCCCACCTATTAAACAAGGAATGGTAAAACTCCATGGATCTTTCATCTTAGGGGGTATTCTATTGGTCAAGAGAGCACTGCATCCCTCAGTAAGAGCAACAGTTTCATACTCAGTCAACTTCTTCTTACTTACTTAAGATGTCTTTAAGAAACTTGGCATAACTGGGAATTTGCTCAATTGCTTCAACAAGGGGTATGTTGATATGCAATTCTTTAAACACATCCAAAAATTTCTTAAAGTGCAATTCTTTCTTCTGATTCCTTAACCGTTGGGGAAAAGGTACATAGGGAGGAACTGGTTTTATGATAGCTTTGCTTGACTGTGTTGAGCAAGATGGGTCCTTTATGCCTTTAGGTGTACTCTCTTGTAGGATGGTTGGAATACTACTCTCTAACGTCTTTCTTCTAGGTCCTTCTTCTGGAAATAATAAAGGGTAATCATTCCTAAGAGGGATAGGATTGGTGACAACAGACCCTTGGTCTTCTAGTAGCTTGGGGGGTACTTCATCAACATGGGGCAATGCTGTAGCATTTGGTTCTGACCTCATGTCTTTTTCAAATTCATATTTAGTCATTGGTTCAAATTCTTTTAGCACTGTCTTTGATAATTCCTTAACACTTCTAAGGGTCACTGCTTTAACATGCTCCTTTCCTAAGGTTCTTGGGATTTCCGTGTTACTGGGCAAAGTGCCCATGGCCCTATTGGTCTGGTTGAGTGTGAGTTGACTGATTTGGGTTTCCAAATTCCTGATTATTGCACTGTGCTGATTAAACATAGATTGATTTTGTTGTTGTTGAACTTGATTTTGGGTTTGCTGTTGGGTTAAGAAAGCTTGTGTTTGGGTCATAAACCCTTTCATCATTGCTTCCAAAGAAGATGACGAATCATCTTGTGAAGGTGGGTTGTTTTGAAAATATGGTTGAGTAGTTTGAAAACCTTGGTGATGATTTTGAGAGCTACTTGCTTGATGTTGTGGTTGAAAATTTGAAATTCCTTGTTGTTTTTGTGTGGGTGGATTTAAACATGGACTGTTCCAAGAAAAGTTCGGGTGTTGTTTCCAACTGGCATTGTAAGTGTTGTTGTAGGGACCAGATCTGTTATGAACATAGTTTATAGATTCAGAATTATGAGGACAATGTTCATAAGAGTGTTCCCCACCACAACAAACACATTGCACTGAGAGTACTGCTGGAATAGGTGTAGTGGCAGCTGGTTGTGCTCCTTGGCCCGAAGTAATGTTTTTAAGCATAGTGGCCATAGAAGTGAGCTGAGCTGTTAAAGCAGTATATGCATCTACATCATGAATTCCAGTGGTCCTCTTTTGTTTTTGGGCACGTAGATCAGCCCAATTTCCATGGTTTGCTTAAATCTTTTCTAGAATTTCATACCCGTTATTGTAGGTATTAGCTGTAAAGGCCCCTTCTGATGTCGCGTCGAGCATTTGTTTAGCCATGGGTTTTAACCCATTGTAAAACGTCTCGATTTGAATATAATAAGGAATTCCATGGTGAGGGCATTTCCTTAACAACTCCTTAAACCTTTCCCATGCATCGGGAATTTCTTCATCGTCCATTTGTTTAAACATGAAAATTTCGTTTATGGACTTGGCATTACGGGTAGGTGGAAAATATTTTCGCAAAAACTTTTCAGCCATGCTGCTCCATGAAAGTACAGAACCAGGTGCCAATGAGTTAAACCATGACTTTGCCCGATCCCTTAGAGAAAATGGAAATAAAGTGAGTCTCAAGGCATCGTTAGATACCCCAGGGATCAGAAATGCATCGATGATCTCCATAAAAGATTTTAAATGAGAATGAGGATCCTCCGATGGCATTCCGGAAAATTGTCCATTTGTTTGCAACATATGGAACATGATAGGTTTGAGTTCAAAATGGAGGGCGGTTATATGGGGTCTAACTATTCCTGAATTTAATTGCTCAAAATCAGGGATAACGTAGTCCATAATTTTTCCCTCTTTGGAATTTGCAAGATTAATGATGTTTGGAATCTCATCCCTATGTTCATTGTTACCATTTGACTCTGTATCCTCATTATTATTAACTCCATTAATTGGTTCTTCTTGTTGAAAAGGGTGTTCCGGTGGATTTCCAAAAATGGGTGGTGCATCATGAAATATTGGTTGTCTTTGTGGGTTTTCTAGAAGATGTTGTCTAGGCCCCCTATTCTCAAAACCTGGTGGTGGTGGTTCCATGATGGGAGGGTCTAAAATTAATGAAATTCTTTGTGACCTTCTTCTAATTCGGAATGTTCTTTCAATGACCGGGTCAAATTCAAATAATTCCCCACGTGGTATTCTTGGCATACACCACTTCAAAAATGAGATCCAAAAGGTGTTAGAAAATCAAATCTTTTAAAATACTTTTAAAAACTTTTAGCGAACCAATCCCCGACAACGGCGCCAAAAACTTGATACGGATGTTTGCACACCTCTAAGACATGTGATAACTGAATCTCAAAGCAAGTATACAACGGGATCCAATATCGTCTTTTCAAGTAATAAAATGGTAAAATACCGAATATCGTCCCACAGAGATTGGTGTAAAAGCGTAATAAAAGTGTAGTAAAAGAAGAGATTTCAGATGGCGAATTTGAAGACTTTGTTTGAGTTGGTTAACAGTGAGATGATTAACAAGATATATAAAGATAGAATGGGTGCAAGACTTGAAGTGAGGAGTAAACACAAATTCTGAAGGCCAATGCTATAGGGATGCTATAGCATTAGTATTAGTTCAGCAACAACAAGTTCCACTATGTACTTTAAAGAGTATCCTTCCGGATATCTACCATTGCACTTTTGTTTAGCCTTCAATCAACATATGTCTATGCAAATGTCCGGACCAGTGTGAGTGTCAAATGGTTTCTTTAAAGTATATGGAAAAACAAATGTCTTTGTTTAAAAATCACCCTTCTGAGTCGATTCCCATATCATTCAAGTTGACGTGTTCTTAGTGGCTCATTCCTGAGTCCACTACACTTTAACACTTTGACTAGTGATCAACCCATCAAGAATCAATCGGTTTGAAAAACAAAGATAGCAAGTTCCCTTGCTAGTAACTCTTCCAAGTATACTTCCCGTATCATTCAAACTGGTGTGCTTTTTCGTGGCTTATTCCTAAGTTCATGGCACTTTCACACTTTAAGAAGTGATCAATTCATCAAGAAGTGCTTTTGGATTTATAAAACTTAAAATGACATAGTGGAACAATGTTATTGAAGAACAAAGTCCACTAGTTTTTGGTTTACAACCTCCCTTTTTGTCTCGCACCCAAACTATAAAATTAGCTACTCATTACGTAAAATAAATTGCAAGAAATGTAAATGACATAAAGTAAAGACATAATATAAATGACGGAATGTAAATGACAGAAAATAAATGACAGAAACTAAATGACGGAAATGTAAAATGCAATAAGTAAAGACAATAAGTAAATAAGAAATTCTGAAATTTAAAGACTTGATATTAAAGTTTCTAGAGAGAGAGAGTTCATAGAATCAATTCTATAACTCATGGAATACATATATTTTTTTCTTTTCAAAAACAAATGACCATACCATCTATTTATACCAAAACATGAATGGCAATATAGTAAATAGAAAACTTAAAATAAAATAAAAGGTACAAACAACTAAAGTTTTAACCAAAGATACACTCCAAGTATGTCATCATCTTCCTTCCTCCAGCCAACAACTCTAGTTCCATTTCAACAAAAGATTTGGTGTAAAGTAATCTAGTTAGCAATCTTCATCAAAAATCCTCCATGGTTTCTCCAACAAGCAGAATTGGATGCTGTAGCATTGACTGGCAGTAATGAAATCAGCATAAAACCTAAGTTAGCTTCCATAAGTAGTAAAAGACAGGAAAATCATAAACTTAGCTCCATGAATAAGAAAAGGTGGAAAATAAGATAATAAAATGACTCAATTGTTGGGATAAAAAGAAATTGAAATCCTAAAAGACGAGAAAAAGATGCAATATGTATTGAATTCTCAATACATATCAACTATGATGAAACATTCGCCCCGGTTGCAAGGATCGAAGCCATCAGAATCTTTCTAGCCTATGCAGCGCACAAAAACTTTACAGTCTATCAGATGGATGTAAAGTCGGCTTTCCTGAACGACGTTCTGCATGAGGATGTCTACGTGGCTCAACCTGAAGGTTTCGTTGATCCTCATCACCCTGATCATGTCTATGTTTTAGACAAAGCGCTTTATGGTCTTAAACAAGCACCGCGAGCCTGGTATGAAACTCTCACTAAATTTCTACTTGCTTCTGGTTTCAAGAAAGGTACAGTTGATACTACCTTATTTCTTAAAAGGCAAGGTGAGGACTTGATTCTTATTCAGATTTATGTTGACGACATAATATTTGGGTCGACAAATCCGAAATTTTGCAAGAACTTTTCAAAGATAATGGAAACAAAGTTTGAAATGTCGATGATGGGTGAATTGAATTTCTTTCTTGGTCGACAAGTAAAGCAATTACCCGAAGGCATATTTATTAATCAAGCTAAATATATAAACGATATTTTGAACAAGTTCAATATGTCAGATAGTTCAGTCATGAAAACACCAATGGCTACAGGTACACTCTTAGACGTGGATCCCTCCGGGAAACCTGTTGATCAAAAGGTGTATCGTAGCATGATTGGTTCTTTACTTTATCTGACTGCCAGTCGCCCGGATATAATGTTTGCCACATGTTTTTGTGCGAGATATCAGTCTAATCCTAAAGAGTCGCACTTATCTGCTATTAAGCGAATCCTTAGATATCTCAAAGGTTCTCCTAATCTAGGCCTTTGGTATCCAAAGGATTCTCGTTTTGAACTAACTGCCTTTACAGATGCTGATCATGTAGGATGTAAGCTAGACCGGAAAAGCACCTCTGGGTCATGTCAATTTATAGGTGACAAACTTGTAAGTTGGACCTCAAAGAAACAAAACTGTGTTTCAACATCCACTGCCGAGGCTGAGTATGTAGCTGCTGCTAGCTGCTGTTCTCAAGTCCTCTGGATGACGACACAGTTAAGGGACTTTGGATACAACTACAAGCGTGTTCCTATTTATTGTGATTCCAAGAGCGCAATATCTATAACTGCTAATCCGGTACAACATTCGAAGACCAAGCATATCGACGTACGTTATCATTTCATCAAGGATCATGTAGAAAAAGGTAATATTGAAATGCACTTTGTTCAAACTGACTTCCAGTTAGCTGACCTTTTCACCAAGCCATTGGATGAAAAGCGTTTTCAATTTCTCATCAGCAAACTTGGTATGTTGAACATGTCTTAAACCTTACTCATGATTCTAGGGGGAGTATTCCAAGTTTTGATCTTGTGTGTTATTTTCCAACTGTTGTTAACGAGAGAGGAATCATTTTCATAAATGATTACCATTATTTCTTTTATTTATGCAGGTTTGGTCAAGTGACAATGGCTTCTAATCACATCGGATTAGAACCCGCACTTCAGTGCCTTATTTTTCTGTTTTTTTCTTAATCTTAAAAAAAAAATCTTTAAGTTAAGGGGGAGAATATATGTGTTTTTAACAAATTTTTTCGATACTTAAATGCTTATCTGACCGTGTGTTCTTAAAGATAAATACTTGCGTTTTATCTTGTCAATATACTTTGTCAAGTATTCATACACATAACGGTTCAGAACATTCTATTTGACTTTGTTATTACCATGTATCAAAAGTTAAATCTTTCTATGGTAATACTCACGTTATTTGTATTCACTGTTGATTGAATCAAACGTTATTTCATGTGCTTTCATTGAAAATATGTTTATATATTGTTCATATAAACAACATTCGTTTTTGATTCTCCAAAATCTTATTCTTCATGATAAAATGATATGAGCTTAATCGTCAAACTCTTTTAGTTTGAGGGGGAGAATTGCATCGTCAAACACAACTGTTTTGACATCTCCGAAAGTCTTATTTTTCATGTAACAAGTGGTATTTGTGCTTACATGTACAAAAGACTGTTGAACAACATTTTCTATTAGGAAAATACATGGGATTCAGTGTGAGAGCTTAACAGAACTTCCATGGATTCACGATAACCAGTGTTTCCTACCCAGGAAGTATTCCCTGAGTGATTGAGGGAAGAAGGGTCAAAAGAACTGAGTGATGGTGTGTGAAGAGGTAAAATGGAAAAGAGAGATTGGTTAGAAGTGAGAATTAAAAGAAAGAGGGTGAGAGAACAGAGTAAAAGAATACTAGACTCTGCACCAAACTTCTTTCTGAGTCGGGTAGCCACATAATCTGATTGGTTCACATTCTTTGGTGACCATCATTGAAAAAGACAACTAGCCCATGCCATCTCTTGCATACAACCCCACCAGCTACTCATTCTTTTCTCAAAAAGAGAATGTTTCACATTTTCTGGGGATGCAACACATACGCTATTGGTTCTTCATTTGGAAGATACTAATATTGAAAAAGAAGGAAAGTTGCCCCACCTTCGAACTCTTTCTCATGCACATTGAGTCTTTGTATAATTTGTTGCTGTCTCAACAAGTTTACATACTTTGAGCCTATATTGAAAAGCAATCATCTATGCTTAATTCTTTCATACACATGCACGAGCACACAGAAATTCATTTTCTGTCAGAACGTTCATAGATAACCATGTGTTATTTGATGATTGAATGGAAGACCTAGGGAGTCTACATCAAAACCAACTCCTTATATAGTAACTTTGTGTTACTCAGTGACTTTGTGTCATTGACAGGCATTCTAACTGAGTCATTTGTTGATTCAGGGTTACACCTATTAACTGTTTGAATTTGAAAAGATTCAAATGGTTACTACTTTCTGTTTTAATTTGAAAATATTGAAATAATCACTCTTTCCATCTGGGAAGACTGCTCTTATTTCCATACAGGGCTCGTTACATGATGAAGACTGTGCTTACGTGATCATACACAATGGGGGATATTGTCTTGAAAAGGGGGAGATTGTTTTGCAAAGTTTTGATGATGATGCTTCTCACCACTTATCAAAAAGGGGGAGAAGATACAAAAAGGGATAATACAATCTGAAGATCTGAAGTTTTTCAAAATTTTAAAGATTTGAAGATTATTTAAAGATATCAAGTTTTAAAGTTTTGAAGTTTTGAAGTTATCAACGTCATATCTAAAGATATCTGAAGAAAAGAGAATACAAGTGAAGATCCGAAGACAATTGCAAAAATTTTTTAATCTTGAATCCAAAGGGGGAGAATGTTGGATCAAATAATTGTATTCAAGATTAAAGTTAAAGTTCAGGGTTTAAACTGCAATTGTGCTAAAGTTAATTAGAGGGTTTATTATGTAATAAGTAAATAGTTATTAGCTATTGGGCCTCAAGCCCATAAGCCCATTAGGCCTTAAAAGCCTAAGTATTAAAAGTTTTGTTTAATTAGTTTTAGGGTTAGAACCTTTGATAATTATTGTTTAGAGATTATAGTCAAGTGAAGTTTTCTCTGTAATCAAAGGGTATCAAGAACACACAAGGGTTTCATTGTTTATTCAAGGGATTGGTACGTTTTGTTAATCTTATTATCTCTTGATATTATTGTGTTTGTGTGTTAATCAACTAGATTAAACTGGGATAACACAGCAGCGTAGTGATCAGAACAGGGTGCTGACATGAACTGACTAACAGTATGAACATCATAGGCAATATCAGGTCGAGTCACTGTCAGATAGACAAGTGACCCCACTAACTGGCGATATAAAGTAGGATCACGCAGAGGAGGTCCAGCATTTGGAGCCAAATGAAGATTGTGCTCAAGAGGAGTGGATGTTGTTTTGTTGTCAGTAATCCCAGCTTTTGACAAAAGATCTGAGGTGTATTTGGCTTGACATAGATAAATTCCCGAAGGATCGGAGAGCACCTCAAGACCAAGAAAATAGTGTAAAGAACCAAGATCCTTCATCTCAAAACAGGAGCTGAGAGATGACTTCATATTGGCGATGCCTGTAGAGTCACTGCCAGTAATAATCATATCATCCACATACAAAAGAAGTAAGATTGTGCCAGCCTCAGAGGTCCGAGTAAACAGTCCTGAATCATAGTTGCTAGGTGAGAAACCCAGAGAATTGACTGTGGAACTGAATTTCTCAAACCAAGCTCGTGGAGCTTGCTTGAGGCCATAAAGAGCCTTCTGAAGACGACAAACATGACCTTGTAGAAGTCGAACGCCTGGAGGAGGTGTCATGTAAACCTCCTCAGATAAGTCACCGTTTAAAAAGGTATTCTTGACATCCATCTGATAGAGAGGCCATTGTTTGGTAGCTGCGATGGCAAGAAGACTGCGAACAAAAGTAACTCGAGCAACAGGTGCAAAAGTCTCCTCATAATCAATACCGTACTATTGATTGAAGCCCTTGGCCACAAGACGAGCTTTATACCGATAAATAGAGCCATCAGATTTGGTTTTGAATTTGAACACCCATTTGGAGCTAATAGGTGACTTGCCTGGTGGAAGAGGGACAGATGCCCATGTCTGAGCTTTGTCAAGTGCCTGAAGTTCCTCATCCATAGCTTTCTGCCAATCAGGGTTAGAGGAGGCTTCCTTATAGGAAGTAGGTTCGTGATTTGACAGCAGAGTAGCATAAACATGATAATCACGAAGATGAGAAGGAACTTGTCTTACCCGTTCTGATCGTCTAACATTATGAGATTGAGAATTTCCAGGAGCCAAAGACTCAGCAGGCACCTCAGATGTTGGTTGTGCAGATGGAGCAGATGATTGTTGTTGATCAGGAAAACTAGGAGAGGCAGGCTGTGTGAGGTCAGGAGACGCTGAAGGAGAGGCAGACTCATAAGGAGTTGGAACAACAGGTGGAGATGATATAATGTCAGATTGGAGTGAGTCCAATGAGACGAAAGCATCAGTGAAAAACGGAGTGATGATGTTAGGAGACTCACGAAACTTGGATATAGAAGAGAAAAGAACATGTTTCCAGAAGGTAACATGATGAGATATATGAAGACGCTGGGAGATAGGATCCCAGCAGCGATAACCCTTGTGCTCTATACCATATCCAAGGAAGCAACACATTCTGGAGCGAGGTTCAAGTTTGTCATGTTCATGAGATTGTAATTGAACAAAACAAGCACTACCCTAAACTTTTAGAGGTTCATAAGCAGGAGTGATCTTATAAAGAGCCTCATAAGGAGACTTATTATTAAGGATGGGGGTAGGGTGACGATTAATAGTATAAACTGCAGTGAAAGCAGCTTCACCCCAAAAACGTCTGGAGATTTAGCGGAGATGAGGAGGGTGAGAACTGTATCAAGAATATGACGGTGTTTGCGTTCGGCACGACCATTTTGAGGAGATGTGTCGGGACAGGAGTACTGAGAGAGAGTCCCCTGAGATTGAAGAAAGGAGAGAATAGAAGACTCTTTGTATTCCATAGCATTATCAGCTCTAAGAATCTTTATAGATTTTGAGAACTGGGTGTGAATCATCCGAGCAAATATAATATAGATTTGGGGTAATTTCGAACGATGTTTCATGAGATATATCCATGTGAAACGTGTATGATCATCAATAAAAATAACAAAATATCGAGCACCCCCCATGGATGGATGTGGTGCTGGTCCCCATACATCAGAATGAATAAGATCAAAAGAAGAAGTAGAACTAAACTCATTCATTTCAAAAGGTAAAGCATGATGTTTGCCAAGTTTGCAAGATAAACAAGAAATATTGTCAGTTGATACACACTTTCCTAACACCCCTAAATGAGTTAATGATTTTATTCTGGCTAGAGATAAGTGACCCAGTCGGGCATGCCACAACTCAAAGGAAGAAGTGCTGGAAACTGAGGCAACAAAACTTGAAGAGGGTAAAGGAAGACGCAGGTAGACCACTTCAATCATCCGTCCAACTTTACTGCCGAGTCCAAGGATCTGCTTGGTCTTTGGATCCTATACAACACAACCAGAAGAATGAAATAAAATGATCAAATTAGATTCAAGAAGCTGTGCAATTGAAACTAAGCTCAGAGATAGCTTCAGAACATTTAGAACATCCGGTAATTGTATATGAGGAGTGGAAACATTTCCACTAAAGGATACCGGTAGACCAGTGTTGTCAGCAGTTCTTACTGACGTAAATTGTTGAGGTGATTTCTTAGAAACGAAACCATCAGGGCAAGGTGTCATATGATTGCAACACCCAGAGTCAAAAATCCATACGTTACCTGAAGCAGCTGAGTGTGGAGAATTCATACCCATAGCACCAGACATGATCTGCTCCATGAGTTCCTGATTGCGACGCATCAGTTCCATTAGGTCAGGTGAGGAGGCTGTAGAAACCTCAGTATCAGCAATAGTAGGCCCAGCAACAGCGTGAGTCCAGTTCTGAGAACCAGTATGCTTTGAGTTCTTCGGGCAGTCAGACTCATAATGACGCGGATGAGTGATGTCACACCTACGACACTTACGAATAGGACAATCAAGAAGAAAATGAACAGGAGAATGGCAAAAGGCACACTCGGATGTATTCATCTTTCCACCAGATTTGGACTGATTGTTGTTGGTCCATTTCCCTTTGGCCTTGGGATGAGACGTGTAGAGAACGCTATCAGTAGCGGGCATCGGTGATCGCATGTGAGACGGGTTTCTTCACTTATCAATTCTGATATAGCTTCTTCAAGAGTAGGTAATGGCTGCCTATGAAGAAGAGAAGCACGAACATTCTCAAATTTGTCAGTAAGACCCATCAGAATAGTAATCAAATGTAGCTGGTTGAAGTAAGCAGTGAATTGTTGAGCTGTGTCATCAAAAATTTGTGGTGCTCCAAGACTTATATGATCTCTGAGAGACTAAATTTCAGAGATATAAGAGTTTATGGATTGATCAGGAAGCTGACGTTTGCTCTGAAAAGTGGTCCACAGTTGATACTGATGAGATAGACCAGATGACGTGTACCGCTTGGCAAGAAAATCCTAGAGACTTTTGGCGGTAAGGTAACCAAGAAACTGTTGGTTGATCTCAGGAGTAGTGGAGGCATTAATAAAGCCCAGAATACGAGCATTATTGATGTCCCACTCATTCATGCATTTTGCAAAGTCAACAGGATTCTCAGTTGGTTCCTGAACTGGAACTTTGGATGCCCCAGTAACATAGGTGTAAAGACCATAAGATTTTAGCAGAATTGTCATATGGTGATGCCAAATGATGTAGTTGTTACCATTGAAAACAACTGAGATGGGATTTGAGTGACTGAAATTGGTAGCCATGAAAAGGGAAATAAATACTGAGAAACAGTATTAATGACCAATATTAACGACCAGTAGATTCGACCGATAGACTTCAACCGATAGGATTTGACCGGTAGAATGCTTTGACCGATAGGAGTTCTACCGGTAAAAGATTCGACCGATAAAAGAGAGTTCGACCGGTAAAGGGTTCGGCCGATAAAATGATTCGACCGATAAAAATGATTCGACCGATAGAAAGCAAGACCGATAAAAATGATTAGACCGATAAAATGATTCGACCGATAAAAGAGAGTTCGACCGGTAAAGAGAGTTCGACCGATAAAATGATTCGACCGATAGAAAGCAAGACCGATAAACACACAGTGGCGGCGGCGATTCAAAACACACAGATCGATCGATTTCAGATCGATCGATGTCAACAAAACAAAGACAAAATCGATTTCTGGATGAACAGTGACGACGATGAACAGTAACGTTGATGAACAGTGACGGCGATGAACAGTGACGGCAATTCAAAAAATTATTAATTCTTGTGACAGGATTTTGTTTTTGTTTGAATTTTTTAGAATGGAGTCAACTTACAGGACATGGGTTAGACAGTAGAGAGAAGGGTTGACATCCGCTGATTTGGATGACCTTTGTATGGAGCTACAAACTGCTTTAGGCACAACAAAAAAGCAGCTTAGTATCTCTAAAGAATCTTAATCCACCATCTTTTATCCATCATATGTCCTAAAAGCAGAACAATTTCGAAATGTAATATGTTTTGTACTTTATGTGTTGAATTCAATTATATGAGTTTCAAGATGTAAATTAGAAAGCTTATTGAAAAAAGTCGATCAGATCACCATTCGGTATTTCCAGAGCGACCGGGTCAGTTGTTCTATTTTCGAGTCCTAATGTGACCAAGCTTATCCACTCTCCATGTTTGACTTCTCTACTTGTAACAGATTTTTCTTCATCGCTCACCAGGTTTTGACCTTTTTACTTTTAACACAATGATCGTTTTTGAAGATCAATTGTTCTGCTTTGTTGTGTGTAGATTTGGGTGCTTGCTTGGGGATGGGTATATGGGGATAAGCGTTATGCTTTATATGCAATCGTTTACTTTCTGATGTTTAAACTTATCTACTAAACGTTAACTAAAATTGGTAGATCCATATGCCTTCTATCTGTAACCATTGTATAGTGGACCCTCGGGTAACGAAGCACTTGAGGTTGTCCAGCGTGACGGTGTTTGGAGTGTGAATGGTCCAAGAAGTAAGGAGGGGTGTTATTATGTCTACGAAGTATCTGTCTACCATCCCAGCACCTTGAAGATAGAAAAATGTATTGCAAATGACCCATATGCCCGAGGGTATTATGTTGTCCCGTTCATTTCATTCCTTCGGTCTTTACCATCATGTAATGTTTTTTTATCAGACCCTGATTTCTTTTCTTTGCTAGGCTCTTGGTGATGGGCAACGGACTTTTTTAGCCAATCTTGATTCTGATGCTTTAAAACCTCAGGAATGGGGTAATTTGGCAGATGAGAAGCCTAAGATTGCAGATTTTTCTGACATTAGTATCTATGAACTGCATAGAGATTTCAGGTATATCATATGTCATTGGTCTCATTTTTGTTTAGAAAATTGTTTCGTGCCGATATGTACAACATATGAGGAACAAGATTTTTTTTAAGATTGCAAGTGTTAGATTCCTTTTTTGATTCATCAATTCTGAAGTTTGAAATGCAACGAAGCCACCTATGTAGCATTTTTTCATTACCATGAGTATCGTCCATAATTTGCAGAACTTCTTGTTTTTTAACATTTGAGTAGAGATGACCTTTGACCTATTATTTTGGTTAAGCTAAGGCAGAAGTACTTCCATTGTTATATGAGCTAGGTTTATATTAAAGTTGATGTCCTTTTATCACTTGCAATAGGTAACTAAGGTGATGGCCAGGATGGCCTTTGTAGATATTATGTGTGTTGGTTCGAAAGTTGTGCAAGAAAAGTTCTCATTGAACTGCACAATGTTGGTGATTAGTTGTTTTGGCTACTGTGATTCTTTGGTATGTAATGTTGTTCTAAATATGTGATGTTGGAGGCCATATATGTTGCAACTAAGATATGGTAAAAAAATTGAGATTGAATTAAATAGGCTTATTGGATTAGAGACAAATGCTTATGCAACTTAAGTACTTAACTAGAATATATATACTTTTGTGGTGCTTGATACTAGTTGGTCAATAATATATTGACGGTCGTTTACTCAATGCTTATCGGGTAAGAGTTGTTGCTCTCACTTACCAGGTAAGACCTTCGGTCCTACCATGTTCACTCGACAAGGTAAATTGACCTGATAAACACTTACTTGTAAACGTATAGTTAACGGCCCCTATATGGCTCTTATCCTCTTGTTTTTATTCTTAATGTTTCTATAATAAGGAGGTTTTTATGGGTTTTGAGGTTTTGCAATAAGTACTCATGGCTATCTCATGTTCTATTGTCCCATGTGTGGTGGCTAAATACTATTTTTCTAGGCCGTGTAAGGATAGATATTCTTTTTATATTCTTTTTTATGTTCATGGGGTTGGTTTTAAGGACTCAAATGACAAGTAAGCAGTCGTTTACCAAACACCAAACATTTACTAGGTAAACACTTATTAGTAAGAATCACCACTCTCACTTACATTATCGAGTTACATCTAAATGTATCTTGATAGAACTTTTGCATCCCGTCGCATTGCACGGGTACAGTACTAGTATATCTATACTATATTATAAAGCATTTAAGAAAAACTCTTGAAAACAATCCATTAAGCTTTATATACTGCTATTTAATGTTAACTATTTAAAATCTCATAAAAACAACTAATGAAGCTTTACATACTACTTTTACTTTTAGGGAAAAGTCCAAAAAAACCCAATGGACTTTAGTGTTTGGAGTAATTAAGTTCTTGGACAATTTTTTGGAACAAATAAGTCCTTAGACATTTCAAAACATACTAAATAAATCCTTGGACTTTTTGAAATCTGTTAAATACATCCTTATTACTTAAAAATGTAATTTACAACTAATTACATAACATATAAAACTACAAATTGAAAAAACACAAAAAATATGTCACCTATTTTATCCCACTACAAATTAAAAAATGAGAAAATTTACTAAATTAGTTAATCTCATCAACCAAACTCATTTTTTAAGCACTTTTGTAAAATCTTTTTTCTAAATATTCTAAGTTTATGCATAATTTTTTTTGCCTAAAGAATTGTTTTTGGCCAAAAAAAAACTAGAAATCATCTTTATAATTTGTTATTTAATTTACTTTATATCTTCTGTTTTTTTAATTTCAGTTAACTCTTTATTATATTAACACACATAATCGTATATTAACTAAAAATACATAAAAAAGAATATGTTTTTTTTCAAATTACATCATTATAATTGTCTAAAATGAGTCTAATATATAATTTTTTGGATTTAATCTCATATTATTAAATATCATAAATACGTACAAATTATATTTAATATTTACACTTTCTATCCTTTTAGGGCTATTTATTTAATAATATAAGATTAATTTGTAACTATAAAAGTATAAAGTATAAGTATTAAGAATAATTTGTACGTATTTAGGATATTGAATAATATAAGATTAAATTCAAAAACAATATTGAGTTCATTTTGAACGTATTGACCAAACGATTACAATGGTGTTATTTGTTAAAGATGAAACTATTTTTTTTTATATTTTAGTTAATATACGATTATGTGTGTTAATATAATAAAAAAGTAAAATGAAAAAGTAATGAATATAAATTAAATTAAATAATCAATTATAACTTTATAAGGATGAAAAATGTAATTTTTTTTCTAAAACTATAAGCAGAAAATGAATCTTTATAAATAAAATTATCTATGTAAGGATGTTTTTTATTTTATTTTTTGGAAAAAATAATCCTTAATCAAGAAAAAAAAACATTATGCGCAAACTTTAACTATTTTAGATTTTTTTTTTTTGAAAAGTGGTTAAAAATGAATTTGGTTGATGAGATTGACTTATTTTAGTTAATTTCTTCATTTTTAGTTTGTAGGCAAATAAAATATGTGACATTTTTTTTAATTGTAGTTTTACGTGCTATGTAGGTTGCAATTTACATTTTTAAGTAATAAGGATGTATTCAACAGGTTACCAAAAGTCCAATGAGTTTTTTAATAGGTTTTGAAATGTTCAAGGACTTATTTATTCAAAAAAATTGTCCAAAGACTTAATCACTCCAAAGCTTAAAGTCCGTTGGGTTTTTTGAACTTTTCCTTTTAATGCTAATTACTTAATTTCCAATCCTTTATCTCTAATCCGTCCAACTACCCCAAAATCGTCAACTCCCCATGAATTGTTCTTTATCCTCATCCTCATCAACTAGTGTTATTATACCCGTCCATTGGTCGGGTACACGACATGATTTTAATCTAGATTCAATTATATGACATTACCATAGTAGGGCTTACTTCTAGGTTTTAATCAAGGAAAATAAAACAACAAAACTCAAAAGCTGAAATCAGATTAATTCGTGAGTTGTGAAACCCAAAATTTACGGAGGAATTCTCCTCGACGATAAAACACACAAACTATAAGATCCATCAGAAGCCTCATGAACAAATCATATTTCATAAATCGCGCATCTATTATAAGCCACCGTAGATGAAATAAACAAAAAACTTCATCACTGAAATTAATTTACCATAAAACCCTATATGTCAAAATTTACAGAGATATTCTCCAATCAATCGATAAACCTCATGAACAATCATATTTCTAAAAACACATTACATACCTATATTCCGTTGTTGAATCGGAAGAGCAGGTTTATTGGACGTCATAGCCTCTTCTTGTTCTTGAATATGGCCAAAAACACCTCCAATACTCGTCAAAAGTGAGGAGAAAAATGACTGGGTACGGCTGTTGTTTGCCTCCCATTCTTCCGATTTTTATGAAGATTAGGTCAAATTCTTATGAAGATTCTCAAAGAGGTGTATGGTGTAGATCGTGGGAGATCGGGAACGTGGGAGAAGGAGGTTGAAGATGATCATATTAGATGAGAAAAACATGATTTTAATCTGGATTCAATTATTTAATTGGTCACTCTTTTCATCATTGTCAAATGATAAATTTTACAAGTCCTCTTAATTAAGAAATCAAATTTCATAATTGACAAGTGCAAGCATTCTAATGTTTCAAGTTTTTGACATATATATGTGTGGCTAACATTTCAAGCATTCTAAAGTGATATCAACATTATAACCGGTTGTAACCATATCCTTATTTGGTTTATAGAATACGTGATAGACCTCTAAATAGATGATTTAAAAGTACGTATCAAAATAAATTTTGAAACAAAATACGTTACTTCCTTATACAACTTGCAATTTGCCTAAAGTAATCTCTTTCATCAATATTTAGACAATTTTTTGAAGTTGGAATTTTCTCTTTGTTTTTTCAATTTTGAAGAAAAAATAGAGAATTTGTTTATACAAAATCTCATTTTATCTGATTTAAAAAATCAATTAGAGATGATATCCTCTATGATTAAAAAGAATAAGAGTGTTAAAATTGTTTGCCTTTAATAATGATTTGTACTGTTAAGAATAAAATAGATTTAAAATATGTAAGAAAAAAAGGTGTACGTTTTTTATTCAAGATTTTCATTTATAATTATGAAACATTTATTCCAAAAGTCGGATTTCTCTCCTGTTGTTTCAAGATCAGATATATATATTGATCCGAACTAAGGGGTCATTCACGAAACGCTTACTCAGGTAAGCTTTTACCAAGTTACCTTACCTTACCGGATGAATATGGCAAGGACCAACAATCGTACCCGGTAAGAGCTAAGGCAAGAACTGAAAGTCTTACCCATGTATGTGATGATGAAGAATCTGACAACGTTTACCGGAAAATTGTTGCATACGATACCATTTTGATGGACTAAAATCTTATTTTCTTCAATTTTTGGACCAACCGGTCCTAAAACCATTTTTAGTCAAGTATCAAGCCCGATGATATGATGTTGGTTCGATATCTAAAAGCCAATTGTTGAGCTTACAAGTTTGCCCGATTTATATGGACCAACTTGATTTTGTCTTTGTTAATGCTACCAAACGATACCTTACTTTGAATCTGAATCCTTACCTCATAGATTGAATCCTTCCGTCTGTACATCAATTCAGGGACGGACCTAGAATTTTTTTTATACGGTGGCACCATATAATATAAACAAAAAATAATTACAAAAGACACGGATTTTATCGACGTGTTTTCATCTTTTTACCGATGTTCAATATTGTCTGATGTCTTTTTAGCCTAATTCCACCATTACGAGGGATTTTTAGCCTAATATCGTCGAGTGTGCCAAGTATGGGAAGAAAGGGCATACTATCTGGGAATTCCCCATTCGGGGACGGTATGTTTTGAATGTCGAGAACCGGGACATATGAGGAAAGATTGTCCGAAGCTAGTGGGTGGCAACCGTGGAAATTCTCTTGGGTCGACGACAAGGGTTGAGCAACCGTCGAGAGCACTAGCTCGAGCGTTCCGGATGACTACCGAGGAGGCAAAGGAGACCGTCGATGTTGTTTCGGGTACGTTCCTAGTAAACTCCTTGTCTACTCGTGTGTTATTTGATTTGGGTGCTACATGTTCTTTTGTGTCGGATACTCTCTGTAAGCAATTCGTCACCCCTAGTAGTATCCTCCCCGATGCTTTAATAGTAGAGGTAGCTAATGGAGACCAAGTGATTATTCGAGAGTGCTTCATGGATTGTGCTCTAGAAATCGATGGGAACTCTTTTGGAGTAGACTTATTACCTATGACTATAGGAGGTTTCGATGTGGTCATAGGCATGGATTGGTTGTCAAGGCATAAGGCCGGCATTCTTTGTTCCAAGAAAATTATTCATGTGCCTTTGTCGGAGGGTGGTGTGGTCACCGTCTATGGAGAAAAAGGAAAGAGATGTAATCCCATCATCTCCTCTCTTAAAGCCCGTAAGTTCCAAACGAAGGGTTACCCTTCGTATATGGCTTACGTGGTGGATGCAAAGAAAGAGAATAAGTCGGTAGAGGATGTGAAGATCGTACAAGAATTTTCGGATGTTTTTCCAGAAGATTTACTCGGGTTACCGCCGGAACGTCAAATGGAATTTCAAATCGACATGACTCCGGGTGCGACTCCAATAGCCCGTACATCCTACAGTTTGGCCCCGACGGAGATGCAGGAGATGATGACGCAACTCCAAGAACTCCTAGAGAAATGATTCATTCGACCGAGCTCGTTGCCTTGGGGAACACCGGTTTTGTTTGTAAAGAAGAACCATGGTTCTATGCGGATGTGTATAGATTATCGAGAGCTCAATAAGGTCACAATGAAGAATAAGTATCCCTTACCACATATCGACGATCTCTTTGATCAACTTCAAGGTGCAGTATGTTTTTCAAAGATCGACCTTCGGTCTGGATATCATCAAGTTAGAGTGAAGAAGGAGGACATCCCGAAGACGGCTTTCCGAATGAGATACGGTCACTACGAGTTTTTGGTGATGCCCTTTGGCTTGACCAATGCTCCGGCCGTATTCATGGATTTGATGAACCGCGTGTGTCGCCCTTTCTTGGACAAGTCCGTGATTGTCTTCATCGACGACATCCTGATCTACTCAAAGGATAAGTTCAAACATGGGAAACACCTACGAGAAGTGCTAGAGGTACTCCGAAAGGATAAATTGTACTCCAAGTTCTCAAAGTGCAAGTTTTGGCTCAAAGAAGTGCAAGTCTTGGCCACGTGGTGTCTGAAGACGGGGTGAAGGTATACCCGGCAAAGATAGAGGCGATGATGAGTTGGGAACCGCCAACGAGTCCAACGAAAATCCGAAGTTTCTTGGGGTTGGCGGGTTACTACAGACGTTTCATACAAGATTTCTCCAAGATAGCTTCGCCACTCACCTCCTTCACGAGAAAGAATGTCAAGTTTCTTTGGATCGACGCGCAAGATCAAGCCTTTCAAACGCTCAAGAAGAAGTTGTGTGAAGCTCCTATTCTATCCCTTCCCGAGGGATCGGACGACTTCGTAGTGTATAGAGATGCTTCCAAGATAGGTCTAGGGTGTGTGCTAATGCAACGGGGAAAAGTGATAGCTTATGCGTCGCGGCAACTAAAGGACCACGAGAAGAACTACCCGACTCATGACTTGGAATTGGCGGCGGTGGTCTTTGCATTGAAGTTATGGCTGCATTATTTGTATGGGACGAAGTGTACTCTTTTTACCGATCACAAGAGTCTTAAGTACATTTTCGATCAAAAAGAACTCAATATGCGACAAAGAAGGTGGCTTGAGTTACTAAAGGACTATGATTGTGAATTGCTCTACCATCCCGGTAAGGCCAACGTGGTGGCGGATGCGTTGAGTCAGAGGAGTTATGAAGGCGGTGTTAAGTTATCCCTCATGAGAATTGATGTAGTATCGAGTCTTTTGGGAAACATCAAGACGAGTCAGATGGAAGCACTCAAGGAAGAAAATCTCAAATCCGAAGTCATGGTGAAGCAAAGTGGACTTTTGACGGAGGATGGTCGGGGACTTAAACTTTTTCAAGGGCAAATTTGGGTGCCAAAATTTGGTGGTAATCGAGAGTTACTTCTAGAAGAAGCGCATAAGTCGAAATATTCTATACACCCCGGTAGCACCAAGATGTATAGAGACCTAAAGTTGAACTATTGGTGACCGGTGATGAAACTGGATGTGGCCAATTACGTAGAGAGGTGTGTAAAGTAAAGGCGGAACACCAAAGACCATACGGGAGTTTACAACCGTTGTCCATTCCCGAGTGGAAGTGGGACAATATCACCATGGATTTTGTAACAAAGCTACCGAAGACCTTGCGAAGTTATGATACTATATGGGTAATCGTGGATCGCCTAACCAAGAGTGCGCATTTCCTTGCTATGCGAGAGACCTTGCCAATGGAGAAATTGGCCAAGCTTTATATCGATGAAGTGGTGTCGAGGCATGGAGTTTCGCAATCTATCGTTTCGGGTCGGGACAGTCGGTTCACATTGAATTTTTGGACTAGTCTATAGAAGGAGTTGGGCACAAGGTTAAACTTGAGCATGGCCTACCATCCTCAAACGGATGGTCAAAGCGATAGGACCATACAGACGCTCGAGAACATGTTGAGGTCGTGTGTTATCGACTTTGGTGGTAGTGGGGACTCACACCTACCTTTGGTAGAGTTTGCTTATAACAACAGTTACCATTCTAGTATCGGAATGGCACCGTTCGAAGCTTTGTATGGATGGAAATGTAGAACCCCGATTTGTTGGCTCGAAGCGGGCGAGAAGCAATTCGCCGGATCGGAAATAGTTCAAGAAACAGCAGACAATGTGAAAGAAATTCGGGAGAGATTAAAGGCGGCACAAGACCAACAGAAGAGTTACGCGGACAAGAAGAGGAGATCGGTCGAGTTTCAAGTGGGCGATCGTGTCATGTTAAAGGTATCGCCATTGAAAGGGTTTATCTGTTTTGGAAAGCGTGAGAAGCTTAGCCCTCGTTTCCTTGGACCCTTAGTCATTTTGGAATGAATTGGATTGCAAGCCTACCGATTAGACTTGCCACCGAAAATGGATGGGATACATCCTACCTTTCACGTATGTTACCTTCGAAAATGTCTAGCCGAGGAGGAAAGTGTGATACCTTTGATGGAAATCCGAGTATATAATGGGAATCGTTGTGTGGAAGAACCGGAGGCGATATTGGAATCGAAAGTGAAAAAGTTGTGGCACAAAGAGGTAGTCATGGTTAAAGTTCAATGGAAGCACCATCGTGGTGCTAACATCACTTGGGAGTCTGAAGATGATATGAAGAAGCGTTATCATCATCTGTTTAGTCTAGGGTGAGATTTCGGGGGCGAAATCCCAATTAGGTGGGGAGGATTGTAACACCCGGAAATTTGTAAGGTAAGTATTTACTCCTCGCATTCTATTAATTGTGTTATTTGAGAAATTGAAGTCCTTTATATATGCATGATCATTTTTATGATGTTATATGAGTTATATAATTATCGAAATGTCTGACCTCACGCTCGTTATCGTTTTTGTCCAAGTTTTCGGGCTGTTGGGGGTGTGGCGGTCACTATCGCGGCGGATGTACCGCGAGTCATTAGGGTGGCGCGACTGTGACCGCGCGATAGTGACATTGTCACTATCGTTGGTCACTATCGCGGGAGATGTACCGTGAGCATTGAGCCTGGCGCGATTGTGACTCGCGACAGTGCCATCGTTGGGCACTATCGCCGTTGGGGTCTGAGGGTTAAATGAGATCCTTGACCGATTTCTAACTTCATTTTTTCACATTCCTCTTGTTTCTTTGGTGATTTTGAAGACTCCAAAACACATTCCTTCCTCTCTAAACCCTAACCCTCATTAATAACAATCAATTTGGTTGTTGGATTCTTGGTCTTGCATTTATTCTTTTCAAGGGAGCATTTACTAGGGTTTCTCAAAGTTCAACCTTCCTCTCCAAGTTCAATCTCTTCAAGCTAGGGTTTTCTATTTTCTAGGTTTTAATCAAAAACCTAGATTGTGAGTTTACTAACCTTTTGTTAAAACTAGATACACATCATAATCTACTACTTACCACTATCTTGCATCTTAACTTGAAATGTTCGTTTTGAATGTCTAAGTATTTGGGGTTTTCCTTATGTATACATGTTTATATATATCTTGCCATTAGGGGTGTTCACGGTCCGGTTTGGGCGGTTTAACCCCTCAGACCACAAACCAAACCGTAAGTGGCGGTTTATTGATTTTTCAAACCGAGCGGTTTGACATCAAGTGCCCAGACCGGTCAAGTCGGGCCACGGTTTGGTCGACCGGTTTAGACGGTTTGGACCTTTTAGTGGACTTTTAAGTTTAAACATAAAAACATATAAAACTTTGAATTTTAAAGGCTCGTTGGCTTGAGTCCATTTGAAATAAAGAACAAAGTTCACAAAAGTTAACTAAATATCCTAAGACAAAACACTAAAAAAAAGGAATATGCAAAGTGCAAATAAAATCAACGGCTTCACTTCTTCATTTTTCCGTTATTTGTATTCTACAATCCATAAAGATTTCAATCTTTTAAAATACCTTGGGCCTTTTTGTTTATACTTGGACATTTGGGCTTTATATCATCTATTCTTTATAATAAAGGTATGTATAAAAAAAATAAAAAATATATATTTATATATTTGGCGGTCGGTTTGGTGCAAACCGCCCAAAAAAATCTCTAAACCGCAGACCGGACCGCCAGACCGCTCAAACCGCCAAAAATGGTCCGGTTTGACTTGGTTCGACCAGTTTGAGCGGTCTAACGGTTTTTTTGAACACCCCTACTTGTCATGACTAAATGGAATACATAACTTGTTATTGGGATGATTTCTTACTTGAGACACCATTTGGTGGTATTATATCTACATGATGAAAATTGGGGTCATATTAGTCTTATATCGGACTTTATATTGATTGGGATGGTAATATTGTACCCATGGTTGGTATTGAGATATTCTTGGTTATAATGTGCCTTGAGACCTCCTATAAATTATGTTGGACGAACCAAGTCAGTAGACACTAGGAGGATGTAGTCTTGGGTGCCATCGTACTGGTATGTGCCTAGACCTTCGCCATTCGGGGTAATGCCATGGTTGTAGTCATCGGATGTGACGGGCCTTTCGAATGTCACTCTTAGTAGTTGGCATCAAGGTATATCGACTCTTTGGGTGGAACTTGATTGGTGCTATGGGTCTCCCCTATTGACTCCACATTTGATGAAATCTGGTTAACTGCTGATAAGAAGGGTATTTGTTTTTATATGTTATTTCTTGTGCAAACTCACTAGGCTTTTTGGCCTAACACTTGTTTGGTGTCGATGTGTATCTCAGGTTCTAGTGGTGCAGTCCCAAAGCAGGTTTAGATGCGCTTAGGTGAGAGCTTGGGGAAGGTGCTTTAGGGCGCACTTTTTGTGAAGACACTTTGGGTTTATAGATGACACCCTTTTTGTAATCTTCTTTCTAGCATAGAATCTTGATTAGTTGGTTGTCGTCTATTTTCCGTTATATTACAACTGTAATTAAACAGGTTTAAATATTTCCCTATTTTGGGAGGCTCTTGCTATGACAATTTAAATATACCACATGTCCGTTTTTTCATATTTTTGTTATCCCTATTTTTAGAGACTATTAGAAGAAAATAAATTGTTCTAGAAAATGAGGACAAAAAGGGGGGGGGGGGGAAGCAACTCAATTTAAGGCTTCACTCCCAAATCAGCCAAAGAATAAGATATAGGGAGGAGTTTTGCCCTACGACTACAAAACTAACCTAACACTAACTCTTTCATATATTTTTTATTGGAAGTAACCCTGATCCCATTGATAATGAGTAGAGCCAAATCAAGAACAACTTGGCACCTCCAAACCCAAATATTAGGAACTTATATTACTGGACTACAGACAAATTGGGTTTTTGTAGTCTAAAATGGTTTTTGTAGAACTCCAATTGTCATTAGGTGTTTTAGTAGAGTGTTTAAAGAGATTCAAGTTTATGGAACCAATATTTGTGTGTCTTATCTAAAGACGTTGCGATAAGTTTTTAGGATGAAGTTAACCGCTCTAACAGGTTTTCTCTGAAGTTGGGTAACCTAATTGGGGCAAAAAAAAACTTGTCATATTAATCTTTTTCTATGACATTTAAAAAAAAGGCTCTATATGGTCTCAAAAGATTCATCGTACATGGTATGACACTCTTTCTACTTTTGTTTTGGAAATTGGTTTTTCTTGAGGTAAAATTGACAATACCCTCTTTCTTAAGACACAAAGGTAATCTCATACTTGTGCATATATATTTGGATGACATCATTTTTTATGCCACTGATGAGTTAAGTTTTCAAAACTCATGTTAAGCAAGTATGAGACAAGCATGGTGGGGAAGTTAACATTTTTTCCTTAGATTTGCAACTTAAACAATCCGAAAAAGGGATTTCATAACCTAAAGAAAATATGTTAAAGATCTTTTAACGAAATTTGATTTTCACTAGTGCTCTTCAATAAAACATCAATGGCTCCTTCACTGAAATTAGATGGAGACTCAATGCCAAATCGGTGAACGTGACTAGTTATAGGGGGACGATTGATTCTTTGTTATATCTCATTACCAGTTGGCCCAACATAATGTACACATGTCTTTATGCAAGATATCGGATTAATCCGAAAGAATCTCATTTAGAATTGTTAAGCGTATTTTCAGATATTTGAAAGGTACTCCCAACCAAGGTCTTTGGTATCCCAAAGACTCAAGTTTTGATCAAATAGGATATTTAGATTTTGACTATGTAGGTTGCAAAATAAATAGAAAGAGCACTATTGGTAGTTGTCAACTTTAATGTTCGAGATATTATATCGATAAGAAATCAGTGGTAATCTGTGCAAGTATTCATGTATCAACGCAATCGTTTTATCAAGTAATAAAATGATAAGAACAAAGTATCATAGTTCACATGGATAGGTTTCTTAAGTTACAAGATCTCAAGGTGAAAAACTAATTTTAGATGGTGAATTCGAAAAAGATTTAGGTTTTTGGTTTTAAAACATAAAGTAAACAGATAGATAGAAAGGGTGTAGGGATTGGACAAAAAAATGTAAAAATGTGGGGAAAAAATGATGCTATAACATCACAATGTTGCTAAAGCAATAACTTGTTTCATCCAACTTCTTGGTAAGGCACTCATTCAAGATTAAGACTTTTATTCATTAGCGATGGATTTCTGTGAGAATAAGAGTTATAATGAGAACGTGAGAACAAAGTTTCGTATACATTCATATACCTTCATCTACCTATATTTACCTAGTTTTATCATCACCACGAAACTTTAACAAATCCTTACATGTGAAAGTGATTAAATGTATGTAAAAAACGTTCGTGAAAGTGACTAAAAGTTAAAGATACAGGTAGTTGAAAATATATAAAGTTAGACAAAAAAAATACAACTCATCCAAAAGCTAGAAGCATTCTCACCATTTCACCATAAATGTTGTTCTCACACAATCCAAATCTTTATCCATAAACTAACTCTCATATCTATATGTTAAGTGGAAGTTTATCAATGATAAAGATCGTCCTTTGTTGTAGCTTAAATGGAATGAAAACAGATCCTTTTGAATGTAAGCAACTTGTTCAACTATGCCTCTATATCATTCAAATTAATTTGTGCATGTTGGCTTATCTCAAAGGTCCAACTAACACATTTAACAAACGATCAATGTTCACAGACAACAAGCACACTTAGTACACCAAGGGGTTGTTTGTTTTTAAAAAAAATCTCTTAATGGCTCTTAAGTCTGAATCGTTCAGACCTTTTTACACATCACCTCTTATTAATCATAACTAAATTAAGGCTTCAGACTTTAGACCTCTTAAAAAACAAATGACACCTAAATATGCTCATAGTTTAAAGACAAGAAGTATACTTAGCTATCCAAGAAAAATGTTCCTTGCCACCCTTAGATATACATACGATGAAACAATATTCAAATATCTTCTTTAGTTTTTTTTTTTTTTTTTGGACAACCTAACATCAAGTTATAACACCAAAATCCATTCTGACAAGTTCTCAACTTTAGCACAAAAATCACCAAATAAATTGTTTTCACCTCTATAGCCAAAGCCGAAGATGCGGTTGCTAGAAGTTGCTATGCACAAGTCTTATGGATGAAATATGAACTTTCTAATTATGGTATGTTGTTCTCATAGATTCCCATCTTCTATGACAACTCAAGTGTCATTGTCAAAAATCATATTCTTCATTCTCGGACCAAGCATATCAATATCAGATACCATTTCATCGGAGACCATATGTTGAAAGGTGATGTTGAACTACACTATATTCCCACCAACTATTAACTCTCTAATTTGTTCAATAAGCCTCTTGATGAAGCACTATTTAGTTTTCTAATTGAAAAGTTCACTATTTTAAACGCTGAAAGTTGAGTTGATAAAGTATGTCTTAGTTGAACTCTGGCTTGACACTTAATCTTGTAATTATGTATCTTTTTTTTATAAGGGTATCCTGGGCGTTTGGCCCAGACTAATCCCTTGGCAAGTAGAGCCTATGGCCCAGCTGCTAAGCGTGCAGCCCTGAGTTTATCCTCAGTGGCCACAATGCTGCGAGTGGGGCTCGAACCCGGGCAACCGCTATGAAGTCCCCAGGCTCTTACCACCACGCCACAACCTTGTGGTTTGTAATTATGTATCTTCAAGGTCATTAAACGACCACACACCAAAATGTACAAGTATGTCTCTCCGACCCGAAGTGAATGTATGCTATGTGATTCGAATTGGTCGTCGATTCTACTTACATGGTGACTTGTAACACCCCTGAAAACCGAGAAATAACATTTCACAAAAACTCGAAATATAATATATCAACTTGAAATTTCTTCTCAACAAAAGTAAAACTTAGGGACTACTAGTATAATTATAAATAATGCATTTGAAAGATGACATCCAAATTTAGAGCAAACCACAGGGAACAATAATGTAATTCACTCTATGAATAATAATATATTATAATTAAACAATAAAACATACTTCAATCAGATAAGTTTTTATTTATTTGATTGTAAATACAAATAATGAAAACATAAACCTATCACGCATACTCGCATTCTTTTTATAACAATAAAGTCAAACAACTTCTTCACCAGGCCTCCTTTGTTCAATGAACACAAAAAACAAAAATAAAATGCCTATTCCATCCGTGTAACGTAACAAAATTCCCTATCGTAATCTGTCCCTTTATATTGTAACTTTTCTTTAAAGACGGCGTTAGTTTTGAAACACTTCTAGACGCGATTCTTTAATGCGGGAAATACTAGCAACATAAATGCCAAGAAGGAACCTAAAAGCATCTTGATGGCATACCCAATTGGATCTTGATTAAGACCATCACCGTCACTCGTTGACATTGTGATTGCCGTAGCAGAAGGCAATGCTTCGATAACTGCATCAGCCAGATCGGTGATGAAGGTAGAGGTACATCCGAGAGCAGGGACACGTCCCCAATTTTCAACCCCCGATTCAAGGCCAAACTCCTTGTACTCCATTTCCATCTCTTCTAGTGTCTCTATGTGCTCGCTCACAAAGCTGGATATTCAAATATTAACTTAACCGTAAACAATAATAACATTTGTGTGTATGCATATGAGAGAGAGAGAATGGTATTATCGATTTACTTAAGGTAAACCAAACATGCCCAGTAATCGTTACACTTTTTAATTAACTAAATGACAATTGTACCCTTAACAAGAGACTAATGAATTTCTCCATATCATAATAATTAAGGGTAGAATTAGAAAGCAAGCACTTACTTTTGAAAGTGGACATTTATTTTGGACAAACTAAAATAGAAATGTAGACAGTTAATTTTACATAAAAACTTTCAACAAAAGGTAAACATGGGATTGGGCAATCATCATACTCCAATACTCAACACTTACTAGCAAAGACCGATTGGAAGAAACATCACAAGACTGAAATGAAGTAGTGATGAAATCTGAAAGGAGGTCGTAACGGACACATTTATTGGTATATTCCATAAGTAGTTCCGGATGCCTACTAATTTTAGTTCTTTATTTAATCAAACAATGTGGTTCAGAAAATAAGGAATTAGTTTCTATAGCTGGTGCACATTTGTTCATGGGGAAAACAGGAACAGTGATAAACGAACATACACATATTGCTATAACCGTGGGTCAAAAATCATATCACACGTTCTCTATCAGATAAAGGGAAAAATCATTAGCAAATTAAGGTTTCCGTTAGAATAGTTACCTAACAGGAACTGCTAGGAGACTCTTCACACCTTTTTTGCCAAGCTCAACAAGTACTTCATCAGTGTACGGCTTCAACCACTGAACGGGCCCAACTCGACTCTGATACAAAGGAGACAAAATTTAGAACCACCGTAAATAAATAAATAAATAAAAACGAACCATCATATGTGCCTAATTATTTTAGTAATTTTTCTCATATTTCCTTGTTTTTTTCTTTTTGCTTTTGTTATGAAAGCCAGGGGTCTTCATGTCTCTCTATCCTGTGGGGTCTGTGTGAGATATATTGGATCTGTTTGGTTTGATTTGGTTTTAGGAAGAAGCTGACAGTTCATCAGAAATAAATCTATACTATATTTATACTATATTATAAAGGTGACATAAAAAACTCTTAAAAACAACTGTTAAAGCTTAATGTACCGCTATTTAATGTTAATTACTTAAAACTTAAATAAAGAATGAAAACTAAATCTCTTGCTATTTAATCATTATCTCTAACAATTTTAAACCCCTAAAATCACTCATCATTTCAACTTCCTAAAAAATCAAATTTTAATATAGAATATTAACTAACTGATAAACATAATCAAAACGAGATAAACATCTTAATTTAAATATAAAGAATTTAAAATATATTATTTTTTATATATAAAACATTTTAATCATTATCTCTAACAATTTTAACTCTCTAAAATCACTCATCATTTCAACTTCCCAAAAAAACAAATTATAAATATAGAATTTAACTAACTGATAAACATAATCAAAACGGGATAAACATCTTAATTTAAATATAAAGAAATTTAAAATATACACGATAATCATTTAATTCTATCTATATTTATATTTATACTATATATTATAAAGATGAGATAAAAAACTCTTTTAAAACTTAAATAAAGAAAGAAAACTAAATCTCCTACTATTTAATCATTATCTCTAACAATTTTAACTCCCTAAAATCACCCATCATTTCAACTTCCTAAAAAGTCAAATTTTAAATATAGAATATTAACTAACTGATAAACATAATCAAAACGGGATAAACATCTTAATTTAAAATATATAAGATAATCATTTAATTCTAACAAAATACTTATTTTTTTATATATAAAACATTATATTATTAAACCTAAATTAAACAAATTTATAAAAAAAATGTTATCACTTTCTTAAAACCATCCAAAACCGTACTGTAAATCGACAAAAAAACAAAAAATAAAAGAAAATATTAAAATCGTGATGTATCTCGCTGCATTGCGCGAGTACGCTTCTAGTTATATTATAAAGATGGCATAAAAAACTCTTAATTACAACTCACTAAGCTTTATGTACTATCATTTAAAGCTATCTACTTAAAATCTCTTAAAAATAACTACTAAAGCCTAATGTACTGCTTTTAACCCTAATTAATATATTTCATCCTTATCCCTCAAAATCCTTATCTCTAATCCCCAAACCCTAAAATTATGAAATTTGAATTCTAATAAACATAATCAAAACAGGATAAACATCTCAATTTAAATATAAAAAATTTAAAATATATAAGATAATTAATGAATTTTAACAAACTACTTAATTTTTTTTTATATAAAACACATTATATTGTTAAGCCTAAATTAAACAAATTTATATATAAAAAACCATTATCACTCAATAAAAACCATCCAAAATCGTACTGTAAATCAATAAAAAACAAAAATTAAAAATAAACATTAAAATCGTGATGTATTAAGCATTATGTACTATTATTTAATGTTAATCTACTTAAAATCTCTTAAAAAACAATTAATGAAGCAATATGTACTACTTTTAAATGCTTTTAACCCTAATTAATATATTTCATCCTTATCCCCAAAATCCTTATCTCTAATCCCCAAATCCTAAAATTATGAAATTTGAATTCTAATAAACATAATCAAAACAGGATAAACATCTCAATTTAAATATAAAAAATTCAAAATATATAAGATGATTAATGAATTTTAACAAACTACTTAATTTTTTTTATATAAAAAACATTATATTGTTAAGCCTAAATTAAACAAATTTATATATAAAAAACCATTATCACTCAATAAAAACCATCCAAAATCGTACTGTAAATCAATAAAAGACAAAAAATAAAAATAAACATTAAAATCGTGATATTTTTACTAACAATACCTTAAAATTACATATCTTATTTTTTTAAATTACACTATTAGAAAAGTATTGTCGATATCTTTAAAGTAAGTCAATTATTGAATATTTTAAATTTTTACACAATTTGTCCGATATATATCTACAAATCCATCTACACTAATTTATGTAAAAAAATGTATTGTTTTCGTATATTTCATTTAATTAAGTGTTTTTAAATGTATATCAAATAAAAACTTTTTAATATAATTATTATTTATTTTTTCAAAAATATAAACTAAAAGTTATTGTAATGAAAAATAAATAATCAACTAACAACCACACATTTTCATTGTTTTATTTATTTTCATGGATCATTATATCAAAAAATAATGATTTACATGGTAAAATATACAGGGTTCATGAACCTGTATTTCATATCAAACAAAGCATATAAGGTGGCATTTGGTAGGCAAACATGATTGAATTGTATTAAACAAGACAGAACTGGATGGGGGACATGACTAGACATGATAAGTGTCCGTCTTGTTAATCGGTTATTTATTTTTCATTTCGATAAATTTAAGTTTATATTTTTTTTAAAAATAACTACGTTATAACTTTTTTTGATACACATTTAATTAAATAAATTATATGAAAATGATACATTTTTTATTAATAAATATAGATAAGTTTCGATTTTGTTCTTACATAAATAAGAAAAAAGATAAAAAAAATTAAACGCAACTTAAAATAGAAAAGATTTTTTTGGATTAGTGTAGACCGATTTGCACATTAATCACATGCAACTTACTGTCATCTCCCAGAGTAGCTATTTTTTTGCTTGTTTCTTTTCGCATAAAACTTTAAAAATATTCAATAATTAATCTTTTTGAAAATGTCGACAAGACTTTTTTAATTGTGTAATTTACAAAATGAAATATATATTTTTAAGGTATTGTTAGTAAAAAATATCATTAGCTAATTAATATAATCTATACTATATCTATACTATATTATAAAGCATGTATAAAAAACTCTTAAATACACGTTATTAGGCACAAGGTAACATCATTTTATGCAAGATTTTAAAAATCTCTTAATTTACAAGTATCAAAGCACAAGATACATATTACTACTACAGACTTCTAACACCCACCAATTTGGTATGTTGATGACACTAATATTTAGTGCCATTATGCTCTTTTTATCTTGTTTTTAGAATAGTTTTTACCTTCTAATCCCAACCTTTGAGTCATTTTAGTTCTTTATTTTCTCTTTTCTTGTTTCATGGAGCTAAAGTGTTGAATGACGTGTTTTGCGACTTGGAATGGCTGATTTATATCTATTTTTGGCATATTTATTACTGCAGACCTATGTTGCAGCATCTCTGCAGCATCAGACATCAAACAGCCGAATGAAGAGAAAAAAAGGGGCTTATTTTGGACAGCTCAAGGAGATCTTTTGGGCAGATTTTGTGAACCTTCTAGATGGAAATATTAGTTGGATATTATCTTTTTGAATCTCCTTTTGTTTATTTGAATTATTGTCACCAACTTTAGTACTATTATTATTATATTAGTGTAAAATGTCTTTTTTGCCCTCTCCTTCCTAGTAAATATATAACAGAAAACTCAGAATGTTCTTATTTAAGGAGAACAAACATAAGTTCTCTTGGAAGTTGGAAGAACTTAAATGAATGACCTGATAAGCCAATTTATGATCGTTGTCGATTCCTCTTGCTTTGAGTTCTTGCATGATTAAGTAAATGCATCCCTCCATCTGATCTTTATATGGATCCCCAGCATCTCTAACACAAGTAACTGGTACCCCATGGGCGCTAAAGAATATCATCACCTACAAATCAGCCGATAACCATAAATTATAAAAGTAAATTAAATAATATAGATCTGTAGTTCTCGTATATTGTCATAAGCAATCTACAATAGAATATACCTCCTCAGGTGAACCAAAACTTTGCAGTTCCTTCTCAATTAAGTCAGCCATAGACTTGACGTAACCTTGGCGCTCATACCAAGACTGGATAATAGCAACAGGAAGTCTTGACAAAATTTTGTCCTCCCTGCAATAATCTCAGATTAAATGTGCTTACGATAGTGCTAAAATAAAATGACTGCAAGAAAACAGAACCATTTAGGATACAAAATGAAATCATAAGTTTACCTAAAGAGGCTTTGGAGAAGACGAATACTTGAACCAGTTGTAGAAATAGAAAATTGAGGATAGAGGGGAAGCACGACAAGCTTCGTAATTCTGTCTCTCTTAATCTGTCATGGTAAGAAATCAGTATCATCTTTAATAGTTTGAACAAGAAATTCAAGTTGGAAAGTGGTATGATCTTAACCTTTTCCCGACTAAACCATCCTTTCACCAAGAAGGAAGGGTGTAAATGGAATTTGAAAATAGGCCAACATATAAAACCCTAAAGTATGATCGCGATTAAAAGAACGCTTGATGACAAAACAGAAAATTTAGCAAGAGGATCAAAAGAAAAAAGAGTGTCCTCTGACATTCATGTCACTCAAAACCAATCATGATTGTTAAAACTGCTGAAAAGATAGCATTATTTGCATACTAAATATGAACAGAGCTAGTAAGAGAATTGAGTTGTACTAAAAAACAAATAAAAAGATTCAACATATTGTACTCAACCAAATCAAAATTTTGTATGTGAAAGATTGTATGTCTGGTTGCAAATCAAGAGTCATTTGCTCTGGAACCTAGCTTTGCATGTATGGGCCATTCTTATTAATGTATCATCTGAACTTGATGAATTAATCTTATAACAAAACATATCCAAACTCTTGATTGTAAATTTAGATGGAGGAGTTAAATGTACGTAGTGGATAATTACATTTTTGACACAAAAGTTGATTACATTAGACAAGAAGAAGAAAAAAAAGACCATCTATCTATTAACAAAATTTAATTTCTTATACCATTGGCTAGTTATTGTTTCCTAATCAAGTGAAATATTGATATTACATGCAACACATGGACCTTTCACCTAGTTGTCTAAAATGCATTATTCAAATCCAGGAAATTTGATACATTGGCCCAGGGTTCATTGCAAATGCATGCTCTAGCAATATGCAATATTACAGAAAAATAAAGAGGCCGACATAGATGAGATTATAGACCCAAATATCAAATTGGGAACAGTAACATATGCTGAAATAGAGTAGTTAAGGTCCCAGTTGATTTATCCAGATACATGGCTTTCTCTAAAATGTCATGGTTGCGACTTGCGAGATCAAGCAAACATCAGTTTCAGTATCATTTGTCATACCGTGACTTAGTTTTTGGATGGAGAAGGGTGCATAGTTTTATAGCATAACAGAAAACTAGAATCTAATCCACATAGAACCTGGACGAAACAACGAATGATGGTCCATCCCAATGGGCCTGGCTTCTATAAATGAAAATTTTCTGCAATTTGAAGGTTTCAAACAAGTCTAAATGGTTTATTCACACTGTTATTTGCCTGCTGAACAGCTTCCTCAGTGAATGGGTGCCAGTAACGCATTGCAACATAGACATTAGCAGGTACTTCCTTTGCTTCAAGCGCCATTCTTAGAGCATCAGCCTGCAACAAACAGCAAGAATGATGAATGTGTTTTGAAATGCAACATAGAAAGACATTAAACTACCTGCTAGTTCAGAAATACTTAATGTCCATCCATATGAGAGATATCCTAATTTTGCTTAGTTTCTATTATCTTTTGGGCTGGCTTTTAGCCATGTGCATCTTGAATGGAAGATGTTATAGTTAGTATTTAATTTATCCTTGGCTGACTAGGGGTTGCTTTGAAGTCACCATAGTCCTAAGCTGTAGTCAATTTTATTAGCATTTCAACAATCTACTGAGTACGCAATGATCTATTCTCTTTACGGAGTCTAGGAGTTAAAAAGTTACTGGTTTGAATTTGTGCTAGCTTTATTTTCCTTTCAATTACTTTCCTCCGAAAGTGTTAGCCGTGCTTTGGTGTTAGTTTTCACTTATCCTTTGACAGGCTAGTGTGTTTTCTTCATGAGCAAGACTTGGTTTTAGAATAAGATGGTAGCTGATGGATGGAATGTGTTTGAATAAAAAACAATCCTGTGTGGTGTTCATACATAAAGTGCCAAGAGCCATTCCAAGCCATTTGAGTTTATCCGCTTCTATTTGTAATAAAGATTTCAAGGTAATCAATATTAATATAGATACATACATGAGCAATAACCAAGATTTCCATAAGGTCATACATCTAACCTGCTCATCTGTTATCTTCCGCAGAGGTGAACCACCTCCAATGGAAGCATACCCTTCTTTACTTTTGGGTGCTCTTAGTACGGAAATGAGTTGCGCTAAGGGTTGTTGTAGGAACCGAAACAACCTTGGGAGACGAATGATATCCTGTCCCAATAAAACAAAATTATAGTACAACAGAAATATGGAAACCGTGCATCACAATGATAATAGAAATGGAATTGCTTATAACAACAAACATACCGGGTCTGCAAATAGATTATACAAAAAGGGTTGAACATCATTAAGTGTCTCTGGACCTCCGAGATTCAAAAGAAGTACTCCAACCTTATCCTCCTCAATGTGGGAATGAGATTCAGTAGCACTCAAAGGGTGTGTCCACACCCCTGCAGAGCAAAACGTTTTTCCAGATAAACTTTTTTTCTGAATGGGCATGCGCAATTGCAAGTTCCAAAAGGTGCTTCCAGTTGTATCAGAGCTCCAAGATGATCGACATGTTATTTCACATGTGCGGTTGCAAGCAGGAACTTGAACACCTCTCTGAAAGCATAAACTACAGGTAAAAAGAATTGTTAGAATTTGAGTTAAATTGTAAAAAACAAACTGTGGTGAAATTTTGTAACTAGTCATAGTCACTCTAACTATTGAAGGTCTCCACATATTTTGGATTATTTAGCTAAATGACCTTCGGACAAGTTTTTTTTAAATCCATGGCCTTATGACGAGTTCATTTTTATATCCATGACCTTCTGACAAGTTTTGAGAATGTTTTCGCATAACAGAAGAACGTTTTTTTTTCCGAACACAAGAATTCCTAGAAACCTGTTAGAAGATCATGAATTTCAGAAAAAAAAAAAAAAAAAACGTTTCAGAAGGTCATATAGCTAATAACCCACATATTGTGGGTGTCGACAATAAACTAAACGCCATTTTGTGCAAGGATAGTAGCAAAGACAATGATATCTCTGCCCATAACTTTTCATAACCAAAAGATTAGCTGCTAACCTTTGACCTTTTGGGATCTTTATGGATAGTTAAGAATCAAGAGGAAATAATTGCAGAAAATTATGGGCATATAAAAAAAATGGCAAGACATTCCTGAACTGAACCACAGTTCTAGAAATTCATGAATGACGCCTATTTTCCATGTCTTTAACAAATCAAACCAATTACCTACTGATACAAACAGATCTGGCATTACGTATTCCAGGAGAGGAGCAAGTAAGAGTAAATAAGTCTTTTGTATAAGTAGAGGTCGTTAGTCGGTTGGGTCAGATGCGTTGTAGTGATATAAAAAGAGAGTAAAGGTGAGATGGGGAAATATGTTTTGTGTTCTGTTGTAAGGAGAAGAGTCCAACATCTCGAATCGTTGGAGTGATTTCAATACAAATCATTACATCTGACCATATCGATTGCAATCCCTAGTTGAATTTTCAGGCGAGGGTAAAGAAATTTGTAGAGATGGCAGCGCCACTTAAGGGAATCACGGAAGAGATTTACGTAAGTCAATTCATCAATGGCTTAATTCCGAAAATTAGGGCAGAAGTACGGTTGCTATCACCGGTGGGATTGGCCAAGGCAAAGGAGATCGCATCCATGGTAGAGGAACGAAATAAAGCTGTAAACAAAAGTAGATGGTCCAAGGCAACGTCCTTTAAAAGAATTGGGGAAAACAATTAGGAGGATAAAGGAAGTACGAATGGTGGTATTAAGAATGGAAGTGCAAAGGTTCCTGAATTCAGAAGGTTGACTGATAAGGAGTTGCAGTTAAGAAGATCGCAAGGCCTGTGCTACCGCTGCGATGAAAAGTATGCAAGAACGTGAAATAGAGGTATCTTTAAACTCAATTGTGGGATTTTCCACACCGAAAAAAATGAAGTTACAAGGAATGGTGGGCGAACAACAGGTAGTAGTGTTGATTGATAGCGGTGATTCGCACAACTTCATATCTTTCAATTTGGTGGCAAAACTGGGGCTGTCGATTCAAGAAACCAGCGGGTATAGCATTTCGATGGGGGCAGGTGAAGGGGTTCGCAGCAAAGGAGTATGTAAGCAGGTAAAGGTATGGATGCAAGGTATAGAAATCGTACAAGATTTTTTGCCATTACAATTAAGCAACTCAGATTTGATACAGGGAACGATGCAAGTTAATTGGGGTACTCAGACTATAAAATTTGAATGGGGAAATGAATGCGTGAAGCTAAAGGGGGATGAAACGTTAGGGAGAACTTTGGTTTTTTTGAAATCGATGATCAAAACGTTAAGGCACGAGAAGCAAGGATTTCTGATTGAATTGGCACAGGTTGAGGCACAAGCGGACATAATCCAAAGTTGTCCCACGAGTATTGAAGAGGTGATACAACAATTTGATGAAGTCTTTCGAGACCCAAGTGGTTTGCCACCGATTAGAGGTAATGAACACAAGATCGAACTTCGACGTGAATTTGAACCAATTAATGTGAGGCCCTATAGGTACCCTCAGTACCAAAAAAATGAAATCGAGAAATTGGTAAAGGAGATGCTTGAGTGCAGGGATTATTAGACCCAACCATAGTTCTTTTTCAAGCCCGGTTTTATTAGTCAAGAAGAAGGATGGCCGTTGGAAGTTTTGCATAGACTATCGAGCCTTGAATAAAGGCACGATCCCGGACAAATTTCCTATTCCAATAATAGAAGAGTTGTTGGACGAATTAGAGGGAGCTAAGTGGTTTTCGAAATTGGATTTAAAGGCGGGATATCACCAGATTCGGATGAAAGAACATGACGTACACAAGACAATTTTCTGGACGCACGAGGGTCATTACGAATTTCTCGTAATGACTTTCGGTCTAATGAATGCCCCAACAACTTTTTAGTTGTTGATGAATGATATTTTTAGACCGTTCTTACGGAAACTCATTCTAGTTTTCTTCAATGATATATTAATATACAGTAAGTCTGAGAAAGAGCATGTGGAGCATTTGAGAGTGGCTTTGGGCTTGTTAAAACAGCATCAATTATATGCTAATAGAAAGAAATGTGAGTGGGGTTTGCAACAGATTAGCTACTTGGGTCATATTATTTTGAAGGAGGGAGTGTCGATGGACCAAACAAAGGTAGAAGCCATGCTACAATGGCCAACACCGAGGACGGTGTAACACCCGGCTTTTCGTAAGTAAGTTTCCACCTTTCGTTGGTGATCTCTCCGCCTTTCGCCTATCTTTTGAGTGGAAAACGTTGTGCCTTCGAATCTTAAATCGACCCATGCGTGAATCGCGAGTTTTTGGACTTTTCGAGCCTCGGTACCTTTGGCGCGATTGTGTCACTATCGCCGGGGCACTATCGCGGGGAGAGTGTTAGCCGCGGTACACTCCGCGCGATTGTGCCACGCGATAGTGACAATGTCACTATCGCCAGGCACTGTCGCGTGCGGGGTTTGACCGAATTAAAATCGGATTTTAGCCTCATTTTTCATTCAAAACTCATTCTCTTCTATTGTTACTCTCTCTCAACCTCTCCCTTTCATAAAGACCGAACCCTAACCCATTTTGGGGGTTTTTCTCTCCCCAAACCTCATGATTCTCATTCATCTAGCTAGTTGGGAGCTTGAACCACAAAACCTTCATCTTCATCCTCCTCATAAAGTTCAACGGTTGGGAGCTCGGGTTGAAGTGTTGGATTGGGTGTTCTCGGAAGTCTCATCGTCTTCAAGGGTAAGTTTTCTTGTATTAAGGTTATAAATGCTCCATTGGTGGTTTCTTAGTGTTTGATATCTCAAATCTCGGATCTGATGGTTTTGGAGAAATTAGGGTTTTGATCTTGTTGGGATCTTGGTATTTTTATGTTTGGAGAATGTTTCATTACGGTTGATTATGGATATTTATGGGTTGGAATGTTCGGATCTAGGTTTTGGAAGATTTCGGCTTAAGGATTCAAGTGGTCTTCAAAGGAGCTCGTTGGGTGAAATCTAGATTTAGCCTAAATCTAGCGAGGTGAGTTCAAGATGATTTACGAAAACGGTGTACATGCCAAAATGTTATTTTAAAATGTTTATGTTTTACACCAAATTGTTAACTGCTGATAAGTTTGAGTATTTGTTTATATCCATCTTTATAAACTCATGAAACATGCATTTTTGATGATTTTGGGCTTGTTGACAAATAAAGCATTTTGATGTGTTTCTTTGACTTATATTATATAAATGGAGCCCATTTGATGTAAATGTCATTTACATGATTTTGTACTTACTTCTATTTGGAAAATGTGCGTAACTGTGTCACGGGGTATTTTGGGAAATAAGAGTAAAGAGTTTCATTGGAAAAAAAAAGGGGTTGCCTCAAGCAATGTTGAGTTGGTGTTATTTTATACTTTTGGGTCGTTGTGTCTTCGTCAGTCGGTTAAACGTGTTTTAATGTTTACAAAGGCTTTCGTTGGAAATTTAAGCAAGTGTTGGGCCCTTGGCTCGGTTTTGACTAAATGAGTCGTGAGGACATTTGTCCGGATTTATAACCGTCGTGGGTTTTAAGTGTTGACGATTATTTCGTGTCTTTGGCGAGTTACATGCTTGGGTGCTTTGGTCATTCTTTTGGAGTCATGTAATGATAGATAGTGTTGTAATGGATCCATAGGCACGTAAGTCTGTCGGTTATGTAAGGCCGGAGGTTTTGGGTTACTTTTAGTGACCGCTCTGGTTTGCTAGCGAGTAGGCAATAAGCGGCACGAGCCGTTGAGGTGTAACTCGTCTAGGTTGGATAGGCACCCGCGTCCGTAAGTCCTTGGGGTGGAACTCGACGGAGTAGGGCTAGAGGCAGTAATACGGATTGAGGTTGTGATGTCTGGTATGGCATGGGAACTAAGTCCGGGATACGTGGTGAAATCCAACAACATCAAGGGTGGCCCCATTCACGTGTTCTCGCCACCCAAGATGGAAACGTTTAGAGGACATGTAAGGAAGTCGCGTGAACGGCCTACTTACGTGTTCTCTATTCTCGATGTTTACGGATCTCCTCATCGTTGATTCGTGGTATTGTATTTGGGTTGTTATGTGGTCGACGATAAATGATGGCTTTAATATTGGGTTTCCCCCACGTATATTAAGGCTTGAATGGAATGCGTCATTCCTACGTTTTCAGTATTTGGTTTCCTTTCATTTTATGGTTGCGTGAGTTTTGGGTTAAATATAAGTTTACGAAAGACGTTTTATAATGGAATCTTTCTGTAAAACATCTGGGTTTGGTTAGCGATCAACGTGGTGTCTCTTTTGTTTAAAATGCATGTTTATTGGTTAATGAGTCGTTTCATAAGCAAAGCATATCATTTTGAAAGATTATGACTTTAATTGCATTCTTACATTTTAAACGATTTATTTATATATGTTGAAAACTCTTGAGCTCACTAGGCGTTAAGCCTAGCCCTTTTTATTTGTCGGCATGTGCATCAGGTTCCAGTTGGGGGTTGGGTTCTAGCAAGGCCATGAAGAGTAGAGCCTTAACTTGACACAAGAGTAAGTACTTGGTGAAGTCTTCCGCAAGTTGGAGATAGCGATGTTATTGGGTTTTAGTAGCACCCGTCCTTTCGTAGTCTGGATGTCTAGGTTGAAGGTGTGTATTGAGGTTAAATCTAAACTTGTGGTAGTAGATGATACGTTTATTTGACGTATTTAGAAAATTTTAAATAAGTCGTTATTTCCAAATTTGAGGGTGTTACAGACGGTCACTCAACTACGAGGATTTCTAGGGCTAACGGGATATTACCGTAAGTTTGTGATGAGGTATGGGGTTATTGCGCGACCCTTGACAGAATTGCTTAAAAAAGGGAAGTTTGAGTGGAATAAAGAGGCAGAATTAGCTTTCAACGAGTTAAAAAAAACAATGATGGAAGCACCAGTACTCCTATTTTTCATTTTCAGTTATCATTTATCATCGAGACGGATGCATCAGGGGAGGGGTTAGGAGTTGTTCTGATGCAGGAAGAAAGACCTATTGCTTTTTACAGCCAAACGTTGGGCATTCGAGCAAAACAGAAGGCAATATACGAGAAAGAATTAATGGCGGTCGTCTTTGCAATAGCAAAATGAAGAGCATATTTGTTGGGAAGGAGGTTTACGGTTCGAACGGATCAACAAAGCCTTAAATTTCTGCTCGAACAAAGGGTGATTGACCCCCAATACCAAAAATGGGTAGTCAAACTCTTGGGTTATGAGTTTGATATTGTATATAAGTTGGGAAAGCACAACTTAGCAGCTGATGCTTCATCAAGAAGGAGTATTGAATGTGCAGTAATAGGCGGACCGCAGTGGCGGCAGTGGGATGTCATCAAGGAAGAAATTTCGAATGACGAGATGTTGGGGAAAATATTTGCAGAAATTCAGGAGGGTTAGGTGGAGCACAAGGGATTTTCAGTAAGGCAACACTTGAGACAGATTAGTTTTACCCAAGTCATCATCATTGATTGCGACGATATTGGATGAATTTCATAGTTCGCCGATGGGAGGACATTCGAGAGTAGAAAGGACATTTCAAAGAGTGGTGGCCGAATTATTTTAGGTAGGTATGAAAAAGGATGTAAAGAAGTTTGTTCGTAATTGTGAACTATGTCAACGAAATAAGGTATTTACGGGGTCGTCGGCGGGTCTTTTGCAGCCAATCCCATTACCTTTGAAAGTTTGGGATGAAATCACGATGGATTTCATCGGGGGATTACCAAAGTCTGGGGGTTTTGACACGATTATTGTGTTTGTGTGTTTGTGGACAAATTGAGTAAGTACGCACATTTTGTGCCTCTTAAACATCATTTTGACGCTCCGACTGTAGCTGACCTTTTTGTTAAGAAAGTAGTCAAATTGCATGGTATTCCCCAAGTGATCATTTTCGGACCGAGACAAAGTGTTTGTGAGCAGATTTTGGAAGGAAAAACTTCAAGGTACTAAATTGGCTTTTTCTACAGCCTACCATTATAACAACCCAAACAAGGACATATAAAAATAATATAATAATCCATGCCAAAACGGCCCCAAGCTTACAATTTAATTCAAGGTTTGCCACGACAACCTATTACACAACTGAGATTTTAAGAAAGATAAACTAAGGTGACGTTCTTCTAGTCAACTCCCGCTACACCTTCTCTTTACCCTTAGCAGTTCACTCTAGCTCACGCCTGCCTGAAAATTTTTAGATTTGAAAGAGCGAGGGTTAGACCGAAGGTCTAGTGAGTCCCCTCTAACGATTAAGCAACAATACAAACATCAAACTTTAAATCAAAACAGATTTATAAGCATCACATGAGTAATTCACACTACCGACCACACTACCGTCGTAGACGGTGTGTCTAACTCGCACTGCCTTAATTTTGGGACACACCCCCAATGACATAAAAGGGCCACACTCCCCGGTACGAGCAGGCGGGCCACACTCCCCCACTTAGGTCACAACTTCCGAAAATAATGTATGCATACATTTAAATGTCAACAAGTTATAAACTCGCTTAAATAAATTTAGAACATGCCAACACAATAAATCAAAGTCTTAATTAAACCTTCATAAGCTTTCATTAATAAAACATTTAGTTCAGAAAACTCACCTGAGGTCCTGATCAAAGTTTCCTCTAGAACCGGTCCTAAGGCACAAGAGTAACATCGGTAAATCTCACGGTAAATCCCGAAATTAGAGAATCCTATAAATCAAGGCTACTGGAGAAAAGTTGGGTTTAAATTGGAAACTCTCGGATCCAAACTATCCAGAGAACTGGGTCACCCACCCGACCAGAACCGCCCAGACCATCCTCGCCCGGGGTCGATCGGCGCCCGGCATCGACCGGGTCTTCCCCTCCCGGTGTCGACCGTGATCTCAACCCCCGGTGTTGACCGGGGCTTTGCTCCTGGGGTCGCCCAGCACCCCACGCCCGGGGTCACCCGGTCCCCCAACCCGGGGTCGCCCGACACCCCACGCCGGAGGTCACCCGGTCCCCCAACCTGGGGGTCGCCCGGCACTTCAATGCCCGGGGTCCCCCGGTCCCTGCGACAACCCAAACCGAAACCAAAAATCCACAACTCGCGATTCGTAAACCCAAAATCAACACAGAAAAAGGAAACACATAACAATCCATTAATTGAACTATAATCTCCCTTACCCCTTAGATCGATTAACAATCATCTGAACCAAAGGAACCCTCACCACTGCCGATTCTAAATAAATCCCCAAACTGAATTTCCATAATAAAAGTAACTTTATACCACTAATCATAACCTACTAACCCAAATAACTTTAATCAGAGTTAGAAATTACCTTGGAAAATTCGATGAATGCTTGAAATCCACTCCTTTGCCCTCCCTCTCTCCCTATTCCAAACCTTAGCCGCCAGAGACAAAATGAGATAGGTCCTAGGGTTATCTCTTAATTATTCCCTTTTTACTCTCTAGGCCCTTAAACTAAAGACCTTGCGAAAATTCCCCCAAGGACTAAATCATCACATTTGAGTACGGTTATTACAACCATCCTCAATCAGATGGCCAAACATAAGTGGTCAATAGAACTCTAGAATAGTACTTAAGATGTTTCAATGCTGTACTTAGGTTGAGTTTTGGTACAACACAACATTTCATGGATCACTACAATGCTCGCCATTCAAGGTTCTGTATGGTCGAGAGTCGAGACCCACCTCCAATTTTTAAGTACACAGGTGGAGCTACAACGTTACAAACTGTTGATGAGATGCTTCAGGAAAGAGATGTCTTTTTAGATGAACTTCGCATACAGCTCATTAGAGCGCAACAAAGGATGAAAAATCAGGCGGATAAACATCGCACGGATCGGGAGTTTGCAGTGGGGGATCTCGTGTTCTTAAAACTACAACCATACCGGCAAAAATCCTTACGAACTCGTTCAAACCAGAAATTGGCAGCTCGATTTTATGGTCCATTTCCAATCGTAGCCAGGGTTGGAAGGGTGGCTTATAAACAGCAATTACCTTCGACAACTCGACTGCATCTCATATTTCATGTTTCTCAATTGCTCGAAGCCAGAGGCCAACTACTGTCATCAAGAGATATCCCTGAGCAGATTAGTGAATAGGGTATTCTTATGGTCGAGCCTGAGTCATTATTGAATTGTGGGACAACAACAAATGGGGAGCTGGAAGTGTAAATCAAATGGCAGGGACTGCCGTATTTTGAAGCATCATGGGAAGCTTTCGACAAGATTAAAGATGCCTTTTCCAGGTTTGAAGATTGAGGACAAGGTGAAAGTTTGGAATCGGGGGGGGGGGGGGGGGGGGGGGGTAATGATACACTGGCATTACATATTCCAGGAGAGGAGCAAGTAAGGGTAAATAAGTCTTTTGTATAAGTAGAGGTCGTTAGACGGTTGGGTCAGATGCGTTGTTGGTTAACCAGTTCAGGGAGTAATTGTAGTGATATAAAAAGAGAGTAAAGGTGAGATGGGAAAATATGTTTTGTGTTCTGTTGTAAGGAGAGTCCAACATCTCGAATCGTTGGAGTGATTTCAATACAAATCATTACATCTGACCATGTCGATTGCAATCCCTAGTTGAATTGCATCACCTACAAACAAGGACCAGCTTATGAAGGCCACTTAAATATTCCTGCCTTTTAATTTCATAGTTAGTAGATATCCAATGCAAACCTATCAATTATCATATGTCCACAGCTCCTAGGTAATTACATCTATAAACTTACTCAGGTTGCATACCATCAGAACGAAGATTTTCGTCGGCATCCATTCCTATAGCAGTTATTCTTTATTTGCAAAACCATTTCAAGTAATTGAAAGCCAACAACTTATTGTTCAAAATCCCTTCTTCCTGTTTGCTCGCTAAATACATGACGGAAGATTGGAGAATCCACTATTTGCTTTACAATTATAAATAACGATGGGAAAGCTTCACCAACTTATTAGTTTGGCAAGCATCAGCAAAATTCCCATATCAGAAAGTTGGTCAGTGCCATGTACTCACATCTCCTAAATGGATTTTGTGATAGAAAGCATAGCCTTCTGAAACCATTGCATTATATTGGTTTAAATTTTTGTTAAGGGCTCTAAAGATTTATACCACATTAGTAGAGTGAGCTGCAAGGCCTTGTCTATATTAACATGTACAATATACCCTGTTAGACATGTGAATAATTACATCAATTGCTTTATTGAGATTAATTTGCAAAAAGAAGAAGCCCATAGTCGTGATCTCTTCCAATCATCACATGGCAGACTTTTGGATCTTAATCCAACTATCTGAATCAGGTTGCTCGATAATTATATCATGTTCGTTTTCTCCTTTTACAATGTGACCCTAATTAAGAAAGCAAATAATATTAAGAAAAGGAGACTTCTGATGTCATATATATGCATGCTTGGCAGAAATATAGTCATAGAAGATATTACACAGAGCAAAGAGGAAGAAGAAGTGATAAAAGTCAAATAGGGCATTGAAATGCTATGCTATTCGATAGAGATCATGAATGCTCCCATATCATGAATGAACTGAAGCAAGTGATCCAAGTTTGACTAATTTACTAGAAATAAGTCTATTTGGAACTTATAGTGTGTTTCACATTTGTATCAGAGACAGTTCAATAAATTTATTAATATAGAATCTAGATTTCATGTCAGCACACCATTTGATCAAATTGTAAGAACCTTTAGCATATGCAGCGGGATCAAAAGCAAGCATTTCCTAGATAATCATAATTAATGGTGTATAATCTTCAACAAAAGAACACTTCCTTCAGATCCAAGAAATAAAGAAGCTAACTGAGTAAAGAATATGGGTTGAACAGGAACTCTAAGAGGTGGGTTCAAACCTCACCAAAGGTGGTGAGGAGGGTGTGTGAATTTCTTTGTTTATTCGCCGTATATAAATATCATACTACCCCTAAAATGTTAAGAATCCAAAACAAATTTTACATCCAACCAATTTAATTTTTCAAAGGCAAAACGTCGTTCAACAGGAGGAGTACATTTCGTACTCGATTGATCCCTAAAAATCAATTAAAAAAATAGCCGCATAAGGATCACACGATTGAGTGTTAGTTTATTCATCATAAATCAACGATCAAATACAAACTTACACAAAAACATCGTGTCTCAATTTGGAGGTCTTCAAATTTGAAATATTTATACCGGGGAGAGCATAGGAGCTGGTTGCTTCCATGGCGTTGAATTTGAAAAAACTCCGTTGAGGTTGAACGTGTTAATCTTCAAAAAGAAGAGAAATCTAAGTAAGTTAGGGATTCCTATAGGGTTTTGTGAGGGTTATTTGCAGGCCCGGCCATCGGCCCGTGCAGCCCGTGCGACCGCACCGGTCAAAGCCCGTAGGGGCATCAAATTTTTATATTTGTTAGTATGGGTAATATAGGTTTAACAATTTGGATTTGGGCCGGAAAAAAAATCAAAGCCCACGGTGGATATTTGGTAGGTTTGGGCTGAAAAAAAAGACCAAAACATATTGACATGCCCGCACGCCACCATGGTAGTCGGTACTATTCGATCGACTCTTCCGATTTTCAAAGGCAGCGTTCCAATTCCAGAGGCAGCGATTAACTATCAACGGTAATGAAGCCACCCTGCCCTAAGCCCCTACGACGGTCGATGCTTGTTGTCGGCGAGACGGCAACTATATATACATCGATTCACAGACACAGTCTCACCGATATGCGACCGATTCAATTCTCAAATCTCAATCTTTGCTTCTGTTTTTTGCGATTCTATATACGAGTATACCGTATACGACCGATTGGCGATTCACAGTGACAAGTGGAAATTTGGGCGATTCACAGTTCCAAGTCCAGAGGCAGCGATTCTTTGCGATTTCTTCTGTTGCGGCTGTTAGTTCTCAATCTTTATTGTCGGTTCTTCCCGCCAGGTTTGAAGTTTGATTTTTGTTTCTAAACTCTAAAATCATTGTAATTTGTATTTCCAAATTCCAATTTTTGTGTGGTTGTGGTTACTGATAATCAATTTCATTTTCATTGTGTTTAAAATTGATAATGGTGGAAATTTGGGAGAAAAACCCCTAGTTTTAAGAAGTGAAATTAAAGCTCATTTTACTGATTTTGGCTTACTGTCTTACTTATCAATAGCTTACTGATTTTGTCAATAGCTCTTACTGAGTTTATCAATGGACAACTTACTGATTTTGTCAATAGCTTACTGATTTTATCAATGGCTTACTGATTACTATTTTGGTTTAACTAATTATAGTTTTTATTTGTCCTTTAAATTGCAGATTGAAGTAAGGTTCTAGTGTACCGATACTAATTTGGAAAAGGGAAAACTAGAAAGGAATGAAACACGATCTTAATTCAGGTTTTATCCTTCTATACTCGACTTGTAGTAAACATGTTTCCTAGATCACAACCTTCGGATGCACAAAATAGAAAAAGAAAAAAAAAAGACAGCAAGAAATTGTTCAATCTTTACAAGTATCTTTAAATAGATATTTTGTTAGGTCTGAAAATGTGCCTGAAAATTTGTCTGAAAATCCCAATGAGTTTGTTGAAAATATTGAAAATTCAGTTGATGATTTTGTTGAAAATCCATGTAATGATGAAGTTAATTTGAATATTTTTGATCCACGGTTTTGTGATGGCTTACATTCAAAAATGAAATATTTGCTTGCCAAAAAAGGACCTGTAAGGAAACCAACATCAATTTTCCAAAAGATAAATTTGGTAGACATTTTTCTTGTGAACATTATGTCCGGAAGCTATGAAATGGTGAATCTTATGATAGAAAATGGTTGGGTTATTCAAAAGAGTTGGATAAAGTTTTTTGTTTTTGCTGCAAGATATTCAAAACTACTTGGTCTAGAAGTCAATTAGCTATCGAAGGGATAAATGATTGGAGACATTTAGGTGAAACATTGAGTTTGCATGAAAATAGTCCTGAGCATATGATTAACTTGAGAACTTGGTCTGAATTGCGAATGAGATTAAATAAAAATCAAGCAATTGATAAAGAATTACAAGAATTGATTAAGAAAGATATTGATCACTGGAAAAAAGTTTTGATTAGAATAATTGTTGTTGTTAAATGTCTAGCACAATATAATTTGGCTTTTCGTGGATCAAATGAAAAATTTTATCAAATTCTAATGGGAATTTTTTGGGTATACTTCAAATGATTGTTGAGTTTGATCATGTCATGAAACAACATTTTCGGCTAATTAAAGAAAAAGAAACTCATTATCATTATCTTAGCCATAAAATTCAAAATGAATTGATTCAATTGTTGGCATCCGAGGTGAAGAGTGTGATAACTTAAAAAAATCAAAGAGGCAAAGTATTTTTCGGTAATTCTTGATTGCACTCCTGATACAAGTCACAAGGAACAAATGACTTTGATTGTAAGATGTGTTGATATGTCGTGTGCTCCCATAAATGTAGAAGAGTATTTCTTAGAGTTTTTGGTTGTAGAGGATACATCTGGTTTGGGTCTTTTTAACGTGTTACAAGATGTTTTAAAATCTCTAGATTTAGACATTAATTGTGTGTGTGGTCAAGGTTATGATAATGGATCTAATATGAAAGGAAAAAATCAAGGTGTTAAAAAAAGATTGCTTGATATAAATCATAGAGCATTTTATATGTCATGTGGTTGTCATTGTCTAAACTTAGTTTTGTGTGATATGGCAAACTCTTGTCATAATGCAAAAACTTTTTTTGGAACATGTCAAACAATATACAATGTGTTTTCTAATTCTACCAAGCGGTGGAGTCTTTTACTTGAGTTTATTGATGATTTGACTTTGAAATCTTTGTCTACTACTCGTTGGGAAAGTCATATCGAAAGTGTTAAAGCTATAAAAACTCAATTTGCTCAAATAAGGGAAGCTTTGTTTAAATTATCTCAAGTTAGTGATGATGGAAAATTATGTAGAGATGCCGAATCTTTGGTAAACGGTGAACTTTCAAGTTTTGAATTCATTGTGAGTTTGATTATTTGGCATGAAATTTTGTATAGGATCAATTTTGTTAGCAAAAAATTAAAATCGAAAGATATGTTACTTGATGTTGCGGTGAAAAGTTTAGAAGCATTGGTTTGTTATTTTGAGAAATATAGGGAAACTGGACTTACTTCTGCCATTAGTGAAGCCAAATAAATTGCAAATGAAATTGGAATTGAACCTGAGTTTCCTATAAAACGTTCTTATTTTAGAAAAAAAAACAATTTGATGAAATTCCAAATACTGAAAGACAACAACAATCTGCTCAAGAGACATTTAGAACTGATTATTTCCTTGTTTTAGTATACATGGCTTTATCTCAATTGAAGACTAGATTTGAGCAAATGAAAATATTTGAATCAATTTTTGGTTTCTTGTTTGATGGATCAAAGTTGGTTTACTTAAATGATGATGAATTGAAAATTTGTTGTATGAATATTGAAGTTGCATTAACAAATGGTGATGATTGTGGTATTGATGGGAAGTATTTGTTTATGGAATTGCAAATTTTGCAGGAAATGTTACCGTCTGAAGCATATGAAGGAGATAAGCCATGGACATCAATTCAGATTTTGGAATTTGCAAAGAAGATGGATATGTTTCCAAATGTGTTGCTTGCGTATAGGATTTTGTTGATTGTACCCGTAGCGGTAGCATCTGCGGAAATAAGTTTTTCAAAGCTAAAGTTATTGAAATCGTATCTACGATCTACCATGAGTCAAGAAAGGCTAATCGGGTTAGCAATTTTGAGTATTGAAAGTAAATTTTTAGCGAATGTCGAATATGAAAAATTGATTGACGAAGACATCGTTTTAGGTGATGTAGGTTTATATTTTGTAATTTGGGGTTTTGGTTTTATGTCCCCCCTTTGTACTTTTTATTTTAATTAATAAAAATCAACGTAGGGATGAGCCGCCTAGTTTGACTAGGTTCCAAACCTTTAAAAAAATCGTATATTTTGTCGTTTCATTTACTTAAAACCGTCTATGAACAACGATCCTTAGGAACGACCCTGGTTTCTGGGACACTCCATTTATGACCGTTAAACCACCTCTCTGTAATAGACGCGCTATTAGACCGAGTAACAACGATCATATCCCATCTCGTGGTGATGATCCAACACCGATGAGATGTACTCGGTGTGGAGAAATCGGACATACTCGGGCTCAATGCCAGACACCTGCACCAGTGAATCGGGGAAGTCAAAGAGCATCTGGTAGCCGCCCTACTCAACCAATGTCTACTGACGATATTGGAGGCAGTGGTAGACATCAGACTTTTGATTTAAACGTTGATCTGAACGAGTAACCATGCATGTAATCAACCTATTGATTATAATGAATAATATTATTGTTTTCTTAGATTGTCCGTGTATCATGATAGTAAACAAAATGCTACACTTTATTACTTAACAAAAGGATAGAACCGAGCAACGGAAATATATCGACTACTACATGACAAGGTTAATTTAAACAAACTTAGGAACATGAACATTCAAACACAAAAGGATATAACTGAAAGGTAATCTAGTATCCCTCTGGGTAGAGAGCAATACACCTAACGATCCAATCAACCTTTTCATTGATCATGTCCTCTATGCCAGGCATGGGCGGAACCATGTAAGCACCACAAGGATGTAAGCACCACAAGGTGCATTGGCTCCCCTTCAATTTAAAAAAAATAATAATTAATGTAATTTATACTAATAATAAACCCAAATATTTAGTATTTTAAATTTTAATGGGTTTTGCTCCTCCTCAAATAAAATGACAAATTAGAAAACTAGTCTCCGTCCTTTCCTAATTGTAAAATTGATCACGCTTTCACACAAAAAACATACGACCTCTCTACCCAGAAAACAGTAGCGCCTGATTCTCTCTGTTAAATCTATAAATGCCGAATATCATCGATATAAATATATGATATCTTTATTTTCACAACTAAATAGAATATTTTTACCTTCAAAAATTTCCCTAAGAAATCCGTCGCTAAAGGTCACAAAACCTTTACAAAAGTTGGTGAGTAAATTGTTGGTGGGAAACTCAAACCAATGTCGGATTACCCATGACCTTGATTTATTTATTTCCTTGAAAAACATCTAATTCTACCTGAACCATTAGCACTTTGTGTGAGATCCGTTGGTAATCACCGACGAAAGTTTCACTAGGTAATTTTTGTGGGTAAAATAATTAGTTTATAGTGTTTTGCGTTTTTCATAATATACGTTAACTTATCTTTTTATTTTATTTTATAAGGCGCTCCCCCTTGTATAAATTTCTGGCTCCGCCCCTGATGCCAGGAGCCCAGGATAGTTTTATTTGATATTTTTTATTTTTTTCTCTTCTTCCTTGATCTCTTTCTGCACCACCGTCACCGTTTGCTTCTTTCCCTCGACGACCATCTCTAACCCTATCTGCTCGACTCTGTTCTTCCGCCACAGGTCTTTGAGCTTGGAAATCTCTATCTCTGTTTGCCGTATGGATTCCCTCATCCCCGCCGGCATCATTTGAGAAGGTGTATGTTTACGAGAGGGAGGCGCTTCGTAATCATGTGTCTCTATATACCATTCATCTGCCTCGTCTATTTCCTCTCCCTCTTCCTCTGTTATTGGAAATCGGCTGAAGTTTTTCCAAGGTTCCTCCACTCCTCCTACGTTTGGGGTGGTTTCCAACTTCTCCTTGAACTTTCATCCGTCAATGGTTGTTTTGAAGAAGAACGGGAAGTTTCAACCGCCATAATGTTATAGAAAGTAGGCAAGAAATGGTTCAACAAGGTAGTTAATTGTTGCAAAGGTTAGATATCAAGATGTGAATTTTGAGTGCATCATACATCGTACTTATAGTCATGAAAAGGATTTACATATCTTCTTATTCGGTCCACCTCCGCAATTGTGGATTTGCCTGAAAAAGGCTGCAGGATTTGGTTGAAAAGGCTGCAGGATTTGGCTGAAAAGGATTACACATCTGACTGAGCCAGTCCACCTCCGCAATTGTGGATGTGCCTAGAAAAGGTTGTAGGATTCGCCTGAAAAGGTTTGTCTGTCTAATCTATTTTGTGGTTTGATGCATTTATATTTTATACTACTAGAAAACAAGTATCAGAGACAATATTATTTAAGAGCATATTATAAACACATTCTCATTCAAGACAATATTATTTAAGATCACATACATGTCCAACTGAAGACCCCCTTGTTTATTACAAACATACACGGTTATTTAAATGTCAAAGTACGACTACACGATGTTTGGTTTTTCTGGAATCCCCACTGACTTCTAATATGCTCTGGTGATACGAGTCCGGAAGTGTTATATCTCACTGTACAATTCAATTACGGTATGGCCGTCAACATACTGACGTATATTGGCTATATCTTCATCGGTAGCCAATGCTTGCAATCTAGTCAATAAGTCTCCATTCGGCCTTTTGAAATACACCTTATAATATTTCGGTTCGTCGTAACCTAGCTCTTTCATGATCTGGTGAAACAGTTGCATGGAAATATCATCGACATCTAACATGTCAACATAGATTTCTAGATCACGGAAGTACTGTCTTCTAGGTGGTTCCGTGAAGTACCCTTGATGGTGGACTTTCATGGTGAACATTTGTGGATAAGCCACTGTTAATAAACATGAACAACGCCTTCAACAACATTTAACACAAGCAAAACCAAAAAAAATATGAACACTAACCATATAACTTGGTGGTAGTGTCTGGAAGAGATTGAGTTAAACATCTGAAGTTCCAAACATGAAGATTTGGAGATGCCATGTAAGAAGAAATTGTTCAATTACTTTGATGATTCACAATGTGTTTCTTTTTCTATGGTTTACAACCACTCCACCATGGGTATTTATAGTCGTGAAGGTCGAAATTGCAGAGGTGCATTAGGTTTGCAATTGCGGATCTGAAAGATTCGTCTGAAAATGTGCACTAGGTTTGCAATTGCGGATCTGCAGGATTCGCCTGAAAGATTCGTCTGAAAGATTTGTCTGAAAAGATTCGTCTTAAAGATTCATCTGAAAAGGTGCACGTTTATCTTGACCAAATCTAGGTCCGCAATTGCGGAGGTGCACTAGCTTTTGGCTATAAATACTCACGTTATTTCCGACTTATAAGTCACACCATCCATACAACATTTTCCATCAACTGATATCACATGGCTTGGAAACGAGCATCTTCTTCAACCCCCCCCCCCCCTTCACAAACAATGCCGGAAAGGATGAGACATCCATAGAAAAAGCTGAAGCAGAGATCGAAGAACTAACTCAAAGGTGGAAAGAAATGTTGAACAAGAAAGAAAGATATATGAGAAGGTTGAAGAGGGAAATAAAAGATAAGGAAGATCGTATTCGTTACGACAAGAAACGAGCCAACAAGATTGTCCAAGAATTCGCAGTACTGCAGGCTGAGGTAACCGAGAAACAAAATTGGATTGGGTCGGGCCGGCAAAACCTCCAAAATCTTAGACCGGTTTGGTTTTTCGGGCTCTAAACCGGTTTACTACCGGGTCGGGCTTAGGTTAATCGATCGGGTCGAGTCGGGTCGGGCCCATTTGGCCATCACTAGTTTGTAGACATCTTAACTAATCTCAAAGGTTCTAAACAACAGTCAATGAAATCCCAAATGACATTGCAGGGCTCAGGTCGATGATATACAAATTATTTAATGGTGTTTAGGATTGCTTATACATATAAAATAACTAAAAAAGTCGTAAGCACTTTACAAATAAATTGATAAGTTAGAACCAAATAACTTATCTAAAAACTCTTTTTTAGCGGTTTGTCACCGCTATAAACCCTTATAATTTTGCTTCATCCAAACACTAAAAAGTACTTATCTCCGATATCACACCGCAATAAGCTAAAAACCACTTTAAATAAGCAATCCCAAACACCACCTGAAGATTGAAAATGTGAATGAATCCCCCCGCCCCGCCCGAATTAAACATGGAATTAAAAATTGGGGCTTGTGAAAGAATGAACTCATATAAAGTCATCATATTATATAAAAGCAAGCCGTTTTTCTTTTATTTTTATTTCCATAAAAAACTTAATACCTTTAACTAAACAATTTCATTCTCATTGGCCTACTAACACTTTGTTGTCTAATGTTTTTCAAATTTTATCAGTGATAAATATGATTACAAAAACCAAATTACTAAAATTAACAGTTTGATTTTTTTCCAAGCATAACAATTTACGATGTTATAACTATCTGAATACATTTTAAACTACTTCAAATCTAGTTTTTCAGTTAATTTAATTAATTTCATCCATTTAATTAACCTTTAGGGTGCATTTGGTACGCAGACAGGAAAGGACAGGACAAAATGGAACAGGATAGGACGGAACAGAACAGGACAATTGTCCAACGTTTGGCAAGACGTGATAGAACTGGACAGAACAGGACTAGACCGGTTAAATGACGAATTTACCCCTGATGAAAAATCATATATTACATCACATAAAACTAATTTACATCACTAATACATAGTGCAATGGATTATCAAAAACATAAAACTAATTTATCACGATTGGATTTTGGATATGGAAATCAAAACCCAAATTTTAAGTTTCGGATTTTATGTTGTTTCGGGTTTGAATACAATCGATTGAAAGATTGATGAAATTGATAGCAACTTTAAAATTTAGAAAATGTTTCAACAAACTATAATTTATGATTTTCAAAAAATAATTATATATATATATAGTATTTAAAATATAGATTTATGTTATTTCGGGTTTTCAGAGGGGTTGGGTGGCCAACGATCAAACCCAATCCAAACCTGAATATCCTCCCAAATGTCGGGTTTCGGATTATCGGATTTCGGGGTATTCGGGTTTTGCAAAAACACCTTATTTTCGGTTCGGATGCGGATTCGGATTTCCGACTATTCGGGTTTTGCACACCCCTAGCTTGGAGACGTGGATTATGAGAATATATGTTTTATGTTTTTAACAAAGGGTATATTAGTCAAAGTATTGTTGTTCTACTTAGTTCTAGGGGGTTGGAGTGGGACAAGTGTGTCTCATGCTTGTTCCACTTAGTTCTAGCCTGTCCCACATATGGTCACGCCAAACATGGGACAAGCCTGTTCTGTTCTGTCCTGTTCCACTATGTTCTGCATACCAAACGCACCCTTAAAGATAAAAACCTATAACTTACATAAGTTTATTTCTAAATAAACGAGTAGAAATAGTCAATTCTAATATCTGGTAATTTTTCGTACAAATATATTAATCCAACAAACATAAAAATACAATTATAATCTTACCCATTTGTAATAACCATTTAAATTTTATTTCAAATTAAATACATAATGTTTACAAAGACAATAAAAAGTTAAAATATTATCTATATCTATACTATATTATAAAGCACGGATAAAAAACTCTTAAATACAAATTATTAGGCACAATGTACCATCATTTTATGCAAGATTTTAAAAATCTCTTAATTTACAAGTATCAAAGCACAAAATACATATTACTACCGCACGCTTCTAACACCCACCAATTCGGTATGTGCAGAGCATTCCTTTTACGCAGACCTTTCCATATATCACTATTAATTAATATATTATATTACTATAACAAACAACCCGATGGCCGATAACGATGACCGGGGTAGTTGTTCCTGAGCCACGACGACGAACATCGATGGCGGACGTTCGTGGGGAACCATGTAATCGATCGGTCTAGGTAGGTTAAGTTCTTGATTTCTAATTAGGGTTCATAGGATGATCCTTTGTAAAATTATGTGCAATAAGGTCTAAGTTTGAGAAGAAACATGATTATAAATTTAAGTGTTAACTCATGTGTTTCTGTCAGGTTTAAATCGATGGGTTGCCGGGGATTCCGACGTTTTTGATGGATTGCAGCAGAATCAAGACGCGAGGATGAAGGGTTTCCAAGTGAAACATAGTTAGGATTGGGGGTTTATGTAACACCCGGATTTTCGCATAGTAAGTTTCCGCCCTTCGTTGATAATCCCTCCTCATCCCGTCTATCTTTTTGGGTGAAAAATGTTGTGCTTTCGAGCCTTAAATCGATCCATGCGAGAATCGCGAGTTTTGGACATTTTGGGCTTCGGTACGTATGGCGCGATTGTGCCACGCGATAGTGACAGTGTCACTATCGCCAAGGCACTATCGGGGGGAGAATTCTACCCGCGGTACAATCCGCGCGATTGTGCCACGCGATAGTGACAATGTCACTATCGCCAGGCACTGTCACGAGCGGGGTCTGGCGAGTTAAAATCTGATTTTTGGCATCATTTCCCATTCAAAACTCAATCTCTCTTTTGTTATTCTCTCTCAACTTCTCCCTTTCATGGAAACCGAACCTAGGGTTCCATTTACCCTCCTCTACCCCATTTATTGCTAATTGTTGGGTACTTCATCAAAGGGGTTCGAGTTAAGCATTTATTCACCATCTCCATCTTCCTCACCAAGCTCTTGGGGGTTTCATCTAACCTTTTCATCATTTGAAGATTGGGAGCTTATGGTTCGTTTTGGTGACCTACATGTGTTTTGATTGGTGGATTCAAGCTAGTAGTTGAGGTAATCTTCTCCTTCTTCAAGTATGGAAAATTAGGGTTTTTGGGGTACAAGATGAAATGTTCATGTAAATATTTGGGGAACAATTCTAAGGGTTGAATATGATTATTTATGGTTGGAAATGTGTGGATCTAGGTTTTAGAAGCTTGAGTTGAAGAGTTGGAATGGATGTCTTCGGAAAGCTTTGGGTGGGATCTATGCTTTTGGAGGCCAATGGTTGGGGATTGAAACCTAGGTTTAACTTAACTTAGCAAGGTGAGTTCAAGTTGACTTGCGAAAACGTTGTACATGCCAAAATGTTATTTTAAAGTGTTTGCATTTTACATGAAATCGTTAACTGCTGATAAGTTTGGTTATTTTAGAAGTGTTTAACTTTACAAACTTATATATCACCATCTTTGGGATTTTGAACATTTTGATACATAAATCATTTTATTATGTTTCTTTGATGATTTAGGGATTCATTTGGATGTCATTTTATGTAATTGTCCATTTGGTACAACTGATTTCATAAATCGTTTGGAAAATGCATACCATTGTGTTACGAGTCATTTTGGTAAATAAGGAAATGAGTCCTTTGGGAAAGTGTTTTGTTTCAACCAATGAGGAGGTTTGGGTTAATCACTTTTAGTCATTTTGTTTGCATATCCGATGGTCAAACGTGTTTTAAAGTGTACACTGACTCTCTTTAGAAATTGAAGTAAATTGTTGAGCCTTTGGCTCGGTTTTGACTAAAATGAGTCTTGAGGACGTTGTCCGGTTTAATAGCCCGATGTGGAGTTTTGAGTATGATGGCGGTTAATGTGCATCATTTGAGAATTACATGTTTTGAGTGCGTTGGTCATTCAATTGGAGTCATGTAACATTTTAGACTGTAATGCAGTGGATCCATAGGCATATGAGTCGGTCATTATTATTTAAAGAAAATGGGCTATTGTTTATGTGTGGGTTCCAGAATTAGTCTTGGGATTTCGAGGATAATACGGTGAGGGCTCGTGGAGTCCAATAACCGGACCTGCATCCGCGAGTTAATTTATGGGCCTGTTTTTATGGGATAGTCACTTCCCATTTGTAGCTAGTTGAGACATTGGGTCCTAGGGGGCAACTTGGTACGGTTATGTGTGACCGGTTACTAGCCATGGGCCGTAAATGTAATCCTAGCGAATAAGCATGATTGGGAATCCTAGAGGGCCCACCCACACATCTTAGTACGAGTCGGCGAGCTCGTGGCCATGGTTCCTAGTATGGTGAGCTCAATAACTTGGAATGTGGCTTACTTTGTGTTCGCCACTAGCCTTGGAATTCGGGTTTCCCCGTCATCGAAAGGTGTCGTTTTGGGTATTTATTTTTATCCTTGTTTTCGGTGACGCTTTGAGTTTTGGGTTATCTCCCTTATGCTACAATTTTGGAGACTTGAGTTTATTCATACTTTGGTTGTTGGTTTATAAAGTTTCATTCAATTTCAATATTTGAGCATTTACATCTATTCACGTTTTGAGTAAGTGTTGGGTTGCATTACTTCATGAAATAATGTTTGGCGTTGAGGCGTCCATTTATAAATTGCATATTATTGGAAAACGGGTCGTTCTCATATTTAAAGTAATTCATTTTAAAGGATCATGATTTAAGTTTGCAGTATTTCCGTTTAATGGTTTTTATAATCATGATGAAAACTCTTGAACTCATTAGGCGTTAGCCTAACCTTTTTATTTATCGGCATGTGCAACAGGTTTATGTTGGGAATAGTTCTAGTGACACCGTGAAGAGACGAGTGCTAGTTGTGTGCTCGAAGGAGTGTTTAGCTTGGAGAAGCCTTCCGCAGTTATGATGGGATTAGCAATTCGTTCTTGGATTAAGTAACACCGACTTTAGTTTAGTCCTTGTATAAGACCGAAGTCTAATATTGTTGAGGTTAAATGTAGAACCTTATTTTGAAGGTTTATCATTTACTGGATGAAATTTTGAAATTTTAAATTTGCTGCTCTTACCAAAATTGAGGGTGTTACAGTTTAGGGTTTGTTTTTTTGTAGCATTTTGTTGTTGATTCTTGCTCTGTTTTTTTTATCTTGGTTCATTTGGTTTGCAGACTAATTATATGAGGAGAATATCTATCAAGCTTCTTGCCATGGATAATAGAACAGGAAATCATATTGCCAAATCTTTGTTGGTAATGGTGTAAACCTTCTGATGGATCATGTACTTTGAACTACTGTTGTAAAATCCTATAATATCAATATAATGGTTATGCTTTTATAGGTATGAGCTCAAGTTTTCAAAGTGTTTACAATCCTCACTTTACCAAAAAGAGATATATTTGAATTCTCATAGTATAAGGTATGTGTCTTCCAAGAAAAAAAGTCTTCCAAGAAAAAAAATCCTTATAAAGATATCAATGAAATGAAAGCCAATGCCTTTGTATTGAAAGAACCACTTTAAACAATTTTTTAGTATGCATACACTTATTTGTGATTTTGAGCAGTTTCATGCTGGAAGTTATTAGTCAATGAGGTAGCTGAGTTTCATGCCTTTTCTTTTTATTTGCTTAACCTTTCCAAAACATAGGGGTTGTTCGTTTGTGGCTTAATGAGCTGTATGGTGGATATGGCTGATTCGCACAGCCATATCCGGGTGTTCAGTAGTGGTTGAATCGGTCAGACCATGGCTGATTCGCTAAGGTGAGAAAACCATCTCGTTTACATTCAACTATTAATTTTCCTTATCTACCCTTCCAAGTCCCACCTACCCACATTGAATATACGACATCCCCCTTTTAACAGTCTGTCGTTTACTTCCATCAATATCAACAAAAATTAGAGTTTCTCTCCTCCATTGAAGGATGCATCGAAAAGAGTTTCCCCCATGACTGTTCGCATTGTTTACAGGCATTGAAGGGGCTCATATTGTGTTCACTTTCATTTTTGAGCTGTTTGGCAATGGATGAGTTCGAACCAAACCCTCAAAAAGCCCTAACGGTTCCCATGAAGATATGTCGACGCCATCTTAATCACCTCCGTCGTCCCAACGCCGGCGACTCCAACACAACCTCCATTATCGCCACCATCTTCATCTTCCTTCTCTGTCTGTGCATCACGTCACCATCTTCATCTCCCTTCTCGATCCAGACCCCTTGAATCCCCACCCCTTCCACCGACTTCACCACTACAACCATCATATCTCTTCCACTGGAGAATATCTTCCCAAACGGAGCCCCTTGCCACCGTCGGAGTTCCAGCAGAGAATGTCTTATAATTGTTAGATTTAGGGCTAAAATTTGCATCTGTTTTTACTCTGTATTGTGTTATATCAAATTGTTTTTATTTAAAAAAAAATGTTGATAATGATATTTTTTATTATTAAAAGTTATTTATTTAACATATTATGAAAGACTTTATTTATTCAACAAAAATATAGATTAGGGGTAGAATGGTCATTTTTGACATTCAGACTGTTTATCCAGCACAACAACCGAACAACAATTATCTGTTATCATACAGACAACTATATCTATACAGGTCTTAACAGAATACAGACCGAACAACCCCATAGTATACAACTTGAGACTGGATTATAAACCATAAGAACATATCACTTATTTACAAATAATTTGCTGCAAAATAGTAGTTAATGAGCCATATTTTTTACCCAAATCTTAATGGAAAATCCATTTCTCGAGGAACAAGTTTTTCTAAAGCTTTTATATATTTATTTGATTTGTCAAGAACATATAAGGCACCTTCTTATGTCACGGATCTTGTAGAATTTTGGTCTTGAAGTTCCCACTAACTAGACTCCTGTGTTTTAACACTCCATTTCAGCATCCATCTTAGTTGACATGGCGATTCATTGCGGTAGCACGCTGCCAGGACACCATGGCAACATGCATGGACGGACCTAGCAATTTTTTTATACGGTGACACCACATAATATATAAAAAAACAATTACAAAAGGCATGGTTTTTATCGACGTGTCTTCATCTTTTTACTGATGTTAAACATTGTTCGATGTGTTTTTTTGGCCTAATTCCACCATTTTGAGAAAATTTTAAATTTTTTGCTTAATTTCGACGAATTTTTAACCTTTTTTTATCGATTTCGAGGGATTTTTTCGGTTTTTTTGGTTGATGTCAAGAGTTTTTTTCGGTATTTTGGTTGATTTCAAAAGTTTCTGTTACTGAGAGTAATTCTATTTTTTTTTGGATGATTTATATTTTGTAGTGTGCCAATTTAACTGTTTTTGAAATTCAAGATTCTGTTGTTTCTTCTGTGTTCCATGTCATTTCAGAAGTATTTCATTCAACTTTTGGAAACTATTAGTTGTGATTGCAAGTGCTTTCTTCTGCTATTAAATTTAGATGCTTTTGATCCAACTTTCATGTGTTGTTCATTGAGGTATAAGTTTCACTTCATTGTTGTTCTATGTGGGTTTGGATGATTCATAAATGGTGTTTTTTGTGTTGAAATAACACAAATTTCTCCAATCTGACAATACGTTTATGAACTCAATCCGTTGAGTTCATACCTTGTGCATTCTCTACCTAACTTCATGTATTTTCATGAAAAGTTTGTGGGCATTTACATATGGTTGCAGATTGAGGATCTTGATTATGTGTTTAAACTTTTGGATGACGTTTTGGGCATTTCTAAGGTTTTTCATATACTTCTCTACTCTCTGTCCTATGGAACAACAAGTGTTATATACTTGAAGATTTACATCCATTTTGGATATGAAAGAACTTGACTTTCACCAAAAGAATCAGAATGCAAATGTTGGTTTAGAACAAAGGGACATTTCTAAAGTATGACACACTCTGAGTTGAGGCTAAAATGGTATTTTCAACTTCAAACATGATATGGATTATGTAAGCTTTTAAAAGTCGATTTTTTTTTTTTCTGAAGTCTATTATGGTGGAACCAATGAGTGGTGATGTAGATCACGGTGGCTCTCAGGATGATTCTGTTAACCAGCAGCGGTGGCTGAGGTATTGGTGGTCTTAACGGGTCATGGTGGCTTAACTTTGACGGTTTCAGCGGTTCGTTGGAACATAAAGAGACACCTCCTCAAGGTCTCCCTGACTGCCTTGGGGTATTAGGTAACGTTGAGTTATTCATTTCGTTCATGTGTTGATTCTAACAACCTATATAAATAATACGATTTGGAGTTGCTAATAATAATATTAGAACAATGTTGTTAGGTGTTGAGGAAACCTTTTTTGTTTTTCAGTTTAATTGTTTGTTTTGTTTGTCATACCGTTGATTTATTTGCTCAAGTTTCTTATTAGTCAAATTAATTTAATAAGTACTTATATTTTTTAGATGTGTAATAGATGTTAGGATAGTCAAGTCTATAAGTACCTATGAGTTTGGATGAACACAAAGTCTACTGTTTCTATGCATAAGACCTATAAATCTAACTTATGTACTGGAACTTTCATTCTTATTATATTAAAAACAAATCTTGCTTCATATTAGAAAGGAGTACACTTGTGGCAGGTTGTTAATGGAAGGAAAATCATCTTGGCATCAACAGATCTCTTCTCAAACGTGAGTTTCTGTCTTTTTTAGATATAATGGTGTTAAAGAGGAGGCAACCACTCCATTTGTGACATCTTGGTTGCCACTTGTATATCAGGAAAATATAAAATAAGTGTATGTTCAACCAGTTTACAACTTTTCATTACATCATTATTAGATACCATATGCTTTCATGGTATAAATTTTGTAAATGAAAGTTGTTGGTCTTGGTGCATGCATAAACAATTTCAATATAAATACACAAAGACAAGAACTGAAAAAAGTTTTAAATACCCGTAAAAAATCGGGTCGTTATGACAAGCATCATGGGTGCTTCCCGATGCCCTTTTTGTGCTTTATGCAAAGCTTCCTTTTTGAGATACCATTGTGGGTAAAAAACCGAGATTTTGACATGTTATGTTTTTTGTCATTATCGGACAATCTTCAAGCTTTTCAATGAACTTCACTCTTCATGATTTTCAATTTATAGCTATCTTTTTTAGCTTGTAAATGGTTATTGAAGCAGAATTTCTTATGAACAGATGCACCCACTTGTTTGCTGTCAGGACAAGCATTTTGGGTTTTTGCTATGAATTTGCTTTGTTTAATTTAAAGAAGTGAATAAGCAGAATATATGTGAGATGGGTCATGATGTAGAAATTGGTTCAATGTTTCTTCAGCCGGAGAGGCTATTTTGGTAGTATTTGTAATATTGAGCTTAAAGGGTACTTTGAGATTCTTTTAATTTATTGCGTTAAGATTTGTGTTACTTGAGTTGGTGTAAGATTGTTTAAATGGTGAAATAATTGAGCATGAATTTTCACTTCTCTTTTCTTCTGCATCTCTTTTTTCAATTTATGCTAATCATCTCCCCTTAATGAGATTTTATTCCTTCTAAAACCTTGCAAAGCTTGTTTTTCAAAATACCATCTATATTTGTGGGTAAAAAACAAGATTTTGACTTGATATGTTTTTCGTGATTATCAGGTTGTTAGTTGCTTCTGGAGTTTGTAGTGGATGGATTGGAGGGATTACTAATTGTTCCCTCTCTTCTCTTGGTATATATCATCTTCTCATCTTTTTAATTTGTTCAAACAAGCATTTTGGATGCTTCCTTGTGCACTTTTAGTGTTTTATAGCAAATTTTGTTACCTTTTTTTTGTACCAACCCCCTCCCCTTTTTCATATATAGAAATGTTGCGCAATGCAATATTTGATTTTTCTTTACGTTTTTAATGTCTTATTTGTAAGTTTTTTAATATATACCATAATTTAACTTACTTATTATTATTGACTCATTGAGTAACACTACAAAACATATGTCTTTATATATAATATTATATATAAATTAGAAAAATGACGTCATAATTCACGTCTTGAAAACGCCGTGGCTCCTAAGGCTTGAGGCTTGGTCTCCCCGTCACGTCACGCCTCACGCCATTTAGAACCTTGCTATCATCAATAGTACTTGATGAGAGGTTTTTCAACTTTTTTTTAAGCGGAGAGTAGGAGAAATCTGACGAGCTTTAGACGGTAAGCAAATTCGGCGACTATCTTTGAGTGCAACCCTTTTGTTAGCGATAGAATTTGGAGTGGTTGTGTTCCAATAAAACTGTGAATTGCTTATTTATTTTGAACGATCGGTTCCAATTAGGCATCTTTTATAGTGTGTAAATCAATTCCAAATTATCAAGGATTCACAATGTATATATCCTAATATTACGAGGGTTCACATAGTATGAAAATTGAATTTTGGAAAAAGAGTGGTGAGATTTTTGGAAAGAGGATCATTTTTATGAAAAGAGAAAGTGGCAAGATTATAGGTGCCATTAAGTAAATAATATTTTTGTCCTCACAATTTCGAATATAACACTTAAATTGGTTGTTCTTTGTATATATTACATAAATGCCATTATAAAGCCCCATCTATATCTATACTATATTATAAAGCATGGATAAAAACTCTTAAAAATAATTGTTAAAGCTTAATGTATTGCTATTTAATGTTAATTATTTAAAATCTCTTAAAAACAACCATTAAAGCTTTATATACTACATTTAATGCTATTTATTAACTTTCAATATTTATCTCTAACTAATTTAACTCCCCTAAAATCATTCCTAATTTTAATCCCTAAAATCACTCCCCTGTATAATTAAATACAGGATAAAAATCAAATTTGATGAAATCGATCAAATACATTTTCTTTTATTAAAACAAAAAAAATTTGATTATTGCAGTCAATATGAAATATTACGAATTTATATAAGCAATTATAAATTCTTTAAAATGAGACACTATTTAGTAGGGGTGAGCATGGGACCAGTACCGTACCGAACCGGTACCGTACCGAAAATTTCCGATACCGAAAATGTGGAAAACTCGATACCGAATACCGTACCGATTAGATCGGTATGGTACCGGTTCGGTACCGGTAATAATAACGATATTTCGGTACTAGTACCGAACCGATTACCGATTATAAGAAAAACATGGAACCGATTACCGTACCGAAATACATGGGACGGTCCAGGATCGGTATGGTACCGATACGGTACCGGTTCGGTATCGGAATTTGGGACTCCTTGCTCACCCCTACTATTTAGGCTATGTTTGGCAAAATAGTTGATAAGCTAGCTGGTAGCTAATAAACTAACTTTTCAAAACGCTACTATAAATAGCTTTTCAATAAACTAGTTTATGGTCATCCAAACATGTATCCAAACAATGCCTTAGAAAGTTCAATCGGCTAAACTAGCAATGTGTTCTTGAATTTTAGAAAAAGGGAAAAGAAAAGGAAGGAAACAATTTCTTGAAAGGGAAAGAAAGAAAATAAAATTTCATTTTCTTGAGAATGATAGAAAGGAAAGAAAGATACTATTTTTACTTATATACCCTTGATTATTTTCCAACAGGTTGTAATTGATGGATAAATATATAATCTTATAAATATAAAATATTTATAAGTGTTATTATTTCTTTCATTTCCATCTTTTTCCTCTCATGTTTGGGAGGAAAATAATTTATAAATATTTATAAAAGTAAGCTCTAAGGGTAGGATGTGTCAACTTGATCTTTTCTCTACCCAAAAGAATTTTAAAAAAAAATTGTGTCCTCAAGCTTGCAAAAATTTAAAAGAAACAAGATAACAAGTCATAGATAAGAGTGTTCACAAACAAGCAATATATACAACAACAGTATCAAAAAAGGGCAAGAGGGACAAGTCACACCATATGTGATACCCATTAACCGGTCATGAAAATCATGACTTTTGATAGGAGACAAAACTACAGTAACCAAAAAAACGAATAGCAACTCTCAATGTTTCATTTGGATATGGCCAATATGACATATTGAAGTGTTATTCATCCAACAGAACTGTAGCCATATAGTTTTTGTCAACAAAAATGTTTTCTTGGTGTAATATTTTTTGTATGATTGTTTTAATTTCTATTTGAGTCTTGGTCGTTACCTCTTTGAAAATAGCAACAACTACAATTTCATCTGATTCCTGTATTTACACTTCTTCCACCTAAACATCAACACACCAAACAAAATACTATCATTTATATTAATACCAAACCCACTCAGATTTTAAAATTTTTATATTTAAAGAGTGTAATTTTTATTCAAAGTTTTTACAGGAAAACTGAGTGAAGTCTAAAAAACCAAACCAAACAAACCCAAGATATCCTGCTCAAAAGCAGAGTATGGGGAAGGGTGGGATGTAGGCAGTCCTGACCTCTATCTATCTCAAAGGGTAGAGCGTTTGTTTCCGTGGAGAACACGAACTTGTGCAAAAGTGTGAGCAAAAACGAAAAGACAAAGACAAGAAAGATAATCAAGACTGGCACATGATAATAATAATAATACTAGCTAGCTATGGGTCCCTACCTTAAATCTACTATCCTAGTCATGAGTCTCCAAGAACTTCTATCAAAGGTCTTGTCCGCAATTTGGGTGGAGTCTTAAACTTATATCTATATCATGCAACCTAAGGCTCAAGCTTAGTCCGAGCCTAAGCCTATTTTTCTCATGCGATGAGCAAGCTTGGGTTTGGCCCGTATCAAATACACACTTCACAGCTACATGTGCAGAGCATGTTGGGACCAAGGGGACAATTACACATGTGGGATGTAAAAAAATAAGAGATACCAAATTGGAGAAATACAACTTTTTTATGAGGCATGATGAATCATGTGCTCAAGCAAGATGAATCAAAATCGAAGAAATTGATCAGTCATAAAGAGGGAAACAGGCGGCGGGGAACCCCACCTTTGGGTGGGATATACCGGGATCATTTGGTTTGGTAAAAAGGGAGAACCTTCTCTTCCGTAGATGTAAATGAATACCTGTGGGAGGTTCATTAACTCGAAAACAGCCTTTTGTGGGGTCAGCTCATTGTCTACAATCCGTGCCACTGCTGTTAGAACTGGCATTTTGACGTTGTACTTTTGCGCCAGTGCAATCACGGCTCCAGCAGTTGATACACCTTCAGCCACCTAAAATGTACACAATTGTTAAGTAAGTACATTAACTAAATAGATATTGAATAGTGTGACAGGGACCAACAGATTCGCATCAAGGGTAAGATAGTAAATTAGTAAGTTACCTGGTTCATGGAGCAGAGTATATCATCAAGTGTTTCTCCAGAACCTAGTCGAACTCCAACTGTTCTATTTCTGGAGAGGCTAACAAAGCATGTAAGCATTATGTCCCCCGTACCCGATAAACCGGAGATTGTTGTTGACTTCGCTCCCATCTTTAGAATATTCATAATGCAGAGAACTAATTAGACTGCAGTAATAAATGCTGAAATCTAAAAGGAAATTAAATCTAAGCCTGAAGATCAAATCTCTGTAGGTCCTACTCATTTAGATCAATATAACATTTTCATGTTGCGAGTCTAATTTAAATGGTGTAACAAGAAACAAAGATGTGATGGTGGGCCCTATTGAATAGAGATGTTCTCTTTCGACCATATTTTGATTGTTAATACGATATACAAGGACCGCTACTCCAAAGAGTATTACATAGGATTTACTTATTAATGTGAGGAAAAATGACATGAAACCCAGAATATGGAGAATGAAAGGAAATAACAGAAATCTATATATGCCTTTTACTTTCCAAGAGAAAAAGTTTCCAAGCAAGACAACCAAGTGAGTTTCATGATTTTAAGAAAAAATAGATGTACATAAAAGTACCAATATATATTTTCATGGATTAGACGTTTGAAAATTAACATATTGAAGGCAAAGGTTATTCACACCTTTGTTGATAACCATCGTATCTCAGAACAACCTTGTGCAACAAGGGCTGCCATGGAATTATTACCAAGATTCAGACCTTCCACAATTCCTGCCGCTATTGCAAGTACATTCTTCAGTGCACCGGCAATCTCCACCCCTACAACATCACTGTGCCATCAGGAGTTACAAAGCGGGGATACACAATCAATGCAAAGGGTTTCTTCAATAATGTTACATCAAAGGTCAGTAGTCGTTAAACAACAGGATGCAGAAAGAGCATGAAAAGCCATTGGAAACACTAGAACTTTAGAAGCTATAAAGAGTTAATCATCTACCTTGTTGTGTTAATTCTCAAGTTTCTAGATGCTAGAAGTTGCTGGACTGCAGTTGCCAACTTTTTGTCTTTTGACGCAACCACCATCGCTATGAAAACACAAGCAAGATTTTAGGGCCTATTACTTTTGGCCACCTAACATTTCCCTTTTGTTGTTCCCATTTATATCATTGGAAAAAGAGGTGAAAATGTGATTATGGGACAAATAAACAGAAAAAAAAATGATAGTTAAATGCATTTTCTTCCTTGCACACACTCACCTGTAGGCAGCTTATTCATCAATTCTAGTGCAAATGAAGGCCCAGAAAGTGCAACAAACGGCTGTCGAGAGTTTCTTAGTGTTTGTGGAATTATTTGAGACATCATCCTCAATGTGTTTAGCTCTAATCCCTTACTGAGTGATATGAAAGGAAGATCTGGCTCTACATAATCGACAACACCCTCCAGAAAGGAACAGCTGAACTGCAAGATAAATTAGATAAACTAATTCATGTAAATGATGTAATAGGAAAAAGTTGACGACTTCTAATCTAACAGCCATCATGAAAGTCAATGATCATGTAATTTGACATTAGAATTCCTAAAAATGCAAGTGAGTAATGGAAACTGTTGAGACAAGTAGTTTCAACATATCCAACCGGCAAACCAAGTTCTTCATGAAAATAAAATAAAATAGAAAGCAGGCATTGCAATAATTAAATAATATTGATGCATTAAACAGTCAGCATGCAATAAAAGATATAAACAGGGAAATGTCAAATATTATGAAAGTCAAAAGGTCAATTTCCTCGGCCTGAATCTGAGTCAATGCAGAGAGTAAAAACAACACTCTAAAAAAAGTATGCATAGTCCATTGAAGCAGAAGGGGACATAACATAAGGTCTAAATTATGACGTAGAACAACTCTAGTCCTCCAACTTAGGTGATAGGTATTATAAACACAAGCATGGACTCCAATGCAAGGGGGAAGGCTGCATTTGATGACAAAATTCAGTGACATGAGGCTTATGCATATGTTTGTCCAGTTAATCTGACAGATGGTTGATGACGAATTGAAAACCTGTACTGGTACAGCATGAAGGCAAAAGTCTGCATGGGCAAGGGCAGTTTTCGCATCCGTCGTTGCAATGACATTCTCTGGTAGCTTGTGATCTGGAAAATATTTACTGAAAATGGAGAATTTCAATTTTAAACTAGATTAACATACTTAAAATACATAGTTAAATACCTTTAATATCGTAAACAGGTAACAAGTCAAAAGCAACTAAAATTTTTATCTAGCGATGAGTAGCATGTATTCAATACAAATCTCACCCATTATAATGCGTCTCATTAATGGATTGACAAATTTGAGGATCACGTACAAGCATTATTACTTCCATTTGTGCCTTCCTACCTGCAACATGGGAAGCCATTGCTGTTCCAAAAGATCCACCTCCTAGAACTACCACCTAAAAGCCATTCAGAAAGTACATAGCATATGAATGTCAAAACCACGTAAATTTGTTATGAGAACGACTTCCTTGGAATTGCTTAAATAGTAGACATAATCATAAATGAAAAAAATCTTAGTTAGGATATATGTCCTAAGATAGATCACAGGCTAAAAGGTAATAGGAGTACTCTTACATGATAGTATAATACCATAGGAAGAATGATACACTAGCAGCATTCAGGCTCTTCTTTGTATCAAGTGCTAATGTTTCAGGTTCAGTTGTCCAAAAAGTCAGTCACAACTCACAACAGATGAGTTTGAAATACACTACATCATAGCAACCTGATTCCAATTGCAAGAAGTTGATTGTTTTTCTCTAGTGAAATGAATGATCATCCCTATTTACGATGATTATTGATCTGAAGATCGAAAGCTTCAGATGCTTCGTGAGCATTATGCAAACATACTTCGAATCATATTTCTTAGATGAACTAGATACTTACAAACACCTTATCAAATAGTTAAAAAAAATTAGCATCAAACCAAACCTTGCAAAACAGAAATATGTATGTGCACATTCAATAGAACAAATTAAGCCTCTTCGCAAAGAAGAGTTCAAATGTGAACAAATAAAAACAAGTACCGGTGTCACTTCTTCATTCTTTCTCAAGAACAATGCGGTACACTAATTCACAAATTAATTCCGACTTCAATAAAAGTTTCAACAATCTTAACAAAATTGCATTCATCTCGTTTAACTATGAAATCACATAACGAATGTTACTTTGTTTGTGCGTTCTAGAACGTCGGTTTTGGCCTTGTACCGACATGAACGAGACCACCGGACCAGCTTCTCCCACGCTACTCTCACAATTTCCTAGCGGTCTCTGGCGCTGGCAACTTCTTTAGCATCTCGTAGAGGTGACTGATTCTGATCCGATGGAGGCGGTGGATCAACTGCTGCGGCACACACTTTAGAGGTGTATCTGGACGTAAAGTACTGTAGAAGAAGAATCGTTTGCTCAAATTTTGGTGTGCAAGAGAAATTAGTACGAAGTAACTTGAAATGAAGAGGTGATTGCGTATATGAGGATGAATTATTGGAGAACAGAGAGGTCGATAATGGCGGTTCGAACAGAAGCATTGTTAGCGTATGACTGTATTTTCCCTTCCACGCATTACACGCTCCATTTGAGTTGTTTTCAGAAGCATTTAGGGGGTGTTTGGGTTGCTTATTTGTTTGGAAAATTGTTTATTTGGAAAATGATTATCAGCTTATGTGGTGTTAAATCGGAGTTTTTTAAAAAGTGTTTGGATTAGCTTATTGTGGTATCAAAACGTAATAAACTAATAAGTTGTTATTTAAAGATGTTTGGGATTGCTTATCTATACTATATTATAAAGATGACATAAAAAACTCTTAATTACAACTCATTAAGCTTTATGTACTATCATTTAAAGCTATCTACTTAAAATCTCTTAAAAATAACTACTAAAGCCTAATGTACTACCTGTAAAGCTTTTAACCCAAATTAATATATTTCATCTTTATCCCCCAAAATCTTTATCTCTAATCCCCAAACCCTAAAATTATGAAATTTGAATTATGATAAACATAATCAAAACAGGATAAACATCTCAATTTAAATATAAAAAATTTAAAATATATAAGATAATTAATGAATTTTAACAAACTACTTAAAAAAAATTTATATAAAAAACATTATATTGTTAACGCTAAATTAAACAAATTTATATATAAAAAACCATTATCACTCAATAAAAATCATCCAAAATCGTACTGTAAATCAATAAAAAAATAAAAAATAAAAATAAACATTAAAATCGTGATGTATTAAGCATTATGTACTTTTATTTAATGTTAATCTACTTAAAATTTCTTTAAAAACAATTAATAAAGTAATATGTACTGCTTTTAAATGTTTTTAACCCTAATTAATAAATTTCATCCTTATCCTCCAAAATTCTTATCTCTAATCCCCAAATCCTAAAATTATGAAATTTGAATTCTGATAAAATAATCAAAACAAGATAAACATCTCAATTTAAATATAAAAAACTTAAAAAATATAAGATAATTAATGAATTTTAACAAACTACTTAATTTTTTTATATAAAAAACATTATATTGTTAAGACTAAATTAAACAAATTTATATTTAAAAAAACCATTGTCACTCAATAAAAAGCATCCAAAATCGTACTGTAAATCAATAAAAAAACAAAAAATAAAAATAAACATTAAAATCGTGATGTATCTCGCTGCATTGCGCGAGTACGCTTCTAGTACATATAAAAGAACCAAAAAAGTCATAAGCACTTTTAAAATAAGTCATAAGTTACAACAAAATGATTTATCAAAAATGGCTTTTCAGCGGTTTGGCACCGCTATAAACTGCTTTCATTTTGTTTCATCCAAACACTTAAAATAGCTTATCTGTGGTGCCAAATCGCAATAATCTAAAAAGTCCTTCAAATAAGCAATCCCAAACACCCCCTTAAACCCCACATTTTTTGGGATTTCAATTTCTGTTTTCGTGAAAATGGGGACTTGTAGAGTGAACTACAAGTTTAGTCCCTCAACTATTTTTAAATTTGCATATTTAATCAGTAAAATTTTAGATTTGATTTTTTGGTCCAAATGATCGTTAAGTCTCGTTTTAGCCTTTGAGCTTGATGTGGAAGCCAAAAACCCATCATTCATGATGGTGTTAAAGGGAAAAACAAATGGAACAACAATATGGAGAGAATAACAATAAGACAGAGAGAATAAGTCTATATTCTCATTAATCGTAAGCCCTTTAAATAGGAAGGAGTTACAAGTATATAGTTAGAAGATATTTCAGTTCTAATCTAACTCTCGTATATTTATCTCTATCTCTATCTCTATCGTCATATCCTTTAGACGATGACACGCTTATCCTACAACACTCCCCCTTGTGCCGAGTTAAAGGAGTGGTGGTGCACAATTGTTGCCTCGTTAAAACCTTACGCCAAAATAAAACCCAGTGGGAAAAAATAAAAATATGACGAAGGAAAGAGTACAACGCACCAGTTTCCTTTGCAATACATAGACTTTTCCTTCAGTCTAGTTTTATCTTAGATTCGTACTTTAATCATGAGAGTTAGGAAAACATGATGATATATAAACAGTTGCCTCACTAAAACCTTACACCAAGGAACAAAACCCAATGGAAAAAATAAAACCTTGGTTGAAGGAAAGAGCACAACATACCAATATCACAAATATAGTAGACTCCCCCTTTTGTCTACTACTCCCCCTGATTCGTGCATTAATCAATGGAATTTGGAAAACCTTTCCATTTACTTTCTACACGTTTCCCAATATATGGTTTTAGGTAATGACTTGGTAAAATATGTCACATTCTTTTGACACCTTACTTGATTCACTTGAATCTAAAGGAGAGTCTTTTATTGCTGATTGTATAGGAACTTAAGCAGAATATGCTTTGTGTTATTACCCCTGATGTATCTTATGTTCATTTCTTTGATACATGATACATTATTTCCATATATGCAAGTAGGATACTGGTTGAACCCAGAATTACTAACTCCTATAATATATGTAATGATAGTCCTTAATCATATACATTATTTTATTATCTCATGGAGAGTAATATTCTTGGATTAATTCAAGGAGGTAGTTACAAAGGATCGCTTAGTTTACTTCCAAGCAATCGACGTGTTCCTTGTGGTAATTCTTTATTCAGTTTGGGAACATCATTTGTATGGGTCAGACATATACCTAATATCAGCAAACACATACCAAGACATTATTTGGTGTTTTTTTTATAAGAGCTAGCTAGTACTTTTGTTGCTTACATTCTAAGTAGGTATTGAAGTTCCATTATCAATCCCATTTTTCTTTCAATAGGGAAAGTATAAACCATGTCAATGGTTCCAAAAGATTAATTTAATATCATTCCAATGATTTTGCGTTGGCGCTGAGCTAAATCTAGCTAACAAGTTCACTGAGAAATACAATATATGCTCAAGTGTATTATGTTAAGTACGATAATGCGCATATTGTACTTAGATAGGGAATTCCAACTCCCAGCATCTTTTGTCATCATCCTTTAGACAAAATGGATTTTTCTTTATATCCGACACTTCGACCGATCATGGGAGTGCTAACCGGATGCGCTTTGTCCATATTAAATTGCCTGATTATTTTCTGGACATATGCGATCGGTGAATTAATATTTCACAAACTCGGTGTCCTAGCTCAAATATCTAGACAAAACCAAGTTTTCCCAAGATCTTTCCTCTCAAAATCAGATTTCAAGTAGCTTGTGGTTCCTCTCATTTCATCAAGAGTGCCTATTATGTTCATAACATTGACATATAGAGCTACTTTGAAAATCTGGAACTTGTTTTCCATAATAAATAAGCAAGATAACAGTTCATCGTTCTTATATATCCTTTCCCAATCAAGTATTCCATTAGGCGGGTATACCACATCCGCTTATATTGTTTTAATCTATAAAGTGGGCGTTTCAATTTATTGCAAACGCATTTCGTGGTTTAGAGTTGCTTGATTTTGGTAATGTAATATCATCAAGCACTTTTATATATCTCTAAATCTAGATCCCCGTAGAGATATGTGGTAACCACATTCATGAGTTGCATTTCCAGTCCTTCGGAAACTATTAGGCTAGTAAATTATACGGATGTCATAACATCCATCATGAGAGAGTAAGTCTCCTCGTGGTCAATCCAGGGTGTTGTGAGAAACCTTGCGTCAAATGAGAGTCTCATACATTATGACTTAATTATTCTCATTACGCTTTAGGACAAATGATTTATCTATGTCTTACAGGCTTTACACTTGGTGGGTTAGCACTACCAAACCAAATACCTGTTCATTTGTCAAATAATATGATTCTACTAGATTGCTTATTTAGGCCAGTTTGCTCTTTGTTGATATTTTCCAACTGAGCATGATTCGATGTCAATGTGCTCTATCACCTCATAAACAATAATATATGTGAAATATATCATCAATAATTATATATGATCTGTCCATCGACTCATATGTGCTCTCATAGTTCATTTGAGATTAATATTCATCTCTAGAATTAATATTAACTTCGGAGCGTCCTCCAGTTATGATTCATAGACATAGTTTAATCAGAGACAATCTCATGAGAGGTTTATGTATTGATGACAAATAGTTGTGCCTTACTCTTCTCTTCCTTTAGATGAGTATCTATCGAACCAAGTAGCTTCCTCCATTTCCTTTTGGGAGCTACGACCTCAACCACACCTCCACTATGTGTGATTGCAACACACTTTCCAATGGCGTTGTGCCCCTGTTGGGGACTTTTTAACCTTGCAAGTATATTTGCAGCTCGTATATGTGATCTTGTCACTTTTGGAATATTAAACGTATCAGGTATCGAGTCTGATTCATTTGACTTCAACATTACGTTGTGAAGTTTTGGGGATCGAAATGAGACAGAATGGGAATATTCAATGACACTTCCTGTCGTTCCCATGGAAAATCCTTTTTCCTATCTCCCCCTAACGACGGGAAGACTATCTCATGAAAGTGACAACCCGCAAATCTAGCGGTAAAGAGATCACTAGTCAAATATTATAATTAGCGGATAATTGTTGGGGATTCATATCCAACATATACCAAATCGTCTTTAAGGACCCATTTTGATGCGCTGTAGGGGCACAATTGGCACATATAATCAAACATGCGTAAATGTAAAGTATCAGGCTTATATCCGGTTACCAACTGGTACGCATGAGCGAGTAGTGGGTCTAAAAACGAAAAAAAAAACTGCATATAATAATTGCATAACCCAAGGTAGATGTGGGTAAATTGGTGCGCATTACTAATACCCTAGATGTCATCATATTCTTTTGATAACAACTTCTATGAGACCATTTTATATATACACATGGGGTATAGGAAACTTTACATTGATCCTAATACATATGCAATTAACATCAAATCCTTATGATGTAAATTCTCCAGCATTCAAAGTCATGTAGACTTGATGAAATAATCAGGGTGGTGAGACCTTAAACGTATAGCTAGTGCTAGGAGTGCAGTATTTCATGTGGACAATAATACGACATGCGTTTATCGTGTCGAAACCAGAATCATAAAGTACTTTAATGGCCCGCATTCTGGATGTTTATGTCCATAAATATCACCTTGTATTCGTTGTATCAATGGAATATTTTTGTATTATGTCCTTAGCTTTAGGATGGTCTCAATCCTGTCTTGGCTAAGAAGTAGGTTATATACAAAAGTTTTAGGTATTCGAGAGGGCATATAGCAATGTTGTTTTCTATGCTACAAAAGTCAACAGTTGCAATTTTCCTCATTCTGCCTTTCACTCGAAAGAGAATGTGTCTATGTGTATTTTGCAATACACGGATCACTATGTCATAACCGCGGTGTCCCACATGGTCATGCCAAAACATATATGTGTTATTGCCCCCAAAATTTCTTTATTGGTGACAAAATATGTTCCGATGACCCAATAATCTACTAGTTTGACACATTAGTTTCCATGATATATGTTTCCTTTCATATATTCATTAGAACTTATGTATATATGCTCATTTCCATTTCCATTTGATACGAATATTTTTACAAGGTTCCTATTAATTTTGTATCAACAAGAGAGTGACGGTCCATCGTCTAAGTAATTTGGTTGGATGTATTATAAAACAAGTATTAGTCTTTTTTTTTCAAGGGTGTGATAGATAAAAAAAAATCAATTCTCCTCGATACATTCCTACACGGAACGGAGAATATTGAATTTTTTTTTTGTATTTGTTTTGATATATTTCTTTACATCTATAATGGTTACATATTCGATTTTACTTTAGCAAAGAAATTATTTTTGGTACTTGAAATTAATTTCAAAGAAACATATGCATAATCAATATTAAATATTAAAACAAATATGTTATATTTCATTTTCAACGTGTTCCTTTTTTTATAGAAGCACTTTTTAGTGCATATCTTATTTGATTGTCCATTATCACATGGGTAGTAGTTGTATCCTACTCCAGGTGTTGAAAAATCCTTCCTGACTCTTACCAATACCCTGACCCTTTCTAGGGTCTCGTCCACATGGTGCAGAAATGTCATATGTGTGAAATGGTTTTTAACTCACAATCATTTGGAGTTGTTTCCACCTCTAACACTTTCATTATTGATATCGGAAATTTTCTTTATCCCGACATATGTGGTGTTATTCGAAAGAACCTTGTTGTGTCTCTTAACCACTTGCAGTAGGTTGATGAGTTTGTCTAAATGTTACATTCCAACTTATATTGGTTCATTAATATTTACTTATATATGAAATGTGGAAATGATATTAGGAATCATGTCATCTTCTGTGAGCTCCTTGCCACAGAGATTGAGACGTGTTTTGGATATAACATTTCTTTGTTGAAATCAGTTACCTTTTTGTAATCGAGTAAATAGGTTTCATTCCACTGTACGATTAGTTCGGGAAGTATATATTCATAAGTACTCCCGATTATCCCTTTCAGAACATCCCACATTTCTTTGGGGGTTTCTAGTAAAGGTATCCTATGAAACTTAGGATTTATATGTCGTTTCAAAACATGAGGGTATTTGTTTGTACCTTTTCAAGAGGTTGATTTTAGAGTCAATGGGGAGTTGATGGACTTTAGGTATTTTCTTGTACCTTTTCAAAAGGAGGTTTATGTACTCATTTATGATACTCATATTCTTTTGAGTTTATGTCGTTGATTTTGGGATGAGTTGTTTCAACCATTTACATATATAAATAATAATATATGATTTTCTTTTTGATAAGGAAATGGATTTTGGCTATGAAATTTCATTATCATAACAATATTGGATTTTTGTATTCTTTACTTTTATTGGCAATACTTCATCAATATTTCAATTTGCAAAAAAAATCACTCAATCTATTGGATTTCCAGGTAGTAGAGGAATCACATGAATTTCTTAAATCCCTACAAACCTTAGGGCTATTTACACCCGTTTGACAAAATCCAATCAATATTTTACGATTTATTTAATTTTTTGATAACATTGATGATTATAGGGCTTTTGGCATGAGGCCAAAATTAACTATGAGTTTGACATATGAAACCAATTTTAATATTTTAATATCTTAATAGTAATTTTTTCTTGTAGTTTTTGGTAAATATCAAAATATATGAGCTTGGAAGTGTAACTTCCAAAAATTAATTATATAGTTTAAAATTATGAGTAGGAACTCACAATCAAGATAAATGTTTGAATTTAACATTTTCATGTTATTTTTGAACCTTTTGGCAAAATAACAGAAGTTATGGGGGTTGAAATTGTAAATTTCAAAGTTAATTTATAAGATTGAGGTTAATGAGTAGGAACTCATAACTAAGATAAACATCTGAATTATACTAACAATTATTAATTAGGATAAACATTTGAATATTAACACAAACAAATAGTAAATAAATATATAATATTGTAACTAAATGGATAATCATCTAAATATATGAATATTTTAATCTAATTTGATAAACATTAATAAATCATAATAATATTTTAAAACAATAAAAGTTATACTAACACAATTAAAATAAATAAGATGAAACAAATATTAAAATAATTAATAGTCTAATTCATTATTTGGACTAGTCTAAAAGAATATATATTTAATAGGTCAAATTAAATAAAATTAAGTAAATATGTCAGAAAATAAGTCAAGATTGACTCGCATAGATAAAGTATATTAAACTTAAATAAAAGTTAATATAATAAATATTTATTAAACAAAAACGTAAAATAATGGGGAAAAAAACAAATTAAGTTTTGTTTTACTTAAATAAAACATTAATACTTATCCCTTATGGATACTTAAAAATTATTTATTTAATTCCTTTTGATAATTAAAAAAAATAAAAACAAAATCATTCAATTATCCTAATAATTCAGATAATTAGATCATAATCATACTAAAATCACATATAAATTCCAATAATTATCTTTTAATATAGGTTTTTTTTACGTCAATATAATTTTCATTTATTTAATTATTTCAATAAAAATAAATAATCATGAATTCGATTTTTTTTGAATTCAATTAATATCAATCACGAAAATAACGGAAATATTCTACAGAAAACTTAAGAAAAAAAAAATAAACATGATTCATAATATTCGCTTATGAAGGAATTGATAGAAAACTTACTAGATTTTTTTTTGACATGCGTGGTAATGAGCAAAAGATAACGCAATAGCGATGCAATTTTGCGACAAACCGTTCAATGACAACGTGCACCAATCGTTTAGAGATGATGAAAAAACAACTTTGAGCTTTACGTGCTGATAACGTGTTAAAGGGAAAAACAAATGGAACAACAATATGGAGAGAATAAAAATAAGACAGAGAGAAGAAGTCTATATTCTCATTAATCATAAGTCCTTTAAATAGGGAGGAGTTACAAGTAGATAGTTAGAAGATATTTCAGTTCTAATCTAACTCTGGTATATTTATCTCTATCTGTATCTCTATCTCTATCGTCATATCCTTTAGACGATTACACACTTATCCTACAACAGATGAGAATTTATTAGTCTTTTATTTCTCTTTTTTCAAGTTTTTTTTTTAATTTTATCATTTTCATGTTAATTTACCATGTTTTAAAATTATTAAAAAATAGAGTAAAATGTAAATTTGATCCTTATGGTTTGGTAGTTATCACACTTTTGGTCTCCACGGGTTTGAAATTCCAAATTTGCTATCGTGGTTTGTAAAAACGACCGGATTTAGTCTCTCTCTCTCTCTCCAACGTTCGTTAAAAAAATCTGTTAATTAAGAGGTACTTTCGACTTTTTATATTTTTATCTCATTTTCCTTTAAAAACAAAAAATCTTTTTATATGGTCCATTGGAATTATGCCATGTATCTTACCCATGTCCCTCCCTTCCCCCAATAACTTTTCCAGCTAAACCTAACCCTTTCTAACCATCTTCTTCGATCAAACCCAACCATTTCCGACCATCTTCTCCACCCAAAGAGAAAACCCCACAAAATCGAAAAGCCCAAAAATTGATTTATGTAGTTGCAGGTGGTGGTAATGTGGAGATGGTGTTTTGATGATGCAGATCGGGGCTGATTGTGTGTTTCGTTTATGAAGATCGACATTGTAGGGGGGAGGGATGACATATTGTCGTGTAAAGGTTGATGCTTCAATGATGGAGAGATACGGGGAGGGGTTCATCAGTGTTGGAGTTTGCATTGGAGGGAGGCGGAGATGGTGACCGGCTGTGGGGGAAAGCATAAGATGGTGACCGTCAAAGCAGAAAGGAGGTCAGACTTGGTGACCGACCAAACATCTCTTCTTTGGTCTATTTATGCAGATTACAAATATATACATATGTTAGAGAAAATTACATCTTTAGTCCATGCGGTAATGTAATTTACATATATATATTTTTTATTTTTTTAAATTGTGAAGAAAAAAAGTGAAAAAAAGAGCAAGCTACCTTTCACTTAACGAGTCTTTTTAACGGTCGTTGGACGAAGGGACGAAATCCAATCATTTTTGCAAACCACAATGGCAATTTTGAAATTTCAAAATTGTAAGGACCAAAGATGTTATAAACATCAAACCATAAGAACCAAATTTGTAGTTTACTCTAACAAATATTATAATGTATTTACTTTTCTTTTTGAAAAACTTTTAATTTTTCAGTAATATATAAAAAATACTAAAACATTATATATAAGTCAAGAATATGTACTACAAATTTATTAGAGTGAATTACATAAATGGTCCCTTGTGAATGTTCGGATTTCACTTTTCGTCTCTCAAGTTCTGAAAGTACATTGGTGGTCCCTAAAAGCGAGTTTTGGAGCCCAAATTCGTCCCTGGCGCTAACACCGTTAAGGCATGCTCCGTTAAGTGAGTCATGTGTCCCTCACGTGAGGGGCATTTTGGTCATTTTACACATCTTCTTCTCCCACCTCCTTCCTCCTCAAGAACTTCATCCATAGCCACCCTCAACCATCATCACACCACCGCATTGAAACACAAAAGTAATAACAAAATCAAATACTTAAAATTAAAACTCAAAATCAATTCCTTAAAATTAGAACCCCAACATTTGATTTTAAATACATTCACAAAATCAATTCCTTAAATACATTTCCTTAAACTCAAAATCAATTGCTTAAATAATCAAAGAAAAAATTAATGTCATCAATCAAAATATCAAACCTTTTCCCCCTTGGTCTCGTGAATCTCTCCATCTACCTATTAACCTGTAAAAATTGGTCCTTCAAATGCTCCCCCAACCCCATGGGCTTCCTTTCTCCAGCAAACCTACAACCTTTTCTTCTACATCCTCTTACTTCTTCTGCAAATCGACCATCGTCTCATCCTTCTTCGGTTGCAGATCCAGATTCAAATCACAAGTACGGTTTCTTATACAACTCTACAAGCATGGTTTCTTTTGCAAATCCACGAGCATGATTTCTTCTGCAAATCTACAAGCATGGTTTCTTCTACAAATCCATGAGTATGGTTTCCATGTCTGATTTGAAGGCATTCAAGTATGTTGAAGCATTTGAATCCTTGAGTATGAATTAGGGTTTTTATTTTCTTTTTTTATTTAGATTTTGATTTTGATTTAAGAATGTTCTTGATTATAAATATGGAATCCAACAACTTTTTTGTGTATAAAGTTGATTTTTTATTGTTTTTGAATGTTTTATATGAATGTTCTTATTATTTGAATGTCTTGTTTTCTTATGAATGTTCTGTCTTTTAGTGTGTAAATCTGACTTCATTTGATTTGTATGAATGTATTCTTGATTTTTCGATCAAGATTGGGGTTTTGATTTTTCGATTGGATGATGGATGTGAGGATGGCTATGTAAATCTTTTAGTGTGTAAATCTGATTTCATTTGATCTGTAAATCTGAATCTTGATTTTTCGATTTAGATGATGGATGTGAGGGTGGTTATGGATAAAGTTCTTGATGAGGAAGGAGGTGGGAGAAGAAGATGTGTAAAATGACCAAAATGCCCCTCACGTGAGGGGCACACGACTCACTTAACGAAGCATGCCTAACGACGTTAGCGACAGAGACAAATTTGTGCTCAAAAACTCGATTTTAGGGACCACCAATGTACTTTCAGAACTGGAGGGACGAAAAGTGAAATCCAGGCATTCACGAGGGACCATTTATGTAATTCACTCTATTTATTATAATATTTCTATTTTATTTTCTATATCTATCTTATATTATAAATCATCTATAAAAAACTTTTAAAAACAATTGTTAAAGCTTAATGTACTACTATTTAATGTTAATTACTTAAAGTCTTTTAAAAACAACCATTAATCCTTTATGTACTACATTTAATATTATTTATTAACTTTCAATATTAGTCTCAAACCATTTTAACTCCCTAAAATTACTTCTCACTTCAATTTCTTTAACATTACTCCCCACATAATTAAATACAGAATAAAAATCAAATTTTAAATATAAAAAATCTAAAATGTAATTAAGAAAGTCTAACAGGATATTTAATGTTTATTTTATAATAAAAATATTATATTATTAAATCTAAAATAAATTATATTATTAAATCTAAAATAAATTATATTATTATTAAACTATCGAAAAACTCTTAAAAACAAACTTTTATGCATTAACTATTGTTTATTGATACACATTACTTAAAATTAAGATTACATGTCATGATACATGATTACAAAATTTTAAAACTATATATTTGAATCCATAACCAACCAACTGATAAACATAATAAAAACATAATAAACATCTCAATTTAAATATAAGGAATTTAAAATATATAAGATAATCATTGAATTCTAACAAAATATTTTAAAATTTTTATATAAAAAGCATTATATTATTAAGTCTAAATTAAACAAATTTATAGAAAAATCATTATCACTCTCTCAAAACCATCGAAAATCGTAGTGTAAATTGACAAAAAACAGAAAGTAAAATGAAACGTTAAAACCGTGATGTATCTCGCTACATTGCACGAGTACGCTTCTAGTTTAGAATAAAAATAAAAAATTGGTTTTAAGAAGTATATTATTTTTTTCAATTTGAACCAATCAACTTATGAAAAACAATAAATTTATCTTAAATTTTAAAAAGATATAAGTTATTTTAAATAATTAATTTTTTTATAACAAATTATATCAAAATAATAAAAATTCACTTTAAATTCGATTTTTCATGTCGATTTTATAAGGCTCGTTTGTTTCCATAACAGACTAAACGGGATCTTCATTCTAGTATGAATTAGTAAATTTCGTAAACATATTTATAGATGCATATATAGAATAGAAAGTAACAGAAGAATACAATTCAACTCACAGAAGAAATACTCCCCCTGTAAGCACCCAACAATTGCAACCAAAAGCTTTCATATCAATATATAAGGCTAGGAATTAAAAACATAAAATTAAATTGTTAGGGTAATATTAGTAAATTTCATAAACAGAATAAAAAGAATCAGAAAGGTTGAAAATCGCGCATGACAGGCAGAAAAGTTATGCGGATAAGAGACGTCGACCTTTGGAGTTTCAAGTAGGAGATAGGGTGATGTTAAAGATATCGCCATGGAAAGGAATCGTAACATTCGGAAAAAGGGGCAAATTAAGTCCAAGATATGCTGGACCGTTTGAGGTTATTGCACGGATAGGAGCAGTGGCTTATCGGTTAAAGTTGCCTGAAAAGCTCAAAGGTATACATGACACATTCCACGTGTCAAACTTAAGGAAGTGTTTGGCTGACGATTCAGCTGTCGTGAATATAGGAGAAGTTGAGCTAGACGATAAGCTTGACTATATTGAGGAGGCAGTCCAGGTGTTGGACCGGAAAACGAAACGACTGAGGAGCAAAATTACACCTTTGGTGCTAGTCAAATGGAGATTTCATAAAGGGTCAAAAATGACCTAGGAGCCCGAACACGAGATGAGGGTGAAATACCCTCAACTATTTTCAAGTGGTGTCAATTCCAGGGACGAAAATTCCTAAAAGGAGGAGAGAGTTGTAACACTAAAAAAATGTAATAATTGAGAATAAAGGTTGAGCGGAGAAAATAATTCAAACTCAAGTGGAGGGTTAAAAGCGAAAAATAGAGAAAAGGTTAAGGGTGTGGAGTGTAAACCACAGGGACTTGTCTTGCCAAGTTTCAAAAGTTTGAATTTAGATCGTGGGTGGTTTCTTCATGAAGCGGCAGTAGTTACGGGGATGTTTCGGAATCAATTTACGTCATTTCTAGTTCTCCATATGCTCTGAGTAAAGTTACTTTGGGGTGATATGCAAAACGATTGAGGTTTGAGAGAGATCTTGATCGAGAAAGCGGGAAGCGGAGTTCTTGTTGAAAATCAATTTTCGAAGACGACAGGTAAGAAATCCTCTCTGTCTTGTTTATTTGATGGCATCCCAATGATGTATATACGTGTGTGGGTGTATGTAAGTAAAAAGAAAATGGGAGTAAGGAGAGCTTTTGTTACTGTGAAGTTTAATGGAAGAAGAAAGACAAATAAATACATACATGTGTATATATGTAACGTGTGTGTAACTGTGTATGTATGTAAATGGAAAAGAAAAGGAGAAAGACTTCCTTTTTGTAAGGTTTCATGTGTGGAAGGAAGCATAAATTTACATACATGTGCATATATATATATATATATATATATATATATATATACACGTACATACGTGATGTATGACTTGAAAGGATGATGTATTGCTTGAAAGAATAAATGTCTATATATATATATATATATATATATATATATATATAGACTTAAGTTCGCGTGAGACCAAACAGTTTCCGTGAGACCGGTGAGACCAAGCTTTAAAGTATGAAACTTCACACCAAAAAACTGTGAATGTAAAAAAAATCGAAATTTTCATAGGGAAAACACCGTAAATGTTACGTTCACGGTATTTTTCGCTGTGAATGTTCGTTTTTTTTACCTTCACATCGTCTGTTATTCCGCAAACTTCTTTAATATTGTTTCTGAGTTCATTATTCTTGTTAAGAATTAGATCCTGACATTTACCAAGAAACATGTTAACCAAATTGTATTTTGAAGTGTGTATTGTTGAGGGGATGGGCTTCACTATGGTATTGATCAATGTAAATTTATTATTGCAGGTTGTTCGTTTTTTCTGATTTCTTAATCTATAGGAATAAGAGGGAGATAATGGTAACAGAGGAACAATCTTGTGATCTAAGGGAGCTGGTTCAGAAGTTCATACCGGTATCAGTTGGCAGACTGTATCCAAATAATTGATTTCTGGTCTTATGTTTGAGATTATTCATATTAAAAAAACGTGTGGAAATCTATATGTTGTAAAAGAAATCTGAAACTTGTCAAGATTTCTTTGTTCACTTGTATCTGAATGTTAACTGTTTTTATCAGGTTTTGGGCAAAAGGATACAAACATCATAGGGCTATAAAGTTTGAAGCTCTAGAAAATATTTATTTTTACTATTGGTTTTGGTAAGAATACTTATTATTCTTTATTTCTTGTAGTTCAATTATCTTTATTCAATATCTAAAGATATAATGGTCTTTGGCCAGATTTACTTGAACTTTTTCATTTTGTAGATTTGGGCAACATTTTCATTGGCAAACTGGTGATTTAGGTACTGTTTTTGTATAAATATATTTTGGTAGGTTTGATTTAGGTACTATTTTTGTAATTGGTGAAACTTTAGGATAAGTGAAAGAAGTGGTTGATATGCAGCAGAGGAAAGCAGAGATGACAAATGCATTTAGATGCTTTTATTCTTTGCCAAGTTGGTTCATATTATTTCACCAAAATTCTATGTGGTTAATGGTTGCATATTTATGTGTTTTTTGGTTTATTCTTAAGGAACGATCTCCTGTTATCAATATGTGAATCAAATCAAGAACACACTATAACGATGATAGAAAGGATTGAATGTTTAAATATTAGATTTTTTTCATTCAAATCCATGTTACGATTAAGTTCTATGTCAAAATTTGAGGGGTATGGGGTAGAGGTAGGATGTATACATGTTAGTAAATATATTGTATATTGTATTTAGTTAGCCCATTTGTATTGGCCCTCGACCCTTCCGTTTGCATTGGCCCTCGGCCCTTCCGTTTGCATTGGCCCTCGGCCCATATTTTGTGTATTTATTGTAATTGTAATCTCCATAATCAATCAAGAAAATCATTCTGATTTCATGGTATCAGAGCTCCATAATTCTCTCAATCATTCCTAATCCTCTCAAACCTTCCTAATCCCCCCTTCTCTCTCTCTCTCGCTTCTATCGCCGACCGGTTTTCTTCTTTTTCCGGCAGCCCCCCTCCCTGCTTCCTAATGGCCGACCAACCACAGCCCCTTCCCAACAAAGTCTTCGGCATCACCAACATCAAAACCTATGTTCCTCTTATTCTCAATTTGGATCGCCTCAACTATGATGCATGGAGAGAACTCTTCTCCACCCATTGTATCGGTTTTGACGTCATTGATCATATTGATGCTTCTACTCCAAAACCCACCGACTCCGAATGGAAGAAGGTGGACTTCATTGTCAAGCTATGGATCTATGGATCCATCTCTCAATCTCTTCTCCAAATGGTCTTGAAAAAGGACTCTACCGCTTTCCAAGTTTGGACTAGCCTAGAGACTCTTTTTCGAGACAACAAGGACGCCAAAACCATGCAAATCGACAGCGAGCTTTGCAACATCGTCATGGGTGACCTCTCCATCACCGCTTATTGCACTAAAATCAAAGCCCTTGCCGACCTCCTCGCAAATCTCGACCCGGACTCCGCCATTCCGGATAAACACCTAGTTATCTACACCATCAATGGCCTTTCCTCAAAGTTTGACTCGGTAGCAAACATCATACGGTATCGCTCCCCTCTCCCAACTTTTTTGGAGACTCGTTCGATGCTCCTCTTGGAGGAACAACGCATGACACAACATCGGCCCACCCCACCATCCTTTCACACCGCTCACCCATCATCTCCCACCATTCTTAACGTCAACCACAACAGTGGACATCGGGGGAACGGCCGACGGACTGACCGTCGGCAGCCTCCACCTCGCCGCCGTCAACAGCCGACTCCACCACCCCGGTACAGGTGGGTGTACATCCCACCACCGCAGCAGCCCCGCCAACGACCGTTCTCATCCACAACATCAGCCCCGTAAACTGCTGGACTCCTCGGGCCTCCTCCGTCGTACAACCATCAGCGATCGCTGCCACCAGGGTGGTCGCTGCCACCGACGCCCACCGGCAGCCCGCACTACCGTGGCTCTTCGGCCCTTCTCTCGGCCGTGGAACCCTCACCTCCATGGACTTGGAGCACACCGGATCAAGCCACGACTCTTCCCGAACTCTTTAACACCATGGCTCTCAACGATCCGGGAACAACGGATTGGTTTATGGACACCGGCGCAACCGACCATGTGCACGCAAACCAAGGTATACTAAATTCTGTTATTGATACACATGATACTCGTTCTATACTTGTTGGCAATGGATCCCAAATGCCTGTAGTTGCGACCGACCATGCCCCATTTCCCATTAAAAAAACCCTCACCGCCCTCTTCATCTAAACCATATTCTTATCTCTCCTAACATTATTAAAAATTTAATTTCTGTCCGTCAGTTTACTCGTCAAAACAAAACTTCTATTGAATTTGACAGTTTTGGTTTTACTGTTAAGGATTACAAGACCCGACGCCCTCTAATCCGATGTGATAGCGACGACCCACTTTATCCGGTCACTCCATCCAAGCCTCAAGTTCTCCTTTCCACCAATCTTTCCACATGGCATCAACGGCTCGGTCATCCCGGCGATCAAGTCTTGAAGTCATTGGTTCTAAATAATTTGATTTCTTGTTCTAGTAATAAATGTAATAATCTTTGCAACTCTTGTCAACTTGGAAAAATTTCCAAGCTTCCTTTCGTTATTTCCAATTCTAATGTTTCTCATGCTTTTGAAATTATACATTCCGATGTTTGGACGTCACCCATATCGAGTATTAGTGGACTTCGTTATTATGTTATTTTCTTGGATCATTTTACACATTACTTGTGGGTTTTTCCTCTTAAACACAAATCTGAGGTGTATGCAAAATTCCAAGAATTCTATCACTACGTCGCAACTCAATTTAATTCTAAAATCAAATCTTTTCAATGTGATAACGGGGGGAATACAATAACAAAGAATTTCATAATTTCTTTGCTTCCAATGGAATCCAATTTCGCTTCTCTTGGCCGCATACATCCCAACAAAATGGGAAATCGGAACGCATGCTTCGAACTATCAATAATGTAGTTCGAACATTGCTCATTCACTCTCATCTTCCTCCCACATATTGGGTCGAAGCTCTTCATATGGCCACTCACCTTCTCAATATTCTTCCCTCTACCTCAATCAATTTTAAAACACCTCACTACCGATTGTTTCAAAAACACCCCTCCTACTCTCATCTTCGTGTTTTCGGATGCCTATGCTACCCACACATCACCTATTCATACAAATTAGCTCCTCGCAACACACCGTGTGTTTTCCTCGGCTATCCATCTCAACATCGGGGCTTCCGATGCCTTGATCTCTCTACACGAAACATTATCATATCTCGTCACGTCATCTTTGACGAGACTACTTTCCCATTTGTCTCGGTCACTCCGACCGACCCTCCATCTTACTCATTCCTAGATGATCTCCCGGACCCCTCTCCTATCTTGCATGACATTCTTCACTCTCATCCATCGTCCTCTACGGCCCCATCCTCAACCACCCCCGCTCCGGCCCCCTCCCCACCCACCCAACTTCCTACCTCGCCCGTGCACCCGCCCCCGGATCCTCATCCCACACACCATATGACGACCCGTGCTAAGAGCAGGATCGTCAAGCCTACTCAACGTCTTAACCTGCATACCACCTCCATAACCCCCGTACCCCGGTCGCACCTACAGGCACTACAGGATCCCCATTGGCGACAGGCCATGAATGAGGAATATCATGCGCTTATCACAAACAAAACTTGGGTACTTGTCCCTCGGCCACCTGGAGTTAACGTGGTCAGATCCATGTGGCTTTTTCCCCATAAACATCACGCCGATGGATCTCTAGCTCGCTATAAGGCCTGCCTCGTGGCCAATGGTCGAAGCCAACAACAGGGGATAGACTTTGACGAGACGTTCAACCCGGTTGTTAAACCAGCCACTATACGCACTATCCTCAGTCTTGCTGTCTCTCAGCACTGGCCCATTCATCAGCTTGACGTGAAGAACACATTTATTCACGGCCATCTACAGGAGACTGTATATATGCACCAGCCCCCGGATTTCCGCGATCCTCGATATCCGGATCATGTTTGTCATCTTCAGCGTTCCCTCTATGGCCTCAAACAGGCCCCCCGGGCATGGTATCACAGATTCGCTCAGCATGCATTGCGGATTGGTTTTCAGCATAGTCGAACTAACGCATCACTATTTATCTACCACTCACCACAGGCCACTGCTTATCTTCTTCTATATGTGGATGACATCATTCTCACAGCCTCATCCACAGATTTTCTTCAGAAGATTATTTCTCATCTCGGCAATGAGTTTGCCATGACAGATTTGGGTGCGCTTAACTACTTTCTCGGCATATCGGCCTCTCGCTCATCTACTGGCCTGTTTCTGTCTCAACAGCAATACGCGACACAGATTTTAGACCGTGCCAATATGCAAAATTGCAAACCCGCTCGCACCCCGACCGAATCTGCTCACCGATTAGATGCCCATGGTCCTCCCGTCGACGATCCCTCGCTATATCGCAACCTCGCCGGAGCACTTCAGTATCTTACCTTCACGAGACCAGACATCGCATTTGCGGTTCAACAGGTTTGTCTTTATATGCATGACCCTCGAGATCCCCATCTTCAAGCTCTCAAGCGCATCCTACGATACATTCGTGGGACTTTGTGACACGGTCTTCAGATCCATGTATCTACCTCATCCGATCTTATCGCCTATTCAGATGCTAATTAGGGGGGATGCCCTACCACGCGACGATCCACATCCGGCTATTGCGTTTTCCTAGGAGACAACCTTGTGTCCTGGTCATCTAAACGTCAAGTTGTCATCTCTCGCTCCAGTGCCGAAGCCGAGTATCGTGGAGTCGCTAATGCTGTTGCCGAGGTAAGTTGGATCCGAAACCTTCTTCGGGAACTCCGTAAACCGCCCACCAAAGCTACCATCGTATACTGTGATAATGTGAGTGCAGTTTACATGTCAACCAATTCAGTTCAACACCAACGCACCAAACATATCGAGATTGATATCCACTTTGTCCGGGACAAAGTAACCATCGGACACGTTCGCGTCCTTCACGTTCCCTCCACGTCTCAATATGCTGATATCTTCACAAAGGGGCTTCCTACTTCTCTGTTTCATGATTTCAAGTCCAGTTTGAACGTTCGACATCCCGAAGATCAAACTGTGGGGGATGTTAGTAAATATATTGTATATTGTATTTAGTTAGCCCATTTGTATTGGCCCTCGGCCCTTCCGTTTGCATTGGCCCTCGACCCATATTTTGTGTATTTATTGTAATTGTAATCTCCATAATCAATCAAGAAAATCATTCTGATTTCAATACAGACCTCTATTCAAATAGTAGAATGGTTGATCTGTGATAGGCTTTCGAAAAAGTGTGAAAAAAATTGACCTGGGATTTATTTCAGGAATGTTGCAATATTGAGTTAGTTTAGTTTGGTTTAGTAAGTCGTGGTCTTCCGAGTGTTGAATTATGAGATATTCTTCATGTATAGGTGTCTTTAGAACCAAGGTCACAACATAGATGTTTGCTAACAGAGTTCATAGAGGTCTAATTCAACATGTCCCGTATGCAAAATTCCTTATCAGGGAAGAGATATTTCTAGGATTCTTATTTTATACAACATTTTTTTATCAGATCAGGATATGGCTTAATATTTACAAGGCTATATGATATGGTAGTAATTAACAGAATTCATAATCGACAATTCAGTAGTAGAGGATATATAGGCGTTTTGCGGTTTTACCCAAAAACTGATAGGTTTGTAAAGTTCATTATATTTGTTTTCTTTGAATTTCCATGGTTTGACATATTAGACCCGAGATCTCGATTCTTAAGATTTCTTGGTTAGTTGGTTGTATAGTCGTGAAAGGAAGGCATGCGCAGGACTGTTTGCTCCCCGACCTTCAGAGAGAACGTTTACGATCCAATCAAGTGTGCCAAGCTCATTGCCAGTGACCGATCAAGAAGTGGACTTCACTAGTTTGTTTCCATGTTCATCATTCAATGGATAGTCATGACACCTGCATGTCTAATACTTGTAGTTTTTTTATTTAGAATAAAATTGGAAAACAATATAATTAAAAGATCAATGTGTTTTATAAGCCTCTCTTTCACGATGAGAGAATAGAGGAGTAAGGGTCGTTTACCCAAACGCTTAACTGGTAAGTGGTAAGTGCTTACCGGTAAGATTCAACACTCTTAGGGGTCGTTTACCGAACACTTACCCGGGTAAGCGCTTACCAAGTTATATTATCATAACCAATGAATATGACAATGACCAGTAATCTTACCTGGTAAGAGCGAAAACATTGGTCGAGAGTCTTACCCGGTAAGTGAGAGCGACGACTCTTACCCGATTAACGCTTATCGGGTAAATTGTTGCATACGATACCGTTTTAATGGACTAAAATCTTACCTAATAAGGTAAGTGATAGTGTTGAATTTAACCGTTCAATGCTTACCGAGAAGTGCTCGGGTAAACAGCCCCTTAGCTTACTTTACCGGGTAAGATTGTAGTCCATCAAAAGGGTATCGTATGCAACAATTTTCTCGATAAGCTTTTACCGGGTAAGAGTCATCACCCTCACTTACTGGGTAAGATATCCTTATCATCACTCTTACCGGATAAGATTATCGGCACTTGCCATATTCATATGGTAAGGTAAATGACCCAATGAATCGTTTAGTAAAAGGCCCCTAAGTGAAATTGTAAGTTGGATGTTTGTACAGTTGTATTAGTTTATCTCATGAGGGTGTGGCTTGTATTTCTGTCGAATAAGTATTAATAAATGTTAATCCATGAAGGCAGAAAAAAGAAAGGAATGACTCAAACTCAAGTTGAAAAAAGTTTTTTCAAATATTTCTCCTACATACAACAATATTCTCTAATCAGAAGATCTTTCACACCATTGCTAATATAGCATTTTTTACTAAAGTTTCATGCCATCTTGAGAATATTTCATTTCAGATGCCAGGGGAAGTGGGTTAGTTCTCATAGTCATGGTCCTCATGGATTATGTAAAGCTATAATACCTCGCAGGGTTCGAAATCATCAATGATGCGATTGAAAGATGGAAAAAGATTACAGCATCAACATATTTGGTTTAAAGAGCCTAGAAGATTTCTCTTGAACTTATGATGAGCCTGCAACTATTCTGCTTCATTAATGATTACTTATCTATCTTTATTTCTCTCTATTATTTGTGGCAATAATATAATTCCAAACTCTATTCCAAACTCTCTACTGTTACTGGTTCTTGTAGACTTGTAGTCATGATCGACAATGTCACACCTCTGTTTAATTTTCATGAAAGTTCGAAATTTTGAATTTTTTTAGCAATTCCAGACTCATAAAAGTTGGTGGATTTCTTATAGATGATTTTATTTTCAAGTTTGTTACAACATATATTTTGGATTTTATTTTGTAAACAAGTTGCAAAAAAAAAAATTGTTAATGCCTACATTGCTCTTTTAAATCTACGACAAACAAATGTTATCGTATTGAATATTCTGCTATCTAGCAATTATGAACATATTGACATTGAATTTATATACCATATGAAACCATGAAATTAACATCATTATTCATTAGTGGCATAAAATAGTAGACATAAATTTAAAAAAAGAAAAGATTATAAGAAAATAGACTGACACTTGAGGATTTACATCTGAATCTAGATTAAACTTACATCGTATACCCGACCAACGGACGGGTATAACACTAGTTATAAATGGGTAAGATTATAATTGTATTTTTATATTTGTTGGGTTAATATATTTGTACGAAAAATTACCAGATATTAGAATTGAATATTTCTACTTGTTTATTTAGAAATAAACTTATGTAAGTTATAGGTTTTTATCTTTAACGGTTAATTAAATGGATGAAATTAATTAAATTAACTAAAAAACTAGATTTGAAGTAGTTTAAAATGTATTCGGATAGTTATAACATCGTAAATTGTTATGCTTGGAAAAAAAATCAAACTGTTAATTTTAGTAACTTGGTTTTTGTAAGCATATTTATCACTGATAAAATTTGAAAAATATTGGTTCATAAAATTGTTTAATTTGATTAAATTGTTTCGTATAATTCTTTTATTGATGGAATTGTTGCATATATTTGTGTTTTTTATGTAAAAATGAAGAAATTTTATCAAACTGCGAAAATACCTGAAACAATTTATCAGAATGAGAAAAATAGATGAAACTACATAAAAAACACAAATATATGAAACAATTTCATTAACAAAAGAATTATATGAAACAACTTGATCATATTAACCAATTTCATTAATTTAACCAATGAAATTGATGGTTTCCAAAGTTTCCAATCTAATATGGTTTCCAATTGAAACCACACACACACACATATATATATATATATATATATAGAGAGAGAGAGAGAGAGGGTCATTCATTTGCTAACCAATCTATTAATGCTAACCATGTTAACCCATTTTCGGCCAATCAGAATGTTCCTAGAGATTAGATAATGATTTTGTTTATTTTAAACTTACAAGGGTAATAAAGAAATTTATATAAAATCGGAATATTCAAATTAAGTAATCATTATCGCATATTTAATGTGTACCATAATTATAACAATGTTTGTTATGGTAATGATATACCATATTAAATATAAAAGTTTGAAATTTTAAATTATTCAAGATTATCTTAAATCTTAATATATCATTTACATATATTTTTCATTATATCACTTTTTATATGGATCTACCATCGAATCAGTGAATAAGTTTTTTTTTACAGTTTTTGTGTTTATTAAGTTTGTGCAATAGACTTTATATTTTCTTCGTAATATCACAATGAACGATATATATGGATTTTATGTTATAAAGAGTTAAATCTAATATTTTTAAACGTAACTTTGATATTGTTCCAGATTTTATGTTATTATGCTTGCACATATGCATTTGTGCATATCTTAAACCATTTTTTATATGCATATACAAAAGGCTCATAGTATACATAAAAACTTATTAATGTGAACAATGCACATATGCATTGAAAGAGCAAATAATTTAATCATTTTGATATGCATATTCAAATTGCACATATGTACATCAAGACTTATTAGTGTAGACAATGCACATATGTACAACACATAAATCATGCACATATGTATTTTTGAAAATGTACATTAAGAATTATTAGTTTAAAAAATGCACATATTTACTTGACAATGAACAAATGTCCAAGTGAGCACATATGTATTTTTCGGATTTTATGCTATTAAGTTTGCACATATGCATATGTGCATATCTTAAACCATTTTCCGTATTCATATACAAAAGGCTCATAGTGTACATCAAAACTTATTAACGTGAACAATGCACATATGCACTGAAAGAGCAAATAATCTAATCATTTTGATATGCATATTTAAAATTGTACATATGCACATCAAGACTTAGTGTAGACAATGCCCATATGCACAACACAAAAATCATGCACATATGTTTGTTTTGAAAATGTACATTAGGAATTATAAGTTTAAAAAATGCACATATTCACATAAATAGCAAACACTTTAAACTGTGTGAGCCTCTTTTTTTTTTTGGTTAAAAACAAGAATTATTAGTTTAAAAAATCCCTACTTTTGCGCCTCTTTTTTTGGTAATGTGTTAATATGATTTTGGAAGACTATTTGCATTTTTACATTTTTAACCCTACGCTCTTATGCATCGTAATTTCCTAGCCTTTTAGTTTGATATTTCTAAAATTAAAATTCTAATTAATTGTGAACCATTGATCTAAATAACCAACGGTCCAGATTGGTTAGCACGGTTAACACCAATATCGTGGTTAGCAAATGAAGGGGACCCTATATATATATATATATATATATATATATATATATATATATGTGTGTGTGTGTGTGTACGGGTGAAAGAAATCATTTATATATAGAAATTCATTTGTTAACCAAAAAGTCATCAACTTTTTGAAGTCTCTCACACACCACACACACACGTATATACATATATATATATATATATACATACGTATATATATGTATATATAACACTTTATATATGTTGGTGTGATGATAATAAAAAGAGTGGGTTTTAGGCACTTAATTTATAACGAATAATTTATAAAAAAAAAGCGATACTTAGAAATTATTACGATTTATGTAGGATTCGGGAGCTACTTGGTGAAGAGTGAACCTACAATAAATCGAGATGAGTTTTCATGAGACTTTTCTGGGATGCATACATACGTAATTAAAATTATGTTGGCATGATAATTATTTGGAGTACGTATATGGTGTAAATTGATACATTTTTATGTGCATGTTTATGGTGTATGATTACATGTATATAAATATGTTATTTATTTGGAGTACGTATGTTATGTATGATAAATTGCTTTGTGTACATGTTTACGGGTGAATATTTCATGTACGTAATTTTTATATAGGAGAATGCATGCTATTGTTTCGTTGGTTAATAAACATTCTTAGCATGTTATATTTATGGGTTGATTTCATGTGACACATTTTGGTGTCGATATTGGGTATAGGAGCGGGCTCGATATGTCACGTTTAGGGGTGGCACGACCCCGTAATGGGTGTCGGACGGGTGTGAGCCGTGCGACCCAGGGAATGCCAGTGACAGGACGAACTTACCCGGTGAGGCAGTTAGGAGATCTCATTGGTGTCAAAGGTTTTCTGAAAACAATTATGCATACTATTTTATTGATGCTTGATATTTTTATGTTTGATGGAGTGTGTGTATTTAAGTGTACGTAAACCATAAACTCACTTGGATTTTTAGCTAACTACTACTATTCATCTCAGGAGCCGGTGGTTCAGGTTTGGACAAAGGGAAGAGCAAGGCGTAAATAGATTTACTATTGTTATTATCTTTAACGCTTTGCTAGTTATCATACTTATTTACTATTGTAACACCCTAAGTTTAGCGGAAATAAAAATTCGAAAATTCTGCAATATGATGGCTATAACTTGGTAAACCTGGGTATATAAAAACCTGTTGTAAACAACCCCAAAGTATCATCCCGATGGAACGGGGAAACAAACTATAACCATTACAATTAATCAAATGAAGAATATACGAACAACCTAATAATCTAACTTAAATAAGAAAGATTAATATCGGGTGTTGCTATTCTTCCAAAAGTATGTCCGCTATCCAAAATGTCGGTCCACACATCTCCCAAAAAGACCGCTCTTGGCCTCAAAGCCATCCACTCATTCCCGACGAACCCCACCGGAAACCTGACCTGTTATACATGTCATTTTAAGAAAAAGTGTTAGGCTAAAGCCTAGTGAGATCAAACATTTGCAGTTTAAATAATCATTCGTAAAGATGAGTAAAATAATTTCTTTTGTACAATGATAATAATAAAATGAAACAATAATGCTCTTTGAAATATAGCAAGTACCTCTTGGGTTAACGGGGGAGACCCGCTTACTAACACAAATGACGGAACACAAAAGTAAGTCATTCGATAAGTCAGTAAAGTCAATACACAACTAAAGTACACGCAAGGGATGTCAGGCTCAGTGGCTTTAAACGTACACCCACGAAAACTCAAGTTCAACCCCGAGGGGTTCCTACGTCGAGCTCCTCATCCAATATCGTAGTACTTGAGCACGAAGGACTTATACCACATCCGATGCCTAACGTGCCTCGACGTGGAAAACTAGTCGTCCCAACGTCGGAACAATAATAAACCAAATATGGGGTCATGACTCCCCAATGCATCAAATAAACCAAGTAATGCGCATAAGACCCAACAAGTAACCCAACAATGGTGAATATGCATAAATGATACGAAGGGTGTTTTCCACCAAAACCACTTCCATTATTTACCAAAAGATCATCCGTCAAGATATAAGTGATTCCTCTTATTTTTCAAGTCCCAAAATATGAAGTGAGTTAATATACAAACTTATCAGCAGTTAACCACAAAATCAATATTTCCAAGTCCATAAGTTTTGCATAGAAATACCATCCATTTAAATGTATAACCCAAGTAAAACAAGTTCAAGAACATGGTTGAAGTCCATAAATCATCATTTCCCCAAATATCATCATAAACACTAATATCCCCAAAAGTTAGGTTTAACACAAATTTTACAAATCAAACATAAGGAGGAGGAGATATTAAGTATTCAAAATCCATCCTTTGACATGTATAAAGTTTAGTAAAGGTGTAAGAACTCACCTTAGTAGTTTCCTTAAAGGAAACCAAACCCTAGAATGAAGGAGATGAAGATGAGATGCTTAACCACTTGAGAGCTTCTTATCAACACTTCCTAAAGTGTTAAGGACCACCATTAATGACTATGAATCACCATAAATGAGGAGAGAAGTCTAGATGAGAATCACTTACCGAAATTGGCTGCCAAAAGTCGCTCCCAAACCCTAGAAATCAGATAAATGACTGAAAATCGCGACTTATGCTTTTTATTCTCAAGTTACCCGTCGGCGATAGTGCCCCGGCGATAGTGACATTTGTCACTATCGCGGGCAAGGTCGCAAGTGCCTCCCCCCTTGCGGTACAAACGGGGTGATAGTGCCCGACGATATTGACCAAGTCACTCTCTCGGTCACAATCGCGAGAAACGTACCGTAAGTCCAATGCCTCCGGCGATAGTGCCCTTCGCGATTGTGACCTTGTCACTCTCGCGGGCACAATCGCGAGCAACCCCAACCTTCCTAAAATTTGACGATTTTCAACCCACGATGCTTAAATCCGCAAGGCTCGATAATATACTTATAATTCCATAAAATTAGAAGTTTACAAGTTGAGGGCGATAATACATAGGTTTTCAGAATTCGGGGTTTTACAATCCTCCCCAACTTGGAAATGATTTCGTCCCCGAAATCCTACTAACTAAACAGATGAGGGTATCTACGCCTCATGTCTTCTTCCGCTTCCCAAGTCACATTGGTGTCGCGGTGGTGTTTCCATTGAACCTTCACCATCGCTACCTCTTTATGTCGGAGCTTTTTGATTATCCTTTCCAAAATTGCCTCGGGCTCTTCGATACATCGATTATCATCCACTCGAATTTCGGACAAAGGTATGACGCTTTCTTCTTCCGCTAGACACTTCTGCAAATAACACACATGGAAATATGGGTGAATCCCATCCATCTCCGGCGGTAGATCCAATTTGTAAGCTTGGAGCCCGATGCGTTCGAGTACAGTAAACGGTCCTAGGAAACGGGGACTTAGCTTCCCACGCTTCCCAAACCGGATCAATCCTTTCCAAGGAGACACTTTTAACATCACACAATCTCTCACTTGGAACTCTACCGACCTTCTCTTTTTGTCGGCATAACTCTTCTGGCGATCTTGTACCGCTTTTAACCGCTCTCGAATGGATCTGACTTTGTCGGCCGTCTCTTGCACAATCTCCGGGCCGACAAACTGTTCCCCCCCCCCGCCTCAAGCCAACACACGGGGGTTCTGCACTTCCGTCCGTACAAGGCTTCAAATGGTGCCATCCCGAGACTAGAATGGTAACTATTGTTGTACGCAAATTCCACCAAAGGTAGATGGGTATCCCAACTACCACCAAAATCGATCACGCATGATCTAAGCATGTCTTCAAACGTTTGAATCGTCCTTTCACTTTGTCCGTTTGTGGGTGATAAGTCGTGCTCAAATTCACCCGCGTGCCCAACTCTTGATGTAAGGCTCCCCAAAATCGAGACATAAACGGGCTATCACGATCGGAGACTATCGACAAGGGTATACCGTGCCTAGAGACCACTTCGTCTATGTAAAGTTTCGCCAACTTATCCATTAGCAACGTTTCCCGCATCGCCAGAAGGTGAGCACTCTTCGTCAATCGATCAACGTTGACCCAAATGGTGTCGTTCCCTCGCAAAGACTTCGGTAACTTGGTCACGGAATCCATGGTGATCTTGTCCCATTTCCACTCAGGTATTTCAAGCGATTGAAGGATCCCATAGGATCGTTGATGCTCGGCCTTTACTTGTGAACAAGTTACGCATCGCTCCACGTAATGAGCTACATCTAACTTCATAATTGGCCACCAATAATGTAGTTTCAAATCCCGATACATCTTGGTGCTTCCCGGGTGGATAGAATACTTAGATTTATGCGCGTCCTCCAAAAGTAGTTCTCGGCAACCACCAAACTTTGGTACCCAAACTCGCCCATTGAAGCATTTGATCCCTCGACTATCCTCGGTCAACAATAACCGTTGCTTGGTCATCACTTCATCCTTGAGGTTTTCTTCTTTTAATGCTTCGGTTTGCGCCCCTTTAATCCTTTCCATGAGGCTCGATACTAGCTCGATCCTTGTAAGTTTGGCTTGAAGTCTCCCGCTATACTCTTTCCGACTCAAGGCGTCGGCCACTACGTTGGCTTTACCCAGGTGGTAGAGTAATTCACAGTCGTAATCCTTAAGTAACTCCAACCACCTTCGTTGCCGCATGTTGAGTTCCTTCTTATCAAAAACATACTTCAAGCTCTTGTGATCCGTGTACAAGGTACACTTAGTGCCGTAAAGGTAATGTCTCCATAACTTTAATGCAAATACTACCGCCGCCAACTCCAAGTCGTGAGTGGGGTAGTTCTTCTCATGCACCTTCAATTGCCTAGATGCGTACGCGATTACTTTTCCTCTTTGCATAAGTACACATCCAAGTCCCCTTTTGGATGCATCGCTATAGACCACAAAATCCTCCGATCCCTCCGGCAAGGATAAGATCGGAGCCTCACATAATTTTCTTTGCAACGTCCTAAATGCTTTCTCTTGCTCCTCGGTCCACACGAACTTTACATTCTTCTTGGTCAACAATGTCAACGAAGAAGCAACCTTGGAGAAGTCTTGTATGAACCTTCGGTAATACCCCGCTAAGCCTAGGAAACTCCGAATTTTGGATGGGCTTTTGGGCGGTTCCCAATTCATCATAGCTTCAATCTTGGTCTGATCCACCATCACTCCGTCCTTTGAAACTACGTGCCCCAAGAACTGCACTTTCTTCAACCAAAACTCGCACTTAGAAAACTTTGCATAAAGCTTCTCCTTTCTCAAGATTTCCAATACATCCCGACGATGACGCACATGATCGACTTCATCCTTCGAGTAGATAAGAATGTCATCAATGAACACGATGACGGACTTATCTAGGAAGGGTCGACACACGCGATTCATTAAGTCCATAAACACCGCTAGAGCGTTCGTCAATCCGTAGGGCATCACTAAGAATTCGTAGTGACCATAACGCGTCCTAAAAGCGGTTTTAGGAATGTCTTCTTCTTTGACTTTTACTTGATGATAACCCGAACGGAGATCGATCTTCGAAAAGCAACTCGCTCCCTGAAGTTGGTCGAACAAATCATCAATCCTAGGGAGTGGATACTTGTTATTCACAGTTACCTTATTCAACTCCCTATAGTCGATACACATTCGCATGGTACCGTCCTTCTTCTTCACGAATAAGACCGGTGCTCCCCAAGGCGAGGAACTCGGTCTCACAAACCCTTTCTCCAAAAGCTCTTGCAATTGGCTCATCATTTCCTTCATATCTGACGGGGCCAAACGGTAGGGGGCTCGGGCTATAGGAGCCGCTCCCGGCGTCAAATCAATCTTGAACTCTACTTGACGGTCGGGTGGAAAACCAGGAAAGTCGTCCGGGAATACATCAGGAAACTCCCTTACCACCTCGACACCTTCTAGCTTTTTCTTCTCGAGTTTGGCATCTATCGCATACGCCAAAAAGGATGAGCATCCTTTCGCCAAACACTTTCGTGCCTTTACCATGCTAATGATTGAAAATTTACCCATTCGCCTCTCACCATACACGGTCACCGCATGACCATCCGAACCCGGAATTCGGATCAACTTTTTAGCACAAAGAATCTCCGTCTGATTGGTCGACAACCAATCCAAACCGACTACAACATCAAATCCCCCGATGATCATAGGCATTAGGTCGATCAGGAGCTCTCTTCCTTCGATTTCAAACTTTCAATTTCTTATGATATCCCGAATCACTACTTGATCACCATCAGCTAGCTCTACCACTAACGCATCTTTTAAACTAGAAGTGGGTATGGATAGTTTTGGGCAAAACGAACTTGATATAAACGAAAAACTAGCTCCCGAATCAAACAGTACACGCGTAGGTACGGAGTTTAGGAGAAACGTACCCGACACTACGTCCGTTGACGCCTTCGCCTCTTCGGTAGTCATCTGGAAAGCTCTCCTTGTTTCTTTAGGAGCGTCCACCTTGTTGCCTCCGCTAAAGTTCGTCTTTACTTTCGGGCATTCACTTCTGATATGGCCCGACTCTTTGCACTCGAAGCAAACTCTTCCTTTGATTGTACATTCATTGAAACTGTGGCCGAGTTTACCACATTTAAAGCACGGACTGGACCCCGAATTACAAGGGCCGGTGTGCTTACTTCGGCATCTGGAACACCACGGGGAATCCCGTCTCAGACCATTCCCCCGTTGATTGCTGTTGAAGTGGTTTGGCCTCTTCGAAGATGTGGGACCCCCTTCCCACTTCATTTTCTCGACTACTCCGCTCCTCTCCACTTTATTCGAGTCGTAAGAGTCTTCTACCAACTGTGCTTCTTCTATTGCCTCCCGGAGGGTAGAGGCATTTGACACTCGAACCATGTTCATCATTTCAGTAGGCAGACCTTTGATGTATGCCTTGATTTCTCTCTTTCAGTGGGGACCAGATGTCCCACCAAACCCAGTTTGTCCATGAACATCTTGTTGTACTCCTTTACCAACAAATTCCCTTTCTTCAAATCCCGGAACTCATCGATGATCCGGTCCATAGCTCGCTCATTACAAAATTCCTCCATAACTTTCTTCTTGATAGCCTCCCAACTCAACTTAGCCAACACGGTGGCTTCAACAGAAGTGGAATACACATTCCACCATGTGAGGGCGGCCCCTCTCAACATTTGGGATCCGAATACGGCTTTCTGACTTTCCCCACACTCGCTTGACCGGAAAGCCTGTTCCATTTCTCTTATCCAGTTCATACAGGCTACCGGATCATCTGTGCCCTTGAATTCTGGTGGTCGGCATCCAAGAAATGCCTTGAAGGTACAAGCCTTAGGCGGTTGCCTCACTTCGGGAGGTGGAGTTTCATTAGAAGGGACAACCGGTCCCAAACCTCCGGATCCCACCACAATTACATTTTCCGCCACCGCCTCAGGCCTACGGTGGTTAACATCTCGGTCGTCCAAAAGCTTCAGGAATACTTCTTGTTGTTGAGCCATAGCTACGTTCATCGCTTGCATCATCCGTTCCATCATTCTAGTTTCCGGAGTTACCTCTTCCATGATCGGATGGGTTGCAACTAGGTTTCGTCGAGGTATGAATTTCGGTCCTCCACCCAACGCGTTTACCAAAGTTGGGGTAAATCATTATTAGTTACTCTCGGTTGATCAGCAGTGGACGCCGTTGTATCTTGCCCTTCTGGCCGATTACGCGTATTAACCATAGTTTGCCACACACGCGAGAATATAGGTGAGATGAAGATGAACAGAATATAAACAAGGAAACATACTACCACGTTCATTAATTATCATAACAACGGAAAACAAGCATAATCACGTAAAACATCTTCATAATAACGTTAGCTAGGCGAAATTATGAACATGCGATACATAAAAATTTTCATTCCCATTACTATAACTCTTAATTTGTGTAGCTTTCGTTGACTCTAAGACCATCTTATCTTAAGAGTTCTACGCAATCTCACACAATCATTGCCTAATTTCACAGCTTAAGTCTAGGCATCCTACATCCATACCTAGTTCACTTAAACTAATGCTTAGATACCAACTTGTAACACCCTAAATTTAGAGGAAATAAAAATTCGAAAATTCTGCAATATGACGGCTATAACTTGGTAAACCTGGGTATATAAAAACCTGTTGTAAACAACCCCAAAGTATCATCCCGATGGAACGGGGAAACAAACTATAACCATTACAATTAATCAAATGAAGAATATACTAACAACCTAATAATCTAACTTAAATAAGAAAGATTAATATCGGGTGTTGCTATTCTTCCAAAAGTATGCTCGCTATCCAAAATGTCGGTCCACACATCTCCCAAAAAGATCGCTCTTGGCCTCAAAGCCATCCACTCATTCCCGACGAACCCCACCGGAAACCTGACGTGTTATACATGTCATTTTAAGAAAAAGTGTTAGGCTAAAACCTAGTGAGATCAAACATTTGCAGTTTAAATAATCATTCGTAAAGATGAGTAAAATAATTTCTTTTGTACAATGATAATAATAAAATGAAACAATAATGCTCTTTGAAATATAGCAAGTACCTCTTGGGTTAACGGGGGAGACCCGCTTACTAACACAAATGACGTTGCACAAAAGTAAGCCATTCGATATGTCAGTAAAGCCAATACACAACTAAAGTACACGCAAGGGATGTCAGGCTCAGTGGCTTTAAACGTACACCCACGAAAACTCAAGTTCAACCCCGAGGGGTTCCTACGTCGAGCTCCTCATCCAATATCGTAGTACTTGAGCATGAAGGACTTATACCACATTCGATGCCTAACGTGCCTCGACGTGGAAAACTAGTCGTCCCAACGCCGGAACAATAATAAACCAAATATGGGGTCATGACTTTCCCAATGCATCAAATAAACCAAGTAATGCGCATAAGACCCAACAAGTAACCCAACAATAGTTAATATGCATAAATGATACGAAGGGTGTTTTCCACCAAAACCACTTCCATTATTTACCAAAAGATCATCCGTCAAGATATAAGTGATTCCTCTTATTTTTCAAGTCCCAAAATATGAAGTGAGTTAATATACAAACTTATCAGCAGTTAACCACAAAATCAATATTTCCAAGTCCATAAGTTTTGCATAGAAATACCATCCACTTAAATGTATAACCCAAGTAAAACAAGTTCAAGAACATGGTTGAAGTCCATAAATCATCATTTCTCCAAAAATCATCACAAACACTAATATTCCCAAAAGTTAGGTTTAACACAAATTTTACAAATCAAACATAAGGAGGAGGAGGAGATATTAAGTATTCAAAATCCATCCTTTGACATGTATAAAGTTTAGTAGTTTCCTTTAAGGAAACCAAACCCTAGAATGAAGGAGATGAAGATGAGATGCTTAACCACTTGAGAGCTTCTTACCAACACTTCCTAAAGTGTTAAGGACCACCATTAATGACTATGAATCACCATAAATGAGGAGAGAAGTCTAGATGAGAATCACTTACCGAAATCGGCTGCCAAAAGTCGCTCCCAAACCCTAGAAATCAGATAAATGACTGAAAATCGCGACTTATGCTTTTTATACTCAAGTTACCCGTCGGCGATAGTGCCCCGGCGATAGTGACATTTGTCACTATCGCGGGCAAGGTCGCGAGTGCCTCCCCCCTTGCGGTACAAACGGGGCGATAGTGCACGACGATATTGACCAAGTCACTCTCGCGGGCACAATGGCGAGAAACGTACCGTAAGTCCAATGCCTCCGACGATAGTGCCCTTCGCGATTGTGACCATGTCACTCTCGCGGGCACAATCGCGAGCAACCCCAACCTTCCTAAAATTTGACAATTTTCAACCCACGATGCTTAAATCCGCAAGGCTCGATAATATACTTATAATTCCATAAAATTAGAAGTTTACAAGTTGAGGGCGATAATACACAGGTTCTCAGAATTCGGGGTGTTACAACTATGTATCTGGAGTGTTATGTAATATAGTCCGGTATGGGACGGACTAATGTCGAAGACTTGTATTACTTTAAGTTAAGACTTACGTTGTGATGGTGATTTGATTACATCTTGATGTCATATTCGACGACATAAGGTAATATTTAAGATGAAAGATGTGACAATACTCAAATGTGGATATGGGAATGTTACACATAATTAACCCAAAAAATTGGTTATTTAGATTCTAAAAATGTTATGATAGTATTTAATTATTATTGAGAAAAAAATATTAAAATATATATAAAATCAAACAAACTCAAGTGAGAAGAAAGATAAAGAAAATAAGATGGTTGAAAAAATGTGTTTTATGGGACCCACGGGTCAATGTTTTAAAAACCGTTTTTTGGTTGACCCGGTGGGTAGTTGACCCGGTTTCAAGAAATTTTATATATTTTTCATTTTTTTTCATTATGTAAAAGATTTTATAAAATAAAATATGGAAAGAGATTTTATAAAATAAAATATGGAAAAATCATTATGAGATATAATATAAAAAAATACGGAAGAAAAAAGATTTTACATTACATCTAATTAATATAGATTTAAATGTAAAATCTACGTTTAAAATAGTTGTAACATCCCGAATTCTGAGAACCTATGAGAACCAAGAATTTGATGTCTACAAGTTAAAACATTAAAAATACACATAACAAAAAGTTTTACATCAATCCAAAAACATTAAAAAAACACATAACAACAAGTTTTACATCAATCCAAAAACATAAAAAAACACAAATATAAGAAATTGATTTTATTAACCGGGTCAACCCGGGTTTTTACGAGTTCAATTAGACTGGTTCAACCGGTTCTATCAAAAAACCGACGATTCAATCCGGGTCGTAATTTTCCAAAAAACCGGTCATAATTGACCCGGTCTCTTAACAGGTTCCCGGTTGAACCGGCCGGGTCAACCCGGGTTTTAAAACATTGCCACGGGTCACAAGTGCCAAAAATTGCTTGATGTGCCACGTCAGATTGCGTCAAAGCGTGAAGTTGATTTCCACTTTGACGTTTTTTAATGCAGTGGGACCACGCCTTGTTCCCTTCCACGTGTCAAAACATCATCGTACTCAAACCAGATCATCACTCTATTTGTATTTGATTTTAGAATAAACTACAAAGAAGTCCTTCTAGTTTAGTGAAAATTACGAAAATGGTCCCTATAAATGTGACTTTGTAAAGGGTGTTTTAATCTTTTAATTCTTTCTTGATCTTTTACGTTTTGAATAATCAAATCCCTAAACATTTTTTGAATAAATAAACTATTGAATTTAAAAAAATTGTTATCTAAATTAAAAGAAAACTACTTGTAACCAACTCTATAAATAAATAAACCCTAAGTCATCATACCGCTCCTAAACTCTATCTTAAAAAAAGTTTAAAAAATGACAAACAACTTCAATATTCATTATACTTCTTTGGTACCATCAATAAACGTTTATAATCTTTAACGTAGTGTATCGAGATTTTGGATGATTTTGAGAAAATGATATTGTTTTTTTTATAAATTTGTTTAATTTAAGCTTAATAATATAATGTTGTTTATATAAAAAAATTTAAGTATTTTGTTAGAATTCAATGATTATCTTATATATTTTAATGACATCTATAAAAAATAACCAATTACATATTTAATAACATAATTAAAAAAAATTTATAATAATATAATATATTAATTAATAGTGATACATGAAATGATATGTATAAAAGAAGACCATGTACATACTAAATTTGTGGGTGTTAGAAATCTGCAATAGTCATATATATCTTGTGCTTTGATATTTGTAAATTAAGAGATTTTTAAAATCTTGTATAAAATGATGGTATATTGTACCTAATAATTTGTATTTAAGAGTTTTTTATACGTGTTTTATAATATAGTATATATAATCACATTAATATTATTATTAATTGGCAATAAAAAACAATAAAAAAATAAAACCAAATTATATAATAATAATAAATTATATAATAAAAAAAAAAAAGAAAGAAAGAGAAATACGGTTAGGTAGTTGGTTTCAAGTATCCATTACAGGCGGCAATCGATCCCCCTTCACCCTCATTTTCGATGATACATCTCCGCCAATACTCCTCCACCACCATCACCACCACTACTGTAATGACGACGCCATTTAAACACCGTCCAACTGAAAAACTAAAAATCACTCTCTCTCTCTCACACACACACTACTACTACTTTCTCTCTCTACAGTCTACACTATGTCGATCTTCTCTCCTTCTTCCCCTACTCTCTTCTTCTCCACCACAAATCCTAGGGTTTTTTCTCTATCACCTTCTACTTCTACTCCTTCATCCTCACGCCTCCGCCCGCTTTTCCGGAGTTTTCCGTGTTTGGCGTTTTCTGCGCCTGAGAATGCCGCCCATGGCACGGCGGAGACTGTTCACGACAGCAAGTGGTCGTCGTCGTCGTCTTCCAGTTCACAACCGGTCTCTGGATCCGAGCACGGATACTCTCGTACATTCATCGATGCTCGTTCCGAACAAGGTAGGCGATTCCGCTGTGCGTTTATGAAACGAATTTAGTGTGTGTGTGTGTGTGTGTTTGCTAGGATAAGGTAGGTAGGCGTGTGTAGACAGTGTAGTTTTTCATTTTATTTTGAAAATCCTCAGCTCAATTTGACTATTTCAAGTAGTAAGAGTGACGATAGATGAATTTCAAGCGATTGATTGTTATGATATTCGTCGTTCGCATTTTTGATTTGTTATTTCAATTCAGTAAGTTTGATTCCTTTGTTTTCAATTAATCAATTATTAAGAAGTGACGGTGACTTGAGTTCTTCGGTAATCGCTGATTTCTTAGATACGTAGGCGTTTGATGTATTCGTAAGTTGCGTCTCATTATTTGTGAAGTGGAGGACGACTTTCATGTAACTATAAACATTCCTTATTGCGTAACTATAACATATAAATTCCGAATGATTTGAGTAAAATCTTACGCTTTCATGTAACTATAAACATTCCTTATTGCTGGCATAGGTATGATAAGATCTACTGGAATACTGGATGACTTTTATATCATTATTTTAGTACACTTTCATGCAGATCTCCTTTCTGGAATTCAAAGAGAGGTGGAAGCTGGAACACTGCCCAAACATGTTGCCCAAGCAATGGAGGAGCTGTATCAGAACTACAAAAATGCAGTAAGTTTTTCTTAGGCTCTTCCTGTGGTATTCCTTTACTTCTAGAATGCATGAAACATTGAGTAGCTATGCCGTTTGAATAGTAGAGACTCATATTAAATTTCTTATGTGTGCATTTCTCTTTATTCTCAGAGATTGTTGGTAGGAGTAAGATACTACTAATGATTTCATTACAAACCATGACGGAAACCTTGTCATCATAGAATAAACAAGAACTAGCATATGTGGATTTTGGGGTAGCCTTCCTCTTTATTGTGTTGTGGTGCTTTTTTGTGAGCTTCGAGTTTGTTGTTTAATATGCTTTGTTTGTATCTTGAAATTCTATTGTGGCATCTTTAGTTGAGTGAGTGACAAAATACTTAGGTTGGTGGAAGAAGTTCTAATATGCATATATTGTGGCATCTTTGCCCTTTCTTATGTGAGCCCCAACCAAGGCTGTCACATTAACATTGATCACTACGATCGTTGGCTCTCACCAACGATTTAAGCTCTTCGATGAGTTGGTCAGTTAAGACTCGATACTCTGCTTAATAAGAAAACTTAGAGATTAAAATAGTATCCAATGCTTAGATAGTTGGTAATCATCTCGGTGCTTTCTTCAGTTTGCAGTGCCCACCCATATTTCGAAGCAGCAACTTTTTTAATGTTTCTGTGCTGTAATTTGTTGTTTATTTAGACTTGGTTTTCATCAACTTCATAAGTTTTGAATTCTTGTCTTTCTCAGGTTTTCCAAAGTGGAGATCCTCAGGCAGAAGATGTCGTGTTGTCAAACATGCGTGTAGCATTTGATCGTATATTCTTGGATACGAAGGTTTGCGTGGATGACTGACTTAAAACATTTCCATATCGATTCATCTTAATCACGTGCCTCTTCTTAGAATATGTTGCTTAATTTGCAGGAGCCATTTGAATTTTCACCATATCATGAAGCTATTTTGGAACCTTTCAATTACTATATGTTTGGTCAAAACTATATTCGCCCTTTGGTCAATTTCAGGTTGGTCAATAATCCTTGTATTTTGTTGTCATTATTGTATTAACTGGATTTTTTATACCATGCGACCGATCAATCAATGGCACCTGATATGCTAAAAAGAATTAGAAGGTGTTATTATTATTGCATATTTGTTTTTTTCCTACACGTGGGGTGCGCTTTCTTTCCTCTAATCTGATCACATCTGTTACTCCATGTTCGGATGGTTTAGGCGTGCTGTTTCTTTAAACTGAGTCACTGGTTCTCTTTCTTGTGTGCCATCTGCTTTAAAGTCATCTCTGTGCTGTCAGCCTGGACATCTAAAATGTGATAATTCATGTTTTGGATGGATCTAGCTTAGGCGGTGTAATCTTGGGTACATCTTGATCATGAAAGCCCGAACAATCGTTCGCTGACTGGATCGAGTTTAGATGGTGCCAGTCCACAAAATCTTGGATATTCAGATAATCAGTGACCAAGGCTTGCTTCATATTGGTCTCCCATGAACTGGAATCATCAGAGTCTTTAAGTTTCACCACAAATAAACAATACTCCATCTATCACATCTTGATTGTAGCAACACTTTTTTGCCTTGGAGCTTTTTGTGTTCATTGAAAGTATAGTTGTGGCTGAGTTTTGTTTTCATAAGAATTTTGTCTTACAACTTAAATATATGTATTTGGATAGAACTCGTCAAACAATTATATAGTGATGGACCAAGGTGCTCTTAAAGATGCATGCCAAATAGTATCGTTGCAACTAATGGATGGAGGTTGCTACTAAGGGAGTGTTTGGTTAGAGGTATTAAGCTGTAATCAATGGGAATGAAAATAAAAAACATTGTGTGGCTTTATATAATATAATTAACGATAATTTTTTCCATTCAGCTCTATTTAATTTACGATAGATGAATGTGTAAGTGTCTATTTTCATTCTTAACATAGAGTATTTGATTATCAGGGAATCATATGTTGGCAACGTCTCCCTTTTCAGTGTAATGGAAGAGCAACTAAAGCAGGTGCCTAGCTTTCACAGTTATTTCTATATTATATGATTTCTTCAGTCTAAGTTGGCAGTTGATATGCTTTTTATATGTACAAAGTAAGGTGTACTAAAGAGCGTGGTGTTTATCTATTTATCATTTTGTGTTTTGCAAAGCCTACATTTAGTGGAGTGAAAATTTCACCTCCTATTGTGTGGTTTCATAGGTCCCTAAATTTTTTTATCAATCAAAGCTACAACAGCTCGTTTTTAACTTCTACATCTATTTTTTCTTGCTCAAGTACTGTTCACATTGTACTTTATTGCTTTCTTGTAGTTCTTCTGTAAGAAATCTTGATTTTTTAAGAGCCGAATATTTACTTTTACCTTTAACCATCAGGGTGAAAACGTGGTGTTGATCTCAAACCATCAAACGGAAGCAGATCCACTTGTTATTGCCTTGATGCTTGAAACAACAAATCCCCATATTTCTGAGAACATAGTAAGTCTGCTATAAACTGTAACCATGTGCCATGAAAATGTTCCCTTCGGTCCAATAATTGAATACTGTATGCAGATCTATGTGGCAGGGGATAGAGTTATAACAGATCCTCTTTGCAAGCCTTTCAGCATGGGAAGGTTCTCATATAATTTTTTTTTTGGCATAAATGTTCTGCCTTCTTATATTTGTCCTAATACCTTAAGAGTTAAGATAACTTACACCTACTTAACCTTATGTTGGCTTAGGAACCTGTTGTGCGTATATTCAAAAAAACATATAAATGATGTTCCTGAGCTTGCTGAGAGGAAAAAGAGATCAAATACCATGAGTTTAAAAGAGATGGCTTTGCTTTTGAGGTATCTACTATCTTTGTTGACTCATTTAAAAAAAAACACTTTATAGTGTTGAACTAATTTACAATGGATTAATACAGTTCTAGTTAGTTAAGTATTTCCGATATAGTTTCCAAGTTCAGGCCTTTTTAACTAAACAAAGAAAGCCGGGACATTTATGCCTGTGAAGTGAATGTGATTATTGTCTACCTTACATTTTTAAGTGTTTTTGTTCTCTTCTGATCATCTATGACTCGAGGAATTTTAATGTTGTTTGATCTGATTGTACATGATTTTTGTCTTGCTCAAAAATGTCCTCAAAATGTTTAACAGCTATACCTTTTGAATTCTAGGGGTGGATCGAAAATAATATGGATTGCACCAAGTGGTGGCAGGGACAGACCAGATCCTATTACAAATCAGTGGTTTCCGGTAAAATCTGCTATTACCTGGAAATGGAGTTATTGCTGCTGATTACAAATTAATTTCTATTTATCCTTGTTATGAATCTGAGGTTTAATGCTTTGTTGACAATCTTTTGTGATAGTTCTACTGCTTGCTTGTATAATTTATTTGCATCTGCCTGGTCTAAAAAATAAATAGTGGGCACTAAATATGGGCACAACATGTGAAGTTCCTTAGTATTGTTATTACTTTTAAAGCTGGTTTTTACATCCAAGCCTTCAATAAGTTAGTTCAAGTTTTAGTAGCAAACAGCGTTGTTCTTCAACTTGGTTGCCATTTTAGTTTTTCTTTAAAACAATAAGTCTACCAAGGGCATACTAGTCGTTTTAGGTGCATATTAAACTTAGGTGGCCTCTGTGAAACGTTGTGTGACATCGGTGACCTACTTTTGAAAAGGGATATAGTTCAGTTGCCTCCATAGTTTTCATCAACTCAGAAATATTGCGACTTTCTTCAGTTTTCCCAAGAATCAGGGACTTCTTTGCAATCATCATATATTTAGAGATTTTTCTGTGAAGTGCAGAAAATCAGTGATTTCTCTGCAAATTTTCCAAATTGAGTAATTTTCTGCATTTACAGGTGGAAAAAAAGAGTTAAATTCCTGTAAGTTGGTTATCCATATCTTGTCTAATTTACTGGTGGAAAAAGAAAGAATCTGATTCCAGCAAAACCGAGGAGGCATGTTGCTTGCACGTTAGCATTATCATGCACGAATCAAGGCATAGAAGTATGAAGTCGAACATATAAATCTAATTCACAGCCTCACAGGTAGCATAAAAATCTAATGTTGAGAACAAGATTGAAGAATCAAATGTAGAAGATGAGGATACACATGATAGGAGCTAGAAATAAAAAATGTGTGTCCTCTTTGAGGGAATTCTCAATCATCTGCTCAACATACAAGCTAATTAGTAGCCCTAAAAATACAGCAAACATACATATATTTTTGCTGATTTTATTTGTCTTGTAGAATATGGTTGTGACTTGATTTGCTGCATAAATCTGGTGGCTTTTACTGATCAGCTAGTGTCTTGACGATAGTTGCACGGCCTGATGTTTCTAGTTCAACATCTATATTGTTGAAATGGTTGTATATTCACTAGATATAAAATGTACAGGCACCATTTGATGCTACTTCGTTGGACAACATGAGAAGGCTTGTGGACCTGGCTGGTTTGGTGGGTCATATATATCCTTTAGCCATATTGTGCCATGACATCATGCCCCCTCCTCTTCAGGTATGTTCAGATGCCTTCTTTTTTCTGTTCCATTTACGTTCCATTTACGTACCTTTAAAATAACTATCTTTGGATAGGTTGAGAAGGAAATTGGAGAGAAAAGGTTGATGTCTTTTCATGGCACCGGAATATCAGTGGCACCCGAAATCAATTTCCAGAAAGCTACTGCTTCTTATGGGTCCCCCGAGGAGGTTTGTGTTACATAATTTTGCATGCATATATATATATATATATATGGATTATTAAATCATGAATGAATGATAGAAAAGGCAGTTATGAGAGAAAAATTCCTCTAAATTTGTTCGGTAAGGCGTTAAATTATTTACTGTCCATTAATCATAATAAATGCATACGAGTTTTATATATTCGACTTACCATTTCTTTTTTCTACTTTTCCCAAACTTGTCTACATAATTATGAGAAATGTTTATAATTTCTATTCTACCTAAACCTAGATCTCACCTGAGAAATGGATATTAAATTTATTTATTTATTTGGGTTTTCAGAATTATGTTTGACACAGTTTTGAGTTATGTTTGAACCGAGGTCTATATTGCATGCAGGCCAAGGAAGCTTATTCACAGGCAATGTATGATTCTGTCTGTGAGCAATACAAGGTGCTACATTCTGCTGTAGATGGAGCAAGAGGCTTAGAAGCATCAACACCAAGAGTGTCGTTGTCACAACCACCCTTGCAATTTCTCGCCTAGTCTCTTGGTTTAAAGGTATGTATGTATGTATCTGTTTTCAGATTTGTACAGACAAAATGAAGTGACTTTGAATTTAATGGCTGTCTTGTTCCAAATGCAGGTGAAGAGTAGTATTCTTTTGTTTAGATGACATAGGTGTATAGATGATGATGATGATACAGAAGAATAGATATGATGTACAAACAAGTTCCATCAGCTTAAGAGAAAAAGATGTATGCTGATTTGTGAACGATAAGAGCAATATACCAAAAGAGGTTTTGTAGTATTCTGGAGATGTTAGATTTTTGTCCATATCAATACTCACAAATTTAGATATATAGAAAGTATATCTCAATCCTTCCCTTGTGTGATTTTGAGTTGTATCAAACAACCACATAAGGTTGACAACAAGTCCCGGACTTTTCAAGCTCGTTTTTTCTTTTCTATTTTAGAGAATCAATCATTACTTATATTATTATAATATTCTCTAATTTATCATCTCAATACATTTTTTTTTTAAACTTTATATAAAATGATAAAAATTGAATCTTATTGGTAGGATTGAATAAAATAATTAATTCTCTCTCCAACCATCAAGTTTTAGAGAATTTTCTAAACTTAGAAAAATTTCAAGTTTTCTCTATTTTAGCAAACAAGATAGCAAAGTTGTTGGAGAGATTTATAGAGAAACAAGAACCTATTAAAAAAAATCGATTATAATTTCTGTTATTCTATTCATATCTATCAAATCGATATTTCTTCACGTAAAAGTAGTAGGTTATCTATACAATATAAAAACAATAATTGTCGTGTTGATTGGGTAATATTGAATTGAATTATCTTTTATATATATTCAATTAATTAATAAGAGCTTATTGATAATTTATTATATTTTAATGTGACTTTGTTAAAATTTATTTAGTTTAAAAAATTGTAATACTTAACTTTTCCAATTTACTTGATTAATATGGCTATCCTTATTGATTCAAATCATGCAAGTTTACAAGTTTTATGTTTGAAAATGAATGAAAATGTTTTGTTGTACATTAATTTATTGTGGATCGGGTTAATTCACATATATAGTGGAAGTAGGTGCTATTATGGGACTACAACGGTCTGCATTGGGAATTCTCTTTGTGCACAATAATTTGTTTCTTGCTAGGATAATGGTATAGTTTGGTAAGAATGTATTCTCTGTTTGTAGTTTGTTCATGTAAAGTGTGTGTGTGTTTTGACGAATATGCATGTTTCTTTTATTAATATGTTATTAAATTGATATTTGGAATTGATTATAGAGTGAATTGTGGATTAATGATAATTTACTATATTTTAATGTGACTTTGTTAAAATTTAGAGTGAAGTGTGGATTTGGTTCATGTAGTTTTGTGATTTCTTTGACCATAGTTCTCATTCTATGTTTATTGTGGATTTGGTCCTTGTGGTATTCAATTTATCTTAGTCATGGTTCTTCTAACTAACACTTCCGTTAATTCCATTAAAATCAAGGATCATTTTAGCCATTTTACCTATTTTTTGTCCTTTTATGATAAAAAAAATATAAACAATATTTATATATATAACAATATTAAAATAAATAAAATAAGATATTATTGTATGTTTTGATTGTTAATTTTTTTTAATAAATTAATTATATTAAATACGATTTAATTTTATTATTTTATTGTAATTGAGGTATAGTTTTATTGTTTTAATGTAATTAAAATTTTAGTTTAAACAAATCAGATCATAAAACCATATCTTATTTTATTTAGAGCAAATAAAATAAAATATGGTTTTATAATTTGATTTATTGAATTAAAATTTTAATTAAGTTAAAGAGATTTAATTTTTACTATCATTGCAACAAACAAACTTATTATTGATATTTTAACACCAAAAATAATTGAAAACCGTTGAGAAATGAATTCTAATTTTATCATCCTAAAATTAAAGGTTCCAATTTTCATATTGTTTTTCACTCAAAAACTCAAAATCAACTATTTAGATTTCAACTAAATGAAAGATTCATATATAATATTATCTTCGTAATTTTAAATTGAACAAATCATTTTCATACCTAAATAGGCAAAAATACTGAAAGATTCATATATAATATTATCTTCGTAATTTTAAATTGAACAAATCATTTTCATACCTAAATAGGCAAAAATACTAAAACAATAAAATTAAATCATATTTAATATGATTGGTTTTTTAATTTAAACAAATCAAATCATAAAATAATATCTTATTTTATTTATTTTGATGTTATATATATATACACATATATTTGTGTGGATAAAAATATTGTTTTTATTTTTTATAAGAAAAGACAAGAAAAAGACAATATAATATTATTGTATGATTTGATTGTTTAACTTTTTTAAAAGACTAACTATATATATTAATACGATTTAATTTTATTATTTTATTATAATGGTTGAAAATATATTGAGACAAAAAGGATGAGAACCGAAATTTCAAAACCATAGAAACGAAATCTGCAATTTTTAATAAATCGCAGGAATAAAAAACGTAATTTACTCTAAAAAATAAGATGACGTATTGTTTTATAATTATTTATGTGTTTTTTTTAATATTTTGACATTTCTATTTATCGAAAACATATCGAAAATTTAGGACTTTATAACTTTTTTATTTATTTATTCATATCTTTAAAGAAAATGAGATTTCATACAAGGAAAAAGCACACAAAAACTCTACGGACCTTTTAAATTTGGTTGATCAAATTTTCTTGAATAGCTAAATTATCTACAAAAATTAGTTAAATATATTCTTTTGATTTATAGAACCGGTTGATGTAAACAATAAAACAATATTTTTCCACCGTTATAATAAAATAATAAAATTAAATCGTATTAATATAGTTAATCTTTTAATAAAGTTAAACAATCAAATCATACAATAATATTCTATTTTATTTATTTTGATATATATCGTAAAAGGACAAAAAAAATCGTATTAATATAGTTAATTTTTTTTTCTTATCGTAAAAGGACAAAAAAAATGACAAATGGCTAAAATAGTCCCTGATTTAACGAAGTTAACGGAGATGTTAGTCAAAAGAACCATGGCCAAAATAAATTTAATACCACAAGGACCAAATCCACAATAAACATAGAATGATGACCATGGTCAAAGAAATCACAAAACCACATGGACCAATTCCACAATTCACTCTAAATTTTATTTAGTTTAAAACATTGTAATACTTAACTTTTCCAATTTACTTGATTAATATGGCAATCCTTATTGATTCAAATCATGCAATATGTTTATGATAGAAAATGAATGAACATGTTTTGTTGTACACTAATTTATTGTGGATCGAGTTAACTCATATATGGGACCATAATGATTGCTGCGGGAATTTTCTTGTGCACAATAGTAAGAATGTATTCTTGTTGGTTTGCCACATATATGTGATGTTTGCAACTATTGTGTGTAGTTTGCCAAGTTAAAGTGTATTTTTTTTGGCGAATATGTATGTTCCTTTTATTAAGATGCTATAAACATGATATTTGGAACTGTGATTTATTGTTGATGTGCATGAAAAATGAATCCTTTATTATTTTGAAAACCATGCAATTTAGGGCAAGGAAAACTTGAGATTCGAGATTTGTTCAAGTGTGCAATTCAAATACGATTTTGAGTTAACGTTTAAATGATATTTGGAATTTTAAAGGTTTGATAATGGATTCATGTATATTTCTCGGCAGGCCCGGCCCTGGGGCCGTGCGGGCCCGTGCGGCCGCACAGGGCATCAAAGTCCATAGGGGCATCAAATTAATATATATTATTAGTATAGGTCTAAAAATTTAGGTTTGGGCTGAAAAAAATATAATTACCCATGGTGTATATTTCATATTTGGTAGGGTTTTTTTTTCAAAGACCAAGCCCACGGTTGGATAACTAGACTTTGGAGAATGAAAAAAGTACGTTCCAATTTTCAATTGATTGACTCTTCCAATTGATCTACTCTTCTAATTTTCAAAGCGGCGTTCCACTTCCAGAGGGGTCAATTGCCGATTAGTGTCAACGTTTAACGGTAATGAAGCCAATAAGCCGATTGCAATCGGCGACTATATATATATACCAGTATACGACCGTCGACCGATTCACAGCCTCACCAATCACCACCTATTGCGATTTCTTCTCAAAACTTAATCTTTCATTGTTTATTCTTCACTTCTTCTCAATCTGTGCGGCTGTGCTTCTGTCATCAATAGCGATTTCAGATTTCTTGATTTTCTTCTCAAATCTCCCACTGTCCCAGGTATGCTTTTTATTTCTAAACTCTAAATTCATTGTATTTCCAATTCCAATTTACAATTTCTTGTGTTGTTACTGTGAATGTGATAATCAATTTCATGGTGTTTATTAAATTTGGGAAAAAAAAACCTAGTTTTAGAATGGTGTTGTAGAATCTGATGATGCAGAACAACAACTTAGAAAGCTTCACATACTAGTTCAACAAGGCCAAATCCAAACTGCCAAAAATTTAATTAAATCTTTCATCACTTCAGAGTCGATATTCACTACGCCTTCTGATATTTACGCTCAGTGTAAAGTTTTTTCAAGTTTGGTTTTATCGGTTTGTGCTGAAGAAAACCTCTCCAACGAAGCCATTGATTTTTTTCAAGTTTGGTTTTATCGGTTTCTTTCTCTTGTTTCCTTTAATTTACTACTGGAATGTTTGGTTTCTTCTAGTTATGTTAGAGTGTTTGATTTATTTGATCATGTTCTTGGTTCCGGTATTAGGGTCGATAAGTTTACGGTTTACCTTTGGTAAGGTTGATTCGCTGATTTTGCCCCCTGATGGATAGGTTTCCAAATGTGTTGCTTGCGTATAGGATTTTGCTGACTTTACCCGTCACGGTAGCGTCTACGGAAAGTAGTTTTTCAAAGTTAAAGTTATTGAAGTCGTATCTACGGTCTACCATGAGTCAAGAAAGACTAAACGGGTTAGCAATTTTGAGTATTGAAAGTAAATTTTTAGCGAATGTCGAATATGAAAAATTGATTGATATTTTTGCTTCAAGAAATGCATGAAGACATCGTTTTAGGTGATGTAGGTTTATATTTTGTAATTTGGGGTTTTGGTTTTATATCCCCCTTTTGTACTTTTTTATTTTAATTAATAAAAATTGGCGTATGGATGAGCCGCCTAGTTTGACTAGGTTCCAAACCCTTTAAAAAATCGTATATTTTGTCGTTTCATTTACTTAAAACCGTATAGCCGTATAGGGCCATTTTTTTAACATCTTCGCACAGGACATCAAAATCCTTAGGAACGACCCTATTTCTCGGTGATCCAAGCTTTAATTTGTCAGTTATGATATTTGATCATCTTGGGATGAATTTATGCTTTTGGAAATTTGGATCACTATATATAGTCATTATGATCATTAGAGAGTACGAGAATTTGTAAGAATTGATCTTATTCCAACCACTCACCATATTTAATTAAATGTGGGGCTTTAATACTTTATAATGGCATTTATGTATATATATAAATAAGGGAAAAGTCTGAAAAAACCAAACAAACTATCTGATTTTGAATGGTTAAGTTCTTAAATTATTTTTTTGAATGATTAAACCCTTAAACTTTCTAAACCGATTAAATACATCATTGTAACATGTAAAAACAGGTTAATATGATAAAAATTTAGGAAAAGTCTATAAAAACATAACAAACTATCTGATTTTGAATGATTAAGTCCCTGAATTTTTTTTAACAAATAAATTTCTAATTTTTTTTCCTAAATCTTATTACCAAATAAATTCTTGAACATTTTTTGAGGAAATAAATTCCAAACATTTTTTAAGAAACAAAATCATGAACTTAATTTTAAACCAATAAATCCAATTTTTTTTCTGCATGAACAGAAAAATATATACAAATCCACTCATCGACAATAAAGCCATGAACAATTAAAGAGAGAAAACGTATATCATTTTTATTACTAATTCCAAATAATTCAATTATGCCTAAAATATAAATAGATACATACAAAAATTATATTCATCTTTTCACTAAATATACCAAATAACCGTCAATCATTTCATAAAATGTACCAAAAAACACATATATTTTCATGAAATATACCAAAAAAAGCTCATCCCTTCACAAATATATAAATGTCCTATATGTTTATCCTTCTAACAGAAATATATTAAAAGTTATCTCATTTGTAATAACAAAGTAATATTTAATTTAAAGTTATAAGAGTCTAATCAACCGTTTGACTTTAATGTATACAATTAACTAAGGGGTCGTTTACCCAAACATTTACCCTGTAAGTGTTTACCGGTAAAAATCGACACCCTAACTTATTTTACCGGGTAAGATTGTAGTCTATTAAAAAGCTATCGCGTGCAACAATTTACCCGGTAAGCGCTTACCGAGTAAGAGTCGTCACCTCCACTTACTGGGTAAGACTCTCCATTCTTATATCGTTCTTATCGGGTATGATTCTTGGCCCTTGCGATGTTCATCCAGTAAGGTAAACGAGCCAGTAAGCACCTACTGGAGTTTTTTTTGGGTATATTTGTGAACGGATTGACGTTTTTTTGGTATATTTTGTGAAAGGATTGACGTTTTTTTGTTATATATTTTGTGAAAGGATGAGAATAATTTTTGTACAATTATACGTATCTATTTATGTTTTAGACTTTTAGGCATAAATTTTGAATGATTCGAAATTAGTAATAAAAATGTATTTTTTTCTCTCTTTAATTGGTTCATTTTGCTATATTGTCGGTGAGAGGAATTATATATATTATTTTTGTTCATGCAACAAAAAATTAGATTTATTTGTTCAAATTTAAGTTCATGATTTTGTTTCTTCAAGAGTAGTTTGGGATTTATTTGTTTAAAAAAGTTCAATAATTTATTTGTTAAAAAAAATTCAAGGACTTAAATATTCAAAATCAGATAGTTTGTTGGGTTTCTTTAGACTTTTCCCAAATTTTTATTACATTAACCTGTTTTTACAGGTTACAAGAATGCATTTAACCGGTTTTAGAAAGTTTAAGGGTTTTATCATTCAAAAAAATAGTTTAGTGACTTAATCATTCAAAATCAGATAGTTTATTGGTGTTTTTAGACTTTTCCCTATAAATAACAACCAATTTAAGTGTTATATTCGAAATTATGAGGACAAAAATGTCATTTATTTAATGGCACCTACAATCTTGCCTCTCTCTCTTCATAAAAAATGTCCTCTCTCCAAAATTCTCAACACTCTATTTCCAAAATTCAATTTTCATACCATGTGAACCCATATTGAGGATATATACATTGTGAATCCTTGATAATTTAGATGATATTAAGGACACTGTAATTCTGTAAACCCTGGTATATATTTTGTGTGCCCTGTGAAAATTGATACACACACTATAAACAATGCAACATCATCTAACCCAATCGCTCAAAATAAATAAACAGTTCACAGTTTTATTGGAACCCCACCACTCCAAATTATGTCGCTAACAAAAAGGGTTGCACTCAAAGATAGTTGTCGGATTTGCTTACCGTCTAAAGCTCGTCAGATTTCTCTTATTCTCCATCTCAAGTTCGTCATAGTTGTTCACTGTCTAAAGCTCGTTGGATATTCTCTTGTTTTCCATCTCAAGTTTGACGGTTCCGATGATGTTCTTGATCTCAGTGTTGCTAGATCAAGAGTTGTTTTTCGTCTTGATGTCGGTAGTTCTATGGTTAGTTGAAAAAAAGGTAATTACGATAATGATATCAATTATAAATGAATAATTGAAGCGTGAAAGTTGATTCCGTAACCAATTAAGATTTGCTTAAATGTCATTGATAATTATTAAATTAATTAATGTACTATTTGATTATTACTTATGGAATAATATTGATCACCATTGGATAAAATTAGTATAATGGATTGAACTAAATTCTTTCATTCTCATATGTTAACATATGAGGTTCTCATATATGCCTATAAGATCTGAAAATCATTCTAATTTATAAGATGCAAAAAATCAATTGATCCAGCCGAGATTGCGTAATATTTGTTTTCTTTTTTATAAAGTTTGATTCACATACGTTTCCTAGTAAGGTTAGCTCTTATTAGACTTATAAATAATTTGGTTTGTTTTTTAAATTATTCATCATTCTGCATTTTGATATAAAAGTTGATTAGAATCTTCCTAACGGGTTTCTTGAGAGTACTCTTGATTCCTTCGTGAGTTCGGACATTCAATCGATTTGTTATCATTAATTCTATTTCTAGTTCACCAATTTTAGTTAATCTATATATACCTGTGAAATCATAAAAAGTATATTATATGTGTACTAGCATACATTAATGAATTCACTGGAATATCTCATCTTTTCTAGGTTCGATTCCATGCGTCCATAACAATTATGGTCACTGAATAGGGCTTATATTTTACAGTCATACTTTGTCTGGTTATAGATTGAGACACCTTTTCAAAAAAAAATATATATATATATATATATAAGTTTATATGATATCACATGAAGGGTTGGGTTCCGGTGAAATTAAATTAAATTTTAAATTTTAAATTAAATTTATATGAACCATAAACCGATAAACAAATATATATATATATATATATCAGATCTCGGCTTATGATTCAATTGCCATGTATTTAGCTATTGAGCCTCAAAGTTTATGTTTTTATGTGATCGCGGCATATATATATAGGGAGAGGTTCATTTGAGAAATTGTAAATGTATAAGAAATAGAGAAGTAATCTTAGTCATTCATCTGATCAACATTTGCGGCTTTGACCGCGAAACACCGGATAATTCCTTGCATGGTCTATAGAAGGTAGAGGGGTAGTTTTGTAAAATACGCAGGATGAGTTCATATATATGTGAACCTATATGATTCACATATGAAATCTACCTTCATATGTGAATCAGTTAATTAGTGTATATGAGAATCAGTTAATTAGCTCATATATGAATCTGTTAATTAATTCCACTAATTCATATATGAACTTACAGCTAATTAGTTCATATGTGAATCAGTTAATTAGTTCATATATGAATCAGTTAAAAAGTTCATATGTGAATTACACTGATTCACATATGAACATGTATGATTATGAACATATAGTTCATATGTGAATCATACATGTTCATATATGAACACAGCCCGTGTATTTTGTAAAAATTACGAAAGTGTTCTTCAATTTTTGGAATAGCCGCAACTTTTGACCAGTCAAAGTCGAAATATTTGACCAGTCAAATCTGATCTTGACCATATGAATGACTAGAATTACTTCTCTATTTCTCATATACTTACCATTTATCAAATGAACCTAAGTGTATATATATATATATATATATATATATATATATATATATATATATATATATATATAGAGAGAGAGAGAGAGAGAGAGAGAAAGGTAGGTGATAACTCTCATTTTGAGTGTTATTTACACATTGTTTGTGTGTGTTTTTCTGTAATTTTAGTGTGTGTTTTCCCTTTACGTGTTCATGTTTCTCTTTTTTATTTATTTATTTTCATTTGGAGGTGTTGAGGATAAAAGTTTGTGTTTTGATGATTGAAATCATTATTTTTGAGCTAAATGTTGGACTGCAGAAAGTGGCCACTTTGTCACCACGTTGGTGAACGTTGTAAATCTGAGGACAGCTGAAAAACATCATATTTTGCATGTATTTTTATGTCCATTTCAGCTGCATAAAGGCTTTCTTAAAGGCTAAGCTTTAGAAACCAAGGGGATGAAGAGAAGACAAAAGTTAAAAGCAAAATCTTGGTGGAAAGATTTCAATGCCAAAAATGCCTATCTAAAAGCCTAAATGAGATAAAGCAAAAGATGAGCTTTCATGAGAAAATAGATGAAAAAGGCAAGGAGCCTTTGGGTCAAAGAAGACTTGAACTCATTGAAAGGTTTTGTAGATAAAATCCTCCACCACCTTTTTCATCTTCCACTATAAATTGAAGTCATGGATGTCATTTGAAGGAGAGCTCCAACATGTAGCATAATTCAGCTATTGTTTTTTTTAGATAGTTGTAGTTGTAATTGTAGTTGTAATTTATTTTCTAGTATTTAATTTCCTTGTAACAAGTTGTCGCCAAATTGGCCACTTTGTCACCACGTTGGCAACAACTTTTAAGTTTCATTTATGCAATTTAAGTTTATGTTCTCTCCTTCTTCCTTCATGTCTTTTACTTGTATTATGAGTTAGGCACCCCTTTGGGTGTGGGTGTGTGTGCCAAATCTAAGACTAGTAGGCAACACTTGGGTGTTGCCATCGTTGCTAGCCTTTAGCCTTGGTCACTCGAGTTGGGACTTCAACTCAACGCGAACAAACCGATCACTTGTTAGTGTTAATATTAGATCTTAGACCTCGAGAGGGACATATCCGAAATACGGCTTGAGTGATGCAAAGAATATTTGAGAAAGTCTTTTATAACCACGTAGAGATACAGGTTTTTGCATGATTTTAACTAAGGTTCAAATGTCGGTCGATATGGGTGTCACAAAGAGATTTGGGCGTCTATATATATACTGGTGGAACTGAAATCCTTAGAGGTTTACTTAGTTAAGTCGGCAAGTCTTGAGTTGGCCAACATGGTGACAAAGTGGGTGCAACGTGGCCACGTTCCGATGAAACTTATTTTCGAGAGAAAAAGGTTGTTAAGGCTATCGTGTGTCATTTAGTTTCTGACCACGAGGTTACTACAAATGTCTTAGATAAAGCCTACACCCATCCCCTTTTCTTTAAAGTATTTGTTAATTGTTAAAAGCACCAATTTCGCTCAAAGATATTTTCTTCTTCTCTAATTAAAACCATTGTATTCTCGACCTACTACTCGAAACTTTGAAGTATGATCCCTGTGGATACGATCTCGGTATTTTTACCACTTTATTACTTATAACGATCATAGTGTCCGGTGTGCACTTGCACCGCCACTGTGGCAACATAGTGGCCACTTTGTGGACCTATACGATATTCACTATCAAGTTTTTGGCGCCGTTGCCGGGGATTGGCGTATTTCCAGAGTTTCTTGAGTTATAAGTTGAGTTTTTCATTGGTTTTTCTTTAACCATAATGGATAGTTTTAGTTGGGATGCTCCGTATTATAATACTTTCGATTATTCATGGGAACAACATCCTAACTTTTTGGCAAATATTCAAGATGATGACACCTACACCTCATTTTCACCTCCCTATCAAGAGTGGAATGACACGTTTATAAATACACTCGACCAATCATGGGAGGAGAATTTTGATTACTCGTGTGATTTTCAAGGGAGTGATCCTCACTATGGATTCACGTCCTTTGTTCCTAACTACACTCCCGATAATTATTTTGAACAACCCGAACCATCTCACTCTTTTGAAACTTTTTCCCCAAGCTTAATGGAAGATTTTACAACATTTTTGGGAAATTTCACGTCCTCTTTTGAAGCCTTGAATACTAAGATGGGACAACTAGTCGACGAGTTGAAAAATCAAAGTCAAGGTCCCTTACCAAGTGATAGTGAAAAATTAAAATGTGTTGGTAAGGATGAGAGTGATGAAAAGAAAGAGTTGGAGATTTTTGAGGCAAATTTCGAGCACATGAGCAAGCCTTCTTTACTTTCCAATAGTGAAGAGGTGCTTCAAGATGCTAAAATTCCTAATTTAATGATTTTTGTTCATGTTGTGCAACCTTCTTTTTGTGACAACAATGATCCTAAGGTGGTTGCAAAACAAATCGTTGGGAGGATTTGTATGATCAAAAGTTCGGAAATTTTGCATAGATCGTGTTATTTGGGTGATGGAGTTGTTGCACGAAGCTTTGGTATGGTGGATGTGGCTATTATCTTGAAACCACTCCACTTCTTGAAGATGCACTCGTGGGGTGGTGAACCCAATCCTACATAACCTTGATGCAAATTTTTTTTCTTACTCTCATCTCCAAATTTGTGTATTTTATTTTACATTTTTGTGTGTGTGATTTGAGTCCGTTCTTTTTTTTTTTACTAGAATCAAATTTTTTGGGGATTTAAAAAAAACAAAAAAACAAAAGTCTCATGCATCTTATATCCTTAGATTTGAAGTTTCATAGTTTGAATAATTTATCCACTATTAGCATATTTCTAGAACTAAGCAACCAATTCACCCGATATCCATATTGATTAAACATTGAAATTTTAGAAATGATACGAGCCATTTTTCTTAAACACTTGGCTGATACACTTTTCCTTTGTTGCCTTACCCAAGCCGTTGAGTCTTATTAGTTATTACTCCCTCCATGGTGAAAACATTGAGTATTTTAAGTTTGGGGGAGTAAACTCAAGTGTTGAAAAAAAATGGCTAAATCCTTCGAAAAGTTGGAAGGATAAAGAAAATAAAGAATGCAAATAGTCGAGTTTGACACGTTGAGGTGAAAAAGTTGGGCAAAACAAATCAAATACATACGAGATTTTTTTTGTTTAACCCAAAAAGACAAGTTTGGGGGAAGATGAAAAATGTAAGTATAGTGAGAAGCCTTAAACACTAACCCTTCAAAGTCCCGTTGGTCTAATTTTGCAAAGTTAATTATCATAAGATGGGTGAATTATAGCTTAGCATATGGAAATCAAATTGCTATAAAAAGAATATAGTGGAACATTAGGAAAAACTATGGATATTTTTAATCAAAAAGATTTGGGATGCAAATAAAAAGAAAAAAAAAAGGAGAAAAAAAATAGAAGATCACTTTTGTGATACTTAGTCTTCTTGTGTTTTTGTATCTTCATTTGTTTTTATTTATGTTCTTTTAGTTACTTGGGGACAAGTAACAAGTTAAGTTTGGGGGTGTGATAACTCTCATTTTGAGTGTTATTTACACATTGTTTGTGTGTGTTTTTCTGTAATTTTAGTGTGTGTTTTCCCTTTACGTGTTCATGTTTCTCTTTTTTATTTATTTATTTTTATTTGGAGGTGTTGAGGATAAAAGTTTGTGTTTTGATGGTTGAAAGCATCATTTTTGAGCTAAATGTTGGACTGCAGAAAGTGGCCATTTTGTCGTCACGTTGGTGAACGTTGTAAATTCGAGGACAACTGAAAAACATCATATTTTGCATATATTTTTATGTCCATTTCAGCTGCATAAAGGCTTTCTTAAAGGCTAAGCTTTAGAAACCAAGGGGATGAAGAGAAGACAAAAGTTAAAAGCAAAATCTTGGTGGAAAGATTTCAATGCCAAAAATGCCTATCTAAAAGCCTAAATGAGATAAAGCAAAAGATGAGCTTTCATGAGAAAATAGATGAAAAATGCAATGAGCCTTTGGGTCAAAGAAGACTTGAACTCATTGAAAGGTTTTGTAGATAAAATCCTCCACCACCTTTTTCATCTTCCACTATAAATTGAAGCCATGGATGTCATTTGAAGAAGAGCTCCAACATGTAGCATAATTCAACTATTGTTTTTTTTAGATAGTTGTAGTTGTAGTTGTAATTGTAGTTGTAATTTATTTTCTAGTATTTAATTTTCTTGTAACAAGTTGTCGCCAAAGTGGCCACTTTGTCACCACGTTGGCAGCAACTTTTAAGTTTCATTTATGCAATTTAAGTTTATGTTCTCTCCTTCTTCCTTTATGTCTTTTACTTGTATTATGAGCTAGGCACCCCTTTGGGTGTGGGTGTGGGTGTGGATGTGGGTGCCAAATCTAAGGCTAGTAGGCAACATTTGGGTGTTGCCATCGTTGCTAGTTTTTAGACTTGGTCACTCGAGTCGGGACTTCAACTCAATGCGGATAAGCCGATCACTTGTTAGTGTTAATATTAGATCTTAGACCTCGAGAGGGGCATATCCGAAATACGGCTTGAGTGATGCAAAGAAGATTTGAGAAAGTCTTTTATAACCACGTAGAGATACGGGTTTTTGCATGATTTTAACTAAGGTTCAAATATCGGTTGATATGGGTGTCACAAAGAGATTTGGGCGTCTATATCTATACTGGTGGAACTGAAATCCTTAGAGGTTTACTTAGTTAAGTCGACAAGTCTTGAGTTGGCCAACGTGGTGACAAAGTGGGTGAAACGTGGCCACGTTCCGAGGAAACTTATTTTCGAGAGAAAAAGGTTTTTAAGGCTATCGTGTGTCATTTAGTTTCTGACCACGAGGTTACTACAAATGTCTTAGATAAAGCCTACACCCATCCCCTTTTCTTTAAAGTATTTGTTAATTGTTAAAAGCACCAATTTCGCTCAAAGATATTTTCTTCTTCTCTAATTGAAACCATTGTATTCTCGACCTACTACTCGAAACTTTGAAGTCTGATCCCTGTGGATACGATATCGGTATTTTTACCACTTTATTACTTATAACGATCATAGTGTCCGGTGTGCACTTGCACCGCCACTGTGGCAACAAAGTGGCCACTTTGTGGACCTATACGATATTCCGTTATCAGTAGGTTCATACGAGAATGGTAACGATTTAAAGGAATAAAGAAACAATCCTGGACCAATCATAATTAAGAAAATATTAATTTATTATTGTAATAGATAATTATTTTCAAAAGGGTATAATTGTCATTCTTTTTCCTGCTTAATTTTGGATAGTTTATCTCTTCCTAATTCCAAGCGATTATCCAATCAAACCAAATCCAAATTGATATGGATCGATTACAATATTCAAACCAATCCCGATTATGTTGCAAAATTGTGTGATGCAATTATACGATTTTGGAAAATCGTAGATCAATTTGAAGGAAATGTTCGATATTTTTACCATTTTGAAAGGCGTCAATGGTGGAACTGATGGGATCGATTGTTGTTGATGGTATTGTTCATTATGCGTCGTCAATTGAATTTGTGAATCGGTCGACCATGGAGGATGTAACAAGATCGATTCTTGTTGATGGGTGCACTCAAGACGTATCCATGGTTGTTTCTTCTTCTTCCTCCTTTATTTGATCACGATGATTTTCTGGAGAAGTCATAAATGAATGTCGAAGATACTGTATTAGAAGATGTCCCTGGTTTGAATGTATTTTAGAGTTGATTTTTCAGAAATAAATCTCCACCCTGTTTTTGTTTGATTTCAATTAAGTGGGTTTTCTATTCAGTGTGTTTTAATTTGTACATTCCACAAAAAATTAAGTTTCATGGAATTGTTAATTTCTCAAATGGTTTTAGTTGTGTTTTGTTCATTCTTATAATCATATATTTAAGTTGATTGAAGTTTTGCAGTCATTTCATGTCTTCCAGATTTCATATGGTTATTATTAATAAGATCACTTATTTTGATGCATTAAATTTACAATGATAATACCAGCAGATCACTTGTGATTACCATGATAAACCAATTTTGAATTCATTATACAAGGGATCACTTGTGATTCACATGATAAACGAATTTTGAATTCATTATATCAGTAGATCAGTTGTGATTACGATGATAAACCAATTTTGAATTCATTATACCAGTAGATCACTTGTGATTAACATGATAAACCAATTATGAATTCATTATAGCAGCGAATCACTTGTGATTACCATGATAAACGAATTTTGAATTCATTATACCAGCAGATCACTTGTGATTAACATGATAAACCAATTTTTAATTCATTATAATAGCGAATCATTTGTGATTACCATGATAAACGAATTTTGAATTTATTTTCAGAAAAATGGGGAGAGATTGAGACGTGTTGAGATAAATTAGGAATGAATTTCTTTTTTGATTTGATATGATCATCAAATCCCTAAAAAATCGCCTGATTGATATCATTAAAAAAAATCCAATTTTGCCCCTAAAGTCATTTACCAACATATTTTAAAGGGTATTTTGTTGTCATTAATTACATAAAATGACATGATTAATTTCAACCACTGATTTAATCTAATCAAGGGCCGAGATCTATCCCTTTATTCTTTTAAATACACTATGTTCTCGTTTGAACCCACCCCTATATATATATATGGTTAATTTTTTTTAAATATAAACAAATGTTAAACAGTATTTTTTTTCAACATAAAAACAAAAATATTACCCAAAGGATCCGTTGGTGACTTGGTATCACCACGTGCAATAGCAATGCGTAAAAGACACTTCACTTTTCAATCCGTGTAAACTACCATTTTCGTCCCTATTGTTTATCAATATTTTCTATTTTATTTTGGTTTAAAAAACTATGACCATTTTTATAAAGGTCATATTTGTAATGTTAATTGTGTATGATTAACGGTCTTTTAATAAATGTTAGCCCAAGGACGAAAAAAGATATAAAATAAAAACCGTGTCGATTATAAAACTAGAAGCATTTTTACAAAATACATGAACGAGTTTGCTAAAAATATGAGAAATAAATAAATGATCTTAACCCTTTATCTAGTCAATATTTGCGTCTTTGACCGTGAAACACCAGATAATTTTTTGTGTGGACTGTAGAAGATAGAGGGGTAGTTTCATAAAATACGCGAGACGAGTTCATATATGAACATATATGATTCACATATGAATTATATGTTCATATATGAACCAGTGTAATTCACATATGAACTCTTTTAACTGATTCATATATGAACATTTGTTATTCATATATGAATCAGTTAATTAGTTCATATGTGAACCACAAAGGTTCATATATAAATCTGTTAATTTGTTCAACACTTCAATTGATTTACATATAAACTTACAGTTAGTTAGTTCATATGTGAATCAGTTAATTGTTTCATATATGAATCACAAAGGTTCATATATGAATCAGTAAAAAGAGTTTATATGTGAATTACACTGGTTCACATATGAACATATATATAGTTCTTATACATGTTCATATATTAACTCGTCCTGTGTATTTGTTAAAATTACGAAACTGTCCTATTTTTGGAATAGCCACAATTTGTGACCAGTCAAAGCCGTAATTGTTGACTAGTCAAAGACGCAATATTTGACGAGTCAAAGCCGATCTTGACCGAATGAAATGTTATGATTACTTCTTTATTTCTCATATATTTAGCATTTCTCAAATGAATCTCTTCCAATATATATAGAGAGTCAGGTCCAAACGAGAACAATACCTATTTAAAAGAACACGAGAACTAACAAAATCATTAGTGATTTTACGTTAACACTCAAAAAAATGATTTTGGCCGCGCCTTCAGGTCCGCGTGATTTTTTTGCACGTTAATGTAAAATCACTAATGATTTTGTTAGTTTACGTGTTCCTTTTAAATAGTTATTATTCTTGTTTGATCCTCCCCCTCTCTCTCTATATATATATTTAATGGCAACAAAAACTTTTATAACACTAGGTATTTAGTAAATAAATAAATAATATTTTTTATTTCATAATATATAATATTTTAACTTTCTATTGTCTTTGTAAACATTATGTATTTAATTCGAAATATAATTTAAACAATTATTACAAATGGATGAAACTATTGTTGTATGTTTACGTTTGTTGTAATTAATATATTTGTACGAAAATTACCAGATACTATAATTGATTATTTCTACTTGTTTATTTAGAAATAAACTTATTTAAATTATAGGTTTTAATCTTTAATGGCTAAAATGGATGAAGTTACATAAATTAACTAAAAAAATAGATTTGAAGTCGTTTAAAATGTATTCAATTAGTTATAACATTATAACTTGTTATGTTTAACAAAAAACAAATTGTTACTTCAGTATTATGGTTTTTTTATAATCATATTTATCACTGATAAAATTTGAAAACATTAGGGTAACCAGAGAATGTATGTGTATGAAGAGAAAAGTAATTATAAGGGTGTACTTAGCAAAGTCAAAGGTGCAATTAGCCTCCATTTTTTAAAATGACAGGTTGCAAAATGGTGATGGAAATTTTGGAGGCGCTGCTGCTGCCTCATGCAATTCTGGAGAACTGTTGTCTCCTTCAAACGGCTCGCATGTGCAGGAAATAAAGGGTTTTAAAAAGGGGAGGCTAAATGCACCTTTAATTTTGCTAAATGCACCAATATGATTATTTTTCTCCTCACATACATCAACATTAAAATTTGCTTTTTACATTTCCAATGCATAAATTACATTCCCAATGCACGAATTGACCTGATTTTGACATAATTTTGATGCAAATAGCACTCCCCTTTAAAAATTGTTTTATTCCTTCTGCTGGGCCTACCCGAATAGAAGCCAACTCTATGCCTTGAATGATTATTCCATCAACCCAAGTATTAGCTTGGTCTCCACTAAAGGGTCGTTTGTTTTTTTAAAAAAATCTCGTAATATCTCTTAAGTTTGAATCGTTCAGACATTTTTACACATCAGCTCTTATTAATCATAACTAAATTAAGACTTCAGACTTTAAATGTATTAATAGTGGTGGGCCTATGAAAATTTGGTGGACCTTTCTTTTCTTCTTGGTAAATGTCCCTCGGTTTGGACTCCTCTTTTGCTTCAAGTGGGTGGGCCATCGTTTAAGGGAATTAAATGCTAGAGCCAAGTAAATGATGGCACCTCTGTACCCATTATTAAATAAATACTTTGAGAGGCTCTCCAAAAGTCCAAATGATGGTCCACATCAAGTGAACGGGCCGCAGGCATTGGATTTAGATGGCAAATCTGGACACGCGGCGAACTCCAAGCCCAATGCAAATTTGGAGTCTCCTTCCATTCTCGGCCCACCTCCAAAGAGCCCAGGTAAGTATTCGAATCTACCTCTTTTTAATCCTAATCTTTCTGCCAATGTTTGTAATCAACCCTCTAACTTTTCTGTGTTCCAAATATGGTGAATTACATAAATCGTCCTAGTGTTATTACCTAAGAGCATTTCCAACAGCTTCTCTAAAATAGAAAAAAAAAAATTGTGTTCTCTAAACTTCTACAACAACTTTCCTATCTTGTTCTCTATAATAGAGAAAACTTAAAAAAATTCTAAGTTTAGAGAATTCTCTAAAACTTGACGGTGAGAGAGAAAAATGATTAATTTATTCAATCTCACCAATGAGATTGAAGTTTTATTATTTTATATAAAGTTTCTTTTAAAAGAGTACTAGCCGTCTACTCGTGCAATGCACGGGATGCAAAAGTTTTCTACAAGATTTATTCGTATCTAAAGTCAAAATCTTTCAAAATATCAATTGCTATTGAAGATACAAATTCTAAACCATTATAACTATAAATTATCATCAGAAATATCATCTCGAAGGAACAAGTACTAATCAATGTTTTAAAACTAGGCTTTTTGGTTGACCCGGTGTGGTGACTAGGTCACGGTTCAACCACTGGGTCAACCAATTACATTAAAAAAACACATAAACATAAGTTTTGCATAAATACTTTAAAAAAACCAAGTACATTAAAAAAACCGGTTCAACCACCGGGTCAACCACCTGGTTCAATCGGTTTTTTTGATAAAACAAGCCGGTTTACTCCGGCCAAAAATTGCCATAAATCAGGTCGCAATTGACCTATCATCTTCCTCGGGTCCCGGTTCAACCCGGTTTTTAAAACATTGGTATTAATAGGAGAAATTCTTAACATTAGGACCATGTTACACATTTTTACATGTGATTGAAATATGGAGATCCAGATTCATTTTAAAGAAGCTTGTTATCTAAAAACATTTTTGTAAGTGAAAAACTACCTGGTGCATTCTTAAAGTTTAAATCAAAGATGACAATTACCAAGATAGAGATGAAGATAAATAGTGCCTTTGAATAGAGGAAAAGTTCTCAAAGTCTCAGAGTCAAGTTTAACATTCGGACCGATAGGTCCTTCACTGGATAAAAGTTGTTGTAACCTCGACAGCAAGCTCAACCTTAAGGTACCGTCCATAAGATTTCGCAACCACTTCTCTTTTACTCCTCTACACTCCTTTATACTGTGAAACGAACACCAAAGACGTCAATTTCTAATCAAACAACCTAACAAATCCTAGACAATCGATTAAATCATAAAAAATTTATAGAAAAACAAAGAGGGTCGTATAAATCACAAAAGGGCTCTAACCTGGACAAGTATTGGCAAACCTATAATTTAATAACCGACTAAAGACGCCGAGATGAACATCGAATCGATCACAATCAGGTTAAGGGATTGTGAAAACTAGAAATGAATAATCTCAAAAATAATCAGTCACATTAGGAATACAGTTTTACATATTTCATAGCCAGAGTTTCACATATCTAGGCCTGGAAGCTGTAGAAAATGTATAACGTATTCCCTCCATTCTGAAGATAAGGTGAAATTTAGTAGGATTCATTCACAATGATTATTTAGGAATTCAAATATAAGAAGTGAACTTATGTAGAAAATATTGTCAAGTAAAAATAACCATAGCAACCATAAGGAGTTCTATTGAAGGACCAATATCGTTCAGATGTGGCAAACATCCATAAACATGAATTGTAAGCAACAAAAGATCAAAATTGGAATGATTATATGAATATTTAACTGATCGAAAGAGATCTAACAAAAGAATTGGCGGACCGTAGTTGTATGGAGGTAGCAAATGGCGATCGGCGATGAAGATGTGTGTCCACAAACAACAAATTCTTGCTCTATCTCTCTAACCAGAAAACAAAATGCAAATAAAAACCTAGAAACAGGTTATAAGTGTTGTAACACCCTAAAAATAGGGATAACAAAAATCCGAAAAACGGACATGAGGTATACAAAAATTGCCATAGCAAGAGCCTCCCAAAAATGGGGAATATATAAATAACCTGTTTAATCACAATTGTAAATTAAACGGACCATAAATTAACAACCAACTAATCTAATTTCTACAACTAGAAAAGAGATTACAAAAGGGTTGTCATCTATAAACCCAACGGTTCATTCCAAAAGCATAATACGTCCAAGTGCAAAATCCCCAAGCTCTCACCCCAAAGCAACTAAACCTGCTTAGGACCGGCGCCGCTAGAACCTGAGATACACATCGACACCAAACAAGTGTTAGGCCAAAAAGCCTAGTGAGTTGAACAATAATAAGCATGCATGATCAGTTACAATTCTTATCAGCAGTTAACCAGAGTTCATTATATGTGGAGTCAATAGGGGAGACCCATAACACTAATCAAGTTCCACCCAAAGAGTCGATATACCTTGATGCCATCTACCAAGAGACACCTGAAAGGCCCGACACACCCGAGGACTATCCAAAGAAAATTCCTCGAATGGCGGAGGTCTAGGCACATACCATCACAGTGGCGCCCAAGACTACATCCTCCTAGTGTCTACTGACTTGGTTCGTCCAACATAATTTATAGGAGGTCTTGAGGTATATTTCAACCAACACATTTCGATACCAACCAAGGGTACAATGTTACCATCCTAACACATAAATCCATTATGAGACCCAAATACCAACATAATCGATGTTTAGGCATTAAATCACCAAAAAGGCATTCCAAGTAGAATTTATCATCTACTATAATACACATATCCCGAATCATGCCAAGATACCCAATATGTACATTCATGGAGTCAATACCAAATACCCAATCAATAGAGTAAATCATGGCATTTCACACAAAATCACATTCTCAACTTTTCTTCATAATCAAATCCCACATACTTGAACATATAGAGATAAATAACAACAACTAGAAGAATATGATGTGTATCTAGTTTTAACAAAGGTTAGTAAACTCACAATCTAGGTTTTGAACCAAAACCTAGTGTCGGGATCGAATTCTCAACAAGAATTAATTCTCAGAAACAATATCAAAGAAGTTTGCGGAATAACACTTTGATATTCAATGAAACAGTAAATCAAAACAGTAAATATGAAGAACAAACTTTAAACTTGTATGGAATGCTTTGAAGTTACAAGGTTACACACTCAACCTCAATATTGATGAACAAGCTCACCAATACGAATTCTACTTCTCTAGAATTAGGATCAATGCCTTGAGGTTGATTTCTCTCTAAACTTAGAATAAAAATATTAATCAAAAAGTTATCTCACTATTCTAAACAATCCAATATATATACTGAAGATAAAAGATAATTACAGTTTATACAATATCTACAGAATATCTTCCATCATTATCTCTAAGCTTCCATGAATATCTTCAGTTTATCCAGCTGTTATCCTTTCCTGCGAATCTTCATCATATAAGCAGTATTAATCTTCAGCAGCATTAATCTCTTCTAGCAGTATTAACTACTAAGCAACACTAACTACTAGCAGTACTAACTAGCTAAGCAGTACTAACTTTGTTCAAGCAACACTAACTATGACTAGCAGTATTAATTCTAACTAGCAGTAGTAATACTCAGCAGTATTAACCTTGAAGTCTTCTAGCAGTAGTAACTCTGTACCAGCAGCATTAACCATACTTAAGCTTTTCTTCAGTTCCCAACAATCTCCCCCTAACTTGACTTTTAGGACAAGAAGTCAAGTTCTTCAAAATTAATCTTCAAGATGCTTTTCAAGATGCTCCCAAAACTTCATAATGGCCTACATTCCAGTATTTGCATCCAATCCCAAACTTTGATTGATGGTTCTTTGGATCAAGTATTTAGCCATCTCTGAATCTGGAATACACCCTAGCTTTTTCTTCAGCATGGCATGAAGCTTCAATCTGCTATGATTGTATACTCTATCCACTAGAAAGTATTCAGTATGATTCAGATCCAAAGTCACTGTATATACTCCACTAGTTTCATATAGAGTCCAACTGTTGACTGACTTGAAAACATTTTTGATCACATGCTCTACTTCTTCAGGTTTGAACATCATACACAGATACTCCATTACCAGTTTTGTAATTAAAATCTCTGGAGCTTTCAGTATATCTGCATACAACTTCATTCCTATCTCAAACATCTCTTCAAGATCTGACCTAGATCATGTTCTTACAATTTTTGCCCAAGTGTTGAACACCTCATACTTTTCATCCTTCCTTTTTAGCCTTATGTATTCCTTTCCATCCACTGTCAATGTATCCCAGTGAATGACCTCAGAAGGCTTTATACCAACAGGTTCTGCTGAAATTGGTTCAGGAACTTTGTCCATCACTACCATATACAAACTTACATCCTCTGTGTTTGATGTCTCTTTCTGTTTAGATGACTCAGGTGCCCCTTCTTCTTCAGCAACCTTCTCAGCCTCTCCTTCAGCTATTCTAGGCTTCTTGATTGACTTTCTCCTAGCCATCATCTTTGTTCTCTTTAAAGTCCTTAGACTTTCTTTCAGAGTGGCTTCTTTCTTAGGGGGTGTTTCTTGCTCATCTGGAAATGGCTTTTGAAAATCAAAGTCATTACTTTCTTTCATCCTCTTCTCCATCTCCACCCTAGCAGTTTCATTTCCCTGAAGCTTTCTCATCTCTGAATCATATAGATCTTTAATCTTCTCAAAAGACATCTTTGAGAACATCTCCTTTTTGACTCCTACAGCACCTTTGAGAAATATAATCATCTTGTTTCTCTCTTGGGTACCTAGGAAAGTCTTTGAGGGTTGTCTCTTCTTTACAACTGTTTTCACCACTGATTTCTTCATAGTTGCAGCTTTCTTCTGTGCAATTTCAGTTGCCAGACTCAGTTGATAAGCTTCATTCAGTTCAGCAGCTAGAGCCTTTGTCATCTCCCTGTCCTTTTCCACCTGAACTCTTTCTTCCTTTTCAATATCCTCTTGCATCTTTCTGGCTAAGGCTTCATCTGATTCAACCAACTTTTGCTTCTTGACTGGTTGATCAGATTCCACCATCTTTGCTTTTCCTTTGTCTTTGTTTATCACCTTCTCAGACCTGGATTTCATTACAGCATCACCTCTTTCTTTTATGATAACTCATTTGGCCTTTGAAGTGACCTTGGAAGTATCATGTTTTGCTTTGATCAGAGTTTCTGCAATTTCCAGTTCTGTTAGTACTTCCTTCACTGTTTCAGCTGCTTTGTTCATGTCAGCAGTAGTAACCGTTTCTGCTGCTCCACTTGAACTAGCAGCATTAATGGTTTCTGCTGCTTGCTCACTTACTGCTGTTTTCTCCCCCTCAACACCATATTTCATCCTATCAAGCTCACCCTCTCTTGTGGCTTCTTCCATGTTGATCTCCCCCTTTTTGGGAGCATCATTCTCAGATTTCCTTCTCCTGAGTTGGAATTGCTTTCTCTTCTTCCTCTGTACTAGACTGATCACCATCTTCTTCAGCTTAGCAATCTGTACTTGTTGTGACAGAATGACCAGCTTCAGTTCTTCTATCTCTTTGCCTTGTTTGATGACATCATGGTTGATGTTACCCATTGTCTCCATCAATTCATCATAGTTATATCTGTCCTCACCTTCTCCAGGAGTGTTACCCCCTATTGAAGGATCATGGGATCTTTTATTAGTGGAAGTCTTCTGCCTAGCAGAAGCACTGTCCACCCCCGTGGTTTCTTGGCACCAGGGACCTTCGAATGATTGCTCATTCAAAGTTGCCATGGGGGAGGTCTTATTGATGTTACCACTTTCCTCCTCTGTGCTAGCAGGAGTAGTGGCAGCCTCATCACCCATATGCTCTTCCTCCTCCTCAGAGAGCACCTCCTTGGGGTTGGGATACACCCCTGTGGTTTCCCTATGGATATTCCCTAAAGGAGAATTCTCCCTTAGAGGGCTTAAAGGCTTGGGGGATGATGGTATAAGAAGGGAAGGGGCCTTCTTTACCTGTTTCCTCTTGTAAGTTTGTGTGATAGGAGAGGTTGGTTTTTCAAGAAGAGACTGGGGGATAGATATTGAGTGGGAAGGTTGGGATTGGCTAGCAGTAGGATGGTCTAATGGGGGCCTTGACCCTGCTGCCATACCTTCATTGGTTTGGGACACCACCATCATTGTAGAGAACAATGGGGTGTCAACTCCTTCCGAGTCCCCAGCAGATCTTCTCATATTTGAGAAAACCTTGCCTTTGGGGGGTTTAGGTACATATACCCCAACAGGTTGAGGTATATCCGTCAATTCATGAGTAATAACTTCTTGGACAAACCTGGGGTACATAAAGAAGCTCTTTTTGTTTCCCATGTTTGAGACAAGATCACTGAAAATCATTTTGGAAAAGTTATACTTTCTGGCAGTTGCCAAGCACACCAAAGCATAAGCAATGGTGCTGCTGAACTCACTCCATCCAGTAGTCTTTTTGGAGATACAGTGCATAAGAGTATGGACAAAGAAACGCCATTGGGGTGAGAATTTGGCTTTTGAGAATTTGAATACACCCAATGGGCCTCCATACCCCATTCTTGTAAGATTGGAGAACAGTTCATCGTTTGGGACAGAAGTTATACCAGAGGCATCGTCTAGACGTAGACTGATGCGAATAACCTCTTCAGTAACTGTTAGTGATTTTTCACATATCCTTGTCTTGATCATTTGCACACCATTCTCAGCAACAATGGTGGCATTAGCCCAGAACTGCCTTTGATGCTCGATATAGATTGTAGGAGATACAGCAAGAGCATGAGCAATATGGCTTGACTTGAGAAAATCCACAATTTGATGAAATCCTGCAGCTTGCTTTGGTTTTTGGAGCATCGCGATCTCATTGTGTTCATCGATGAATGCCATGGATGCCATTGATCTTAGTGAAAAACTTGCCTGAAAACTTTGAGTCTTGAGAGAGAAAGGGTTTAGAGCGCAAGTGAACAGTATGGAAAGAGTCGTTATGAACGTTTGGGCGGGCAAAGGGTATTTATAGTATTCGAGACAAAAGCAGTATTAACCTAGAGCAGTATTAACCGCGAGCAGTATTAACTAACTAGCAGTATTAACTGCGAGCAGTATTAACTAACTAGCAGTATTAACTGCGAGCAGTATTAACTACTGGCAGTATTAACTAACTAGCAGTATTAACGGCGAGCAGTATTAACTACTGGCAGTATTAACTACTGGCAGTATTAACTGCCTAGCAGTATTAACTAACTAGCAGTATTAACTGCGAGCAATATTAACTACTAGCAGTATTAACTAACTAGCAGTATTAACTGCGAGCAGTATTAACCATACTTACTCTTTGAAGCTTAGGCTGAATTGAGTACTTCTATGCATGCCCTGCAAAGGAAGATTAGTAATACCAAGACACTATAATATTCAGATATTTAACCACTTTTTGAGAGGATGCTTATTCAGAGTTGATCATTCCCACACTTGTTGCCAAGAAAGTGAATCTACCCACATCAAAAGCTTTGGTAAATAGATCAGCAAACTGGTTGTCAGTATGTACTTTTACAACTTGAACAAGTTTCTTTTCATTACAGTCTCTTATGAAGTGATACCTGATCTCAATGTGCTTTGTCTTTGAGTGCTTGACAGGATTATTTACAATGCTGATAGCACTGCTATTATCAATAAAGATGGGAGTGTGTAGAAAGGTTACCCCATAGTCCAGCATTTGATTTTGAATCCATAAGACTTGAGAACAGCAACTTGCAGCTGCTATGTACTCTGCCTCTGTTGTAGATGTGGACACTGTGGTTTGTTTCTTGCACTGCCATGAAACTAGTCTAGCACCCAAAAACTGACATCCTCCAGAAGTAGATTTTCTGTCCAAGTTTGCCCCACCTAGATCATTGTCTGAGTATGCTATTAGATCAAAGGGTGAGTCATGAGGATACCAAAGTCCCAATCTGGGTTGCCCTTTGAGATATCTGAATATCCTCTTAACAGCTTGAAAGTGAGATTTCTTTGGCCTAACTTGGAATCTTGCACATACACATACTGGAAACATTATATCTGGCCTTGATGTTGTGAGATACATGAGAGAGCCAATCATGGATCTATAATGATGCACATCCATATCCTCCCCCTCAAGATCTGTTGTTATCTGCTTGTGTGTCTCCATAGGTGTGCTGGCAGGCTTTGAATCTGAGAAACCAAACTTGGTTAGAATGTCCTGCACATACTTGGATTGACAGATGAAGATGCCATCTGACTTCTGTTGAACTTGGAGTCCAAGGAAGAAAGTAAGTTCCCCCATGGAACTCATTTTGAACCTTTGATGCATTAGTTCCTCAAACTCCTTGCACATGTTGTCTCTTGTAGATCCAAAGATAATGTCATCAACATAGATTTGGACCAGCAAGATATCCTTCTTCTTTCTCTTGATAAATAGGGTCTTATCAATGACTCCTCTTTCAAAGCCATTTTCCAAGAGATAGGATGACAGAGTGTCATACCATGCTATTGGAGCTTGATGCAGTCCATAAAGAGCTTTTTTCAATTTGTATACCCTGTCTGGATAGCTTGGGTTTTCAAACCCTGGTGGTTGACAGACATATACCTCTTCTTCAATTGAGCCATAGAGAAAAGCACTTTTTACATCCATCTGATAAACTTTGAAGTTCATGTAAGAAGCATAGGCTAGGAATAATCTGATTGCTTCTATCCTAGCCACAGGTGCAAAAACTTCTTCATAATCTATACCCTCTTCTTGAGTATACCCTTGAGCCACCAGCCTTGCTTTGTTCCTTATAACAATTCCTCTTTCATCTCTCTTGTTCCTGAAAATCCACTTTGTGCCAATTGCTCTGTGACCTTGAGGAAGGTCTACTAGATCCCATACATCTTGTAGCTTGAACTGTAACAGTTCTTCTTGCATTGCTTCTATCCAGCTAGATTCTTTCATAGCATCATGTGCCTTCTTAGGCTCAAGCTGGGATAGAAAGCAAGAAAGCACTGTATGCTGTTGATCTTGCATTTCTTGAAGCCTGCTTTGATGTCTAGTCATCATAGGAGAAGATATATCTCCTATTACCAGCTGTGGAGGATGATTCTTTTGAACTCTGGTGATATGACTAGGTTCTTCATTCAGTCCTACCTCTAAATTAGAGTCATTCAACTCAACTGAAGTGTTTTCAGCAGCTACTTCTGATTCTTTATTTTCTTGAGTCTACACTTCTATACTTTCTACTTCACTCTGACTTGGTTCAGTAGATGGTTCCTTTTCAGAGTCTGCAAAAGAATTCACTGTGGGTATGGGAAAGATCACAGATTTAGATATACTTTCTTGAACTTGTGTAGTCCCTGATCCTCCACATCCTAAACCTGCATAATCATCACTACTAAAACCAAAAGAGTTAGTTAGTGAATCAATGTCAAATAGCCACTGAGGACCAGTTCCAGTAGGATTTGGTGTGTTCTCATTGCATTTGACATTGTCACTTTCTTCAATTATTCTAGAAGATGTGTTAAAAACTCTGTAGGCCTTACTCTGAGATGAATACCCAACAAGAAATCCATCATCTGCTTTGCTATCAAACTTACCTAGGTGAGATTTGGTATTGAGAATTGTACAAGGACACCCAAAAGGTTTGAAAAATCCAATGAAAGGTTTTCTTTTATTTAAAAGCTCATATGGGGTCTTGTTCTTTGGCTTGACTACTAGAACTCTGTTTTGGACATAGCAAGCAGTATTAACTGCTTCAGCCCAGAAGGTAATTGGCAGTTTTGAATCAGCCAACAGAGATCTAGCAGCCTCAATTAGTGTTCTATTTCTCCTCTCAGCAACTCCATTCTGTTGAGGAGTCCTAGGGGCACTATATTGTTTCTCTATACCTTTTTCCTCACAAAAGGTGTTTAGATCAAGATTTTTAAATTCAGTTCCATTGTTTGATCTAATGATTTTTACTTTTTGATTAGTTTGGTTTTCAATTCTTTGGATAAAGGATTTGATCAGTCCACTTGTCTCATCCTTAGTCCTTAGAAAATATACCCAAGTAAATCTGGAGTAATCATCAACAATAACCAAGCAGTAAGATTTCTTGCCAATACTCATAACATTTGTAGGACCAAACAGATCCATATGCAATAACTGAAGACAAGAAGAAATTGTATTTATCCCTTTGGTCTTATGAGAAGTTTTATGCTGTTTGTCTTTAAGGCAAGCAACACAATGATCATCACATGAAAAGACTTTAGATGGTAAACCTCTTACAAGGTTGTTTTTAACAAGATTGTTCATGGTCTTAAAATTCATGTGACACATCCTTCTGTGCCATAAAGAGGATTCATCTACAGAAGCTTTTGAAACAAGACAATTTAGAGATGAATCACTATCAACATTGTCCATATCTAGACAATAAACATTGTCCTTTCTTGGAGTTCTAAGTAGTATCATGCTTTCATCAACTACCTTGAACCCTGGAGCAAGGATCATACACTAAGTATTAGTGAATAATATGCTATGTTGTTTATCACAAACCTGTGATACACTTAACAGGTTGTACTTCAATTGATCAACATAGTAGACATCCTCAAATGTCATCTTACCTTTGGTGACATTACCTTTGCCACTTATTTTACCACCAGTAAGATTATCTCCAAATGCAACATGTCCTCCATTGATATGCTTGAAATCCTGAAGGTATGACATGTTGCCTGTCATGTGCCTAGAGCAACCACTATCAACATGCCATATGCTCTTTCCCTTGAGCTATTGGTTGCCCTGCACATAAGATAAAACAGTTAGTATGAATTAGGAACCCAAGCCAAAGTGGTCTTGGGTACCCCTTTCTCATCAAAATACTTGCATTCTTTCTTGACAAGATTTTTGAACTGTAACTCCTCATTCTTGGAGTACTTTGTCACAATAATAGGCTTGGAAACATTTTTGATAGAAACAGTACTGGTTTTAGAAGTACTAACTGCCTTAGCAGCACTTGCATGCTTAGCAGTACTAACCTTGTTAGAAGTAGTAACTGTGTTAGCAGCAGTAACTGTGTTGGCAGTATTAACCTTTGAAGAGGTGCTAACAGCATTAGCAGCATTAATATTTTCAGCAGTACTAACACTGGTAGCAACAGTAATACTTCCAGCAGCACTAACCCTGTCAGCAGTACTAACAGTTTTAGTGCTTCTAGGTACCCACATTTTGACACTTTCTTTTAAAAACCTTTTCTTCATGGGGCCTTTACTTTCACCATGTTTCTTTATCACATGTTTCTTTCCATCCTTCCTATAACCAACAGGTTTTTGCACAAATCTTTGAAAGGTCATCTGTTGGTTAGTAGGGTTAAAGAAGCAATATTTAGCCAAATGATTTAGCTTGCCACATATGAAACAAGGTTTTGGTCTATTGATTTTACTCAGATCAACTCCTTGCTTCTGAGCCCATTGATTATTCTAGTTTCTTTGATTTCCTCTTTTTAAACCAGAATTTAGGCTCTTGGCTTTACTGCAAGCACACTATTTACAAGATCCAGGATTCACAATTGTGGTTTGTTTGTAATGAACCTTGTTATCTTTTCCTTTGGTCTTCTCTATCTCCTTGGACTTGACCCAGATTTTCCCACATCCCTCATTGGTGATAATGTTGTTTTCTAATGGGATCTCTTTACTCACATCATTATCCCTATACTCACTGGTTTCTTTCTCAGTCAAATCCTTAATTACTACCTCATTCAAAGGATCTATCTTAAAAGCTTTCTCAGATAAGTCCTTTTTCTCTTTGGTTTCTAACAAGTCTGAAGTAGGAGAGATATAATTGTTGTTGTAAGGAGGAGGTGTATTGTTGTATCCAATACCAGGCTTCATCTTATCATGAATCTGAGCCTTTAGAAGAGAATCCATTGCTTTAGAAGCATATGAAAACTTTTCTATGTCAAGTTTAACTTTAGACAGTTCCTCTTTCAGCCTATCACTCTCTTCTAAGAATTTAGACAGTTTGGTCTCTAACTCATTCTTTTCCCACTTCCAATAGTTTGTGTCATAAGAGTGTTGAAGTTCATTAGCTTGAAAGCCTTTGATTTGTTCTTCAAATCTCTCTACTATTAACACATAATCTCTTCTGTCCTTTTCTAATCTTTTGAGGTTATCACACATACTTTGATTGTGATCCCTGTATCTTTTGACAGTGTCTATGCAGGATTTAGTGCAAAGATTAGAAATTACCTCAGAGGGGAGATCAGACACTTCTGCCATAAGAGCTTGATTCTGAATGGCTTCCTCAGCTTGATCACTCCAGTCAAAACCCATTCCTTGTTGAGAAACAAGGGCTTGAGCAGAATTCTTGTTCTGATTGTAGCCTCCATTCTGAGCTTGTTGGTGGTTGTTGTTTGGAACAGCACTCCTGCATTCTCTAGCAAAGTGTCCTTTCATGTGACACTTATAACATTCCACCTTGGTCTTGTCAAAACCAGCTCCATCTTCTCTTCTTTGAGAGAAGTTATTCCTTCCTGTTCTTTTAATGAACTTCTTCACCCTCATGGATAACATGTCCATCTGCCATTTAATATCCATCTCCTCCAAGTCATCAGGGTGAAGTTGATCCAGATCATCATTAATCAAAGAATTGTTGCTATGACTGGACAAAAAGGCTTCAAAGATAGTTTCAGTGCCTTTTTCTGAACTTACTCCACTGGCAGTACTAACTGCTTCAGGGTTGGCAGTAGTATCAGTGGATGCTGAAAGAAGTGCAACATTGTGGATATAACCAGTGGGCTTCTTCTTGGTTTCTACCTCAGCTTCAAAAACTCTTAGATCATTGTAGAGATCATCAAGTTCTTTCTCTTCCAGATTGTCACTCTGTCTATATGAGACAGTGTATATAGTCCATTCATCCCCAAGAGATCTGAGGAACTTTCTGTTAACATCATCTTGTTCCATCTTCACTCCTACAGTAGCCAGTTCACCAATGAGTTTGTTGAACCTATCAAAAGTTTGAGTCATAGACTCATTCTTTGAGGAAGTGAAGTTCTCATACTGCTGCTTTAGAACATCTCTTTGATTTCTTTTGATGCTCTTTGTTCCAGCAAATCTTTTCTCTAGAGCATTCCAGAGAATCTGAGCATCAGTGCAGTTGCAAAATTGATGTTGATATTCATTGGGGATGGCCAAGAGCAGAGTGCTCAAGGCCTTCATCTCTGTCTGTCTGATCTTCCTCTCACCATCTGTCTTTGGTGGAGGTCTTTTCCCATCTGGTCCTATCCTTCCAGCTTCAGAAGGACCATTCTCAATGATATCCCACATTGAGTAGTCAGTGAGAAGAATATATTGTCTGATTCTGATCTTCCACATGTCAAACTCACTGGGTTTGAGCATTGGAACCTTAGAGACCAAAGTACTGCTTGATTCTGTAAGATTTTCCATGATGAATAGATGTTTCTGAGAGAGTTTGGCTTTGATACCACTTGTCAGGATCGAATTCTCAACAAGAATTAATTCTCAGAAACAATATCAAAGAAGTTTGCGGAATAACACTTTGATATTTAATGAAACAGTAAATCAAAACAGTAAATCAAAATAGTAAATATGAAGAACAAACTTTAAACTTGTATTGAATGCTTTGAAGTTACAAGGTTACACACTCAACCTCAATATTGATGAACAAGCTCACCAATACGAATTCTACTTCTCTAGAATTAGGATCAATGCCTTGAGGTTGATTTCTCTCTAAACTTAGAATAAAAATATTAATCAAAAAGTTATCTCACTATTCTAAACAATCCAATATATATACTGAAGATAAAAGATAATTACAATTTATACAATATCTACAGAATATCTTCCATCATTATCTCTAAGCTTCCATGAATATCTTCAGTTTATCCAGCTGTTATCCTTTCCTGCGAATCTTCATCATATAAGCAGTATTAATCTTCAGCAGCATTAATCTCTTCTAGCAGTATTAACTACTAAGCAGCACTAACTACTAGCAGTACTAACTAGCTAAGCAGTACTAACTTTGTTCAAGCAGCATTAACTATGACTAGCAGTATTAATTCTAACTAGCAGTAGTAATACTCAGCAGTATTAACCTTGAAGTCTTCTAGCAGTAGTAACTCTGTACCAGCAGCATTAACCATACTTAAGCTTTTCTTCAGTTCCCAACACCTAGAAAATAGATGAAACCCTAAAAGTTGCCCAAAGAGGGTGTTGATGAAGGAGAGCGATGAACTTGATGAGAATCTTCAATAAATGCACTTGGATGAGGCTTGATGAACCAAGAATCACCCCAACAACCCAAAACCCTAGCAATAAATGTGTATGTGTTTGGAATACCTAAAAATTGCCCAAATGAGAGAGCTCCCGTTTTTAGAATGAAGAAGTGAGAAGTGAGGTATCAGATTTGGATTAAAAACAGAAGGCTGGACGACGCGGGCGACCTTGCCCCGCGACTTTGCCCATGGCATTGTCGTCGGGGCATTGTCGCGGTCTCACCCCCACCTACGGTACATACTTCGCGACTTTGCCCTGCGACTTTGCCCAAGGGCATTGTCACGGTGGCATTATCGCTGAACACACCCCACCCTCGGTATACCTTCTGTGACATTGACACGGCGATAGTGACAATGTCACAGTCGCGTGTCATAGTCGCGCCAGACTCCAAACTTCCCGAAAATTGACCAATTTCGGTAACGGGCGCGAGGTTTGAACGATTAGGAAAGGTAAATCAATTATAGAACTGTTAACATAATAATGATCATAAAATGTACACAAAGACTCATATTCTCACATAAGCGCAATTAATGCATTAAGGGAGACAAAATACTTACCTTGCGAATTTCCGGGTGTTACATGTGTAAACTGTAATTGTTTTCCCAATTACTTGACTGTGAAATCGATTGGATTTGGGGAAGAACCACCGTCCGATGATTTGATCTTTCAAGGAATCGGGTGTTAGATTAGGAACCCTAATCGATTAGAGTACTGAAATTACATTCATTAGGTTCAAAGAAATGATTTCAAGGAATACCTTTGAAGAATCCCAGAGTCAAGTCTGCAAAACAAGAAAATCATGCAAGAACATTAACCTAATCTTAATGAAAAAACATTAGTTAAGCTTACCTCGTTCAAGAGATATAGGGTTTTGCAGTGAGACACATAGAGAGAGAAATAGAGAGACAGAAGGCAAGTTATTGATGGGTCTGTGAGCAAAGATTTTCAGAACTCAGGGGGTGTTTGGGATTGCTTATTTGAGGTGTTTTTTATCTTATTGCGATTTGGCACCGGAGATAAGCACTTTTGAGTGTTTGGATGAGGAAAAATTAAAATGGCTTATAACGGTGCCAAACCGCTGAAAAAAACTTTTTGATAAGTCATTTGGTTTTAACTTATCAACTTATTTGAAAAGTGCTTATGACGTTTTTTGGTTATTTTATATGTATAAGTAATCCTAAACACTTTTGAGTGTTTGGATGAGGAAAAATTAAAATGGCTTATAACGGTGCCAAACCTCTGAAAAACACTTTTTGCCCCTGGATTTAACCAACATGTAGCGCACGGATTTGTTTCTGGTGACCTGGTGAGAAACTTCCCAGGGGGTCACCCATCCTGGGACTACTCCCACCCAAGCACGCTTAACCTCAGAGTTCCCAGAACCTGACGTGCTTGTGGCCCCAAAACGCGTTGTTTTTAGGAAGGCCAAGATATTACTTATAACACCCAGCATCACTCCTGTCCACGACCGATATGGGATATGCCTAAGGTGTTACAGTGTACCTGTACGTGAAGATCTAGGCATAAATCGTTAGAAATACCGAGTCCCCGGCAACGGCGCCAAAAATTTGACGGATGCCGAGTCCACCAAATAATAATTCCAAACTAGCACACGATTTTACAATAAAAATTGCAAAAGTGGTAAGTTGGGTCGAATCCACAGAGACTCGATTCTAACCTCTTTTATACCGAATCAACAAGTACAAAATTATTTACTTAAAAGTAACTACGAAAAGGGGGGTTTGTTTGTGCAAGAAATTAACATACGAAAGTTAAAAACAAGTTTAAAAACAAATAAAGCGAAAATGAACTCAACTTTGGGTAGCAAACACTAATGCAATTCATTCAAAAGTTGTATCATAGATAATGTATACGATTATCGCAACTATTTCGATTAACCCGGTTATAATTGTTAAAAAGATCTAACAATCAATTCCATCATAATTAGCATTTGAAAGGAATAAGCTCTCCTACCAAACCTTAGTATATAATTAGCCTCAAACAAGCTCTTGAAAGCTTAACTTATACTAGCATGAAAATTTATGGAACCCGAATCCGGATAAATTAACACATAAGCTCGGTTAATTCAATTCTTCCGTTTCATCCAATTTCACAACAAAATGTAAGAATCTTTGACAAAACCCACTTTTTTGTTTATCACCAACAATCGTTTTCTAAACAATTACGGATTTAGAAAACCAATATGACCATAATCAATTCCTACACAATTGATCAGAAAGTATAAAAACTAACTTTATAAACCTTAAACATAGAAATTGGATGAATAATCAAAATAAAGTTGGATTACACCATCTCAACCAACCCTATGAATTGGAAATTGCAAAGTTACCAACCCAAAGTAAAATTCTAAAAAGGGATTAGCCACACATGGCTACTTTCAAACTAAACTAAGAAATTGGGAAAAAAAGTTAACCTAATTTACCAAATTGAAGAACTTGCAATGATGAAATCTCTCCAAAATCGACCTCTTGTTGCTCCCTTCCTCTTCAAAATCGACTTCCCAAAATGTTCTCCTCCCCAATCGACGGTTTTCAACGACAATTTATACCTCCAGAGTTTGAACCGCTTGGAAAAGAACGTGGCGTGTGAAAAACAGACCCTCGTGACTTAGGGCGCGGGTTAAGGCCGCGCGAAAACTCGCCCGGTGTTCTGGAATCGAAAACCACAGTGCCTGGCGCGGGTAATGGCGCGACTATAGTAGCCGGAAAAGGCGCGCCGGACTTGGTCGCTGAAAAAACTGCCGAAGATGGAGAAGACGTAGGCTATGGGAAAAAAAACCTGGACGCTCTCTTTTACTTTTAGACTTTGAGCTTCTGCAAATGGACTGCCAAACAAAATAAAAACAAAAACCACAATTAAGTGGCTTGACCTGGGCTCACGAAATCAAAGACCCAAAAGCAATTATATATATATATATATATATATATATTTTTTTTTTTCTTTTTGTTTCTTTTTTCTTTTGGTTACACGTACACAAGGACCAAATTAAAAAAAAAACAATTTTTTTTTAATTATAAAACACACACACAACTAAATATAAAAGTTATTATTATTTTTTTTTCTTTTTAAACACTAATAATAAAATATAGAGCTTAAACTAAAAGGGTATTTTAAGCATCCAACAACTAGAAATTTTAGGATAGATTCGACATAAAAGTGTATAAAAATGACACTTATCAGATTTTATAAAATAAAATATGGAAAAAGATTTTATAAAATAAAATATGGAAAAATCATTATGAGATGTAATATAAAAAAATACGGAAGAAAAAAGATTTTATATTAGCAATATCAAGTTGTACACGATGTTTAGATGGAGTTGTGGACCATATGTATTAATGGTGTTGTACCTTAGGCTTAAGGAACTTGTAAAGTTGAAAATTAAGTAATTTGACATTAGATGATAGTTTCTTTCCCTACCCCCCCCCCCCCTATAAACCCATACCCCCTCCTATACCCTATCTCCCCTCACACCCGACAACTAACTTCCAAGGGATCACGCTTTCCTCTTCGGCTAGACACTTCCGAAGGTAACATACGTGAAACGTAGGATGTATCCCATCCATTTCCGGCGGTAAATCCAAACGATAGGCTTGCAAACCAATCTTCTCCAAAATAACGAATGATCCAAGGAAACGAGGACTAAGCTTCCCACGCTTCCCGAAACGTATGATCCCCTTCCACGGAGACACCTTCAACATGACCCGGTCACCCACTTGAAACTCAACCGGTCTTCTCTTCTTGTCCGCATAGCTCTTTTGTCGGTCTTGCGCCGCCTTTATCCTTTCTCGAATCTCTTTCACCTTGTCCGCCGTCTCTTGCACTATTTCCGGCCCGACGAATTGCTTTTCGCCCGCTACTAGCCAACAAACCGGGGTTCTGCACTTCCGCCCATACAAAGCCTCAAACGGTGCCATTCCGATACTAGAATGGTAACTGTTGTTGTACGCGAACTCTACCAACGGTAGATGTGAATCCCAACTTCCCCCGAAGTCTATCACACACGATCTCAACATATCTTCTAATGTCTGGATTGTCCTCTCGCTTTGGCCATCCGTTTGAGGATGATAAGCCGTGCTTAAGTTCAACCTAGTACCCAACTCCTTTTGCAAACTAGCCCAGAAGTTCGAAGTGAAACAACTATCTCGATCAGACACGATAGATTGCGGAACTCCGTGCCTCGACACCACCTCGTCAATATAAAGCTTGGCCAATTTCTCCATTGGCAAGGTCTCCCGCATTGCAAGAAAATGCGCACTCTTGGTCAACCGGTCAACGGTTACCCAAATGGTGTCGTGCCCACGAAAGGTCTTAGGAAACTTCGTCACGAAATCCATAGTAATGTTGTCCCATTTCCACTCGGGAATGGACAACGGTTGTAAACTTCCATACGGTCTTTGATGTTCCGCCTTGACTTGAAGGCACGTGACACACTTCTCCACATAGCTAGCCACATCTAGCTTCATCACCGGCCACCAATAAATTAACTTTAAATCTCTATACATCTTGGTGCTACCGGGATGTATAAAATATTTCGACTTATGCGCTTCTTCAAGAAGTAGCTTCCGATTTCCTCCCAACTTCGGCACCCAAATCCGCCCTTGAAAGAGCTTGAGTCCACGACCGTCTTCCGTTAACAGTTTCTTTTGTTTCACCATGACTTCGGCTTTGAGGTTCTGTTCCTTAAATGCTTCCACTTGACTTGCCTTAACGTTTTTCAACAAACTTGACACCACATCGATCTTTGTAAGGGAAATTTTGACACCACCACCATGACTCCTTCGGCTCAATGCATCCACCACCACATTGGCCTTACCGGGATGATAGAGTAGGTCACAATCGTAATCCTTCAAAAGCTTTAGCCATCTCCTTTGTCTCATGTTGAGTTCCTTTTGATCGAATATGTACTTGAGACTCTTGTGATCCGTGAAAAGAGTATACTTGGTCCCATACAAGTAGTGTCGCCACAACTTTAACGCGAAAACTACTGCCGCCAACTCCAAATCATGAGTCGGATAGTTCTTCTCATGATCCTTTAATTGCCGCGACGCGTAGGCAATTACTTTCCCCCTTTGCATTAGGACACACCCAAGCCCCATCTTGGAAGCGTCACTAAACACAACAAAGTCTTCCGATCCCTCAGGTAAGGACAAGATCGGAGCTTCGCACAACTTTCTCTTGAGCGTATGACACGCTTGCTCTTGTGCATCGATCCAAAGAAACTTGACGTTCTTCCTTATAAGAGAAGTGAGCGGAGTAGCTGTCTTTGAGAAATCTTGAATGAAACGCCGGTAGTAACCCGCCATACCCAAGAAGCTTCGGATCTCTGTCGGACTTGTTGGAGGTTCCCAACTCATCATTGCCTCGATCTTTGCCGGATCCACTTTTACCCCGTCCTTTGATACCACATGCCCCAAGAATTGCACCTCTTGGAGCCAGAATTCACACTTCGAGAATTTCGGGAACAGTTTCTCCCTCCTTAGAACTTTGAATATATTAAAATATCGTCGATGAAGACGATCACGGATTTATCCAAGAATGGGCAACACACACGGTTCATCAGATCCATGAATACGGTCGGAGCGTTGGTTAAGCCGAAAGGCATCACTAAAAACTCATAATGACCGTATCTCGTTCGGAAAGCCGTCTTCGGAATATCTTCGTTCTTCACTCTCACTTGATGATATCCAGACCGAAAATCAATCTTCGAAAATCATCCCTCTCCTTGGAGTTGATAAAAAATATCGTCGATGTGAGGTAAAGGATACTTGTTCTTCACCGTGACTTTGTTTAACTCCCGATAATCTATGCACATCCGCATGGATCCATCCTTCTTTTTCACGAACAGTACCGGTGCTCCCCAAGGTGACGAACTCGGTCGAATGAAACCCTTCTCTAACAACTCTTGAAGTTGCGTCATCGTCTCTTTCATTTCTGTCGGTGCCAAACGATATAGAGCACGAGCTATCGGAGCCGCTCCCGGTGTGAGGTCAATCTGAAACTCCACTTGCCGCTCCGGCGGTAATCCGGGTAAATCTTCCGGAAAGACGTTCGGATAATCTTGCACCACCTCCACATCTTCAACCAGCTTCTTTTCTTTATTCACGTCCACAACGTAGGCCAAGTACGAAGGGTAACCCTTCGCTAAAAACTTGTGAGCCTTAAGAGATGAGATAATAGGATTATTCCTCTTTCCTTTCTCCCCATAAATGGTAGCCACACCATTTTCCGACAAAGGCACTTGGATCATATTTTTGGAACAAAAGATGTCCGCCTTATGCCTTACTAACCAATCCATACCTATGACTACATCAAACCCTCCTATAGCCATAGGTAATAAATCCACCCCGAAAGAATTCCCATCGATCTCTAGAGTGCAATCACAAAAACGGTCATGAATGATCACTTGATCCCCATTAGCTATTTCTATTATTAATGCATCGGGAAGGACACTAATAGGAGTGGTGAATTGTTTACAGAAAGCATTCGACACAAAGGAACATGTAGCATCCGAATCAAACAAAACACAAGTAGGCAAGGAGTTTACTAGAAATGTACCCGAAACAATATTCGCGGTCTCCTTTGCCTCCTCGGTAGTCATCCGGAAAGCTCGACTTGACACCCTTGGTGGTTGCTCGACTTTAGCCGTCGAACCCACAGAATTTCCACCATTACCTCCCACTAGCTTTGGGCAATCCCTCTTCATATGCCCCGGTTCTCTGCACTCATAGCATACCGGCCCCCGGATGGGACACTCTCGAGTTGCGTGGTCCTTCTTACCACACTTGTCACACCCCGTTGGACCGGAATAAGTTCTTGCAACACATGACCCCGAGTGCTTTGACTTGCACCTGTGGCACCATCGGTCTTCGCAACGACTCGCTCTCCCGCTTACAAAGGGTCTTGATTGACGAACGGGCCCAGATGACCCTTCCCACTTCCGTTTCTCACTAACATGCCTCTTCTCATCCCTTTCGGCATTGATGTCATCCTTAACGAGTAAGGACTCCTCGATAACCTCTTGCAAAGTCGAACACTTAGCATTTCTTACCGCCGATCGCATCTCGGCCGATAACCCTTGATGATAGGCCTTAATCTTTGACCTTTCATCGGGGACCAGCTGTCCCACCAAGTTCAGTTTCTCCAAAAAGAGATTCGAGTAGCCAACAATAGACAGATTCCCCTTCTTTAGATCTCGGAATCCCGCTCCAACTTGTCCATCGAACGCTCGCTACAATACTTGTCCATAATCTTCTCTTTGAATACCAGCCAAGTTAACTTAGCCAGAACTTCAGGAGTGAGGATTGATCGAGTGAGATTCCACCAAATCAAAGCCTCTCCCCGAAGTAGTTGAGAAGCAAACTTGACCCGTTGAGAGGGATCACACTCACTTTACTCAAAGGCCATCTCTATCTCCTTGAGCCAATACATGCAAGAAACCGGGTTATCTGAACCCGCAAACTCTTTAGAATGACACCCCAGAAACGCCTTGAAGGTGCACCCCTTAGTCTTCGTCTTAGCTCCATTATCAGTTAGGTCCTCAACTGATACAACAATAGGTCCACCCGACCCCACAACAATGTTTTCCGCCATTGTCTCAGGTTGTCGGTTGTTGGCGTCTCGTTCGTCTAAGAGTTTCATGAAGAACTCTTGTTGTTGGGCCATGGTGGAGTTCATGGCCAACATCATGCTATCTCGAATCCGGGTTTCCATGGTCACCTCTTCCATGATAGCATTATTCGTGTTGAGGTTCCGGCGAGGAATATGTTCAGGTCCACCTCCCAAGATTCTGGGTACGGGAATTCCATCGGAGGTTTCCCCCACCGGAGGTCGTACAGCTGCAGATTCCACTTCTGGTTGACCCTCTGGCATGTCCGGTAATCTACTTCGAGTGTTTACCATCACAATCTGCCATACACGCACGAGAAATAGATTGAGAAAAGACTAAACGAGTTGAACTCATTGTACGTACTAATACCTTCATCAATTATCATAATAATAGTAAACCAAGTATGCTCACGTAACAATGCATTCATAATAGCAGTAGCTAAGTGAAATTATGAAAGAACCATACACAAGAATTCTTGTCACCACCATCACAACTTTCAATTAAAGTAATTCCGTAATCCTAACGCTCTCCCCACCTAGGATTGCTACCCAAGTGGACAGTGAAGTCATAAAGTCTAAAGTTTAAGTCTAGATATGCTACACAATACCTAGTTCACTTAAACTAAAGCTCTGATACCAACTTGTAACACCCTAAAAATAGGGATAACAAAAATCTGAAAAACGGACATGAGGTATACAAAAATTGTCATAGCAAGAGTCTCCCAAAAATGGGAAATATATAAATAACCTGTTTAATCACAATTGTAAATTAAACGGACCATAAATTAACAACCAACTAATCTAATTTCTACAACTAGAAAAGAGATTACAAAAGGGTTGTCATCTATAAACCCAACAGTTCATTCCAAAAGCATAATATGTCCAAGTGCAAAATCCCCAAGCTCTCACCCCAAAGCAACTAAACCTGCTTAGGACCGGCGCCGCTAGAACCTGATATACACATCGACACCAAACAAGTGTTAGGCCAAAAAGCCTAGTGAGTTGAACAATAATAAGCATGCATGATCAGTTACAATTCTTATCAGCAGTTAACCAGAGTTCATTATATGTGGAGTCAATAGGGGAGACCCATAGCACCAATCAAGTTCCACCCAAAGAGTCGATATACCTTGATGCCATCTACCAAGAGACACCCGAAATGTAACACCCTAAAAACAGGGATAACAAAAATCCGAAAAACGAACATGCGGTATTTAAAATTGCCAAAGCAAGAGCCTCCTAAAAATGGGGAAAATACACAAATCTGTTTAAATACAATCGTAATTAAACGGATAATAAATAACAACCAACTAATCTAATTTCTATAACCAGAAAAGAGATTACAATCAAGGGTGTCATTTATAGACCCAAAGGATTCTCTACCAATAGTAAGTCCAAAAGCGATATTCCCAAATCTCTCACCCAAGCACTACGCCAGCTTAGGACCGATGTCGCTAAAACCTGAGATACACATCGATAACAAACAAGTGTTAGGCCAAAAAGCCTAGTGAGTTGAACAATAAATAACATACATGAACAGTCACATTTTTTATCAGCAGTTAACCATAGTTCAACAATTGTGGAGTCAATAGGGGAGACCCATAGCACCAATCAAGTCCCACCTAAGAGTCGATATACCTTGATGCCCTTAACAAGGAACACCCCAAAGGCCCGTCCCACCCGAAGACTATCGCTAAAAAAATTCCCCGAATGGCGGAGGTCTAGGCACATACCATCACAGTGGCGCCCAAGACTATATCCTCCTAGTGTACTGACTTGGTTTGTCCACATAACATTTATAAGGGGTCCTTTAGGTATATTTAAACCCACATAATTCAATACCAACTACGGGTATAATATTACCACCTTATCCTCGTGATGTCTAACAAAAGACCCAATGTAAATCATGCTCATCATGCATATAAATATATCACCAAAATGGTGTTCCAACTAGAATCATCATAATACCCATATATGCATACATTTAACATATCAAGGTACCCACATTATGTATCTATGAGATAAATCCCAAATAATGATACATATAACAATAATCATGGCAAATCACCCTTATATATACATCCTCCAACTATTTTCATGAATAAATCCCCAAACATTTGAACATATAGAGATAAAGTAACAAATAGGAGATTATGATGTGTATCCAGTTTTAACAAAGGTTTAGTAAACTCACCTTGCTAGATTTAGACTAAATCTAGATTTTACCCACTTAGAACTTTCCTTGAATAAACTTGGTTCTTCAAAACAAATCTTCCAAAACCTAGATCCACAAGGTTCCAACCATAAATATACATAATCAACCACAAAGAATCATTTCCCAAACCATGTACATGGATACCTCAACTAATACCGAAACCCTAACTTCCATAACCGAAGAGAATATAAGATTACCTTAACCCAAGCTTGAATTCACCAACCAAAACACTTCTAGTTCACCAAAATGATTACAAACCTTCAATTTATGAAAGGGATAACAAAGGGTGGATGAAACCCTAGAAAACTTTGGGGAAGAAGATGAATAGGGAGAGATGAGAAGCTTACCACCACAAAATGCTCTAGAATACTTCAATAAACTTCCAATCTCTTGCTTGATCCTTGAAGAGCTCTCAAAAACAAAACCGTATCAAGTTGAATCACCAAAATCGGAGTTGAAATGAGAGAGATATGAAGAAATGAAGTTTAGGGCTGAAAATCGCGATTTTAACACCCTGAAACACCCAGGCGATTGTGCCAGGCTATAGTGACAATGTCACAATCGCTGAGATTGTACCGAGAGTTTTCGGGCTCCGGTGACCTTGACAGGCGATTGTGACACTGTCACAATCGCCGAACATTATAGCCTAGCGCGTATCGAAACTGTTTTGGCCATAACTTCTTCGTTATAGCTCCGTTTTCGCTCCGGAAAGAACCGTTGGTCTCGTAATCGAATCATTTATCCATCAAGACTATAAAACCAAGGATTCAAGCCCAAAATCAAATATCTTATTTTTTCTTAATATAACGGTTTTTGTATAAACTTGAAATGATACCTTTCGAAAATCGGGGTGTTACACGAAAGGCCCGACACACCCGAGGACTATACCAAAGAAAATTCCTCGAATGGCGGAGGTCTAGGCACATACCATCACAGTGGCGCCCAAGACTACATCCTCCTAGTGTCTACTGACTTGGTTCGTCCAACATAATTTATAAGAGGTCTTGAGGTATATTTCAACCAACACATTTCGATACCAACCAAGGGTACAATGTTACCATCCTAACACATAAATCCATTATGAGACCCAAATACCAACATAATCGATGTTTAGGCATTAAATCACCAAAAAGGCATTCCAAGTAGAATTTATCATCTACTATAATACACATATCCCGAATCATGCCAAGATACCCAATATGTACATTCATGGAGTCAATACCAAATACCCAATCAGTAGAGTAAATCATGGCCACACAAAATCACATTCTCAACTTTTCTTCATAATCAAATCCCACATACTTGAACATATAGAGATAAATAACAACAACTAGAAGAATATGATGTGTATCTAGTTTTAACAAAGGTTAGTAAACTCACAATCTAGGTTTTGAACCAAAACCTAGAAAATAGATGAAACCCTAAAAGTTGCCCAAAGAGGGTGTTGATGAAGGAGAGTGATGAACTTGATGAGAATCTTCAATAAATGCACTTGGATGAGGCTTGATGAACCAAGAATCACCCCAACAACCCAAAACCCTAGCAATAAATGTGTATGTGTTTGAAATACCCAAAAATTTCCCAAATGAGAGAGCTCCCGTTTTTAGAATGGAGAATTGAGAAGTGAGGTATCAGATTTGGATTAAAAACAGAAGGCTGGACGACGCGGGCGACCTTGCCCCGCGACTTTGCCCATGGCATTTAACATAATAATGATCATAAAATGTACACAAAGATACATATTCTCACATAATCAATTATAGGACATTTAACATAATAATGATCATAAAATGTACACAAAGATACATATTCTCACATAAGCGCAATTAATGCATTAAGGGAGACAAAATACTTACCTTGCGAATTTTCGGGTGTTACATGTGTAAACTGTAATTGATTTCCCAATTACTTGACTGTGAAATCAATTGGATTTGGGGAAGAACCACCGTCCGATGATTTGATCTTTCAAGGAATCGGGTGTTAGATTAGGAACCCTAATCGATTAGAGTACTGAAATTACATTCATTAGGTTCAAAGAAATGATTTCAAGGAATACCTTTGAAGAATCCCAGAGTCAAGTCTGCAAAACAAGAAAATCATGCAAGAACATTAATCAAATCTTATTGAAAAAACATTAGTTAAGCTTACCTCGTTCAAGAGATTTAGGGTTTTGCAGTGAGACACATAGAGAGAGAAATAGAGAGACAGAAGGCAAGTTGCTGATGGGTCTGTGAGCAAAGATTTTCAGAACTCAGGGGGTGTTTGGGATTGCTTATTTGAGGTATTTTTTAGCTTATTGAGATTTGGCACCGGAGATAAGCACTTTTGAGTGTTTGGATGAGGAAAAATTAAAATGGCTTATAGCAGTGTCAAACCGCTGAAAAACACTTTTTGATAAGTCATTTGGTTTTAACTTATCAACTTATTTGAAAAGTGCTTATGACGTTTTTGGTTATTTTATATGTATAAGCAATCCCAAACACCTTTAAATAACAACTTATTAGCTTATTACGTTTTGGTACCACAATAAGCTACTCCAAACACTTTTTTAAAAACTCCGGTTTGACACCGTATAAGTTGATAATCACTTTTTAAAATAAGCATAAGTTGTTTTAAATAAGCAATCCCAAACACCCCCTCAAATACAGGAGAGGGAAGCGTGATTAGTTCTTGGGAGCCGGAAGGGGGCTTGAATCGTCGTCTTTGAAGCGTGATATTGGGAACCCAAACGTGTCTGACATTTTTAAAATCTCGGCATAGCAATATCAAGTTGTACACGTTGTTTAGATGGAGTTGTGGACCATATGTATTAATGGTGTTGTACCTTAGGCTTAAGGAACTTGTAAAGTTGAAAATTAAGTAATTTGGCATTAGATGATAGTTGCTTTCCCTACCCCCTATAAACCTGATACCCCCTCCTATACCCTATCTCCCCTCACACCCGACAACTAACTTCCAAAATCAGATTTTCAATTAATTTTTAATTTATACTTACAGTTTATACCCTATAATTATTTAATTAGGTTACTTTATATCTTTTACTTTTCTAATTTTTATTTTACACCATCACCATATTAATATATATAATTGTATATTTCCTAAAATACGTTAAAAATACGTTTTAATTTTAATAAGTTACACCATTACAATAGTCTCTTCGATACCTTGGAAATGAGCCCAATATTGAATATTTTTTGATTTAATTATTTTATTATATGTTTTAAAATATGTTAACGAAATCGATATATATATATATATATATATATATAGGGTGCGTTTATTTTGCAAACCAAGGAATTTGTACAAACTATGCAAACCAATCTTAACCGTTCATTAAGTTTAATGAATATATGATTTTATTATGTTTCCTAATTTAAAATCATGATTATAATGAATAAACTTAGCATTTCTTAATTTAAAATCATGATTATAATGAATAAACTTAACATTTTCCATATATATCACAATCATTATTAATTAATCATAATCATTATCCATAAATATATCTATTGTTTCCTAATACAGTGGTTTGCATAGTTTGTACAAATTGATTGGTTTGCAAAAGAAACGCACCCTATATATATATATATATATATATATATATATACACACACACACACACACTAGTGTTGGGCCCGTGCATTACACGGGAGGATAATTTTTTTGTTGGAATATTGAACCGAGTTAAAATGAAATGTAATTTCTCTGTTAACAGTTAATGATATACAATGTGAAAAACGAATGTATTTTCATAAGTGATTAACTTGCATATATTCTTAATCGTTTGTTATTAGTTTGTGCAATAATATTGGTAATAGTTTTGTATTATATTATTTAAAACTCAAAGGACATGTCTTACAACATATTTATCTGACTATTGACTTCAAGACCTCATAGTATTAGTCGATAAAAATAAAGATATGTATATATATATCTTATTCCCCTACTTCGAAAAATATGATTGTGGGTTTTGAAAAATATAAACAAATACGTGAAAAAAAATACGTGTAGATTTTATATTATCAAAAAAAAATACGTGTTGATTTTATATTATGCTAATATAAAATACGTGTAGATTTTATAAAATAAAATAGATTTTATATTAGCAAAAAAAATACGGAAAAAAGAGTTTATATTACATCTCATTATGTAAAAAGATTTTATAAAATAAAATATGGAAAAAGATTTTATAAAATAAAATATGGAAAAATAATTATGAGATATAATATAAAAAAATACGGAAGAAAAAAGATTTTATATTACATCTCATTAATATAGATTTAAATGTAAAATCTACATTTAAAATAGATTATGCTAATATAAAATATATTTTATAAAATCCTCAACCAAAAAAACAAATAGTTATATTAATAAATGAGTATCCATTCCACAAATAGATGATAATGTGAGATACTATGCTTGGAAAGTTTGTACCAAATCATTAAGAAATTATAAATTAAGTAATTGACTTTAATTAGTTGTAACTTATGCTTAAAATGCTGTAATTAAGAGCTTTTTATGTCGTTTTTATAATATAGTATAGATATAGATAGATTTTATATTATGCTAATATAAAATACGTGTAGATTTTATAAAATAAAATAGATTTTATATTAGCAAAAAAAAATACGGAAGAAAAAAGAGTTTATATTACATCTCATTATGTAAAAAGATTTTATAAAATAAAATATGGAAAAATCATTATGAGATGTAATATAAAAAAATACGGAAGAAAAAAGATTTTATATTACATCTCATTAATATAGATTTAAATGTAAAATCTACATTTAAAATAAATTATGCTAATATAAAATTTATTTTATAAAATCCTCCACCAAAAAACAAATAGTTATATTAATAAATGAGTTTTCATTCCACAAATAGATGATTATGTGAGATACTGTGCTTGGAAAGGTTGTACCAAAACATTAAGAAATTGTAAATTAAGTTATTGGTTTTAATTAGTTGTAACTTGTGCTTAAAATGTTGTAATTAAGAGTTTTTTATGTCGTTTTTATAATATAGTGTATATATATATATATATATATATATATATATGAAAACAAAATCATATTTGATCTGTAACAAAACAGAATTAAAATTAATGTATAATATCACTTGTACTGCAAAACGTAATTCATAATTTTCATGTATTCAATATATACATATATATATATATATATAATATGATTTGAAATAAAGTAAAGTTATTGATTTGAAATAAAGTAAAAATAATTCTATATATATATCGAACGAACGATTCATTCGTTTTCAAAGTTCGATATATATAACTCTCTCCCTCTTCGTCCCTCTTTCTCTCTCTCTCTCTCTCTCTCTCTCTATATATATATATATATATATATATATATATATATATATATATATATATATATCAAAGTTGCAGATGACAAACATGGGAGAAGATTTGACACCAACATCAGAATTTGTCACCAACCAAGTACAATATTATGATAACTAACATTTATGTTAATTTTAACTTACGGGTACAAGTGAAAGTTATAACAAAATATAATAATTTCATGTGTTCGAATCTCGAGAAGAAATAACTAGCTGGGTGCGTAATGTGGGACTTTCGGTTGGTGTCGTTGTTGTTTCCAAAAGATTAAAGACTAAGACAAATGGAGATGTTTATAAAATCGTGTTTATGTGTGAACATAGTGGGGTTTACAAAGGTGACAAAATTTCCAGTTGTCATACCGGAACAAGAAAGTTTGACTGTACATTTGAGTTGATAGCGCTATATTCATCTAAGCGTCATTGGTGGACGTTGAGGGTTGTGTGTGATACACATAATCATGTCGTTGCACAATATATGGAGGGTCATCCATATGCAATGCGACTGAACGAACCTGAAGTTCAACTAGTTGAGGATCTATCAGCCCAACATGTCAAGCCACGATACATTTTATCCACGTTAAAGGGTAGATATGTGGAAAATGCATCTACGTCAAAGACAATATACAATGAAGTTCAAAAGATTAAGACAAGAAACGAGGCAGAAAGACCAAAAATGAAGTTCAAAAGATATTGACGTATATTTGTTATATTTTTCAGGTGTTTTAAATTACTTGGAACATGTATGGTTGACGCCATATAAAGAAATGTTTGTATCTGCTTGGGTTGATAAATTTTTAAATTTTGAAAGTTATACATCAAATAGAGTTGAAAGCCAACATTCAAAATTAAAAAAATATTTGGAGACTTCACAAGCAGATTTAAAAAAAATTTATCTCATATTCATGTTGTAATTCAGTCACAAGACACATCGATCAAAACAAGTTTTGAAATGAGTAAAAATATTAGGAAACATCGATTTCAAAACCGACATTTTCAAATTTTGTGGGGTTTTGTTTCATGTTATGCACTTGATATGATTTCCAATGAATATGCGCGGTCTATCGAGACTAGCGTATTTTCTGAAAATTGTGGTTGTAAACTGCGTACAAAAAAAAAGGTTGCCATGTGCGCATGAACAAACAATGTATACATGTCAAGGCGTACCCATTCCACTTGATGCGATCGACGTATTTTGGAAAACACTTGATTTTTCACCATGTGTGTCCGCACAAGATAACGATATTCAATGTGACGATGAAGTTTAGATGTTTAGAGAAAATTTCAATAAACAATCAGTTCCTGGCCGCAAAAGCTTGTTAAAAAAATTAAAGGATATAACAATGCCAGAAAAAACGTTGTTTCATGAACCCTCGGCTCATAGAACCACTCGTGGACGTCCTTCTCTAAATAATCAAGCTACAAATAAAAAGATTATTGAAGACCCTCGTAGAAGCAGTTGTTCTAACGCGCCAACCTTTATCAACTCCGAAGATTTTGGTCATCAAGAATCAGCGAGGCATAACTCATACTTCCAACGACAACCCACCCCCACAAATCCATATCTTGATCAAATCCCGAGTTTATTTCATCCATACATCACACAAATACAAGATGTATTGGGCGATGGAAATTGTGGATTTCGAGTCATATCTACTTGTTTGGGTCATCATGAAGATGCATGGGACACTATCCGCACAGAGTTAATGGGTGAACTAACTAAGTATTTTGCTTATCACTTTGATGTGATTGACAACGAGTGCGATAGAATTTACGAAACGTTGGATTTTTTCCAGAAGGGCGTCTTTGCACCACCTAGGCATTGGATCGCTATGGCTGAAATGGGAATTCTAACTGCTTCAAGGTTCAATGTCATACTACATGTTATCAGTATGGAAGGCTGTGCGACATACTTACCATTCAGGACACAACCCCCGTCATCATCCCAAGACGAGTCAATTGCAATAGTGCATGTTAATGGTAATCATTACATAAAGGTGGTATTAAACGGATATTACCCAATGCCCACACTCATACACCATTGGACACGTCATGTACTTCCAGATGCAATGTCGTGGATTATCCCATACAAACGTAGATTAGATATGTATGAAGAATATATAGAATGTACTCGTACTCGTGACTATGTTGATTTAAATAAATAATCAAAGTTGGAATTTGTTGGAATAAAAAAAATACGCAATATAGTTATTATGTTTATAATAATATAATTAAATAAAAAAATATTCAATATTGGGCTCATTTCGAAGGTATTGACGAGACAATTATAATGGTGTAACTTGTTAAAATTAAAAATTACTTTTTTAACATATTTTAGTTAATATACGCTTATATGTGTTAATATAATAAAAATGTAAAATTTAAAACCAAAAGGTATAAATTAAATCAATCAAAAGAGTTCAGGGACCAAAATTGTAACTATTAATTAAAAAACAAAAAAACATCGATTGTGAGGGGGAGGGGGTGGGCTTTTTTGAGGGGGTGCTAAATGTATTATAAAGTAGTATAGATTATGACATTAATTTGTAAAAGCATTGGTTAAATTTATTTTTCAAAATTCCTTTTTCATACCTCCTAAAATTTACCCGGTTTTTCATTTTGTTATGTTATTTTTTACGAACGAATGATGAGAAACGATGGTTGTTTTTTATTCATTTGTGTTGGTTAATTTATGTTCGTTTGTTTACGTTCGTTTATGTTCATTCATTTACGTTCGTTTAGCTCTTAATGAACGAACATAAACGAACACGAACAAACATATTTTCTTAACGAACAAACATTAACACAAAAAATTTCATTCATTTACCGTTCGTGTTCGTTTGTTTGTTCGGTTAAACTAAACGAATAAACACGAACAAGGCTCCGTTCCTGTTCGTTCGGTCCGTTTACAGCCCTAAACAAAAGTGATTAAAAAAATTAACCCAAATATCTTATTCTATAATAAAGAATATTCAAATTTTTTGGTCATTTGATCAGTATTTTATAGTTACAAAAATTAAATCAAATATCAAAAAATGTAAAAACGCATCAAATTCAAACAAACGAATAATTTTTTTCCTCTTTTTTTTTCTTGTAATTGTTTTCAATGCGTTTCTTGTTCACTTACAAATTGATTTGTTTTATGTGTAAGATCACTCAATAAAGTGTGTTGAATTAACTTCTTTACTTTACATTAGAATATTTATTTGTCAAACTAATCTAAAATTTTATATAATCTAAAATTTGTTAGCAGTTTAGTTTGTGGTTACCCTTAGTTCAATGTTTGTATGATGACAATAAAATACATATATTGCCTATCCATAAGCTTTAAAATCATGAGATATGGATATAAACAAGATTTATTCACTCTTATATATATTTATATAAGCAAGTCATACAAATTCTATAAGAACATGTTCTAGTTCGACACTCAATGATCAAATGACCACTAATATCAAGATTACAAACAAAACAAACATACTCGGGCGTTCTCTTTCTTCGAACAAACGTTAATGGATGTTTGCGAAAGGAAAAAACCATAGTGTGCTCGTGCTTGACATTTATAAAACGATCGACTCGACTAATGCACTCAAAGTGATAAGATTTTTTGCATTCTTGACAATCATATAGTGGGTACATGGGGTTTATTTCCAGCTCACATATATCACAATAGAAATTTTCAGGATGGTATTCGATTGGGGGATACATCAATGGAATTTCATGTCCTTTGCAATACATGCGAGTAAGGAAACGTGGAGACCATAGTTGTAACACCCTCAAATTTGGAAAGAGCGACTAATTAAAAACTTTCAACAATACCTTAAAGGATAATAAAATCTCTTACTACCAGTCCATAATTGAAATACATTTCTATGTTGAACTATCAACAAATAATTAAAGTCTTGCATAAAGACTAACTAAAGTCGAGTGTTACTATAACCTAATACCAAATCGCTATCTCCAATAAAAATGCGGAAGACTTCATCAAGCTAATCACTTCTTCGAGCACACAACTAGCACTCATCACTTCACGGTGTCGCTAGAACTAATTCCCGAAATGGAACCTGATGCACATGCCGACAAATAAAAAGGTTAGGCTTACGCCTAGTGAGTTCAAAAGTTTATATCATGCTTATAAAGGAAAACGTAAAATGGTAATATTGCAACTTATAATCATGATCCTTTAAAATGATTTACACTAAAATAATGGAACAAATCATTTACCAATGATATGCATTTTAAAGATGGTCGCCTCAACGCCAAAACATATTTTCATGAAATAATACAATCCAACACTTACTCAAAACGAGAATAATGGTAAATGCTCCAATGATGATGTTTGAATAAAGCTTTATAAACCAAACGACCAAAATTAAAGCATATGGGGAAAGACCCAAACTCAAAGCGTCACCGAAAACAAGGATAAAGTTAAATACCCTAAACAACACCTTTCGATGACGGGGGATACCCGATTTACCAAGGATTATCGGCGGAACACCGAGTAGGCCACAATCCGAGTTGTGAGCTAAATAATTGGAATCCATGGCTACGAACAACGTCGGTCCGTACTAAGATGTGAGGGAGGGCCCCCGAGAAAACTAAGTCATACTCGTTCACTAGGACTACACTACGATCCATGGCTAGTAACCGGTCTCACATAACCGTACCAAATGGCCCCCGAGGATCATATGTATCCATAGTTACAAAGAGGAGAAATTATGATCCATGACTAGTAACCGGTCTCACATAACCGTATCAAATGGCCCCCGATGATCATATACATCCATTTTATAAAGGGGGGAAAAACATCCCAAAATATAAGTCGACTCAATACCTAGGGATCCACTAGTAATAGTCCAGACTTGTCACAATTATATTTGTGACTAACCAAAGCTAAACATATAGCTTCCAATAACATTTATTTCCAAAATGCAATTTCCAAGTTTATCTGCTGATAAGAATGAGAAAAATAAAAATGAGATTATATACATTCTTTCAAGTACTTCACATAAATGTGCAAGTAATACTTCCTAAAACATTCCATTTCATGAATGATATATAAAACCCGATAACCATTCAAAAGTATATTTCTTTGATCAAAGATCGATTTATGCAATAAAACATTAAAACACATTCATTTGTAACCCTTTATCAAAATGTCCAAAAATCCCAGGTGTTATACCATAGTTTATAACGGTAATTACTTCAAATAATCCAAGATCAACAAATAACTCAACATTTGATAATTTCATGTAAAACATATAAATACTTTAAAATGGACATTTTGGCATGTACATCGTTTTCACAAATCAACTTGAACTCACCTTGCTAGATTTAGGTTAAATCTAGATTTTACCCACTTAGAGCTTTCCTTGAAGAACTTGATTCTTCAAGCCAAATCTTCCAAAACCTAGATCCACAAGGTTCCAATCATAAATATACATATTCCACCATACATAATCATAATCAACCACAAAGAATCGTTTCCCAGCCTTATACATGAATACCTCAACTAATACCGAAACCTTAACTTCCATAAATGAAGAGAATAAAAGATTACCTTAACCCAAGCTTGCATCCACCAACCAAAAAACCTCTAGTTCACCAAAATGGTTACAAACCTCCAATCTACGAAAGGGAGAACAAAGGGTGGATGAAACCCTAGAAAACTTTGGTGAAGAAGATGAAGTGGGAGAAATGAGGAGCTTACCACCACAAAATACTCTTGTATACTCCAATAGACTTCCAATATCTTGCTAGATCCTTGAATAGCTCTCAAAAATGAAACTGAAATTGGAGTTGGGATGAAGAAGATATGAAGAAATGAAGTTTTGGGTGAAAATGAGTCTGAAATCATGTTTTAACCCGTGTTGCTGCTTCTGATGTTGAGCACGACCCGTGCGCCTTTTGTGATGGATTTAGTACGACCCGTGCACCCTACAGACTATGAAAAATATGCCCGAACACTGTTTTGGTGATAACTTCTTTGTTATAGCTCCGTTTTCGCTCCGGAAAGAACCGTTGGACTCGTAATTGAATCATTCATCTCTTAAGACTATGAAATCAAGGATTCAAGTCCAAAATCAAATATCTTATTTTTCCTTAATATATAGGTTTCTGTATTAACTTGAAATGATACATTTCGAAAATCGGGGTGTTATAATAGTGCACAATGTGTGCATAGTTGGGAGTCACAATCCTTGCAAGCATAGCTTATACCTACAAATTGTCGGTCACATGCCTTACAAAAAGGTTTGGGGTCAATAACTTGGAAAAGAGGATGTTTGTGAGATTCATGTTTGATTGTAGTGGGTAAAAGCGCACAGTTGACATCGAGGTAAAACATGCAAGTTTCGCATTTGTACACGAATGTGTTGCTATTGGAAAAACAACCCTTGCATCTACAATAAATCTTATACCCATGGGTATTGACTAACTCAATAGAATGATTTGGGTGAAGTTGATGTTCTAATGTGAGCGGTAACTCGGCACAATATTTATGAAGAGTAAATGAGCATCCATTTTTGCAATTATAGTAGGGAAGGTAAATGGGTCGTGCACACCCATTACATACCTTTGTTGCATCATTGCAAACAATGTTGGGGGTGTTGTTACCTTGGGGTTCAGCATTAAGGGTTAATGGATGGTTATGACTCCAATGACTTATCTCTATTTTGTCATCGTCAGCTTGAGCCATCTTTTCAAAATGTAGCACTTTCAATGGATTGGTGAATGTGTCTAACATGGGAAAAAGCATAAATTCATTGAAGTTCTCTTCAGGAGCAGAAGTACCTAGAGTATCGCTGAAATCACATTCATTTTAGAAGGGGTGTTCACAAAAAAAATGATACGAATAATAAAAAATAAAATGGTTACCATAAAGTGGAAGGGTGCTCATTATTTAAGGCGCACTTAATATGCGCAAAATATCTACAATTTGCACAATGATACAACCAGTCGCGTCGTTTGATGCATTTGTTGCAAAACACACAAGTATATCGAAAATTATAAAAATCGCTCGGAAGTGAATAAACAAGAACGAGAGGATGATTAAGGTGATGGGGTAGATGGTTGGTGGGATCTAAGAAAGCACAAGTCTTGTGAATCCAAAAGTCACAACTATCACATAGATAGAAAAAGTCTTCATCTTTAGTATTGCAAGCATCACAATGGAACGTTACACTTCTCGATTTGAGGGTTAAAGTGTGTTGTGAGTGACCTTTATGTTTGAGCTTGATTTATGCTTCTTTCTTGAGGGCAGCAACAACAACCTCTTGAGCAGCAGCAACAATAACACATTTCAAGCATGCATCAAAGTTACATAATGAACAACGATAACTCAAGCCACCTATTATGTGTTCATTACCGCACACGTCACAATACCAATAAGACGTATAGCTCTTATCCTTAAGTGTAAGAGGATGCAAAGGATCTTGATGATGAGTGAAAATGGGTGGCAGTTTTGCACATGTCTCATGCATAAAGTGAGAACACGATATGCAACCATATGCAATACCACCTACTATGGGTTCTTGACATCCATAACACCGAGCAACGTCCTTTTTTTCATCATTATCATCACCGACACCTACAAACTGTCTCCCAATTGATTAGCTTCAATGGATGGTTTTCATGGCTAAAATGAATGATCTATTCCTCTCTCTCTCTCTCTCTCTCTCTCTCTCTTTTGTGTGAATATAAAAATTGATGGCAAATGCTACAAATATACTCCTAACCTTTAAGAAGATGAGGGGGGAGACATAACCATGTCTACAATCCAAAAAAGCATATAGAATCAATAAAAATTTAATTGACTATAATAACTTTGATTCCCTTGTTTTTTTTTTTTGGAAGGGTGTCCTGGTTATGCCTAATTGCCTATACTAATCCCTTGACAACTTATGATTGTAAGAAATCAACCCTTATTAAACCTTAGTGGCCACAATTGTTGTGTACGTTTGGATTCGAACCCTGGGTAGATGGGATATTTCACCACATCCCTCAGGGCCTTAACCAATACGCCACAACCCTTGTGGTTTTCGATTCTCTTGTTGAAATTGCTTTGTTTTCAAGTAATATGTTATTTTCAATGGACCATGTTTCCATGAAAATCTTCTTTTCTCGAATGAGAAGTTAACGAGACTTATATATCTCTTTTTGCAGTTGGAATATTTCTTTCTTTATCACACAAAAGAATGGAGATTCATTTAGTCATGTAATTTGTAATAGCTTTTATACTTTTGCTTGAAATTTAAAATAATCAAATAATCATCTACCATAATTCAGTTTAATTTTATGTTTTCCAAAATACCCTTGATTTTATATTATATCAAAGCAAATCAATGTTTAAATTAAATAATTTGAAATTATTAATATAATCGTTCTAAAAGAAATTCCAATAAATTGTATTGATCAAGGGTGTTCATCGGTTGAAATCAAATAAATTTAGATGGATTTTATTTTATCCAATCATTCATTGGATGTTAGATTTTGCCAATTAAAATTTTATCCAATCCGATGGATGATTGGATTGGACCATTTCATCGACTAGATATTACTATTGTTAATTTGTTATCCATTTTCAACCAATTAATACTCCATTCAACCAAGTAATGATATATTTTCTTAATTTATCAAAAAATCATTATGTATAAATTTCAACAAAAAATCATTATCGTAAAATGTTAATAATTATATACAATTGTTGATTAGATGATAGTTTTTTTTTTGAACGACAAGTTAACACACACACGTTCCCGGGGTATCTGGGCTCCCACTTAAGGGTGTCACCCAACTAACCCCCGTCGACCACGACCCAACCCAATTAAGGGTACCACTAAGTGGCAGACCCATGATCTGGATATCGCCACATGTTTTCCACGGGGTTCGAACCCTGGTAGTCAGGGATACCATCCACTGACCCCTCAATGATGTTACCTTACCACTGGGCTAGACATGTTTTGATTGATTAGATGGTAGTTGGATAATAATTGGATGGTTATTGGATTGGATCAGTTCGGTTTTATTAGATTTTAGACTACCATCCAAGAACCACTGATCGATCCAAGTTGGATGCTGAAAGTTTGGATCTATCCCGTCCAATTACAATTGGATATCTGAATATGGTCGGTTTGTTCTAATTAGATTGGTCGATGTAAATCTAATCGGATGATTTTCTGTACACTCCTGAGATTAATTGGAGTTATTATAAATATAAATTTTATTTATACTTGTACATGAAGAAATAATCGAATTTAATGAATATTTATTTTAACTTTATATTGGAATTATAAATTTTATTGTACAATTGAATAATAATTAACTTTTAAAAGAACATAAGCACAACCTTCGCTTGGTCATGGTTATGAGTTATTAGTAACCCATTACGAGGTACTGATAAAGTAACTGACAACTCATACTCATAATCCATGAAGGATACAGGTTTTATACCCTTTTTGTAATCGTGTTATTGATCAGTTTTGGGTGACTAAATCCAAGAGATTCAAGTCTATTGTCACATACACTTGAATCGCTCATCTTTAGCAACTAACATTTGTTTCCTCTCGTCCCTCTTTTTCTTCATCACTGTTAGGAACACATGAACGAATTTTGTATCTTTTATCCTATATATTGATTACTATCTATATTTACGCAATTTGTCATTTCTTGTTTCATTTATTTAGATTTTCATTTGAAGTTCGTAAAAGTCATTAAAAATCGAGTCAAATCGAGTAACAAGTTATTCGGGATCAAATATTTTTTTTGAATGTTTAAGCACAACTCGATGCTCGTTTAACAAATCCGAGTTATACATTATACTCTAAATTCAAGCTTTATAAACTCCTTTATAAGCTCGACCTCGAGATCAATTAACTCGGTTATTGTCCCAAGCTCGATAAATTTTATATATTGTTTATACGATTTATGAACATATGAACATGTTTTCTTCGAAAAAGTATATGCTCAAATGGTTCAATCCACTGCGACTCGAATTTTTTTATCGAGCTTTCGAACGAGCCGAGTCAAACATTGGTTTTATGAAGCTCGACTCGTTAAGTTAAGTTGTTTTCATTTTTATTAAGATCGACTCGAACTTAAGAATTATTAAACTCGAGCTCGAATAACTCGTTAAAACTCAAATGATTAACACCCCTACCCCTAAATCAAATTATTTGATACAAGTGTTGTCAAAACCTGATATAGCAATTTGGGGCAAATCAAAAAATTGGAATAAAGTTTGAACTTAAATAAATAAATTAATTAATTAATTAATTAAAAAAACTTTCTGTCTTATTTGTATAAAAGATCCAATGGGCTAAAATAGAAACCGATCTAAACCCTACATTATTGGGCTATTGGAGCCTTTCTATAGGCTATGCAGCAGATTCACAAAAGACTCATCATTTTCATTTATTTTATTGATAACATTTTCGACTCTTAGAATTAATTGTTGGTAAGTATCTTTTATCCGATAAGCATTTGATAAATTACACATAAGTCTATTATTATATACATCTTAATTAACAAAAACTTTTTCTTCTAAATATCGATTTGACCTATAATAAAAGTAGGGCTGTAAACGAACCGAACGTTCAACGGACCGTTCGGCGGGAAATTCGTTTATTTAATAAATGAACGAACATGAACACATTTTTTTGTTCGTTTAGTTAAATGAACCAACATGAACAATGGTCTCGTTCACTCATTTACGTTCGTGAATGTTCGTTCATTTATGTTCGATAATGTTCGTTTATATTTGTTTATATATATAAATATATTTATATATATTATGACATTAATGTGTAAAAGCATTAGTTAAATTTATTTTTCAAAATTCTTTTTTTATACCTCCTAAAATTTACCCGGTTTTTCATTTTGTTATGTTATTTTTTACAAACGAAATGATGAGAAACGACGGTTGTTTTTTATTCATTGTTGTTGGTTAATTTATGTTTGTTCGTTTACATTCGTTTATGTTCGTTCGTTTATGTTCATTTATGTTTGTTCGTTTAGCTCTTAATGAACGAACATAAACGAACACGAACAAACATATTTTCTTAACGAACAAACGTGAACACAAAAAATTTCATTCATTTACCGTTCGCGTTCGTTTGTTTGTTCGGTTAAACTAAACGAACAAACACGAACAAGACTCCGTTCGTGTTCGTTCGGTTCGTTTACAGCCCTAAACAAAAGTGATTAAAAAAATTAACCCAGATATCTTATTCTATAATAAAGAATATTCAAATTTTTTGGTCATTTGATCAGTATTTTATAGTTACAAAAATTAAATCAAATATCAAAAAATGTAAAAACGCATCAAATTCAAACAAACGAATAATTTTTTTCCTCTCTTTTTTTTTTTTTCTTGTAATTGTTTTCAATGCGTTTCTTGTTCACTTACAAATTGATTTGTTTTATGTGTAAGATCACTCAATAAAAGTGTGTTGAATTAACTTCTTTACTTTACATTAGAATATTTATTTGTCAAACTAATCTAAAATTTTATATAATATAAAATTTGTTAGCAGTTTAGTTTGTGGTTACCCTTAGTTCAATGTTTGTATGATGACAATAAAATACATATATTGCCTATCCATAAGCTTTAAAATCATGAGATATGGATACAATCAAGATTTATTCACTCTTATACATATTTATATAAGCAAGTCATACAAATTCTATAAGGACATGTTCCAGTTCGACACTCAATGATCAAATGACCATTAATATCAAGATTACAAACAAAACAAACATACTCGGCCGTTCTCTTTCTTCGAACAAACGTTAATGGATGTTTGTGAAAGGAAAAAACCATAGTGTGCTCGTGCTTGACGTTTAGAAAACGATCGACTCGACTAATACACTGAAGGTGATAAGAATTTTTGCATTCTTGACAATGATATAATGGGTACATGGGGTTCATTTCCCACTCACAAATATCACAATAGAATTTTTCAGGATGATCTTCGATTGGGGGATACATCAATGGGATTTTATGTCCTTTGCAATTCCTATGAGTAAGGAAACGTGGAGACCATAGTGCACAAAACTGGCATAGTTGGGAGTCACAATCCTTGCAAGCATAGCTTATACCTACAAATTGTTGGTCACATGCCTTACAAAAAGGTTTGGGGTCAATAACTTGGATAAGAGGATGTTTGTGAGATTCATGTTTGATTGTAGTGGGTAAAAACGCACAGTTGACATCGAGGTAAAACATGCAAGTTTTGCATTTGTACACGAATGTGTTGCTATTGGAAAAACAACCCTTGCATCTACAATAAATCTCATATCCATCAGTATTGACTAACTCAAGCGAATGATTTGGGTGAAGTTGATGTTCTAATGTGAGCGGTAACTCGGCACAATATTTATGAAGAGTAAATGAGCATCCATTTTTGCAATTATAGCAGGGAAGGTAAATGGGTCGTGCACACCCATTACATACCTTTATTGCATCATTGCAAACAATGTTGGGGGTGTTGTTACCTTGGGGTTCAACATTAAGGGTTAATGGATGGTTATGACTCCAATGAGTTATCTCTATTTTGTCATTGTCAGCTTGAGCCATATTTTGAAAATGTAGCACTTTCAAAGGATCGGTGAATGAGTCTAACATGGGAAAAAGCATAAATTCATTGAAGTTCTCTTCAGGAGCATAAGTACCTACAGTATCGCTGAAATCACATTCATTTTAGAAGGGGAATTCACAAAACAAAAAAAAAACAATAATAAGAATAATAAAAAGGAAAATGGTTACCTTAAAGTGGAATGGTGCTTAGCATTTAAGGCGCACTTAATATGCACAAAATATCTACAATTTGCACAATGATACAACCAGTCGCGTCGTTTGATGCATTTGTTGCAAAACACACAAGTATATAGGAAATTATAAAAATCACTCGGAAGTGAATAAACAAGAACGAGAGGGTGATTAAGGTGATGGGGTAGATGGATGGTGGGATCTAAGAAAGCACAAGTCTTGTGAATCCAAAAGTCACAACTATCACATAGATAGAACAAGTCTTCATCTTTAGTATTGCAAGCATCACAATGAAACGTTGCACTTCGCAATTGGAGGGTTAAAGTGTGTTGTGAGTGACCTTTATGTTTGAGCTTGATTAATGCTTCTTTTTTTAGGGCAGCAACAACAACCTCTTGCGCAGCAGCAACAATAACACATTTCAAGCATGCATCAAAGTTACATAATGAACAGCAATAACTCAAGCCACCTATTATGTGTTCATTACCGCACACGTCACAATACCAATAAGACGTATAGCTCTTATCCTTAAGTGTAAGAGGATGCAAATGATCTTGATGATGAGTGAAAGTGGGTGGCAGTTTTGCACATGTCTCATGCATAAAGTGAGAACACGATATGCAACCATATGCAATACCACCTACTATGGGTTCTTGACATCCATAACACCGAGCGACGTCCTTTTTTTCATCATTATCATCAACGACACCTACAACTGTCTCCCAATTGATTAGCTTCAATGGATGTTTTTTATGGCTAAAATGATTGATCTCTTCCATTTTCTCTCTCTCTCTCTCTCTCTCTCTCTCTCTCTCTTGTGTGAATATACAATTTTGATTAAGAAAGATGAGGGGGAGACATAACCATGTCTACAATCCAAAAAAGCATATAGAATCAATAAAAATTTAATTGACATTAATAACTTCGATTCTTCTGTTGAAATTGCTTTGTTTTCAAGTAACATGCTCTTTTTGATGGACCATGTTTCCATGAAAACATTCTTTTCTTAAATGAGAAGTTAACGAGACTTATATATCTCTTTTTTGTAGTTGAAATATTTCTTTCTTTATCACACAAAAGAATGGAGATTCGTTTAGTCATGTAATATGTAATAGTTTTTATAAATTTTTTTTGAAATTTAAAATAATTATATAATCATCTACCATAACTCAGTTTAATTTAAGTTTTCCAAAATACCCTTGATTTTATATTATATCAAAGCAAATTAATATTTAAAGTAAAAAATATGAAATTATTAATATAATCGTTCTAAAAGAAATTCCAATAGATTGTATTGGTCAAGGGTGTTTATCGGTTGAAAGTCAATGGATTTAGGTGGATCTGATTCTATCCGGATCACTCATTGGATCTTGGATTTTGTCATCCGATCCAATTCAATTAACATCGGATATCTGATCATCATCGGTTCCATCCACTGGATATTACTATTGTTATCCATTTTCAACCAATCAATACTCCATTCAACCATGTAATCATATTTTTCCTTAATGTATTAAAAAACATTATATATAAATTTCAACTAAAAACCAGTATTGTAAAATGTTAATAATTGTGTATAATTATTGATTAGATGGTAGCTAGATAATAATTGGTTGGTTATTGGATTGGATCACTTCGGTTTTATTATATTCTAGACTACCATCCAAGAACAGACCAATCCAAGTTCGATGTTGAAAATTTAGATCTATCCTATCCAATTATAATTGGATATCGGATGGTCGGTCTGTTCTAATTACATTGGTCGATTTAAATCTAATCGGATAATTCTCTATTTTCTACCTTATTTCTTGATTACTATTTATATCTACGGAATTTGTCTTTTCTTGTTTCATTTATTTAGATTTCCATTTGAAGTTCGTGAAAGTCATTAAAAGTCCAGTAAAATCGAGTAACTGGTTATTCGGGCTCGATTATTTTTTTTGAATGTTTAAGAACAATTCAATGCTCGTTTAACAATTTTGAGTTATACATTATACCTTAAATTCAAGCTTTATAAACTCGTCTATGAGCTCAACCTCGAGATCAATTAACTCGTTTATTGGCCCAAGCTCAATAAAATTTAGATTTTGTTTGTATGATTTATGAACATATGAACATGTTTTGTTCGAAGAAGTGTATGCTCGAATGGTTCAATCCACTACGACTCGAAAATTTTTATCGAGCTTTCGAACGAGCCGAGTCAAACATTGGTTTTATGAAGCTCGACTCGTTAAGTTAAACTACTTTTATTTTTATTTAAGATCAAATCAAACTTAAGAATTATTAAAAATCAACATCAAATAACTCGTTAAAACTCGAATGATTAACACCCCTACTTCTGACTCCCCTAACTCAAGTTATCTGATACAAGTGGGATCAAAACCTGATATAGCAGTTTGGGCTAAATCAAAAAATTGGAATAAACTTAGAACCTTAAAAAAAAAAAAAAAAAAAAAAAAAAAATTTCCGATTATTCTTGAAAATAGTTATGATATATAGTTACAGTTTTGGTCCCTTAACTCTTTTTGATAGATTTATTTTATACCGTTTAGTTTTACATTTTACATTTTCATTATATTAACACATATAAGCATATATTAACTAAAATACGTTAAAAAATAATATTTCATTTTAACAAGTTACACCATTATAGTCGTTTCTTCGATACCTTCGAAATGAGTCCAATATTGAATATTTTTTTATTTTATTATATGTTAAAAATATGTTAAAAAATACGTTTTAACATATTACATTAACATATATAATTACGTTGTATTTTGTGGATATCACATGTGATTAATTGTGGATATCACATGTGATTAATTGTGGATATCACAAATTTCGATTATTTTGGGATATCACATGTCGATCAATGAAAACAGAATCATTCGACATATATATAATATATTATTTGAAATAAAGTAAAGTAATTGATTTGAAATAAATAAAAATATTATTGAAGATCCTCATAGACACAGTTATTTTAACGCTTCAACATTTATCAACTCCAAAGATTTTGGTCATAAAGAATCAGCGAGGCATATCTCCTACTTCCAACGACAACCCCCCTCCATATCTTGATCAAATCCCGAGTTTATTTCATCCATACATCGCACAAGTACAAAATGAATTAGGCGATGGAAATTGTGAATTTCGAGTCATATCTACTTGTTTTGGTGGTCATGAAGATGCATGAGACACTATCCGTATAGAGTTAATGGGTGAACTAACTGGGTATTAAAAGGAGATTACCCAATGTCCACACTCATACACCATTGGACACGTCATGCACTTCCAGATGCAATGCCGTGGATTATCCCATACAAACGTATATTAGATGTGAATGAAGAATATATAGAGTGTACTCGTACTCGTGAATATGTTGATTTAAATGAATTATCAAAGTTGGAATTTGTTGGAATAAAAAAAATACGCAATATATTTATTATGTTTATTATCTTTATGTTAAAACTTACGTTCGATGTAATACATTTTCTCTTTTAAAAAAATCGATTAACCAAGGTATAATATATGACATATAATAATATAATTAAATAAAAAAATATTCAATATTGGGCTCATTTCGAAGGTATCAACGAGACGATTATAATGGTGTAACTTGTTAAAATTAAAAATTATTTTTTTAACGTATTTTAGTTAATATATGATTATATGTGTTAATATAATAAAAATGTAAAATGTAAAATGTAAAACTAAAAGGTAAAAAGTAAATCTATCAAAATAGTTCGGGGACAAAAACTGTAACTATGAATTAAAAATAAAATATAATGTGATGTGAGAGGGAATTTGAAATCCATTGAGACGGAATTTGAAATCCATTAAAATTAAACCTTACATTTACCACCCTTATAATTAATTATTTAATTTATTTTATATCCCTTGTTTTTTCATTTTTTATTTTACACTCTTATCATGTTAACACAAATAATCGTATATGGAAAAAAAAATGCAATGAAAAAATACGTTTCTTTTTTTACAAATTATACCATTATAATCGTCTCGTCAATACCTTCAAAACGAGCTCAATATTGAATATTTTTTAATTTAACCATACTATTAAAAACTATGAATATCTGTGAATTAATTTGTTTTCTATCCATACGTTTTATTTTTTTCACCGTTAGCATATTAAAAATACATAATTGTAGATCCACTAAAATATATTAATAATGTTTCATTAGTATTATAAATTCTAATATTATAATTTTTTGGTCAATAATTTTAATTTAAACTAATTATTGAATATTTTTATTGGTAGCATAAATATGTAACAATATATATATATATACTATCTATATCTATAATATTATATTAAAATTGTAAACGGTTATTTTCAAAATTCAATGTTACATTTAACATCTTTACAATTAGTTATTTAATTTACTTTATATCACTTAATTTTTCATTTTTAATTTTACACATGTGTTATATTAACACAAATAATGGTATATGAACAAAATGCAATAAAAAAACATGTTTCTTTTTTTACAAATTATACCATTATAATCGTCTCGTCAATATCTTAAAAACGAGTTCAATATTAAATATTTTTTTAATGTAACCGTACTATTAAATATCATGAATATTTATGAACTAATTTATTTTATATCCATGCGTTTTATTTTTTTTCCACCTTTAGCATATTAAAAATACATAATCGTAGATCAACTAAAATATATTAAAAATACATTTCATTAATATTATAAACTAGGCATATACCCGCGCACGATGTGACGCGAAAAATCGTGAAGTCAAAGGAACAATTGACAAATGTATGTATCCGCTCGCGAAACATCTCGAAATCAAAATGACAACAACGTTTCATTTTAAGTTTGTATTTCTTCGTCTTTATCGATATTTTAGTCTATGATTCACATATAAGTGCACCAAACGAAGAACGAAATGAAAACTAATGTATTTAGTCTATGATTCATAGACTAAAGTATCGATAAGAACGAAAAATACAAACTTAAAATGAAAACGTTGTTGTCATTTTGATTTCGAGATGTTTTGCGAGCGGATACATACATTTGCCAATTGTTCCTTCGATTGCACGATTTTTCACGCCGCATCGTGTGCGAGTATATGTCTATATAATAGTATAGATAAAAATTCTAAAACGGTTATTGTACAATCTTTTGTACAATAACATTTACCACTCTTACAATGTTACATTTACCACCTTACACTTATTTAATTTACTTTATATCCCTTGTTTTTTCATTTTTTCATTTTACACCATTATCATATTAACACAAATAATCGTATATGAACAAAAATGCAATGAAAAAAAATACATTCATTTTTCTACAAATTATACCATAATAATCATCTCGTCAATACCTTTAAAACGAGCCCAATATTGAATGTTTTTTAATTTAACCGTATTATTAAATATCATGAATATCAACGAATTAATTTGTTTTCTATCCATACGTTTTATTTTTTTTTCCACCGTTAGCGCATTAAAAATACATAATCGTAAAATACCTTTCATTCTTATTATAAATTATATCATTATAATTTTTTTCGTCAATAATTGTAATATAAACTAATTATTGAATATCTTTATGGGTTTAGTGTTTCATAAGTTGTGATTCTTAGGTCATGGTTTATTGTTGATGACATGTCTATAAGGAAGTTGCATTAATTGTTCATTCTTTACTCACATTTCGCTGCATCGCGCGGGTATATGCCTAGTTTGTATAAAATGATCCAATGGGCCAAAATAGAAACCGATCTAAACCCTACATTATTTGGAGCCTTTCTAAGACCATCCACAAAGGAATTGCAAATGCATTGCTAATAGGATTGCAAATGGAATCTTCTTGCCACATAGGATGATGGATTGCAAATTTTGCAATTACATTTGGAAGCCGGTGGCTTTCATCATCTCCATTTCCACTATCTTTTTTTATTTAGTTAGATAAATTCCTTTTTTATATGAAATATATATTTTATAAATTAATAATATTAATTTATATTTTAATTACATCAATCATTTATTTGAAATTAAAATTTTTTTTTAATTAAATTAATCGTTTATTAATCATTTATTTGAAATTAAAACTTATATTTTAATTAACATTAAATTAAAATAAAGAATTATATATCATGTATTAACTAAAAATATATAAATGTATATAATTAATATATAAATTAATTAATAAATGTTGTAGTGGGAACCACTTTTGAAAGTGTAGGTGGATTGCATGTGTGTAGAAGTTAATTGCAAAAGCTGATGTGGCACAATTGAAAGTGTAAATGAATTGCAGGGATGTGGATGGTCTACAGGGGCTATGCAGCAGATTCACAAAAGTCATGTTTTTTTTAATTTTCATTTTAAACATTGATTAACTTTCAAAATTTAAGAGGAGGTTTATCAAACACTTAGGGGTTGTTTACCAAATTTTTCATTAAGTCCTGTATGGATAACTGTGTCTGTCTGGATAAATTGATGTTGTTGTTTACTTTTTTATCTGAATTAACAGTCTGAATAATATAAATAACCAATTTACCCCTGAATATGAACTTTAAGTTGTTTTCTAAATTGTTGTTTATTTTTTAAGTCATATATTCATAAATTCATTGATATAATCCAAAAATCAAACAAAAATTCATTAAGTACTTAAACTTCCAAGTTCAAACACAATGTAGCCAAGTTCAAACAAAAAGTAGCAAGTATGAAACAAGTATGAAATCGACATTGTAGAAATCATGTTTACAAAAATCTACATTGCAGAAATGTTGAGCAGCTATGGAGAAGAAACAAGTATGGAACAAAAATTGACTGAAAAAACAAGTAAGGAACAACAATCGACTAAAGAAAACAAGTATGGAACAACAATCGACTTAAGAAATAAGTATGGAACAACAATCGACTTAAGAAATAAGTATGGAACAACAATCGAGTATGGAGAAGAAACAAGTATTGAACAATCAGTAAAATCATTACCTTTGGAGAAATCGACCAAAGGAAATTATTGTCTAGGGTTGAAATCGAACTAGCAGTGAATTGAAATAGTGTAATCGAACCATCAATGAACTCGAAGCAGTAAAATCGAATAAGCGGTGAAGGTGAAATCGAAATCGAACAAGTAGTGAAGGTGAAATCGAGCACCTAGGTTTTTATTGTGTGATTATTGAGTAGGAATGTAGGCATGTCTTTATTTTTAAAGAGTATAAATGTCAAAGATGTGTTTTAATGGGGACAACACATCTTTCCCCTACTTAGTGATTAAGCCGGAAATGTCTGCACGAATAAGTTGGTTTTGTCATTAAACCCCAAGTAAACACTCCAAACGTCTGCACGAATAAGCCGGTTTTGTCATTAAGCTCATTAAACCCCAAGTAAACACCCCCTTAGAGGTTAAAAATTTTATCCGTAAGAGTCATCATTCTCATTTATTTTATTGATAACATTTTCGACCCTTAAAATTAATTGTTGGTAAGTATCTTTTACCCGATAAACATTTGATAAACGACGCATGAGTCTATTATTATATACATGTTAATTAACGAAAACTTTTTCTTCTAAATATCGATTTGACCTATAACTAAAGTAGGGTTGTAAACGAACCAAACGTTCAACGGACCGTTCGTGAACCATTTGGCGGGAAGTTCGTTTATGTTCATTTGTTTAATAAATGAACGAACATGAACACATTTTTTTGTTCGTTTAGTTAAATGAACGAACATGAACAATGGTCTCGTTCGTTCATTTACGTTCGTGAACGTTCGCTCATTTATGTTCGTTTATATTTGTTTATATATATAAATATATTTATATATATTATGACATTAATGTGTAAAGCATTAGTTAAATTTATTTTTCAAAATTCCTTTTTTATACCTCTTAAGTTTACCCGATTTTTCATTTTGTTATGTTATTTTTTACGAACGAAATGATGAGAAACGATGGCTGTTTTTTATTCATTTGTGTTGGTTCATTTACGTTCGTTCGTTTATGTTCATTTATGTTTGTTTATTTATGTTCGTTCGTTCGTTTACGTTCGTTTAGCTCTTAATGAACGAACATAAACGAACACGAACAAACATACTTTCTTAACGAACGAACGTGAACATAAAAAATTTCATTCATTTACCGTTCTTGTTCGTTTGTTTGTTCGGTTAAACTAAACGAACAAGACTCCGTTCATGTTCGTTCAGTTCGTTTAAAGCCCTAAACAAAAGTGATTAAAAAAATTAACCCAAATACCTTATTCTATAATAAAGAATATTCAAATTTTTTGGTCATTTGATCATTATTTTATAGTTACAAAAATTAAATTAAATATCTAAAAATGTAAAAACGCATCAAATTCAAACAAACGAATAATTTTTTTTATCTCTTTTATTTTTTTTTCTTGTAATTGTTTTCAATGCGTTTCTTGTTCACTTACAAATTGATTTGTTTTATGTGTAAGATCACTCAATAAAAGTGTGTTGAATTAACTTCTTTACTTTACATTAGAATATTTATTTGTCAAACTAATCTAAAATTTTATATAATCTAAAATTTGTTAGCAGTTTGCTTTATGGTTTGAGGGGTTAAACCGTCCAAACCGGATCGTAAAGACCCTTACTTCAATGTTTGTATGAAGACAATAAAATAGATAGCCTATCCATAAGCTTTAAAATCATGAGATATGGATACAATCAAGATTTATTCACTCTTATATATATTTATATAAGCAAGTCATACAAATTCTATAAGGACATGTTCCAACTCGACACTCAATGATCAAATGACCATTAATATCAAGATTACAAACAAAACAAACATACTTGGGCGTTCTCTTTCTTCGAACAAACGTTAATGGATGTTTGTGAAAGGAAAAAAACATAGTGTGCTCGTGCTTGACGTTTAGAAAACGATCGACTCGACTAATACACCGAAGGTGATAAGAATTTTTGCATTCTTGACAATGATATAATGGGTACATGGGGTTCATTTCCCGCTCACAAATATCACAATAGAACTTTTCAGGATGATCTTCGATTGGGGGATACATCAATGGGATTTTATGTCCTTTGCAATTCCTATGAGTAAGGAAACGTGGAGACCATAGTGCACAAAACTGGCATAGTTGGGAGTCACAATCCTTGCAAGCATAGCTTATACCTACAAATTGTCGGTCACATGCCTTACAAAAAGGTTTGGGGTCAATAACTTGGAAAAGAGGATGTTTGTGAGATTCATGTTTGATTGTAGTGGGTAAAAGCGCACAGTTGACATCGAGGTAAAACATGCAAGTTTCGCATTTGTACACGAATGTGTTGCTATTGGAAAAACAACCCTTGCATCTACAATAAATCTTATACCCATGGGTATTGACTAACTCAATAGAATGATTTGGGTGAAGTTGATGTTCTAATGTGAGCGGTAACTCGGCACAATATTTATGAAGAGTAAATGAGCATCCATTTTTGCAATTATAGTAGGGAAGGTAAATGGGTCGTGCACACCCATTACATACCTTTATTGCATCATTGCAAACAATGGTGGGGGTGTTGTTACCTTGGGGTTCAGCATTAAGGGTTAATGGATGGTTATGACTCCAATGAGTTATCTCTATTTTGTCATCGTCAGCTCGAGCCATCTTTTCAAAATGTAGCGCTTTCAATGGATCGGTGAATGCGTCTAACATGGGAAAAATCATAAATTCATTGAAGTTCTCTTTAGGAGCAGAAGTACCTAGAATATCGCTGAAATCACATTCATTTTAGAAAGGGAATTCACAAAAAAAAAAGAAAAAAAAAAGAAAAAATATTTTACCTTAAAGTGGAAGGGTGCTCGGCATTTAAGGCACACTTAATATGGGCAAAGTATCTACAATTTGCACAGTGATACGACCAATCGTTTCGTTGGATGCATTTGCTACAAAATGCACAATAATACAAGTAATTATAGAAATTACTCGGAAGAGAATACACAAGAACAAGAGGGTGATTATGGTGATGGGGTAGATGGATGGTGGGATCTAAAAAAGCACAAGTCTTATGGATCCAAAAGTCACAACTATCACATTGATAGAACAAATCTTTCTCGTCAATATTGCAAGCATCACAAAGGAACGTTGCAGGCCTCAATTGAAGAGTTAAAGTGTGTTGTGGATGACCTTTATGCTTGAGCTTGATTAATGCTTCTTTCTTGAGGGCGGCAACAACAACCTCTTGAGTAGCAGCAACAATAACACATTTCAAGCATGCATCAAAGTTACATAATGAACAACGATAACTTAAGCCACCTATTATGTGTTGATTACCACACACATCACAAGACCAATAAGTCGTATAGCTTTTATCCTTAAGTGTAAGAGGATGCAAAGGATCTTGATGATGAGTGAAAGTGGGTGGCAGTTTTGCACATGTCTCATGCATAAAGTGAGAACACGATATGCAACCATATGCAATACCACCTACAATGGGTTCTTGACATCCATAACACCGAGGGACATCCTTTTTTTCATCCTTATCATCATCGGCAGCTACAACTGTCTCCCAATTGATTAACTTCAATGGATGGTTTTCATGGCTAAAATGATTGATCTCTTCCATTCACTCTCTCTCCTATGTGAATTTGAAAATTAATGGCAAATACTACAAATATACTCCTAACCTTTAAGAAGATGAGAGGGGGGGGGGGGGGCATATAGGATCAATAAAAATTTAATTGACATTAATAACTTTGATTCTCTTGTTGAAATTGCTTTGTTTTCAAGTAACGTGTTCTTTTTAGTGGACCATGTTTTTATGAAAGCATTATTTTCTCAAATGAGAAGTTAACGATGCTTATATATCTCTTTTTTGCAATTGGAATATTTCTTTCTTTATCACACAAAAGAATGGAACTCGTTTGTGATGTAATTTGTAATAGTTTTTATACTTTTGTTTGAAATTTAAAATAATTAATGTTTTCCAAAGGGAAAATTGCATCAAAAATGGAACCAACTTTTACCTAATTCCTATTTTGAGGAACCAACTTTTAAAATCATCATTTAATAGCTTCAATGAAACTTTTTATATATTAAAGGGTCTCTTTTACCTATTGACCTACTAAGAATCTCCAGGTAAATACTAACTAAGATTCCACATCATAATAAAAAAACAAAAAACAAAAAAATAATGACATGGCAAAATCAAAAATGAAAACCAAGAGTCTTTCATCCCTAAAGTGACTTGCCACCATCACCGCCTGCACTTTCACTTCCTTTCCCCTCTTCCTCCCAATCTCACCGGTGACTAACCTCCCCTTTCTCTGACGATCACATCAACGACAACCATACTTTAAAATACTAAAGTATGCCTTGATATGGATTTTCTCTATTACTAAATTATTTGAACTTCACATCATAAGTCAAGTACAAGCAGCATCATAAAATCAAATCATTAGCAGGTGAACAAAGAAAATAGTTTTAGACCTTTTTTTTGGGATAAGATGGCGGGAGAATATGTTGTCGGTGTTGCCCAGAGATATAGATGGTTATTCACAGTGGAGAAAGATGAGACATTTGAAGTAGGGGAGGGGATGAAGATGGTTGAGAAATGGTCAAAGAGGGTGGTTAACAATGGGGAAGGTGATGAAGATCTAGGAGTGAGTAACGAAGATTCAGGGACAATTTTTTTTTATTTTAAATTATTGATTATGTGGATTTTTTAAATCCACCTAATATGTTTTTAATTAATAGATTTGCCACATCACATTAAGGTAACCGGTTACCTACTAAACCGGTTAATCAGACCTTTAAATATATAAAAAGTTTCATTGAAACCCTTAAATGATGTTTTTAAAAGTTGGTTCCCCAAAATATGAATCATGTCAAAGTTGGTTCCATTTTGATGCAATTTTCCTTTTTCCAAAACACACCTAATTTTATATTATTTCAAAGCAAATTAATATTTAAAGTAAATACTTTGAAATTATTAGGGTCCGTTTGGTTCATGGAATTGGAAGGAATTTGAAGTAATTGGAATGGCCAATTCCATTGACCAAATTCCAAACCCATGTTTGGTTCATGGAATGAAAGCGATGGAATCCTTACAATTCCATTGAATTCCACAATTCAAGGAATTCATCATTCCATGGCTTAGGTGAAGGATTTGAATTCCTATCAACCAAAGGCGTGGTCAAATTCCATCAAATTTCATTCTAATTCCTTCAAAGTCAAATTCCTTCGATGGATTCCAATTCCATCAAATTCCATTCTGCGAACCAAACACCCCCTTAGTGTAATCATTCTAAAAGAAATTCCAATAGATAGTATTAGTTAGTGATGTTCATCGGTTGAAATCCAATAGATTTAGATGAATTTGATTCTATCCAGTCATTCATTGATGTTGGATTTTTGCCGATTAACATTGTATATCTGATGGATCGTTCCATCCACTATATATTATTATTGTTATCCATTTTCAACCAATTAATACTCCATTCAACCAAGTAATCATATATATTTTTAATTTATTAAAAAAACATCATATATAAATTTCAACTAAAAAACAGTATCGTAAAATGTTAATAATTATATATAATTATTGATTAGATGAGTTGGATAATAATTAGATGGTCATTGGATTGAATCGATTCAGTTTTATTAGATTCTAGACTATCATCAAAAAACGACTGATCCAAGTTGGATGTTGAAAGTTTGGATCTATCCCATCCAATTACAATTGGATATCTGAATATTGTCGGTCTGTTCTAATTAGATTGGTCGATTTAAATCTAATCAAATGATTTTCTGTACACCCCTAGGATTATTGGAATTATTATAAATATAAATTTTATTTATACTTGTGACAACATTAGGAATACGCGGAAGGATTGACAAACATCAAACCCAAAAAGGCTTATGAGTTTACAAGCGTAAGACTCAAGAATATTGAGAAAACTCAAACTCTCTAAGACAACTTTTATTAAAACTTGATAATTTAATGAAAACAAAAAAAAGGATTAATCTTATTTATAACTAGGCTTAGAGATAACTAAGGAAAGAAACACAATCATAAACCAAAACTATCTATTGGAAAAATAATATTTATCTAAGGAAGAAAATATTAAAATAAGGAAATATATTTGTGAGAGTTGTCCCGAGACTTAAGTCTCGGTGAAATTCACGGTAGTTTTTGGAAACGAGAGTTGTCTCCCGTGGTCACCGAGACTTGTCCCGAGAGTTAAGTCTCGGTGAAACTCTCGATAGCTTCTGTTTGCCTCTTTTCCGACTCCAATTTTCTAGCCTCTTTCGAGCTCGTTTTCTTCTTTTCCAATTATTTTCAAAAATCCTTATTACCTCTCGAATTCTCCCTATATCAACTTGTATATGAAGAAATAATCGAATTTAATGAATACTTATTTTAACTTTATATTGAAATTATAAATTTTATTCTACAATTGAATTGTAATTAACTTTTAAAGAACACATGCACAACTTTCACAAGAAGGGAAATCAGTCACACTAAAATTACCTTCTAGGGAGATTCGTTTGATATCCAAAAATTGTTGGTCATGGTTATGAGTTATTAGTAACCCGTTATCACGTACTGATAAAGTAACTCACAACTAATACTCATAATCCTTGAAGGATAAGGTTTTACCTTTTTTGTAATTGTGTTATTGATCAGTCTTGGATGACTTAATCCATGAGATTCAAGTTTACTGTCACATACACTTGACAATCCATCTTTAGCAATCAACATTTGTTCCCTCTCGTCCCTCTTTTTCTTCATCACTGTTAGGAACACATGAACCAATTCTCTATTTTCTACCTTATTTCTTGAATACTATTTATATCTACGGAATCTGTCTTTTCTTATTTCATTTATTTAGATTTTCATTTAAAGTTCGTGAAAGTCATTAAAAGTCGAGTCAATCGAGTAACAGGTTATTCGGGCTCGATTTTTTTTTGAATGCTTAAGCACAACTAGGGGCGGAGCCACCTTAGCACTAGAAGGTGCAGTGGCTCCCCCTCACCCTTTAAAAAAAAATTATGTATTAGTATTAAGGTCAAAATTTCAAAATGTAATGCACTTGACCCCTTCTCCCCCTAATAATATTCTCAGTTTTTATGTATATGTTTTTTTTTCGTCTTTCCGAGTATCGACATTTTCACAAAAACAGAACAAAACAAATGTCTGCTCTATTAGTTTTTATAAATATAGATATAGTTATGTTGTTTAGGTCACTCATGTTTTTCAACTATTTATTACAACTATTTTTATAACAACTATTTATTAAAAAACATATATACTAAAAAAATTTCTCAACCTTGAAATCATGAATTTTCTTACATTTTTTCTAGGCACCCCCTAGAAAAAAATTCTGGCTCCGCCCCTGAGCACAGCTCCATGATCTTTATAAACTCATTTATAAGCTCGACCAATTAACTCTTTTATTGGCCCAAACTCGTTAAATTTATATTTTGTTTATGTGAACATATGAACATGTTTGTTCGAAAAAGTGTATGCTTGAATGGTTTAGTCCACTTAACTCGAAAAATTTAATCGAGCTTTCGAACGAACCGATTCAAACATTGGTTTTATGAAGCTCGACTCGTTAAATTAAACTACTTTTTTTTATTATTATTTAAGATCGACTCGAACTCAACAATTATTAAACTCGAGTTCGAATAACTCGTTAAAACTCGAATAGTTAACACCCCTACTTCTGACTCCCCCTAGCTCAAATTATTTGATACAAGTGGGGTCAAAACCTGATATAGCAATTTGGGCCAATCAAAAAATTGGAATAAACTTTGATTTTTTTTTTATATAACTTTTGGCTTATTTGTATAAAAGATCCAATGGGCCAAAATTGAAACCAATCTAAACCCTTTCTTTGTCCTACATTATTGGACTATTGGAGCCTTCCTATGGGCTATGCAGCTGATTCACACAAGTCTAGATTATGTTTTTTTTTGCTTTTTTTACATCGATTTAACTTGTAAAATTTAAGATTAAGTTTACCAAATATTTACAGGTTAAACGTTTATCTATAAAGAATCGTTTGGTTTGCGGGAATGGAATGAATTTGAGAGGATTTTGATTTCAAATCCATTCCAATCCTGTGTTTGGTTTACAAGATTGTCCGGATTTGAAATCATACGATTTCTTTGAAATCCCTTAGGTCTCGTTTGGTTTGCGGGATTGGAATGGATTTCAAATCCCTCCAAATCCAAATCCCTCCTTGAAATCCTTGAAGGGCTCGTTTGGTTTGTAGGAATGAAATTGATTGGATTGGATTTCGTGGAAGAATATGGAATTGAAGAGATTTGTATTTGGAAGGATTTGAAATCTTTGGTGTGTTTGGTTTGTAGGATTTGGAATGGAATTGAATTCTATCTATATCTATTTATACTATATTATAAAAACGGCATAAAAAACTCTTAATTACAACATTTTAAGCACAAGTTACAACTAATTAAAGCCAATTACTTAATTTATAATTTTTTAATGCTTTGGTACAACCTTTCAAGCACAGTATCTCACATAATCATCTATTTGTGGAATGAATACTCATTTATTAATATAACTATTTGTTTTTTTGGTGGAGGATTTTATAAAATAGATTTTATATTAGCATAATCTATTTTAAATGTAGATTTTACATTTAAATCTATATTAATGATATATAATATAAAATCTTTTTTCTTCCGTATTTTTTATATTACATCTCATAATGATTTTTCCATATTTTATTTTATAAAATCTTTTTCCATATTTTATTTTATAAAATCTTTTTACATAATGAGGTGTAATATACTCTTTTTTCTTCCGTATTTTTTTTGCTAATATAAAATCTATTTTATTTTATAAAATCTACACATATTTTATATTAGCATAATATAAAATCTACACGTATTTTTTTTCACGAGCATTAAAAGAAGAAAAAATAAGGTTGATATGAATAAAAAAATAAAAAATAACGAGCAGGGCCGGTCCTGAGTTTTCGGATGCCCACGGCGGAGAACCAAAAAAATGCCTCTTGCAAATGAAAAACAATTTAAAGCGGTTTAAAACTTAGTGAAGCTATGCGGTGAATTCCCACACCGGATTTTTATTACTAAATTAATGTCTTGTGCGTTTTTTGAAGCAAAAATATCAATCAATTTATCGTAGTTAATATTAGCCAAAAACTTACTCTCAATACTCAAAATTGCTAACCCATTTAATTTTGAGCACCCGAGGTTGTGATCAATGATACATATCTTAAACAATGATAGGATATAGTGTATAAAAATATAACACCTGATTTAACCGTGAATCAAGGAATTGCCAAAGCGATTGAAACTTCAAAGTTGAATCATTAATCTGAAATCTGGAAAATAAATAGGATTAAGAGACTAAAAAGATAAACCAAATGGCTTCATCTGAAAAAAAAAACTAAAAGGTCTATTGAAAAATGGAGCTGATTTTGAAAACAAGAGAAACCAGGTTACAAACCAGCAGCTTTTCAATAGCAACGATTAATAGCAATTCAAACAAACAAACAAAAAACAGAGATTTGCTACTGGAGCATCAAAATTCAGACTTTGAAAAAAGGAGACAAACACAAGGGGCAACCAACAAACAAGTAGGCCGATATCTAAGCGCTAAAAGCCCTCCTCAATCGAACAACTACTTAAGTTGCCAACGGAAGATAGGAGAGAAATTGAGAATAGAAGCATAACGACAATGGTGCTCAACTCCAGCAAAACAACGTGAACGTGGATCTCTCCTTCTCCTTCCCCCTCTCTCTCTCTCTCTCTCTCTCTCCGAATAAAAAATAATATGAAAATTGAAAACCTAAAAACGATTAAATCATCTGTTTTTTTTCTCTGTAATCACCTTTGCTCTTCCATTATTCGTCGGAGGAAGAAGATGGTTGAACAATGGAACGAGATTACGGATTACCAGAGAGAGCCGAGAGTGAGAGGAGATAGGAGAGCGTCGATTGAGAGAGATAAGAGCGTGATTCGGTGATTGCGTGAGCCATGAGCGTCTTTACCGTTTAGCGAGCGAGAGGCCGATTGAGAGAGGAGAGCGTCGGTTAATTGATATCAGCAGCCTTTGGGCTTAATTTTATAACTGATATTTTTTTTTGGCACAAAATGAACCTACCTATGCAAAATTGGGCTAAAAAATTGATGCCCTCACATTTTTTGATGCCCTGGGCCGTCGCCCCACTGGCCTAGGCCCAGGGCCGGCCCTGATAACGAGATACACTAATAAATTATCGTATTCTTTATAATAAAAATAATCTGCAATACTTTCCAAATTAACTAAGTGTAAAGAAAATAAAATAGAAACGATGTAGATATAAAAATATTCTTCCATATTTTTAATATATTTACATTTAAATGTAAAATCGAAAATGAAAATAAAAGATTTTAAAATATTCTCTACATTCACTATAAATATATATAGTTTCTCTATGTATCATCCGAGTACAAGAAGAAGACGAACGGTCGGGTGTCAATGGCGGAACCTGCAACTGAACAAAAGGTATTCCACTATATTTTTGTTTCTTTGAAAAACTACTTTTTTTATATTTTATTTTATTTACTGGGGATTTGTTTATATTTTTCGAAACCCACAATCATATTTTTCGAAGTAGGGGAATAAGATATATATATATATCTTTATTTTTATCGACTAATATTATAAGGTCTTGAAGTCAATAGTCAGATAAATATGTTGTGAGACATGTCGTTTGAGTTTTAAATAATATAATACAAAACTATTACCAATATTATTGTACAAACTCATAACAACAAACGATTAAGAATATATGCAAGTTAACCACTTATGAAAATACATTCGTTTTTCACATTGTATTTCATTAATTGTTAACAGAGAAATTACGTTTCATTTTAACTCGGTTCAATATTCCAACAAAAAATTTATCCTCCCGTGCAATGCACGGGCCCAACACTAGTTATTTATAAAAAAGTAATTAAAATTATAAAAATAATTATATTGTCTTTTATATAACTCATTATTATAAAACAAATGTTTTTAACATATTTTTAAACATTGTTATTATAATACTTACGCATCGTAGACTTGTACCCAAGCTCAAATAGCTTGTACATAGATTAAATTTATAAATGTCACAATTTGGAGGACCATTTCTGTCATTTGGCCAAAGTGTTTATAAATCATAAGACTTAGATTTCTTCTTCATTTCACACGTATTCATCTTCATCTTCTTCTCTAATTTCCATCTATCAAACCCCTCTTCATCTCTCTAGAAATTAAGGTTGATACTTGAAGCTTTTGAGAAACCGAATCGGAGAAATGATCTACTCATCGAGAGCTACATGTAGATACCATTTGTTTTTAGTTTTCTTCAAATTTTTGTTTATGGGTTTTGATGTTTTGAATCCCTTTTGTGAAAATCTTGATGTATTAGGTTGAAGGAAGTTTAAGAGATGATTTCCTTGTCATTTTGAAGTTAAAAGACCAAAAATATTGAAGATAAGATTACAAAAGTTTGATTTTAGTTACTTAAAGATTTCTTAGATGTATAGATTGATAAATGGTTGTATTAGGTTCATTAAATGTTAGTAATGTTAAATTTGGGTCTTGGTTAACTTTTGGTATCAAAAGTGGGCAAATGAATAGAACCACTAAAATGGTTTTTGAGCTTCAATGTTTATTGCCCACAAGGTGTTTGATAAAATGCCACAACCATTTTTATAATTCTGTGAATTTTTAACTTTATGTCCTTGTTTTCAAAAATTTGTATAAAATCAACCGTAAGTCCAAATAAGCTCAAATTTTGCAGTTAGAAAGTTCTTTATGTCCTTTACAACTTTGTAGTTTTCACTGAGACCTGAATCTAAGTCGAAGTTGCTCAAAAACACAGTTTTTAGCTGCTGGTCTGCAACTACTCAAAAATTTTGCTGCTGTTTTATTTACTTTGAAGCAAATAGACCGTAGCTTCAATCATTGTGAGTCCAATTGTTATGAAATCCCGAGAGGTGTAGTTACAATCTTGGTTAGAAAGGAACGACTAAATCATATTCTAATTAGGTGTTAAATGTATATTTGATATGACTTAGGGTCGCGTATGATCTAGGATATGAGCTAAAGCTTGGTGGAAGCATTTTAAGCACTTTTTGGATATCAGGTACGAATTTCCCTACTTCATTCTATACGAGGATAATCCCTTGGTAAGATTATCCATTCCATGATTAAATCATGACACTACAAAAGTAAGTGCATGTATTTCGAATCCGAAATTCCTTTATTTTGTCGAAATACGATATTCCTTTGTACAACAACATCCCTATGATTTTGTGCCTACTTTATGAATCACTTTGGAAAAATGATACTTTGAAAGTATTCATGTTTATTCAACTATTATTCTTATGTGAGGCTTGAAAAGTCATTTTAGACTTTAGTTGAACGATTTTGATATTGAACATATTCTTTCAATAATATTTTGAACCATAAAGGTCGTTTGATAGATTTTATGGTGGTTATTTTCTTTTAACTCATGATTTTCACTTGATGTTATAATTTTGTATGACACAGTGATCAGGGCATAGATCATTTGTGACGCTCTGTGGTGCTCGTAAACCACAGCGTCCCCATACTGGTGCTCTATAGTGTGAGATTTACCTAGGCATGGGTGGGGGCGTATGGACTGGTCCTAGGATATGATCATTATGATACGCATTTGTTGCGTACGGGAATGGATGTGTGTGCCCGCACTTCATCCCACAACCCATGTGGACTGATCCTCCCGTGGAATTTATGACACATTGAAGGTTTCATCCGTTGAATCCTCTTTGTGATTATGAACTGGAAACCGGTCTTGTAATTTATTTTTATACGATGCTTTACCACATTTTTTTAAAAAAGTATTTTATAACTCATATGTTGGCTTATTCTTTGACTTATGTTATGTCAAACTATTATTATTGTTTCCGCTACGAAATGAATTTGTTTCCGCTATTATTATTTATATATATTTTTAATCCGTTCACTGAGCAATTGTGCCCAGTCGTGTTCTTTGTTTCTGACACGACAGGTTCAGTAGAAAAGATTCAGGGAAATTCTGGGAACTGACCGAGTAGGCCTGAAGTTACAACCGGTGGATCTTTTGATAGTTTAGTTGTTGTTCAGGTGTTATACGCTTTATATTTAGCCGGTTGTGTTTATGTTTGAGGTTCCGTAAAATTTATCTTTTGGGTTGTGTTTAATTTCTTGATACCGACCCTAATGCTTAATTAGTTTATATTTGTATTTTGGGTCAAAAGTGTGACACACATCCTGTCCTCAGCCACGCGGGACTGGGGGTGTTACAATTATGTACAAATCATACGAAATCACTTGAAATTCTAGCCACCCCATTGGGATTTCAAAATCCTTAAGATCGCATTTGGTTTGCGGGATTGGAATGGATTTGGATTTTAAATCCATTCCAATCATATGTTTGGTTTGCAGGAATTGATTTGTTGACTGGGTTTGAAATACTTTGACTTTTTTAAAATCTTTAACTTGATGGATTTGGAATACCTTTGCAACGGGCATGGATTTCAAATCCCTCCAAATCCAAATCCTTACTTGAAATCCAATTCATTTCAATCTCGCAAACCAAACGCACCCTAAAAGAGTTATCATTCTCACTTATCTTATAGATAATATTCTCGATCCTTAAAATTGATTGTTGGTAAATATATTTTACCCGATAAGCATTTGATAAAAATCTATTATTATATCCATCTGAATTAAAGAAAATTTTTTCTTATAAATATCGATTTGACCTATAAAAAAAGTGATTAAAAAATTTAACCTAAATATCTTGTTCTATAATAAAGAACATTTAAATTGTTTTGTCAATATGACCAGTATTTTATAGTTATACAAATTAAATATCTAATAATTTTTTTTGAAAGGCATCATTTATAAAAACTCAGGGCATAACCCATCGTTACAAAATAGTGCAGTCACGGCAAAAAGTCGGCTGACTCAGACAACAAACGAAATAGAGAGCATACACGACGAAATCGATTACGATACTAACAAAACACAGGTACATAAGCCGGTATAACTCACGAGAGTCAGTTTGCGAGGATCAAACTAGCTTCATCTTCCGCCGTCTTCATCTATCAACAGCTTCGCGAATCCTGAAAATTCATCGCTACAGCTATATGTTAAAGGATTGACATCGGACTCGAGAACTACCTTACACCATCTAGTAACCCATTCTTTTTTCGCCTTTTGATCCACTCCAATATGATTGTTTGATAGACATACAAAAGGTCCACGAGTTTCCTTTTATCATCACGAAAAACCACCCTATTTCTATGCTCCCAAATCAAATATAGGACCGCCCAAACCACTCCATTCCAAAGCGATTCAGTAGAGTTGTTATTTACCGAGATCGCTCTTTCTTGGAGTATTTCGCGAACCGAACTTATTGCTTCCAAATTTTTACACCACCATCTACCTATAGAAGTCCATAAGGGTTTAACCTCAGGACACTCTACTAAAGCGTGATCTATCGTTTCGACCGAATCATCACATCTTGGACACAAAACCGAGTGTAAATCTATGCCCATTCGGTCCAAGACCGTTCGACATGGTATTCGTTCTCTCATAACCCTCCAAATGAAAACACATACCTTTTTTGGGATTATTTTCATCCACTACGTAGGTTTTGTCGATGTGTTAGGCGTTACTCCTCCCTCTTCCATAATCTCTCTTAGCTTCTTGACCGAAAAGCCATTAGTTTCGTCAAGTGACCATACCATATTATCTTCTCGATCTCTCACAAGATGAGTTTCTTCTAATCTTCGGTTAAGGGTCTTCAACTCTTCGATTTCCCTCCCCCTCGGTGGCCTTCTCCAATTCCATTCCCAAATCCACGACGATTCCGACCACTTTCCTTTTTCCGCGATCTTTGCATCTTGATCCAACTCCAAACGGTACTGTAACACCCTCAAATTTGGAAAGAGCGACTAATTAAAAACTTTCAACAATACCGTAAAGGATAATAAAATCTCTTACTACTAGTCCATAATTGAAATACATATATAGGTTGAACCATCAACAAATCAATAAATTCTTACATAAAGTGTTGCTATATCCCAATGACAATCGCTATCTCCAATATAAGTGTGGAAGACTTCATCAAGCTAATCACCTCTTCGAGCACACAACTAGCACTCATCGCTTCTCAGTGTCGCTAGAACTAATCTCGGAATGGAACCTGATGCACATGCCGGCAAATAAAAAGGTTAGGCTAACGCCTAGTAAGTTCAAGAGTTTTATATCATTATTATAAAGGAAAACGTAAAATAGAAATATTGTATCTTACAATCATGATCCTTTAAATGATTTACCTTAAAAATAAGAGGACAACTCATTTATCAACAATATGCATTTTATAGATGGACGCCTCAACGCCAAAACATTCTTTCATGAAATAATGCAATCCAACACTTACTCAAAACAAGAATAATGGTAATGCTCGAATAATGAAACTTGAGTAATCCTTATAAAACAAATGACCAAAATATGAGTAAACTCAAGTCTCCAAAATTATAGCATAAGGGAGATAACCCAAACTCAAAGCGTAATTGAAAACGAGGATAAAACCAAATACCTCAGAACAACACCTCTCGGTGACGGGGGAATCCCGAATTCCAAGGCTAGTGGCGGAACACAAAAGTAGGCCACATTCCAAGTTACTGAGCTCACCATACTAGGAATCACATGGCCACGAGCTCGCCAACTCGTACTAAGATGGGGGGGGGGCACCCGAGGATTCCTAATCATGCTCATTCACTAGGATTTACATTTACGATCCATGGCTAGTAACCGGTCCCACATAACCGTACCAAAGGCCTCCGAGGATCCAATGTCTCAACTAGATACAAATGGGAAGTGACTATCCTATAAAAACAGGCTCAGAAACTAACTTGCGGATGCAGGTCCGAGTATTAGACTCCACGAGCCCTCACCGTATTATCCTCGATATCCCAAGACTAATTCTGGAGCCAACATATAAATAATAGCCCATTTTCTTTAAATAATAATGATCGACTCATATGCCTATGGATCCACTGCATTACAGTCTAAAACATTACATGACTCCAACTGAATGGCCAACGCACTCAAAACATGTAACTCTCAAATAACACGAAATAAACGCCATTATACTAGAATCTTTCATTATGGGCTATTAAACCGGACAAATGTCCTCAAGACTCATTTTAGTCAAAATCGAGCCATAGGATCAACAATTTACTTAAATCACCAAAGAAAGCCAGTGTAAACTTTAAAGCACGTTTGACCAACGGATATGCAAACACAATGACTAAAAGTGTGATTAACCCAAACCTCCTCATTAGTTGAAACAAAGCGTTTACTTAAAGGACCCATTTCCTTATTTTGCCAAAAATGACTCATAACACAATGATATGCATTTTCCAAATGGTTTATAAGGTCAAATACACAAAAGGGCATTTACATCAAATGAAATTCGTTTATATATAAAATCATTTAGGAAGTATACTAACATGATTTATTTACCAAAATGTTCAAGAATCCCAAAAGTGGGTGGTTCACAAATTTTATAAAACCAAATAATCCAAATGGGTGAAACTCTTCAAATACCCAACTTTTAATAAACTTCATGTAAATATGTAAATACTTTAAAATGAACATTTTTGGCATGTACAACGTTTTCACAATCCAACTTGAACTCATCTTGCTAGATTTAGGCTAAATCTAGGTTTTACCCCCAAAACTTGAATATCCAAGGATGAAGGCTTGAATCTCCAAGAAACTTCTCTAGATCTTATATCCAACACATCTACAAGATCACCTTCACCACACAAGTCATCAAGATCAAACCCAAGATGAAGGATGAAAGGTAAAAGGGTGAAACCATCAAACCCTAGCTTAACATTGAGAGAGATAAGGAACTTACCACCACAAAATACCCTTGGATATTCCAATATACTCCAAATCTCTTGCTAAATCCTTGAAGATCTCTCAAAAACGAAACCATGGCAACTTGAATCATCAAAATCGGAGTTGTGAGGCAAAAGTTATGAGGAAATGAAGTTCTAGGGCTAAAAATCGGGTTTTATGCTCGACCAGGGGATTTCACGGGTTATGCCGAGACCATAAGTCGCCCGCTTCTCTAAGTCGCAACATAGTCGCGTAGTGCACTGTTCGCCCGGTTTTCTTATGTTACTGTATTTGTTTAGATCAATATGTTTGACTTTTATGTTTGAATTTAATGTTTTGAGAGAACCTTTGTAGTGAGGTTTCTTTGTATTTGTTTGAGAGAGTCTGTGGTATAAATAGCTTTGTGTGAGAGTTTCTTGTAATCCTTTTTGTAACCATTGCATTGTACGCTTATCACTTGTGACTAAATAGACTTGTGACTTTCTCTCTCTACACTCTCTCTCTAAAATCTTGATTTGAATTGTTGTTAATTGATATCATAAGCTTGAATTGGACATTTACAATTGGTATCAGAGCCTACCCAAGAGATTTCAGAGTGTTTGGATTGTCAAATTGGATCGATTTCTGGAAATTTTCAAGAACACAATCGACTTCTTGGTTTTTCACTGTTTGATCGATTTTTCTGTGATTTGTTGAAATTCGTGCGTAAGAATGGTTAAGTAGGATTCGATTTGTGTTTGTAAACACATTGTATTCACACACTTTCAAAAATTAATCACTTGATTTGTTGTAATTTTGAATTTTCTTGATTTTCATAAACACGAACACAGAGTCTGTATTTTTGATAAATTCACATTGTAATCTTCATTTTTTATCATAATTGCTTGTTCAAATAGTGTTCGATTTGTGTTTTCGAACCTATTGGTATTGTCTGTAAAGAGAATTGCAGAGAATTTAAGTTTTGAATCGATTTTTAGAAGCAAAGGAAAGAACTCGCTAGATCCAAGATTCGTGCTAAGGCAGAACGCGCAAAGTACTGTTCATGTGTTTTGTGCGAATTTTTGCAGTTCGTGCCTAGTTCAATTTGCGAGAACTTACTTCGCGCAAAGGGTTTTCTTGTTTGTTCTGCGGGTTCTTCGTTTCTTAGAATTTTTCTAAGTCCTGATCGCACAAGTACCTTCTGCGGGTTTCTTTGTTTGCGAGTTTGCATTTTGCGCGTTTCAATCTTCTCAGAATTTTTCTAAGTATGGTTCACGCAAAGGCTTCTGCGAGTTCTCTTTGTGTGCGAGTTTAGATTCTTCTGCGAGAAGTTCAATTCATGAAATTTTTCTAAGTCAGGTTCGCGCATACAGTATCTTGCGAGAAGTCACTTCGCGCTCAACGTTCTTTGCGAGTTTCTCACTTCGCACTCTTAGTGTTTTGCGAGTTTCTGTTTCGCGCACAAGGTGTCTAGCGAGAAGTTTGGGAATAGTGACTTGCGAGTTTCTGCTTTCTGCGAGTTCCATCTCTGTGTGAGTTCTGTACTTGTATTTTTTTTAAATCTGTTTTTGTGATAATTTGGGGTTGACTCTTCTAGTCAACTGTTTCTGAATATTTTGGGAGATCTACTGTTTTCAAGTTGTTTTTCAGTCATCTTTCTCAGTTATCTGCCATCATGTCTCGAGATCTGCTCAGTATGGGATCAAAATCCAAACCTCCGGTCCTTCAAGTCGATGAATACCCACAATGGAGAAAAAGGATGATAAATTTTCTCAACAACCAAGATAAGAAGTTGATGGATTCAATTCTGAATGGTCCTCATTTCCCACACGTCACGGTTGCCAGGATTCCAGCTACGGAGACAAATCCTGAAATACCTGAGCGTATAGTAGGAAGAGATCATATTCAATACACTGAAACAGACAAAGAATTAGTTGAAAGAGATGCAACTGCTTTGACTTTTCTTATAATGGCCATTCCAAATGACATTTTCAACCGTGTTAATAGCAGAGAGTCAACCAAGGACATTTAGGATGAGCTAGAGAAGCAGTTTATGGGTTCGACAAAGTCTATCAAGACCAAAAGGAATCAAAGCATTAATGCATATGAAGGATTCAAAGCTAAAGAAGGGGAATCACTAAGAGAGGCATATGATCGTTACAACATCATCCTTAATGATCTGCGAAGGAACGGGGTTCAAAAATCAGAGTCTGAGATAAATTTCAAGTTCATCAAGAACCTTCAACCAGAGTGGGATGTATACACAATTCAAATGCAAATCAATAAAGATATGGATGAAGAAAAGTTGAATGATCTGTTCTGTGCTCTCAACGAACACGAGGACAAGGTAAAGGAGCAAGTTGCAGTGAACAAAGAGTTGCTACAGTTAAAAGACAAGCAAAAGAAGGTAGAAGACTCTTTGGCATTGATAGCTCAGGGCAAAGGAAAGATGGTAAAGTCAAATTCTGGTTCTGGAAAGAGTATGAAGAAGAAATCCCTGATAACCAGCATGATAAACAGTTCAGAAAGTTCAGAGGATGATACTCAAGAAGATTCTGATGATGATGAGTTAACTGAATTTGCAGAAAAGCTTGCACTTTTAACTTTGAGCTTCAATAAGCGGTTTGGTCGTAAAAAGTTTTATAACAAGCCGAAGCACGTTTCTTACAAGTATGGCAAGTACAAAGGCAGATATGAAGAGAAGAAAGAGAAAGAGAAGAAAGAGGAGAGAAAAGAAGAAAAGAAAGAGGAGAAAGAAAAGTCAGACAAGTGTTTTAACTATGGAAAGACCGACCACTTCATCAAGGATTGCCCAGAAAATCGTGTCAAGAACTATGAGTATTATAAGAAGAAAGCTCAATTGGCAAAAGCTATGGAAAAGGGAACAACTTTAAAGGCTGAAGAGGAAATCTGGTTTGAATATTCTGACGATGAAGAGGTTGAGGTAGCTAAGGTGCCACTCAACCTGATATACCTACCCAACCTACCCAAACAACCTTAACACAATCAATCCCTTCTAGCCAAACAAACTTACCTAGCCCACAAAGATTCCCAAGTCCAAACCAAGATGAACCACCCAGATCTGAAAACTTACCCAACCGTAATACCGAAACTGAAAATGAACCTTTCTTTCCTTCTAACCCTGTTGAAACCCAAGCCGATCCTTCTGATCAACCCTTTTTACCTCCTGTTCTTACTCATGCTCAAGTCAGATTATTGAGGAATAGATTGAGGCAACCATTTCTTGAAGAAGAGATGAAGAATATTTTTGTTCACAGGATCTGAGAGATGGATAGATTTAAAGTCTTGGGTGTCTCAGACCAACATCCAGATTATCAAGAAGAATATGCAAGAATGATGAACTGGGTTAGACAAAGGGAGAGTATTGTGAAAAACAAGTATGGGATTGTTTCGTTAAATCTTGTGAGACTTGTTCAGTTTGTTCGTATCTGGTATCCGGTATTCCATGTGCAACGAAGAGACTTAACATAATGTGTTTTCTCTGAAGCTAATTTTTGTTTTCTGAATGTGGACTACATCGAGTATTTGTACCATCTATTCAAGAATATGACTGTAAGGAAGGAAAACATTCTTGTTGCACTGGATGCTGTGAAGAGGTTTATGAGAAGGCAAGTCAATTTCACTTACTGTTATGACTTTCAGCTTGGAATAGAGACAAACCAAAGAAAAGTCAACATGATAAAACCTGATCTTAGCTTGGAGAACATTGATGATTACAGTTTGTTTAACGTGCTTGACAAACCTGAACTTGGTGTGGTTTACAAGAACTCTGAGAACAAGAAAAGGTTCTTCAGACTTTCAGAAATCGCCAAGTTTTCAGATGGAACTTTAAGAATGATCAAGTTGCAGTTGGAAAGGAAGCTCAAAGATAACAAAGAAAAGAGGAAGCAAGGTGAGAAAGGTATGGAAAAGCGTCTTAGACTGAACATCGAAAGGATAGTTGATGCACTTTATGATCGTTTCAACTTTCGGCGCGACATCAGAAATTTTGAGTCATTGCTCAGGATTCGTCAAGGGAGACTATCACGTTGGGGAAGACCTATTGTTCACAATTGATCTAAAAGGGGGAGATTGTTACTGTATTTGTTTAGATCAATATGTTTGACTTTTATGTTTGAATTTAATGTTTTGAGAGAACCTTTGTAGTGAGGTTTCTTTGTATTTGTTTGAGAGAGTCTGTGGTATAAATAGCTTTGTGTGAGAGTTTCTTGTAATCCTTTTTGTAACCATTGCATTGTACGCTTATCACTTGTGACTAAATAGGCTTGTGACTTTCTCTCTATACACTCTCTCTCTCTCTAAAATCTTGATTTGAATTGTTGTTAATTGATATCATAAGCTTGAATTGGACATTTACATCTTCTCGTTCACTATTTTGGCCATAACTTCTTCGTTATAGCTCCGATTTTGCTCCGGAAAGAACCGTTGGACTCGAAATTGAATCCTTCATCCAACAAGACTATAAAATCTAGGATTCAAGTCCAAAATCCTACATCTTATTTTTTCCTTCAAATTGTTGATTTTTGCATTAACTTGAAATGATGCTTTTCGAAAATTGGGGTGTTACAGTTATAGTCTTGCAAATTCTTCTTGTAGCGTCCTTGAACCCATCCATCTTTCTTTACAAAAACTTGTGTTCTTCCCGTCTCCAATGTTCTTACGGAATGATGTTGTGAACGCCACGTCGATGTTGTCTAGCTCCACTCCGATTCGAGCTATTTTGCTCCATACCGTACCTGCACCAGCATCGTACAATTGATTATCAACCAGCCCCCCCTCCTCGTATATACTTTTAATTATTTTTATCCAAAACACATATTTTTCGTTTCGGAAACGCCACCACCATTTTCCTAAAAGAGACCAATTTGCCGATTTCAAACTACCGATATTTAGACCCCCTTTATTGAAACTCACTAACGAATTCTCCCATCTCACCCACACCAACCCTTTCTTTTCGCTCTCACCGACCCCCCCCCCCCCAAAGAATCTACACCTCAACCTTTCCATCTCTTTCAACACTCCACTCGGGGCTCGATACATCGAAAATAAATACAATGGAAGACTTCCCAATACCGACTTAACCAAAGTCAATCGACCATCATATAATATCATCTTTGTTTTCCACGATGCTAGTCTTTTTTTCGTTTTCTCAATTGTCGGTTCCCAATTTTCCAAACGCCTCATTGATGCACCTACCGGGAGTCCTAGATATGTGATCGGTAAGGATCCCGTTCCACATCCTAAACATTTTGCCCAACTTTGAACTTCTTCCTCCGGCACCCCCAACCCATATATTTTACTTTTACTTACATTGATTTTCATTCCCGACATCAAATGAAAACACTTGAGAATTTTTAGAAGGTTTTTGAGATTGGTTAGACTCCATGTACCGAAAAAGATGGCATCGTCCGCATATTGAAGGTGCGAGATTGGGACATCATTGAGTCCCCCTTTGATGCTTTCGAATAATCCTTTTTTTTTCGCCTCAATCATTAACAAGTGTAGGCTTTCGGCCACGATAAGAAATAGAAACGGCACCAAGGGGTCGCCTTGTCGCAAACCTTTACCCATCTTGAATTCCTTTGTTGGGCCTCCGTTAACTAGAATTGACATCGAAGCCGATTGAAGACAAGCGTTTATCCACTTGACCCATTTATCTCCGGAACCCATTTTCTTCAAGCTATCGAGCAAAAACTTCCACTTCACACTATCATACGCTTTTTTGAAGTCCACCTTAAGAATCATCCCTCTTCTTTTTCTCTTCCGCACGAAATCTATCACCACATTTGCAATGAGAATCCCATCAAGAATGGATCTGCCATACACAAACGCGCTTTGATTTTCGCTAATAATTTTTGCCATCACCTTTTTTAGTTTCTCCGCTAAAACCTTTGAAATAATCTTGTAATAGATACCAATCAAGCTAATTGGCCTAAGGGGCTGTTCGTTTGTGGCTTAATGGGCTGTATAAGCCTTATAGCTTATTCGCTCCGCTATAAGGGGTTGTTCGGTTAGGCTTATTCAGAAAATTTTTGGCTTATTTGCTCAGCCCATTTACATCACTTGTCTATATTCAGACACTCAAAAGACTAGCCCTACCCCTTGAATCAGGTTTTTCTTAGAAATCAAGTTGAACAGTTTTCATCCCATCCCCCCTTCTGCTCCTTTAATCGACTCCTCCACTGGATTTCATCCTCCGGCGACCCTCCTTTTGTCCTCCGACGACCCTTCTTTTCGCCGTCTGGCGACCGCCTTCCGGACGTCCTCGTGACTCCTGGTTCGTCCTCGTCCTCCTGGCGATCGTCCTCGTGACTCCTGGTTCGTCCAGCTCTCATTCTCCGGCCGGTCAAGCTTGTTCTCCGGCAGTCTCCTCGTCGATTTGAGTTGATTTGGTTGTAGATCTGAGATCTAAATCTTGTTTTTATGCTTGTGGTTAGTGATCTTGTATTTGGATTGGTAACAGATTTTGGTTTTTTTTATTTGGTTACAAATTTTGTAAAGAGTCTGATCAATATATAAATTTTGGTTTGGGTTGGTTACAGATCTTGTTCTTTTCATTTGATTATAGATGTTGTAAAAGAGTCTGATCTATAAATTTGGTGTTCATGTGGTTTTTGATCTCTTTGTCGTTCATATGGTTTTTGATATGTTACTTGTGCATAAAATAAAATGGTAAAATAGTCATTTTGATTATTCAGACGTTTTATTCAGCATAATAACCGAACACCAATTTAGTTAAACCAATTCAGACAACTTTATCCATATGGATAACTTAATCCATCCAGGACTTAATGGTAAACGAACCGAACAGCCCCTAACTTCCCCTAAATTAGTCGGGTTAGCTACTTTGGGTATCAATGTGAGGAAGGAGTTATTGCAACCCCGACTAATTTCTCCCTTTTCCCCGAACCACTTTACCGCCTCCATAAGATCAACTTTAATCGTTTCCCAAAACCTTTTTATAAATCCAATAGTAAAACCATCCGGGCCCGATGCTTTATTGGCTCCGCAAGATTGAATTGCATTGTACACTTCTTCTTCCCCAAACGGTCATTCCAAGTCATCGACTTCCTCTTTTGACAACTTTTTGAACATGTCATCATGAAGAACCGACCCCCTCGATTCTGTCAACTCAAATTTTTCTTTGAAAAACTCGAATGTGAATTTCATAATTTCACTAGGTTCCTCCGTCCACCCCGAATTTGTGGTTAACCCTCTCATTGTATTTTTCCTCTCTCTTTGTTTCACGACCATGTGGAACAATTTAGAATTTTCATCCCTGTCCACAATCCACTTTATTTTTGCTTTTTGCCTTACCATTCCTGATATGCTATTGAATTCAAAATGAATCTTCTCCCCTCAATAGACTAATACACGACATATATATACATGCGTACAAGGCCAATGGGCCAAACAATCTAGGCTTCATAAATGGGCTACACATACACGAATACATAAATATATATTAACATCCCCCCGCAGTTTGATCGGGAGGAGAGTTGTGAACGTTCAAACTAGTCTTGAATTCATTGAAGAGCTGAGACGGAAAGCCTTTGGTGAAGATATCAACGTACTGAGCCGAAGACGGAACATGTAGAACACAAACTAGACCTCGAGCAACCTGGTCCCTCACAAAATGTATATCAATTTCAATGTGTTTAGTGCGTTGGTGTTGAACCGGGTTCGATGACATGTAAACAGAACTGATATTGTCATAGTAGACAATGGTAGTTTTAGCCGGGGGACACCGAAGCTCACGCAGCAGGTTACGAACCCAACATGTCTCAGCAACGGCATTTGCAACGCTGCGATACTCTGCCTCGACACTTGAGCGAGAAATAGCTCCTTGTCATTTAGAAGAGTTATCTCCAAGAAATACACAATAGCTAGAGGTTGAACGGCGAGAGACTGGGCATCCACCCCAATTTGCGTCAGAATAGGCGATCAAGTCGGAGCCGGGAGACACATAAAGCTGAAGACCATGGTCAAGTGTGCCTCTAATGTAACGCAGAATGCGCTTCAAAGCATGGAGATGGGGTTCCCGTGGATCGTGCATAAACAGGCAGATCTGCTGAACTGCAAAAGAGATATCGGGGCGCGTGAAGGTGAGATATTGAAGAGCTCCGGCGAGACTGTGGTACATCGATGGATATGCAACTAGAGGACCCGTGTCACCCAGCTTGAGAATAGGCTCATCTGGAGTGCGTGCGGGGTTGCACTAAAGCTTATTAACACGCTCTATAATCTCGGTGGCGTATTTTCTCTATGAGAGAAATAGGACCTGTGATGTGCGGGTGGCAGAGATACCCAGGAAGTAGTTAAGGGCACCGAGGTCGGTCATAGCAAACTCACAGCTGAGCTGGGCAATGATAGACTGAAGTAGTGTAGAAGAGGGGGCCGTCAACACTATGTTGTCAACATACAAGAGAAGGTAAGCTGTACCAGTGGCCTGGTGATATGTAAAAAGAGATGAATCAGTACGACTGTGTGGAACCCCATGCGAAGAGCATGCTGAACAAAACGCTGGTACCAGGTCTGGGGGGCCTGTTTAAGGCCATATAGAGATCGCTGAAGATGACATACATAGTCTGGATGTTGTGGGTCCCTGAAACCCGACGGCTGGTGCATATAGACAGTCTCCTGTAGGTGCCCGTGAAGAAAAGCATTCTTCACATCTAACTGGTGTATCGGCCAGTGTCTGGAAATAGCCAGACTGAGAATAGTGAGAATAGTTGTCGGTTTAACAACCGGACTGAAAGTTTCATCACAGTCAATCCCTTGTTGTTGACTACACCCATTGGCCACCAAACGCGCCTTATAGCGAGAGAGAGAACCGTCAGCATTGAACTTCCGTTTAAACAACCACATGGATCGAACCACATTAGTACCCGGTGGTCGTGGCACAAGCACCCAAGTTCTGTTTGTAATAAGGGCATTATATTCCTCATTCATGGCTTTATACCAGTTTGGATCTTTCAAAGCCTGTAGGTGGGACCTCGGGACAGAGGATATGGATGTGGAGTGAAGGTTTAGGCGATGTGTGGGTTTGAAAATACCGCTTTTAGAGCGGGTGTTCATAGAATGACCGTGTGGCGGAGATGGGGGAGGGGAGTGAGGAGGAGAGGGAATGGGGGTCTCATCCTCGACAGCTGGATCTGGAGTTGGGTCGTGAATAGGGGGATCGGGGTCGGTATTGGGAGGGGTGGTGTTATTTGGTTGAGATGGTTGAAGGATTTGGAGTAGAATAGGGGAAACATCCGTGTCAGAGAGGAAGTCATAAGAGGGTGGCTCGGTGGGTGTAACAGAACAATAGGGAAATATGGTCTCGTCAAAGGTGACGTGACGAGAGATGATGATCTTCCGAGTGGAGAGATCGTAGCAACGAAACCCACGATGATAGGTGGGATGACCCAAAAATATGCAGGGAGATGATAAGGGCTGGAGTTTGTGAGTCGTGTGTAGTCTTGGAAAACATAAGCACCCAAAGACGCGGAGATGGTCATAAGTTGGGTGACGACGAAAAAGACGATAGTGAGGTGTGTCATTAGAGATGGATGCAGAAGGAAGGATATTGAGGAGGTGAGAGGCCATGTGAAGGGCTTCAGGCCAAAAGGTGGGTGGAAGGTGTGAGTGAAAGAGGAGGGTGTGTATCATGTTATTAACAGTGCGAATCATGCGTTCGGATTTCCCGTTTTGTTGAGAAGTGTGAGGGCAAGAGAATCGAAAGGTGATGCCATTAGATGCAAAGTGGTCATGAAACATGGTGTTGTTGTATTCTCGCCCGTTGTCACATTGAAATTGTTTTATGGTGCCTTGAAATTTGGTTTTAATGATATTAGAAAGATGGAGAAATTTTTGAAAGACTTCTGATTTATGTTTAAGAGGGTAAACCCAAAGATAATGGGTATAATGATCAATAAATAAGACATAATATTGCAAACCACCAATACTGGAAATCGGAGATGTCCACAAGTCTGAATGAATAATTTCAAAAGGTGCAGAAACAAATGAGTTAGAAAGATAAAACGGAAGTCTAGTATGTTTGCTAAGTTCACAAGCTTGACAAATTACATTATTTTTTGGTAAACTGCTAGAAATAGAACTATTAGAAAATAAATGCTTCAAGACTTGGTCGCCTGGATGACCGAGTCGTTGATGCCAAGTGGTAGAGCTGGTGGATACGAAGGCATGACTTGTGGAGCTCGTGACTGGATAAAGAGGCACGAAACTGTCACATCGGATGAGAGGTCGACGTGTCTGATAATCAAGAACAGTGAAACCAAATGGGTCAAAGTCGATAGAGCAACTATTTTGAGTGGTAAATTTGCGAACAAATATAAGATTTTTAATAATATTGGGTATTATAAGGACATTTTGTAAGTGTAAAGGTCGATATAAATTTGGAATTGGAAAGTTTGTGTGTCCCGAGGTCGTAACAGGTATTGCAGAACCATTACCAACATAAATAGAACGAGGTGTATAATGATTATTACAAAAGGAATTTAGGATACTTGCGTTTGCGTAAACATGATCGGTCGCCCCGGTGTCCATAACCCATCCGCCATTGTCCGGGTCATTCAAGGTCATCGTGTTAAACATGCTCGGTAAGGAGGTGGGTTGATCCGGGGTGCCCAACCAAGCCCAAGGGGGCTGATCAGAGCTGTTGGGCTACACGTACGCCTGTGGGATGGTGTCGGTTGCAGAATGGGCCGGTTGGGGTCTAGGGCCAAGGAGTCCGGTGGAAGTTGAATTGGGCCGACCCCAGGAAGAAGTGGGCTGAGGTCGTTGCTGTTGTGTCGATGGTGGGAAATAAACCCATCCGTAATTATTATTACGTGAAGGAGGTGTGCCGGTGGTGTTAGGCTGTGATTGACGACGTCAATTAAAATTGTTGTGACCTCCTCGTCGATCATTCCAGCGGAAGGTATTGTTATTGCCACCGCCACGGTTTGATGATGAATTACCGACATGTAATAGAAACGGGGCTGATGAGTGGTGATCATGAGATGGAGAGGGAACCCGAGTAGAGAGGAGGCGTTGTTCTTCCACCCCCAGCATGGACCTCATTTAAGAGAATGTAGAAAAAGATTTGTTGTGGCGGATGATATTGGCAACACTGTCAAACTTACTTGACAAACCGTTGATGGTGTGAATGACAATGTGCTTTTCCTTCACCCTTTCGCCAAGACCTTCCAGCAGATCAACAATCTTTTTGACCTTGGTGCAATAATCATGGACCGACAGATCCCCCATTGAGATGGTTCGGAGTTCACTTTCGAGTTGCAAAGCCGTAGCATCCTTGTTTTCACAGAAGAGAGCATCAATGTTGAGCCAAATCTTCCGGGCAGTAGCGTTGGTAGAATGAACTGAGGTGATGAGAGATTGAGAGATACTTCCGAAGAGCCACAGTTTAACCATGGCATCTAGTTTTTCCCATTCGGGATCTGTAGGAGGCTTATTCGGGGCATCATAGGATTTGTCTATGTGATCAAGAACATCATAGGCGATGCAGTGGGCGGTAAACATATCTCGCCAGGGATCGTAGTTACGGGTTGTGAGATCAAGAATTAAAGGGACATAAGTTTTTATGTTGGTAATAGCGTATGCCATATGGGTAGGAGAAGGGTTCTTGTCGCCGGACATGGTGGTGGAGGAGGCAGGAAGAAAGGAACGAGAAAGGTAAGGAGAAAATAAAGGAGAGATTTTAGGAAAGAAGAGAATGAGGATCTGATACCATGATATGTTATTGAATTCAAAATGAATATTCTCCCCTCAATAGACTAATACACGACATATATATACATGCGTACAAGGCCAATGGGCCAAACAATCTAGGCTTCATAAATGGGCTACAAATACACGAATACATAAATATATATTAACAATTCCCATCTTCTTTTCTTCTAAATCTAGCCACATTTTTCGAGCATGACACCAACTTTCTCTATTTCCTTCAACCCATCCACTTTTTTCCGCCTCTTCTTCCCTCTTTATTGCCTCCTCTTTCCATTTCCCCAACTCTCTATCTAGATTTCCGAGATTCACTTTTGCCCAAACTTTAACGACTTCCTTCACACTTTTTAACTTATCTCTAAAGACACAATCCGACCGGTTTGATCGAACATTTTTCCCCAAGTTGCTTTCACCAACTCCTCTAATCTGTCCTCTTTCATCCACGAATCGAAGAATTTAAATGGTTTCAACCCAGAGTCATTCCTATCTTCAACAAGCATGATGGGTGCATGATCCGACCACTTTCTTTTCAACACTTTTACCCCCCAATTCCTTCCCGTAAATCCGAAATCACTTGAAACTAGGAATCGGTCTAATTTGCTAAACTTAAAACCATCGTCACTAATTCTCGTATACTTTCTTCCCCACATCGGCACTTCCAACAGTTGATTTCTGATAATAAAATCGTTGAATTCTTTTGCCCCCCTAACGTTCATGGTGGAATTCAATCTCTCGTGTTCTTCGCGAACTTCATTGAAGTCCCCAAATAAACACCATTTCACGTCATCCTTTTGTACATTTTTTTCCAGCCTTCCCCACAATTCCATCCTACTTTTGAGGTCATTTGGCCCATACGCATTTACTAACCCGATTTTATCTTCTTTGCCTGTCCAAGATCCTACCGTCGTCAAAAAATCTGGATCCTCAATAACATAGTCACAATGGAACACTTTTTATCCCACATCGTTACAATTCCTCCCGAATTACCAATAGCGTCTATCTTCGCATAATCCACATCGACACCCCCCCCCCCCCCGCAAAATTCCTCTACACTGTATTATATCACAATTTTTTAACTTTGTTTCTTGAATTCCCAATATACTAGGTTCTTTGAGTCTACAGATTTCTTTTACCCACTCCTTTTTTTCCCTCGACCCTAACCCCCTCATATTAACTGAAATTAAATTCATAATGGAGTTTCTTGAATTCGACTCTTACCTGTGTTACTTCCAACCTCTGTCATTACGTCCTCTTTCACTGTATTCGAGCCTTGAGTTTTCTCCCAAATCATATCGATCGCTTTCCTGAATTGTTCCAATCCTTCTGTCTCGTCCTTGCTATTTATTTCGTTTGAGATAGATGTGTGATCGATTGCAACAATCGACTCTGAGCCCATTTTCTTCTTTCCCGGTTTCTCGCCGATACCCCTTCCGATCCTTTCCTCAATCCCAACTTTTTATTATTCAGCCTTGCCAATTGTTTGAGCATATGGAAGCTCACTTTCCCCCTGTCATAGCTATGTACATCCATCTTTTTGACTCTCAAATTTTCCCCTGTCTTCTTCTGCGTTGAACCTATTTCTGTCTGATGCTCAACTGATTCATTTCTTTCTACTATGATCGACCTTTACCATGGGCCTCTGGGATAGCTCAACTATTTGTATATGACATTATATTTGGGCCATCTATTTTCTGAGAAATCGTATTTAGTTTTTGCGAATGGCCCATAGGTTCAGGCCCACCTCTTACATCTCCACTTTTTTCCCCTTTTGAATTTGTTGTGGGTCCACTTTGTACTTCTTTATTTTTTGAAACCACCTCATGGAAATTAATTTTTTTCTTTATCATTATCCTCCTGGAATTTCAATCCCACTACATCCCCAACTTTATTGGGAGGCCCACCTTCATGATACTGCATTGGAATTCCCTCCTCTTTTAACTCATGTGACTTACCAGCTTTTTTCTTCCTTCCATCCCCCATGTCATCTTCGACCGTTTCCCGGCCAACATCGTCGGAATCCTCCCCCTTCCTGGAATTGTTATGAGTTTTATCTGAATTTTCCCCTACACCCGTATCTCCTAACCATGACTCCTCCACCTCCCAATCCTCTTCTGAGAAACCACCATCTTCCGACCATTGTGACGGTATCAACGATCCATCTTCTTCCTCGCCGCTACTTAGTATCTCGTTGACCTCCTTATCCCAGATCATAGAATCTATCATGTTTCCCGCCTCTTCTTCAGTTTTGACCTGATAGAAGAAATCTCCAACTTTTATTACCTTTAGGCTGTTAATCGTATCTAAGATATGAGTGCTTATCATCACTTTGGCCCATGCTAAATTATTGTATTCTTCCCACTCGCAACCCATCGTCTTCAAAACGGTTCCCCATTTACCGGCTATTGACGTAAAAGTTTCCTTTTTCCAACTGTGTAACGGGACACCTATTATTCTAACCCATGCCAATCTTTCAGAATTTCGATACCCCACCGACCACTTCCGTAGATCGTTTATCCAAAAGTGGATACCATGCTGTTTATTTATCAGAATACTTTGTAATGAATCCTCCCCATCGAGCCTTAATAAGATTTGTATTCCGCCTAAATACTTTATTTCCTTCACACCAATGGCATTCTCATTCGAACACAAATATCTAATGCCTCAATATTATCAACGGATCTCATACTTCCAACTAGACACAAATTTAATACTTCAATTGTCTTACCTTCGTTTGGCCATGAGCCGATAACTTCATTGAAATCCTCCGTTATCGGTGAATCGACCTTCTCCTTTACCGAAGATTTGATGCCTCTTTTAGGTTCGGGATTATCCTTTACCATTTCAGCGTACGATTTTCTTTCCATGTCAACTAGCTTTCCATTGTGCGCCCGGTTTCTCCCGCCTACTTGGCTCCTTTCCTTGTTCCGATTAGTTATCTCGTTAACTAAATGCTCCTTGACCTTCCCTTTGTATGCTATGAAGACCCTAAGCTTGAACGAATCAATCCATATAGAGTTAAGTTTAACTCCCATCGCCTGATCATCTTCGATATTTCTGAACCTCACGAAGCCGAATCTTTTTCCATTCCTCAATCGTTTCCTAGCCAAGTATACATCCGTCAAATCGTTTCCTATATCTAATAATAAAAACGAATCAAATTCAAACAACCGAATATATTTTTTTTCTTGCAATTGTTTTGAATGCATTTCTTGTTCACTTATAAATTGATTTGTTTTATGTGTTAGATGAAGTTGAATTAACTTCTTTAGTTTTACATTGGAATATGTATTTGTCAATGTTAATGTATATAGAGGCCCAGGCCCATGTTAGGGCCCAAGCCCATTTAGTCTTCGTATATATTTGTTGTATTCTGTAGTTTAGGTTAAGATTACTCTCATAATTTTCACTTTCATATTGTACGTTTTCTCTCAATCAATATATCGAGGTTTCAAACCTTCAGCATATTCATCGTGTTCTTCAACCATATTCATCTTCTAACATGGTATCAGAGCTGTAGGTTTGTTCATCGTTCTTTTACTGTTCATCATCACAGTCGATTCATCACCGCCGCTGCTCTCGTCATCGTTTTTTCTTGAATCGATCGATCGATTGCTCTTGTTTATCGATTCTGTGTGTTTGCATTGCCGCCGCCGCTGAACCCTTTGTTTATTCGGTCGAATAACCCTACCGGTCGAATAACCCCACCGGTCGAACAACCCCACCGGTCGAACAACCCCACCGGTCGAACACCCCACCGGTCGAAAGCCCCACCGGTCGAACGCCCCATCAGTTGAACACCCCACCGGTCGAACAACCCCATCGGTCGAACACCCCACCGATCGAACGCCCCACCGGTCGAACACCCAACCGGTCTAATCTACTATCGGTCGAACTCTACCGGTCGTTAACACCGATCATTAATACTGTTTCTCAGTATCTTTTCCTCAAGTCATGGCTACCAATTTCAGTCACTCAAATCCCATCTCAGTTGTTTTCAATGGTAGCAACTATGTTCTTTGGCATCATCATATGACTATCCTGTTGAAGTCCCATGGTCTTTACACCTATGTTACTGGTGCATCTAAAGTTCCTGTCCAAGTAACAGCTGAGAACGCTGTTGACTTTGCAAAACGCATGAACGAGTGGGACATCAATAATGCTCGCATCTTGGGTTTTATTAATGCCTCCACTACTCCCGAAATCAACCAAAAATTTCTTGGCTATGTCACCACCAAAAGTCTCTGGGATTTTCTTGCCAAGAGATACATATCATCGGGTCTGTCTCATCAGTATCAACTGTGGACTACTTTTCAGAGCAAACGCCAGCTTCCTGATCAATCCATAAACTCTTATATCTCTGAAATGCAGTCTCTCAAAGATCATATCAGTCTTGGAGCACCACAGATCTTTGATGAAACGGCTCAACAGTTCACAGCTTACTTCAACCAGCTACATTTGATCACCATTTTGATGGGACTTACAGACAAATTTGAGAATGTTCGTGCTTCGCTTCTTCATAGGCAACCCCTACCCACTCTTGAAGAAGCCATCTCAGAATTGCTCAGTGAAGAAACTCGTCTTCACATGCGCTCACCGGTACCTACTACTGATAGTGTTCTTTACACATCTCATCCCAAGTCCAAGGGTAAATGGACCAACAGCAACCAGTCTAAATCTGTGGGAAAGACAAATCCATCCGAATGTGCTTTTTGTCACTCTACTGCTCATCGTCTCCATGATTGTCCTGTTCGCAAATGTCGTAGATTTAGTATCACTCATCCACGCCATTATGAGTCTGACTGTCCTAAGAACTCAAAGCACACTGACTCTCAGAACCGAACGCACGTTGTTGCTGGATCTAATATTGCTGATACTGAGGTTTCTACAGCTCCCTCACCTGACCTAATGGAACTGATGCGTCGCAATCAGGAACTCATGGAGCAGATCATGTCTGGTGCTATGGGTATGAATTCTCCTCACTCATCTGCATCAGGGTGTTGCAATCATATGACACCTTGCCCTGATGGTTTCATCTCTAAGAAACCACCTCAGCATTTTACGTCAGTGAGAAGTGCTGACAACACTGGTCTACCGGTATCTTTTAGTGGAAATGTTTCCACTCCTCTTATACAACTACCAGATGTTCTAAGTGTTCCAAAGCTATCTCTGAGCTTAGTTTCAATTGCACAACTTCTTGAATCTAATTTGATCATATTATTTCATTCCTTTGGTTGTGTTGTACAGGATCCAAAGACCAAGCAGATCCTTGGACTCGGCCGTAAAGTTGGACGGATGATTGAAGTGGTCTACCTACGTCTTCCCTTACCCTCTTCAAGTTTTGTTGCCTAGGTTTCTAGCACTTCTTCTCTTGAGTTGTGGCATGCTCGACTGGGTCATTTATCTCTCGCAAGATTAAAGTCATTAGCTCATTTAGGGGTGTTAGGAAATTGTGTACCAACTGACAATATTTCTTGTTTATCTTGCAAACTGGGCAAACACCATGCTTTACCTTTTGAAATGAATGAATTTAATTCTACTTCTTCCTTTGATATTATTCATTCTGATGTATGGGGACCAGCACCACATCCATCCATGGGTGGTGCTCGATATTTTGTTATTTTTATTGATGACCATACCCGTTTCACATGGATATATCTTATGAAACATCGTTCGGAATTACCTCAAATCTATATTATGTTTGCTCGGATGATTCACACCCAGTTCTCAAAATCTATAAAGATTCTTCGAGCTGATAATGCTATGGAATACAAAGAGTCGTCTCTTCTCTCCTTTCTTCAATCTCAGGGGACTCTCTCTCAGTATTCCTGTCCTGGCACTTCTCCTCAAAATGGTCGTGCCGAACGCAAACACCGTCATATCCTTGATATGGTTCTCACTCTTCTCATCTCTGCTAAATGTCCGGAACGTTTTTGGGGTGAAGCTGCTTTTACTGCTGTTTATACTATCAATCGTCACCCCACTCCCATACTTCAAAATAAATCTCCTTATGAGGCTCTTTATGAGGTCACTCCTGCCTATGAACTTCTAAAAGTTTGGGGTAGTGCTTGTTTTGTTCAACTACAATCTCTTGAACATACCAAACTTGAACCTCACTCCAGACTGTGCTGCTTTCTTGGATATGGGATTGAGCACAAGGGTTATCGCTGCTGGGTTCCTATCTCTCAGCGTCTTCGTATTTCTCGACATGTTACCTTCTGGGAACATGTTCTTTTCTCTTCTATATCCAAGTTTCATGAGTCTCCTAATCTCACACCTCCGTTTTTCACCGATGCTTCCGTCTCATTGGACTCACTCCAATCTGACATTATATCACCTTCACCTATTGTTCCAACTCCTTCTGATTCAGTCTCTCCAAGTCTTTCTGATCATCATCAATCATCTACTCCATCTGCACAACCAACATCTGAGGTGCCTGCTGAGTCTTTGGCTCCTGAAACTACTCAATCTCAGAATGTTAGACGATCAGAACGGGTAAGACAAGTTCCTTCTCATCTTCGTGATTATCATGTTTATGCTACTCTGCTGTCAAATCACGAACCTACTTCCTACAAGGAAGCCTCTTCTAACTCTGATTGGCAGCAAGCTATGGATGAGGAACTTCAGGCACTTGACAAAGCTCAGACTTGGGATTATGTCCCTCTTCCACCAGGCAAGAAACCCATTGGTTCCAAATGGGTGTTCAAAATCAAAACCAAATCGGATGGCTCTATTGATCGGTATAAAGCTCGACTTGTAGCCAAGGGTTTTAATCAAGAATATGGTATTGATTATGAGGAGACTTTTGCACCTGTTGCTCGTGTCACATCTGTTCGCAGTCTTCTTGCCATTGCTGCTACAAAACAATGGCCTCTTTTTCAGATGGATGTTAAGAATGCCTTTTTGAATGGTGACTTATCTGAGGAAGTCTACATGACACCTCCTCCAGGCGTTCGACTTCCACAAGGTCATGTTTGTCGACTTCAGAAGGCTCTTTATGGCCTCAAGCAAGCTCCGCGAGCTTGGTTTGAGAAATTCAGTTCCACTGTCACCTCTTTGGGCTTCGCACCCAGCAACTATGACTCAGGACTATTTACTCGGACCACTGAAGCTGGCACAATATTACTCCTCCTGTATGTGGATGATATGATCATTACTGGCAGTGACTTTACAGGCATAGCCAATCTGAAGTCATCTCCCCAGCTCTTGTTTTGAGATGAAGGATCTTGGTTCCTTACACTATTTTCTTGGTCTTGAGGTGCTCTCTGATCCATCGGGTCTTTATCTGTGTCAAGCCAAATACACCTCAGATCTTTTGTCGAAAGCTGGGATTACTGACAACAAAACAGCATCCACTCCTCTTAAACACAACCTTCATTTGGCTCCAAATGCTGGTCCACCTCTTCGTGATCCTACTATATATCGCCAGTTAGTGGGGTCACTTGTCTATCTGACAGTGACTCGACCTGATATTGCCTATGTTGTTCATATTGTTAGTCAGTTCATGTCTGCACCTTGTTCTGATCACTATGCTGCTGTCCTGCGCATTCTTCGATATTTAAAAAGGACTATGTTTCATGGTCTTCATTTTCCATCCACCTCATCGTTGATTTTGCGAGGTTTTTCTGATGCTGATTGGGACAGTGACATGACTGATCGTCGCTCTACTACTGGCTACTGTTTCTTTCTTGGCGACTCTCTTATATCCTGGCGAAACAAGAAACAATCTCTCACAGCTCGATCCAGAATATCGAGCACTAGCTGACACAACTCAAGAACTTGTGTGGTTACGCTGGCTTCTTTCTGACATGGGGGCTCCTCAACAGTCTCCAACTTCATTGTGGTGTGATAACAACAGTGCCATTCAGATTGCCCACAATGATGTCTTCCACGAGCGCACGAAGCATATTGAAATTGATTGTCACTTTGTTCGTCAACATGTGACTCGTAAGACTATTCAGCTGCTTCCTATTTCGACTCTTGATCAACCGGCTGATATTTTTACTAAAGCTCATTTACCAGGACGGTTTCGTGATCTTGTTTCCAAACTCCATCTGACTCATTCTTCTCCCGATTGAGATTGAGGGGGGATGTTAATGTATATAGAGGCCCAGGCCCATGTTAGGGCCCAAGCCCATTTAGTCTTCGTATATATTTGTTGTATTCTGTAGTTTAGGTTAAGATTACTCTCATAATTTTCACTTACATATTGTACGTTTTCTCTCAATCAATATATCGAGGTTTCAAACCTTCAGCATATTCATCGTGTTCTTCAACCATATTCATCTTCTAACAGTCAAGATAATCTAAAATTTTATATATAATAAGTGAAAATCAGTATTCAATTTTGACAAAATACAAATCATATAGTGATTTCATGGTTTTTGTTTAGTTTTCTATTGATAAAATAAATAAATATTATAAAATGTATTTATTTATAAAATAACTATAAAGGATGCGACAAAAAAAATCAAGATTCAACTCATTTCGACCCTTTTATCTATGGTTCACTTAATGCACTTTTTTTATAATTGCTTATTTGATCTATTCTATTAGACATTAATTTATTTAACTTTGTTACATAATCTAATCTAACCTGTGTATTCTGTCATTTCTAATCAAAACTATTAGTAGAGTATAAGTATACTCCACAAATATGTTTGATGATAAAATGACTTGTATATCTTGTATGAAAAGTTGTACTGCATATCAAAAAAAAAACATCAGTTTATTATTAATTGAATGATCAAATTTAAACCATAGTTAATCTCCAATTTTATCAAGTGTATGTATGGAAAAATAAGGAAGATAATAAGATATAGTTCCCTTTCTAACAACAAACGAGCATAGATGTTCACGGCTTGTTAATTTCTTGACTCATCAATAAACTGGACATCCTACATCCGAGTAACAACACCAAATAAGTTAATTTTATTTATTATTCATTTAATCGATCTACAAATCGATACAAATGAGTAAGGATGTTTGTGGTTAACAACTTTTATTTGACACATCATTGAACGGGACATCATATGTTCAAGTTACGATGACAAATAATTTGTTTTGTCTATCATCGTCTAACAGATCTATAATTTTGATACAAGTGTAACAAAAGATTTTAAAATATTATAGTAGAACGAATTTGAAAATACATATAATATTAGAGGAAATTACATTTTTCTCCCGTGGTTTGTTAAAAATTGCAATTTTCGTCCCTATGATTATAAATTATAGTTTTCATCCTCGTGATTTATAATTTATTGTTATTTTCATCATTCTGATTTACAATTTATAGTTGTTTTGGTCCATGTGGTTTACATTTATTTATTGTTTTAGTTCCTACTTAAGGGTATGAATTAGTTCAGAGACGAAAATAACAATAAATTTCAAACAATAGAGACAAAATCATAATTTTTAAACATTAGGGACGAAAACTGAAATTATGAACAAACAATAGAAAAGTAATTTACTCCTAATATTATATAGTACAGAGTTAAATACAAATTTGGTCCCTATGGTTTACAAATATTAACGACTAAGGTCTCTCAAAGAAATATTTAACGAATAACGTCCCTCTACTTTTCATTTTATAACACGTAGGGTCCCTCTTAGAGTCTTAGTAATACTATTAAATAACGGGTATTTAAGTAGGGGTAAATTTGTCCATTCATCTATTCTAGGTTTGGTAACATATTTGGTCCCTCCTAAAATTCAGGAATTAAAAAACCCTTTTATAGTTTGTAACATATTTGGTCCCTCTATGAATTTAAAGAAGAAGTTAAATGCAAAATTGATCCCTATGATTTACAAAAACTAACAAGTAACGTCCCTTAAACATTAAATTTCATTAATCTCTAAACCTGCACTAGCATTTTTTGGACATAAGTCACAACTACTGTTTGGTTAACTTAAAAAAATGATTAATAAAGACAAACTAAATAAAACCATGCACATATACAAGGTCATAACTCAGGCACATGCAAAGGACGAGAATCTTAACTTGTGAAGTTTGATTTTCTTTTGTTCAAAACTTGGTGTAATTATCCCTTCTTAACTTCTTTGTAGCTAATTGCTGCTATTTTGACATTATTTTTTGTAGCAACTTTCATGTTGGTTTTGTAGCTGTTGATTTTGGGTAATTTTTGTAGTAGTTTTTAGAGTAAACTCCAACTTTGGTCCCTGAGGTTTATTGATTTTTTTGAAAGAGGTCCCTATGGTTTCATAATTCAAGTTTACATCCCTAGGGTTTGAATTTTGCTCTGAAAAAGGTCCCTGATCCCTAACGCCGTTAAAAAGCTCCGTTAGAGCCAGGGGCATTTTCGTCCAACCATGTTTTTGTCCTCCTTTTGCATTCTTTTTTGTTTCTTCTTATTATTGTATAAAATTATTAAACTTTAGGGACCAAATAAATGTTTTTTTTTTTGGAAAATCTTGATTTCAACTTTCAAGATATTGAAGAATTGTTACAACTGGTTCAGGTTGCAATGGAAGTAATTAGCAGGTGATTAGGAAGGACAAATTTGATGATGTTTTCTGCATTTGGGAACCTTTAATCCAGAGGAAAAAAGTGAAAGAAATTAACCTCAAAGAGCCAAGTTCATAATCAGATTTAAACAAACAATAAGTTTACAATCTCCTTTATTTGCAGATTTCAACATGATAAAAACAAGAACAAAACTCAGATGAAGTGAAGATGAACAAGAACAAAAACATAACCCATAGCCAACTACGATACACACAAATCAGATTCATACACAAGAACTTAAGTCTAAATCTAAATCTAAATTCAAATAAAAACAAGGAAATCCTCTAAATCAGAACCTTATTCTAAATAAAAACAAGAAAATTGCTAAATTAGAAGTTATACAAATCCATTCTTGAAATTTGTGATATACAAAAAATAAGAACCCTGTTTTTTTTTGCATCGGAATCTGGGTTTTTGCAAATCAAATCCAAACCCTAGATTTCTCTCTACATCTTCTTTGAATCAATCTGTTGATGTTTTGCTCCGAAATCCACAAACATGTTGCCATCATTCTTCGTCATCTATTGATGTGTTGCTTCGAGTTATGGTGGGGTTTGTTGTGTAGGAACACAACCACAAATAGGAATACCGAGAAGGTTTTGGTAGGGTTCGTTGTTGCTTCGAGTTCCTCGTGTTGAAGGTTTTGTTTGTCGGAACTTAATCGAGAGATGAGGGGCATCCTTTTGTACAAGAAATCAACACAGGGACGATGGGTGAGAAACCCAAATCTGGTTTCGATTAAAACCCAAGGAAGGAACTGAATAAGATTAAAATCAAAGATTAACAACTCAAGAAATCACAATAGAGAGATTGTGGAAGAGATTGGAGTTATTTGGTCCCTGTTGTGATTTGGTCGGAGTTTGGCCGGAGTTTGGCATCCCTGTGTTGGATGATTGAAATCGATGGTCCCTGTGTTTAATATATATATATATATATATATATATATATATATATATATATATATATGTATGTATATATGGTTAATTACATAGTTGGTCCCTTAATTTTTTGATTTTATACAATAATAAGAAGAAACAAAAAGGAATGCAAAAGGGGGATAAAAACATGGTTGGACGAAAATGCCCCTAGCTCTAACGGACCATTTTGACGTCGTTAGGGGTCAGGGACCATTTTCAGAGCAAAATCCAAACCCTGGGGATGTAAACTTGAATTATGAAACCATAGGGACCTCTTTCAAAGAAATCAATAAACCTCAGGACCAAAGTTAGAGTTTACTCTAGTTTTTAATTTAGAGAACCTATGAAATCACCACTTGGTTGTCGCCATCCAAAGTCTTCTTTTATGTTGACTAAATATTTATATTTTATGGTGTGATACTTTTTATTTAGTTTGTTTTTATTAATCGTCTTCTTTTAAGTTAACCAAGTAGTGGTTGTGACTTGTGAGTTTAAGACTTGTCTTCATGCTTCTATCCAAAAAATGCTAGTGCTACCGCTAGGTTTGGAGATTAATGAAAATTAATTTTAAAGGGATGTTACTTGTTATTTTTTGCAAACCATAGGGATCAATTTTGCATTTAATTCTTATTTAAATTCATAGAGGGACCAAATATGTTATAAACTATAAAAGAGTTTTTTAATCCCTGAATTTTAGGAGGGACCAAATATGTTACCAAACCTAGAATAGATGAATGGACAAATTTACCCCTACTTAAATACATGTTATTTAATAGTATTACTAAGAGGGACCCTACGTGTTATAAAATGAAAAGTAGAGGGACGTTATTCGTTAAATATTTCTTTGAGGGACCTTAATCGTTAATATTTGTAAACCATAGGGACCAAATTTGTATTTAACTCTATAGTACATCATATTTTATAACAATTAGGTACCGTTTGTTTTTTAAGATGTGCCGAAGTCTGAAGTCTGATTTCACTTTCGGTTTTAAGAGGTGGTGCTGAAGTCTGAAATCTAAATCAATAAGACTGTTTACTTTTGTAAACTGACAAACATCTGAATATGTATATTTGTCTATTTTATCCCTAAAAAATTCGACTTAAATACATCAATTGAAGTGAGCACCAATGATCGAATGATGGAACGAAAAAAGTAAACAAAAGAATGCTGCTAACATATTTGCGAGCATATGGAGTTCTAACATATATCACATATCGAAGCCCTGATTTAAGCGATTCAAGATGTTTTGGAAAGTCAACACACAGATTTGCAATCCTTGTGTTTTGCGTTTTTGCAAATTCGTGGTGCGTCTAGGCTAAAACCGACGTTGAAATCAAAAGAATAGTGTTGGACGGAAATAAGAGGTAATTAAGTGACTAAGGGGTCGTTTACCCAAACGCTTTCCGGTGAGAGTCTACACTATTATTTAACTTATCGGGTAAGATTATAGTCAACCAAAACGATATCATATTCAATAATTTATCCGGTAAGCGCTAATCGGGTAAGAGTTGTCACCCCCACTTACCGGGTAAGACTCTCGGTCCTTGCCATTGCTCTTACCGGGTAAGATTTTAGGTCCTTGTCATGTACACCCAGTAAAGTAATTAACCAGATAAGCACTTACTGGGTAAGTGTTTCGTAAACGGCCCCTAAGTTATCATTTAATTTATTAGAGGACATTAATGGTTAAGAAACTCTAAAAAGAAAAAAAGTAACGGAATTATCTTATATGTGAGTGAATTAAACGTTAGTGACAAATAAGATTTTTTTTTTTAAATAACAAACACCACTTTATTATCTATACTATATTATAAAGCAGAGATAAAAACTCTTAAATACAAATTATTAGACACAAGGTACCATCATTTTATGTAATATTTTAAAAATCTCTTAATTTACAAGTATCAAAGCACAATATACATATTATTACTGCAGACTTCTAACACCACCAATTTGGTATGTGCAAGACATTCCTTTTATGCAGATATTTTCATGTATCATTATTAATTAATATATTATATTACTATAAATTTGTTTTAATTATATTATTAAATATGCAATTGGTTATTTTTTCTAGATGTCATTAAAATATATAAGATAATTATTGAATTCTAACAAAATACTTAATTTTTTTATGTAAAAAACATTATATTATAAGGTTAAATTAAAAAAAATTATAAAAAAAAAACATTATCACTTTCTCAAAATCTTCCAAAATCATACTGTAAATCGATAAAAAAACAAAAAATAAAATGAAACATTAAAATCGTGATGTATCTCGCTACATTGCGCGAATACACTTCTAGTCTATTATAATAATTTCAATATAATATAATGTTTTAAACGAATCTCAATACACCTCATATGTATTTAAACACATGGAAAAGAAAAAAAAATTATTAAAAAAAATAGAACATTTTGAGAATATACTCTACGCACAAATAGGGTTGTAAACGAACCGAACGTTCAGTGAACCGTTCGTGAACTGTTCGGCGGGAAGTTCGTTTATGTTCGTTCATTTAATAAATGAACGAACATGAACACATTTTTTTGTTCGTTTAGTTAAATGAACGAACATGAACAATGGTCTCGTTCGTTCATTTACGTTCGTGAACGTTCGTTCATTTACGTTCGTTAATGTTCGTTCATTTATGTTCGTTTACGTTCGTTTATGTTCGTTTATATTTGTTTATATATATAAATATATTTATATGTATTATGACATTAATTTGTCAAAGCATTAATTAAATTACTTTTTTAAAATTCCTTTTTTATACCTCTTAAGTATATCATTTTTTTTATTTTGTTATGTTATTTTTTACGAACGAAATTATGAGTAACGGTGGTTGTTTTTTATTCATTTGTGTTCATTTATGTTCGTTCGTTTACGTTCGTATATGTTCATTTGTGTTCGTTCGTTTACCGTTCGTTTATGTTCATTTATGTTCGTTCGTTTACGTTCGTTTATGTTCATTTATGTTCGTTCGTTTACGTTCGTTTAACTCTTAATGAACGAACATAAACGAACACGAACAAACATATTTTCTTAACGAACGAACATGAACACAAAAAATTTCGTTCGTTTACCGTTCGTGTTCGTTCGTTTGTTCGGTTAAGTTAAACGAACGAACATGAACAAGCCTTCGTTCGTGTTCGTTTACAGCCCTACGCACAAATCGCCCAATGTCAATGTCAAACTCAAACTCAAACTCAAACCCTAATCATTTGCATCGAATATTCCCAAATTTCAATCATAATCATCTCACCAAACGCAGATAAACACCAAAATAAATTGAGGAAATCCCCAATTCGTGATTACCATATAAATCATCTAACAAAAGTGCCTCAAAAGCTAATTCAACACGAAACGTATTTTAGGGTTCTTCTTCCCTCCCCAATTTCCCAATTTCTTGCATTGAATGCAGACCTAAACTTCTCCTAAAATCCTTCATCATTAATCGAATTCACAAGATTCTGTTCATTGATTTGATGGAACAAGAACGGATTGAAACAAGATCGTTCTCATCTTCAATGGGAAACGAAAACGATGATAATAATGGTGAAAGTAAGGTGAAATCAATGGCAGTAACGTCGAAATTTCCGTTAACGTTTTGGGAGATGGCGGGTGCATCTGGTGTTGTTTTCGGTTTCGCCGTTGGTCTTCTCGGAATTTACCTAACGTTGCCGGATTCCGATTATAGTTTTCTCAAGCTTCCGAGAACCCTAGAAGATCTTCATATTCTCAGGTATTTATTTTTTACTGTTTTCCTTTTTTTTTTTTATATGTGTTGTTATACTTAACAAAATTGGATCTATTTTGTGTTTTAAATTGGGTTTTTTTTTGTTTCTTTATACAAGATTGGATTTTTGAATTATTTTATTTGATGTGTAATTGAAATTTAAATTTACATGATTTTGCTATTGATGTGCTCTGTTGGTCTTTTACTGTTTATTTTCTTTTTGTTTTTTGTAGTATAATTTATTTATTAAAATATTAAAAAATTCCTAATGTTTTGGATGCTGTTTTATTTTTGGGTGTTATTCTGTTTTAGGTGTTGTGTCATGTGTGTTAATGTTTTGAGTCTTTTTATTGTGATTGACAAAATCCCTATTATAGAAAAGGGGAAAAAATACATTATCAAGAACAAAGTTGGCTTTTATTAATGGGCAAAATCTTGTTTAATCAACAAACTTAATGATATCATCTGGTTGATTGTCTTTAAAGAGTTTTCCATCTAATAATTTTTAGTCTTCTATATATATATATACTAGATGTGTACCCGCGCAATGCGGCGGGAGCAAAAAATGTAAACGATTTTGAAACTTTGGCGGTTTTGTTAGAGCATCTCCAACAACTTTACTAAAATAGAAAAACTTGAGTTTTTGTTTCTAAACCTCTTCAACAGTTTTGCTATCTTGTTTGCAATAATAGAAAAAACTTGAATTTTTTCTACGTTTAGAGAATTCTCTAAAACTTGGTAGAAGAGAGAAATATTTATTTTATTCAATCCCACCAATGAGATTCAATTTTTATCATTTTATATTAACTTTTTTATAAAGTGTATTGAGTTGATAAATTAATGAAAATTATAATAATATAAATCGTTTTAAAATATCTAAAATAGCAAATCTGTTGGAGATGAATTAATATCCTTTAGAGATTTTCACATTTGTTTCCCTATTTTAAAAAAAATTATAAAAAAACTGTTAGAAGATCTTCTTAGAGGAGATTTTAGTGTTGATAACACTTGGTCTTTAAATGTTAGTAGATTTTGAATATATGAATTATGGTTCTAATTGCAGTTGAATTTTTATAAACCGTATGACAATTTATAATCCAATACAATTGACCATATTTCTAAAAGACAACCTAACTTACTGCCAAACAAATACATCATTCATGAATAAACCAAAAAGAATCAAATCAATAGAACCTAGCACCTTCCATTCTTCACACAACCAGTCCTATTACTTCCAAGTGGCTCTCCCCAGCAAGTGAAGAGTTAGCTCATGCAATTAAAGGGACTCTTTTACTGCACCCTTGTCTCTCCACGCCCTCACCATTTTCTTCATTTATAGCAGGTTTGATCTTCATTCCAAGTACTAATAGATTTCAGTACAATATGTATATAAATGCAATGTGACTCTGAATGGTACAATGGATTCAGGTTGCTGCAGAAAAAGAGGAAACAATCAAAGGGAACCCAGAAAACGGTAACATTGTTAACATTCTCCTGGAAATGGTGTCTAAGCCCTGCCAAAAAACAAGTGAAAGAGAGTATAGGTTGGCCACTATAGCTATAAATAACAAACCATACCTCCAATTCATAATTTCCATATTTAAAACAAAAGAAATTTATCTATGCTCCATTGGCTCACCCTCTTACATATTACACAATCCAACCCAATCAGTTTAAACCATCATCACCTAGTGAAAACACCAAGTCAGTCAATCCTAAAATTTAGATTTAGATAAATCAAGTTGATACACGTGATCAACCCAACAAGCATTTCACAATAGTTCAACAGGTTACTAATCAACTTATAGTTAAGGCAATAACGCCCACATGGAGGTCAAAGGGCAACTCGTTGGAAATAAAAAAATAAAATTAAAGCCATATATTTGCCTATAGAATTTACCACCTACCCATTTTTTAAAATCTAATGCAAAAATTCTAAATAATCATATAAGATTTCAATTAAAGACTTTAGACCAAGCATCGAAGAAGTGTGAGTTCGATTATGGAAATTCACACATGTATGTAAAGTACTATCATACCACAAGCCAGTTGTCCTTCTGCATTTCGAGTGGAGAGGCTAGGTTCATGACCACCTAAATTCACACCGGTAAAAGGAATCATTAATAACTAAATAAAATATTACTCGAATGGTTCAGCAATTGTGCACTTGAACAACATCTAAAGTATTTATCAAACAAGATCTTATAATCACATTTTGATCTCTAAGGAAGATGAGAATATTAACGTAGGTAAAGTTTTGAAGTAAAACCTCACAAGCAGGTTTGTCAATTATATGTGACAAAGAATTAAGCATCAAAATGACACAAGACAAATTAAAAACCATTCAGGTATAAATTTTCTTCACAACTAATAAGCCCAAATGAACCCAAGTATATCCAGCAAAACCGTTTGCAACTCCTTTGGAAATATTACCCGAATGTTATTTCTTTCACATATTTCAAATACTTTGTACAGTATCCAATACATTATTATTACAGGTCAAGATTCAAAAACTTGAGCATTGAGTTATCAAAAGTTAAATGTGTCGGTAAAAAAACACAAAGCAAAATTAAAATAAGATGTTGGCTTTTACACTACTGTATAATAAAGATATGTATGCTAGAAGCATACATATGACACTAATAAATAAGAAACATATGAGCTGTTTTTATTAAAAAAAAAGTGTCTCAACAAACTGGTCAAGGATACAAATGAACACAACATCAAAGTTGAAAGGAGTTAGAAAAATGTATTTATATATATATATATATATATACACACACACACACACACACAAGAACATATCTGCAACCCGAAAACTCTTTTAATCTCATATTTTATATGATAGCAATAAAGAGATCAATGTACCTAAAACTTAGATAGGCCATGGTCGGATCGAGAATACTGAAAATATGACTCCATAACCAAAAACGTTCCCTGCATTTTATCAAAACTTATGGATTCAGATCAATTTTCAAAATCAAATTGACTTCACACAATAAATTAACACACTTTTGAATTTTGTAAGACTTTTACCTCTAGGAAACATAAATTGTGAACGGAGAGATGCTTGCAATCCTTAGGCTGAAGCAAACAATGGATGTAGGAACATTATTCATTGTTTGCATCTTTGGATAACCATGTTGGTTTCTACATTCATTGATTGCAAGTGAATAATGATTAGCAAAAATATATGGCTTTAATTTATGGCTGTCTAACTAAACACAATATATTAGCTGGCAAACAATCAATCTTTCAGTTTATAAACCAAAATCTAGAAGCAACAATTACCTCAATCTTTCATGCATCTTACCAGGACCAATATTTCATGAATCGAGAGATGGATTGAGAGAGAACTCCAAAGCTAAAAATCGAGAAACCTAAAACAAAAAAGATCGAGATTAGACCTCCATCTCTATATGTTGATCACAACTCTCACACACTCCGTCAACCTTTACCTGGACCATGGGTTGCACTATCTTCACCCGCTGTAGAATGGGTTACAGACTCCCAATCGGAAAAGAAATAGATGATATAAATCACTGTGTTACTGGTGCGATAAAACACAGTTAAAACAAAAAAAAAATATCAATCAACTTGAGGAAAACTAAAATCAGCAACATACCCAAGAAATCAACCAACATAACACAATGAACAAAAGGTGACTTAAACCTAAGAAAAATTAGGTCAGTTCTTACCCGAAGAAAGTCGAACTCGAAATGTTAAAGATGGAGAAATTAGGTTAATTCTTAACGATAAATGTTGATTGTGGAGAAAGACGAACTCCTGAGTTTCAAACCTGGGCGATAAAGATTGAAAGCGAATGACCGAACACAACCAGGGTTCTAGCTTGATTGAAGGAGAGAATGACCGAACACCCATCATCGGTTTGGTTCTGTGTCGCCGTTGAATGTGAGATTAAGAATCAAGAGATAGGCGGTGAGATATGCAGAGAGAGACATGTATAGTAAGAAATTTGAAAGAAATCTTAAATCTTCACCTGGGAAACATGAATAGCCTCCTCGGTCTTGAAAAATTGAATCGCCAGTCTTGAAAACCTAAACCCGTGATGGGGAGGATGGATTAGGTGGGCTCACTCTTGGAAATGTAGTAAGCTGATATAAGTTGTACAATATGCTTTGTAATGTTGACCGAACACCCATCATCGGTTTGGTTCTGTGTCGCCGTTGAATGTGAGATTAAGAATCAAGAGATAGGCGGTGAGATATGCAGAGAGAGACATGTATAGTAAGAAATTTGAAAGAAATCTTAAATCTTCACCTGGGAAACATGAATAGCCTCCTCGGTCTTGAAAAATTGAATCGCCAGTCTTGAAAACCTAAACCCGTGATGGGGAGGATGGATTAGGTGGGCTCACTCTTGGAAATGTAGTAAGCTGATATAAGTTGTACAATATGCTTTGTAATGTTGTAATTAAGAGATTTTAAAAGATTGTGCATCAAACAACAGTACATAGTGCAATAAAAGTTGTTTTTAAGAGTTTTTGAAATCTGCTTTATAAGGTAGTATAGATATATATATATATACATATATAGAGAGAGAGGGTAAGGATCGTGCAAGAAGTTAAACATTTTGCGAGAAGGTGAGAAGTGTGATATCATATATGATTACACGGCGGTGTGTTTAATCATATATGATTAAACGTTTATGTATTGCTAATGTAACATGTGTTCAATCATATATGATTAAACATGTGTTCAATCATATATGATATCATACTTCTTGCATTCTTGTAAAATGTTTAACTTCTCGTTTGAACCTGCCCCTATATATATATATATATATATATATATATATATATATATATATCATATAGTGGGGGCACAAGCAGTTGCAAACTTAAGTTCCGTTGTGAATCGGGGGGACAAAGGAGAGTGTGTATTCATAATGAATGGTGTAACATTCATCATAAATGTTGTAAAAATTTCACATTTATTCATGAAGAATGGGAACAAATGATATAACATTGCGCTCTCCTTTGTCCCCCAGTTTGGAAAACTTGTTTACAATTGAACTTTCCTCTATAATATGTACTACATCTTTTTTACCATTAGGGTTGTTCAAGAAATTAAATCATCAGCTAAACATAAATGCAATTTGTGTCATAATTAATCTTGAATATTGGAATCACCTGAATTAGTAGTTCACAATTGAAATTAAAACTCAATTAAATCACATATTTACTTGGAATTTGAGGTTTGGAAGCAAATGCTTCCAATTTTCAGAAAATCTCAGAGACCAAAATCTTCCATTTTTACTTCCTTAGTCTTGTGAAGTTATGAATTTTATACGTTCTTAAAGTTATATCGATATCTTTTCCTCAGAAATCATCTCGAGAGCTATACCAGTGACTACACGGTCCAGGTTCTGGTGGGCTATTGCACTGTCTATATCTTTATGCAAACTTTTATGATTCCGGGAACTGTTTTCATGTCGTTGCTTGCTGGTTCCCTTTTCGGGGTCTTTAAAGGTGTAGCTCTGGTCGTGTTTGCTGCTACCGCTGGTGCATCTTCTTGCTACTTTCTATCGAAATTGATAGGCCGGCCCCTTATCTTGTCTTTGTGGCCTGATAAATTGGTGTTCTTCCAAGAGCAGGTGCGGTTCAAATGTTCTATCCATCCTTGTATATATATATTAATACTAGGTTCGACCCCGTGTATTACACGGGGTAATTTAAAATATTAAATCATTCCAGAAAACTTATCTTACATATATGAATGATCATCGAAAGTACGATGCTACTTTTCCAAGCTTTTTTCCCCTTCAGAGTTTTTTTTTTTGCAGCTGGTTACAAAATGTCCTTGTTTTAGGCAGATTTCACAAAGGATGTTTTGCAAAAAATTAATAAAAAATATGAATAAATATTAAGAATTTATAATAGAACGTAAATGAAATTATGGAAAAATACATAGTTAAAATTGATATGAAATTGCAAAAAGAAAATCACGATAATTTGGTGATTATTTGTATCAAATCTCATACTAATTTTAACAAACCTCATACTAATCACGACACATTAATTCGTATATATTTATGATATTAAATAATATAATTAAATCCAAAAGTATTCAATATTGGACTCATTTCGAATGTATTGACAAATCGATTACAATGGTATAATTTGTAAAAAATAAAAATGTTTTTTAATGCATTTTAGTTCATATATATTATTTATGTTTATATGATAAAAGTCTAAAATAAAAAATAAAAAATAAAAAAGAGATTAAAAGTAAACAACATACCTAATTATAAGGGTAGTAAATATAAGGTATAAATTAAAAAAATTGAATTAAGGAAATATTTAAGGAGGAATGAATGTGGATGTGCTAAAGGAACTTATAATGTAAAATGCGTCCAGATACATGTTTAGGCGGGAAAATGAAAAAATGTGCTCACCAGAAAGCGATACGTGTCATTCTAGTTACTTATTTATTATATGTATAGATATATATCCTTTGTTTTGCAAACCACCAAATTAATACAAAACATACAAATCAATCAATTGAGATATTTATGGAAGTGATGAGGATTCGTTTGTTATGATCGGGGTATTTAAGGAAAGATGATCAGAGTTCATTTATTATCATCAATGTTTTAGATTAGGAAACAATCAAAATATTTTTGGAATCAGATATTCATTAGACTATATGGACGGTTGAGATTGGTTTGTATGGTTTGTACTAATTATGTGGTTTGCAAAAGAATGAGGTTAGGTTCAGGGAAAACCGCAAAAAAATGAAAAACTGAGGAACACTCTAATACACATGTGCGTAGGAATCAAGAAACATCTTCAATAACTTGTATGCACATGTGCATACTGTACAAATGAATAATTATTAGAGTTGTTCTTTAGTTTTTCATCTTTTGGGGGTTTTCCCCCAAACCTCTCTCTCCCTATATGTGTGTGTATGTATATATATATATGTAGAGAGAAAGAGATGATCCTCTCCTCTTTCTATAAGGGCTTTTTTAGAGAGAGATTCAAAGAGGTTCCACATATTCTAACATATCTGACTAAGTGATTAAAATCTGTATATATGTAGGAATCTCTCCTCTATCAACAAGGGCTATTTTAGAGAGAGATTTTCACATATTCCAACAAATTTAATGAAGCTATTGATTAATTTCTTTTTTGTTCCCTTAGGTGGCTAAAAGGCGAGACGGGCTGCTCAACTACATGCTTTTCTTAAGGCTTACCCCGACCCTGCCTAATACATTCATTAATGTTGCTTCACCAATCGTCGATGTGCCTTATCATATATTTCTACTCGCAACTACCCTTGGGATCATTCCGGCTGCTTATGTCACCGTCAAGGTATCATTCTTAAAGCTTTCTTTCGTTTGTTTCTTTGCATTTAAGATTACAATCCCCGTTTATCACTCAACTACTTGAATGAACATGTGAATTTTCATAATGTGTTTTTTTATTCATAATGAAGATTGTTAAATGCATTTAGTTCTTATTTGACATGTGATTTAGGGGCTGTTTGTTTACCTCTTAATAGTTCAATTAAAAGGCAACTTCTGCCTCTTAATGGTTCTAAAACCCTCTGAATGATTTTGTATCTTGGGTCTCCCTTAACCATTCAACTCTCTAATTTCATTCTGAACAATTACCAAACAACCATATTTCATTTTGCACTATATCATAAGAGCCTCTTAATCATTCTGACCACTTAATCATCCTCCAAACCATTCAACAACTACCAAACTTATTTGGTGATTTTTTTCGTGATTATGTCTTTTGGTGTTGATGGTTGATAGAACTCGGGTTCTAAGTTCTAACTCGTTCATAATTCAACAGGCGGGAATAACTCTTGGAGAATTACAGTCGATTGGTGATCTATACGACATACACTCGATAGGAACCTTGTTTCTCATTGGGATTGCATCTGTTACCCCTACACTGATGAGCAAGAAGAAAGCATGATGGCAATTTGTTCATGATTATAATGTTTCGGATCAACCCCTCTCGAGATTTGAGGTCTGTACAAAAAAGTTACAAATTTACTGTCAATTTGAAGCTTGGTTTCAGCTGCTGAGATTCGGTAGTTCGTGCTTCAGATATCGGAGACAGGCAGAAAGCACGATCTGCACAGTATTTTTTACCATTTGTTATCTTCTATAAAAGTGTAAAAAAGATGAAATTGTTAAGATGGGTTTAGTCTTTATGTTAAAAAAAAAGTCCCAAAATAAAGAATTCTGGGAAAAAGATGGATTCTTATTATAATAAAAGATGAATTCTTATGCCATTCTTTGGTTGTGTTTAACTGTCATGGCTGTTTTTGCCCCACAGTTTCTTGGGTTTCTTTTCTATCGACTTAACACAACAAGTTTATATATAGAGAGAGAGATATGATCATGCGAGAAGTTAAATATTTTGCGAGAAGGCGAGAAATGTGATATCCATGAATAACAGTTATTATTCATCATGAATATCTGTAAAGATTAAAGACATTCATCATGAATATTTATCAGGTTATTCATCAGGAATATTATACAAAATATGTGGTTTGGTATAACAATATTATGAAGTAACCCACTGAGAGGTCGTTTAAGGCCCCTAAAAACCTGTAGCCTATAGACTCAAGCGACGAGCTCGGTGAAAAACAGCAGCCCCTTCTTTAAATTCCAAAGATGCTCTTGCTGTTAAAGATTATTTTACCCTAAGGTTTCTCGCGGTCAGGCAAGCGTGGAGCAAGAAAAGGTATGCGCAGGCGCAGTAGTAGGTAGTTCAAAAGCGAACAAGTAAAACACCAGCTCTTGACTGGCCAACCCCTTTTTGGGGCCTCCTGAAGTACTTGTTCAACCAATGCCGAGCAAGGAGCTGAGAAAACAAAGTGGGCTGTGGTGATGTCAGAATTTGCACCTGAGTTCTTAAAATATTTAAAGTTCCTAAATGAACTTTACCTTTTAATACATAAACATGTATGTTTATATTATTACTTAATGGTATTGAACAATTTATATTTATATAAAATAGGAAATTGATATATAAATATATAAATCTTTCAAATAGTATCAAACCTAAAGTCAAAAAAATTTAGATATCAACAAAAAAAATGCGTAAGAGATGTGTCGTTGTCGTCACGTCACGTCTTTTAGAGTAGTGCTTAATGGACGATGAGAATATGTTCCTCTTGATAATTAAAATATTCTTTTCATTAATTCCTTGTGATACCCTATATGATGTACAACATGGAATTTTTCCTCATGATACTTTTCGACATTTTTAATTACTTTCAGTTGAATATCAATCTAAATTCTATGTTAGAGGCTAAGAGCTCAAACAATAAGAAATAATATAGTAACATGTTATCCTAACTATACCATATGTACTAGAAAATGCACAAAAAAGTCCGAGTCTAGCATGAAAAAGCCCGAGCCTAGTGAATTCGAAGCCCCGTCCAAGCCTCAAAGCTCTATCAAGCCGAAATTCTATGGCAGCGGAAAAAACCCGGTTCGGAAAAGTCTGGTTAAACCCAATCAAAAGTTTTTTCAACCCCAAAGCCCGGTCCAACCCTAAAAAAGTCTGAGCCTTTTTTTCTCACTGAAAACGGGCTTGGAAGGCTCAAGTCTGAAAAAGTCCAAACCTTGTGTATCTCTAATCTGTATTGCGAGACTCTATATCCTATCGAAATAGCATTTTGCCTAAACTCCGTGAATCTTTATCTTTATATATATAAAAGGAAAAATGAAGAGTGATGAGGTGGCACCATGAGAAACATTCCTTGGTATTTATCTAATTTTCTAAAATTTTGATTTATTTTTAAATAATAGCCATTCATTAAATGTCTATCATTAATTATTAAAACTTTTCATTTTTCATTTTAAAATATATAAAAATCATTAAAAAAAACTTTATTTTTATTTTTATTTAACTTTCACTTTTAAATTTTAAAATCCAATTAATATATGTATTGAACTTTAAAATTTTCATAAAATATAAAAAACCAATATTTTGTATAGGGTTTAGGGATATAAGCAATAACATGCGTTATATTAGAGATATATCGGTTGTTATAAGCAATACCTAATCATGGTTGGCGAAAAACCGAATAACTTCAATTTTGTTGTAGGATAAGTGTGTCATCGTTTAAAAGATGTGACGATAAAGATAGAGATATAGATATTGATAAACATATCAGAGTGAGATTAGAACTGAAATATCTTGTGGTTATCTACTTGTATCTCATCCCTATTTAAAGGGTTCATGATTAATGAGAATTACATATTTTTCTCTCTTTATTATATTGTTCTTCTATATTGTTTTCCCTTTAACACGTTATCAACACGTACACTCAATTAGCTCACCAATAGATTTTCGATCTTCCAACTTCATCAATCAATCTCCAATAGTTCAACAATTCAAGTAACATCTCATATTCTCATATTTATCGATTAATGTGGATTATTGAATTAAGATATCCTCTTTAGTGAGGTTTCGTTTGCTTTTGGATTTCAAGTTTATTGCTTTCAACCATATTTTTTTATTTGATTTGGATTCTTATTTTTTACTCTTTAGGATTGGTCTAGATTTTTAGTTCTAGATTTTTTTTTCATCAAAACCAAGCTTGAATCTTTAAAAGGTAGACGATAATTGAGATCTTCTTCATGTGAAAATAAAATATTACTCGTATCTATATATATATATATATATATATATATACATATATATATTAAAGCAAAACCTAAGGACAATGACGTGGCATGTTGATAGACTAGGAATTGCATAAAGAAATTTTCTTAGATTTTTGATTTTTCTAAACATGTTAATAAGTTAAAGACATAAAAGCCCCTATATGAAAATTATGTACTTGATTATGAGTTGGTTATATTGGTCATTTTGCATAGGGTTAACCTCCAAACTCTTCATATACTCCTAAGATGCTTTGGCTTCCTCCTTTCCGTTGTTGGATGCTTCAATATGCATGTATTCCTTCTCTTTCTCTCTATCTCCATCATACATCCTTATTTTTCCATCTCCATCATTGTTAAGACTTGAAATTGGAGAAACAACAACCATGGTTTTAACCATTATAATCTCTATTATCTTTTTGCTCAATTTGTCTCATGAAAATTGTTGTCATTGAGATTAAAAATAAAAACTCAAGAGACGCCTCATTTGCCCCTTTTTTTAATCTATTTTGTTTCTCCATAACTAACAAAGCTTTACCCTCAATATGTTTGCTGTTAGGATTTTTTCATTCCGTAATTTCAAAAGCGACAAAAGAGGAAGAGGAGGACGTCGTAGTCGTAAGTCTCAAAAGGTATTTTTACAGTTTGTTGACCTAGAGTTTTTTTAATACTATCCTCTACATCTTTTGGGTTTTCATACTTCTAATTCACCTTTCTCATAGTCATAAAAGTTCAAATCAATACCTTATGTGGGTATTGATTTCAATAGGATCTGTTATTTGTGTTTTTGTTTCGTAGATATTTCAGTCTACATTTTGGTACAGTTCAAATATGTTAGGATTGAATATATAAATTTATTGACAGTTAACACATATTTCCTCACATGCCATGACTTTTGTTATGGATTTCTTTATTTATGTCTTTACATTTTGGTATAGTTCAAATATGTTAGGATTGAATATATAAATTTATTGATAGTTAACATATATTTTCTCACATGCCATGACTTTTGTTATGGATTTCTTTACTTATGTCTTTACATTTTGGTATAGTTCAAATATGTTAGGATTGAATATATAAATTTTTTGATAGTTAACATATATTTTCTCACATGCCATGACTTTTGTTATGGATTTATTTACTTATATCTTCTATGATTTTTACAGGTTTAACTTCTAATAGTTTAATTTAGGCTCGACCATGAATCATGGTGACATGATTATGGTCTTTTCTCATCATCGTTTCACGTGCGTACATCCTATAAAACATCACCAACCCAATTTGCTAAACTCAAATACTTATTTATGCTACATAAAAAAAAGACCGTTATCATTAATTTATTTATCATGTCCATTTCATTATAACAATCATTTAATTATGTTATAAACATAAATTAATGTTAGCATTAACAATCATTTATTATATTACACTCATGATTATTTTCAATAATCAATTATCTTATCATCAATATTGAAGAGTCATTTATTAACATTTAGTCCACTTATTTATGTTGCATAAAAAAATGACTGTTACCATTAATTAGTATGTTCATAACACTTATTTGTCATTATGTATTAATGTTATATAAAAAAATAACATAATTGAAATATCAATATGTTATATTTTATTTTATTTAACAGGTCAATTTCTTTATAACCTATCATTATATAGTTATGTTATCATTAACAATTATTTATAATTTCATTTTTTTCTATGATGATTTCTATTGCATTTGTATCGTCACTTAAATATGATATGATATGATATGATATATATATATATACACACACATACACATACACATAACAATCATTTTATATTTATACATTTCACTTCATTTATCACGTCACATTTATTATAACTTATCATTTTTTATAGAGTTATGTTATATAAATAAATTATCGTTATCATTAACAATATCTTATGTATTTTTAGATAACTTTATCTTACTAAATGATAATAATCGTATTTTTCTATGTTGATTTCTCTTGCATCTATGTGTGTGTATATATAATAACATATATATATATATATATATATATATATATATATATATATATCGAAAGGAACATTGTTTCAGTTTATTTAATCAAAAAATTTGACTGTTTTGATGCAGTAATGTGATGGTAATTTTGTATGTGTTCATATTAGAGTGTTGAATCATGTGAACTGATCCTAAAATACTACTAAAAGTCAAAAAGGCATCCAGTATGTTATGCCTGTTGTGAGTGTCACTTTATAAGAATGATTTTTTTTGTTATTGATACAACTTCTATGCACGGTAATTTCGGTGAAAGAGGCTCACATAACAAGCCCACCTTTGATGCAATCATCACCATCGATAGGATAGTCCGGAAATAGAGCATACCAATTATGGTCCGGAACTGGTACAATGGTTTAATACAATAAGCTCGGGGATAAAGTTGAAGAAGAGATGGCATCAGAACTTGAAGAAGAAAGAAGAGTTGGTTTTAGAAAGTAGATTTCCGACGTGGATGGATTGACTTTTGATGCAAGCGATTATAAGGTTGCTAAAGAAATATATTATCAATTTGTTATGCATAACGACCCACTAATGTTTTGTGAATGAAGCTTTTACAACTACTTTCACTTTTATGGGTTTTTATCTATGTATGTTCTTAGTCTTCTTTAGGGTTATGTATGTGTTCTTAGTTTTTTTTAGGGTCTTTAATTTTGTTGTCTGTTTTCTACATTTTTTTACTCCTGTTACATACTTGATCAAATTTACGTTCTTTTATAATTTGTCATTATCGATTACGTTATGTTTGACACATGAAGAAAAAGAGCATGGGTTAAATAAGGATATTTGTAGAAATATTATTTACCACAACTTTTAGCAACATCTATACTTACCACATTTGACTAAAGGTAGCATTCTGTGATATTTCTTTGTAAAAAGAAGTTCGTCACCGCGCAACGCGCGGTGTCACGCACTAGTATATATAAAAGTAAATCTTGGTGATGGTGACGTGTCCTCTTCATATTTGAGGATTCCAAATTCTCTGCTCTCTCAATTTTTTGGGATTTTTTTTTCATTTTTTCCATCTTCTCATCTCCAACAAACGTTCCATCTTCTCATCCCGACGCTCCTTTTCTCTTCTCCAACCTGTTCGGTACTTCTTTTCTTTTATTTTGTTGAAATCTTCATCTTTACTCATTTTGTTTGTGCTCCTTCCAGGGATGATGCTTTAGGTTTATGGTGACTCGGGGGTGGATATATGGATCAAGTCCCCACACAGTTTAGGGAAGGAAACTTGAACGATTTCTTTGATGAATTGAAACCCTAAATTTCCTGGTAAGTTTTTGTATTTTGTTCATGTTCATAGTTTTTTGGGTAGATGGTCTAAATTTCTTGATCAATTGAAACCCTAAATGACCTTATCTTATATTGAATAGAATTAAGTCATTTATTCCTTTTTCTATTTCTCAGTCTCCAATTTTATTTTATCTTCATCTCAAGTTATAGTTTTCTCTTCCTGATTGAACTTCCTCTCTACCCTAGAACTTTTACTCATGTTGGGATTTTAATAAAAAAAATTTGCAGGCACTGCACAAAGAATCGTGTTCTTTGTTTTGGTTTTCAATTTTTCCACACTAACATGTTGAAGATAAGTTGATATTAGCATGGAGTTTGGGAGAAATTCCTTAACAATCTCTTATTTACGTGAAACATGGAAAAGTCTATAGAAATTGCCATAAAATCCTAAATTGATTTCCAACATTACAAGACAAATCAAAGGAGTGTAATTAAGAAGGCAGAAGAATATTTAGGGGACGATTACCAAACCTTTACCCGGGTAATCATTTAACAAGTCACATTATCTTAACAGATGAATATGACAAGGACTAAAAATCTTATCTAGCAAGAACTAAGGGGTTGTTTACCTAAAAGCTTACCCGGTAAAAGTTACATTGCAATTTACTTAACCGGGTAAGATTTTAGTTTATTAAAACGTTGTCGTATGTAACTATTTGCCGGTAAGCACTTACCCGGTAAGAGTCACCTTGCAACTTACTTAACCAGGTAAGATTTTAGTTTATTAAAACGTTGTCCTATGTAACTATTTATCGATAAACACTTACCCGGTAAGAGTCACATTGCAACTTACTTAACCGGGTATTATTTTAGTTTATTAAAACGCTGTCATATATAACTATTTACCGGTAAGCACTTACCCGGTATGACTCACATTGCAACTTACTTAACCGGGTAAGATTTTAGTTTATTAAAACGTTGTCGTATGCAACTATTTACCGGTAAGCACTCACCCGGTAAGAGTCACATTGCAATTTACTTAACCGGGTAAGATTTTTGTTTATTAAAATGTTGTCGTATGCAACTATTTACCGGTAAGCACTTACCCGACAAGAGTCATCACCCTCACTTACCGGGTAAGGTTTTCGATCCTTATCATCACTCTTACAATGTAAGATTCTCGGCCCTTGCTATGTTCATCCGGTTGGGTAAATTACTTGGTTAGTACTTACCGGGTAAGCATAAGTAAACGGCCAGTAAGTGATGGCGAAGACTCTTACTATGGTTAACACTTACCGGTTGGAAAATAGTTTTCTTCCCTTGAGTATACTACGGTGCAACCTTTTCAATTTACCCTTGATATTTTTATTTTTGTGTTCATGCTACATAACTAGGCCATGACAAAAGGAAAGGTGCAGATTGGCACGAACTGGAGTAAGTAAAATGCATCCTGAATGAACACAGAAAAGTGGTTGCATTTTGGCATGCAAAATGGTATGGACTTCTAATAAGCATCATTCAAATACTTTAGAAAAAGGAACACCAAACAAAATGATACAGAACCATTGCTCAAAAAATAATGCTTAGGTTCCTCAAGTGCTATTATGTATCAATCCATGGTATATCCATTATTCGTCTATCATCCCGGATTTATGGGGCCGTTTACTTAAACGCTTATCTGGTAAGTGCTTACCGGCTCATTAAGTATATTGGATGAACATGACAATGCTTGAGAATCTTACCCTGTAAGAGAGATGAAAATGACAAAGAGTCTTAGTGACAACTTTTACCCGGTAAACGCTTACCGAATAAAAATGTTGCATAGAATGCCATTTTAATGGACTAAAATCTTACCCCGTAAGTTAAGTTAAAGTGTTAACAATTACCGGTAAGCACTTACCAAGTAAGCGTTGTGTAAACGACCCCTATGTATCATTAAGTGGACTCTTTTTGGTTTTCTATTTCAAATATTATTTTTTAATAGGTCCCCAAGGTTCTTTGTCCTATCCTGATGAAAAGTGGGTAAATTGTGTTATAGACTTATAGGAAAAAGACTTGGTTTGACATCAGGACCTAGACACAAGCAACAAAGGATTGAGAAAATGCTCTTAGTATTTTCTTTAGAGATGGAAGGAGAAAGGTGGAAAGACAACCATTTATAAAGGAAATGGAGGATACTGGAAAATGTAAAGGTCGGTTTCAACAGATCTCCTAGACGCGAGGATACTGGAAAATGTAAAGGCCGGTTTCAACAGACCTCCTGGACGCTTCATTTTATCCTCTTGAAAGGTTCTTGAACAAAGCCTTAACGTACTTTTTATAGAACTTTAAATCTTGCATCTCATGACCATCATCCAGTCCTTCAACATTTATGTTAAGAATAAATTATCTACACATCCCAAACTGATTTGTTTTTAAATTTACAAATCCTGGTAGTCCTTCATTTTTTTACTTCTGTTGCGATTTTAGGCTTTTTTGAATTATGTCTTCTACAGTTTTTATAGGTTTCATGGTTTGCTTTTTTCATCCCTGGACTTTTTTTTTTGCATATTAGAGGGAGACACAAATAGCTTCTTAGTTTGTACAACAACTCACAGATAACAGAGGTTTTATCGGATCTTATGGCAGCCATATATAGAAATAAGGTGAGTGTTTAATCTTAATTTAATTGATTTTTGTCTGAAATTTGATGAGTTGGGCAACTAACAACAGTGACAGACTAAAACCATTGGGTTTTAAAGCTATTGACAACAATTGTGAAGGACGACAGTGAAAATTTTATAGTACAGGGAAAGAATAGATTGTTTCTTGGGTTTTACAACAACCTCCACAATAGGTAATGATTTCTCGATTTGGACATTGATTCATAAATGTTGGAAATGTTTTATAGCTTGAGTTGTGATTTCAAAGTATATTTTCTTTGTCTTTTTGTTTCCCCAGTTAAAAGTATATCTCTAATTAGCTATTTCAATTTACATTTTAGTCTGGTTCAAGACAATTAATCTGTTCGAGTTTGATATTGTCTTTACTCTTTGGATAACATAAAGATGGTTTCTATTTTCATTTTTAAAGCTTGAATTGTCGATTTTCGTCCCGGTTATTGACATTAGATAGTTTTGTCAACCTTCATATATGACCTACTAAAGGCCTTCTAGAACACGGTACTAGGCCCCTTAAATGACCACTGAGTGTGTTCTTATATACCATTGTTATCCTTGACCGGAACACAAACCCATATTAGAACCACGTTGTCAATTAGAGGCACTATTCTTTGTTTTGACTGTTTGACCTGTACACAAAAACACAAGTCCAAATAATTAGGAAACAAATAGGTTAAAAAAGAGTAAGAACAATATTACTTTAATGATATAGGTTGATATTTAACAACATTCTTGGAATATTGTGTTGGTCCCGAAGGTGCTTAACAAGTTTGTAGAAGGGGGGGGGGGTTGAATACAAACACAGAAATTAAAGTTTAATAAATTGTTTATTGATAAATCAAAATACAATTTACAAGTTTGTTGCGGAATAAGATTAAGACAGACTCAATCTAAACAAACTTAAGAAACACTAAGATGGTTGCACAAGAAATTCAGAGAATGGGGGATTTTTAGAGAGAGAGAAAACAAGGGTTTCTATCTTTGGAGTTCAAGGATTGAGCACACCTTCAGATGAAGGAGTGAGCTTCCTATTTATACCCTATGCATTAAATGCATGGCAGGGTACTTTACACGTGGCATTCATAGATTGGCTTTGGTAGTCTCACTTTTGGAGACATGCTTTTGGCCACTTTATGAACAGTGTAGTTGACAGAGTTGGTGTACGATTTGTGGCAGAGACTTGTCCGTTCTGACACATCGTACTGGTTGTGCAAGGTAAGACAAAAGAAAACTTGAGGCATAAGCTTTGTGATCGTTGATCGCTGAGTATCTCTTCTTCCAGAGATAAAGTTCAGCTATCGCTGAAGCTTTTCCTCAGGCTTCTTCGCGTAAGTAGATTTGTCTGGTCTTCGCTGATATCCGCATCAGGTCACTAGTAGACTTATCTATTGTTCAGTGGCTTCGTCTTCGATTCAGCTATGAACTATGTTGACGCGAGACTTGTCTTCAGGGATTACGTTAACTGTGTTACATAGGAAACGATCAGTGATGACTGAACAGACTCAGTTTGATCGCTGAAAGTGAAACACTAATACATATTAAATGTTTACAGAAAGGTCATCAGCGATAACTGAACAGACTCAGTCTGATCGCTGATGATGAAACACTAATACATATAATAACGTAATTTTCACTAAGTATAAAAGAGGGTCGTTATCAAATCACTGAGAGAGTTTGGATCAACAATCTCCCCCTATTTGATAATGACAAAGTAACAAAAGAAAATTACTTTTTAATTCAAAATATAGGAATAAAAAGGACTCATAGAATGCATGTCCCAATTACTATTTTGAGGGATCTTTTACAGTACTGATAGGGTTAAGTACATCACTGCAATTTTCATTTAATTCAGGGATAGAATTACAAGATATGAAAATCATAAGTACAAGTGACTAACTAACTACTGTAAGTATAACTAACAGATTGCAGATAGGAAAACTAATCTATCAGCTATAAGAAGATTTGGGAGGATTGATCATATACTCAGGTATTTCTTCTCCTTTCTGTCTTCGTTCCAAAGATTCTTGACTGATAATTTCTTTAATTTTTTCAGCAGCAGGGAAGAAGTCACACCATAAGCATAAGAGATCCTTGAGATGATTCAGAGGACAGATAGGAATCTCAGAGATTCTTTGAAATCTGAGTTCCTCATCATCATCTCTGAAGAATATTCCATAAGGCTTGTCGATTACTTGACCAGCTTGGAAGGGACCACCAGGAGGCAGAGATAAGTCCAGAACTGAAAGATCAGGAGGAGGACCAAACAGTGCATCTCTTGAAAATTTGATAGAAGTTTCATTCCTGATGATGGCGACATCTTCAGAGGAGGAGGACCCAATTTTTTTCTTGAGTTTCAAAGATTTGGGAGGAAGAGGAGATGGCAGCTTTAGTACAGAAACGACTCTATTTATGAGGGCTTCAAGGAGTCCTTCAACGTAGCCTCTGTATGTAGATTTGGATTTCTTCAGCGCATCCCAGAACTCTAACCATTCCGTAAATCCGAAGCTTTCAAGTTTTGATACGTACATTGCTTTTTGGGTTCCATCCTCTCTGGTAATCTCCATGGTCACTGAGAGTTGATCTTTCTTCTTGCGACCAGAGATAGTCACGGCTGATATTGGAAGAAGATCAGAACGATAATCCATCTTTTGTTTGCACCATTCGATAGACTTATCGTTGATCTCTTGTTCTTTGAAGCGTTCCTCTTCAATTTCTTTCAGTAGTGCTGCTTGAACTTCCACAGGTTTGCTTTTTAGATTTTTGTCCCTAACTTGAGAGGATTGAATCTTTAAAGCGAGTTGGGCATCTCGTTTGCATTCAGCGATCAGCTTCTCAGCTTTGGCAGATTCTTCTCTTTCAGCTTCAGTAAGGAAGTCGAGCTCTGTGGATATTTGAAGAGGGATTTTCAGCCGTTGACTTTCTAGTTGAGCGATCATTTCAACTCTTTTCTTCACCACTTCCTCTGACCAATGAGATGGTCGAGAGGGCCTTCCTGGATGGACCAGGGAATCTTCTTCTTCTTCATCAATCTCAGTGATAGAGATTGGGATTATTTCTTCAGCGATAGTCGCTGGTATTATTTGTAGTTCAGAACCCTTAAGCAGGGGTGAGAACTGTCTGGTTAGAAAAAGAAGGAAAGAAGGGATAAGTGTATTTTTAGAACGAGAGAGATAAAGGCTAGAAAGACATAGGGGTTTGGAAAGAGTAGAAAAGTGGTACAATTGAAAGACATACCTGAGAAGGATGCTCCCCCTCAGATTGTGATCCAGTCCTCAAGCATTCTTCAACGATTGGTTGCTTGTCTTTGCTTTGCGAAGGAACACTTGAAGATGTATCACCTCTCACCCCTGTTTTGACAACCTCTTGCGAAGTTGTCCCTGATACGACGTTCGGCTTAGAGAACCACATAGATTGGTCTTCATCGTCGTCGTCGTCATCGGAGGGCTGATCCTTTTCTTGATCAACAAGATCTAGATCATCTTCCTCTTCATCGTCTTCTTCCTCATCCTCTTCAAAGAGAATGGAGTGAATCGATGAGGATTCTTTTGCCTTCTCCCCCTCAGATTGAGAGGGAGGTTCCTTAGCTTCCCCAGCAGCAATAGAGGTTTCTTCAGTTTTCTCCCCCACTTTGTCATTATCAGCGGTAGGGGATTGTTCAGCTGCTGGAGTAGCTGTTGAAGCTTTTAGCACTTGAACGTCAGCCTCCAGACGCTTAAATCGGTCTTCAACCGCAGGTATGTCGCATGTGGCATCATGAATGAATTCCACAGCGATGTTGAGGTTGGTACGATCATCTTCAGTGAAGGAGGGAGGCAGCGCTGGAGCTGGTTCATTCACTTTCTGTAGAACTTGCTGAAGAAGGGACGTGCAGAGGTCAACCTTGGAAGAGAGACCCTGAACTTCAGCTGTAAGAGACTCAAATCGTCCTTGAAAGAGTCGAGAGGACTCTCTGAGTTGGACGACTTGTTCTTCAAGAGCTGAAAGTTGAGAGTTCTCAGCTTTAGATGAGCAAGTGGCGGTCAACTTCTTCAGCTCCTCACCAGCCTGATTGACGGCGTTGGTGGTTTCATTGATGGTGTTGGTGAGAGCATCCACCTTTTCTCCTAGACTGTTGACATGCGTGTCAACAGTCGCCAAGCTAGGACCTGAAAATGATGTTAGTTCAGATATGGGCTTATTTGGAGAGGGGGGGAGAGAAGTGTTTAGGAGTATAGGTGTACCTGACGTATCAAACATTTTGTAGAACTGCATAGATTCCTCAAAAGTTTGATGCTCAGGTCCTATAGGGAAAGAAGAGGTGGCAGGTTCAGAGACCAAATGAGGAGAGAAGGGAAGAGTTTTGGGGATAGAAGTAGGGATGGGGTTAATCTCAGGGAATGAGATAGTAGGTGGGGTTACTGAGGATGTGACAGCGAGTGAGATCGCTGACACGGCAGTATGAGTGACTGCTGAAGTTGTGGAGGAAAGACCCACAAAAGCATCTAAGGTAGCTTGTTGAGAAGCTCCCTCAGGTATAGTACTAGAAGGTGTACTTTCCTTAGTCTTTTTGGCCTTTTTGGAAGGACCAATTGGACTAGCTGATGGTCTTTTAGAAGTAGTGGTAGCGACAGGGATAGCAGACGAAGGAACCGTCTGCGTGGTCGCTGAAGATGAAGAAGAATGGAGAGAGAGACGAGAGCGAAGGAGAGAGATACTTACCTCGTCGGCGAGTGGCTTGACCTCCAGTGATCGTTGACCAACCCTGGCAAAGGTGCCATCATCTTTGGTGGGATAGGTGTTGGGATAGAGGAACTTGATGTACGTACATATGAAACGTACGTACGAGATCTTGGGATCTCGTTCAGGCTTCTCTAATCTCGACCTCAGATCTTCAAAGATGGCTGTGGCGTAGTCAAAGTTTTGACCAGCGATAACGGAGTATGCCATCTGCAGTTGTGTTTTGCTGGCTTGATCCAGCGAACCACTCTTCCCACTCATGCACTGAATTATGTGCGAGAAGATAAAGTTCAGTTGTGATGGCATCTGAGCTTTAAGAATCTTGGTGAGCTTCTTGTTAGGAATAGACGATCTTGGTTTGTTTTCCCAACAATAGCCCATTGCGTCCAGGAAGAATATCAGCTCATCATCAGTGGGGAGTGCGTCGAATCCACTCTTTGGTTTGTCAGGGAATCTTAAAGATTTCCTGAGGCTAAGAGCGGTCATGCTCCCTGGCCCTAATTCCGTGCTGAACGAGATAGCAGGGACTCGTTCGCCTTTCCTGTTTGTAAGTTCAGTTGCATCAGCAGTGAACCAGAACTGCTGAAGTAGAGTCTTGGAGGGCTTAGGATCCACAGTGATCGCGTAAGCTATGCATGACTGCTTGAGGAATTCAGCAGCTTCCACCAGATGTGGGTATTTGTCAGCTTTGAAGTCGAGTCTGGCCAAATGATTACATTTAGTAATCTCAACTTCAGTGAGAGCGAATCGTACATGCTTGGAAGCAACGATTGAAGACTGTGTCATTTCTGTTATGGAAAGAGGCATAATAGAAGAAATGATTTAGATTAAAAATAATATGATTACCAGTTTCCATAGAAGAAGGGAAACTGGAAAATTATCAAGTTATTTTTAAGAGAAAAAATAGTGTTCTGGGTAGAAAGAATGAAGAACACTTTAAAACCAAAAGGTTTTTATTTAAAAACATAAAATCAGAAGGAATGATCTTTAGTTTTAAAAAAACGTTTTATAAAATCCATAGAAAGCGAGTAGGATTTTAAAAGAATAAAAAGCATATGAACAAAGCATATAAACATGAAATAAACCTGTGTATCTTGAAGAAAAAGAGTTGCAGATTCAATATTCTGGGTTTACTTGCTTGAGTGTTCTTGAGAGAATGTTTCTTGCTTTGAAAGTTTTGAAAGCGTAAACCGTATAAAGGAGAGAAGAATTCCTTTTATACGAAGAGAGAGAAGAGAGATAAGAGAGAGAATGAAGCGGGAAAAGAAATCATCATGACATTGACACGTTCCACGAAGTTGATTGGATAGGAGGGCAACGGACGAACGTGTCAGAAAAGGCATGTCGTGGATTGTCGGTTCAAATGACGTCATAGAGGAGAGAGACTGTTCATTTGTCCGTTCAAATGATCACTGAAGAAAAGTCAGTGATAGATTTTCCTTTTTAAAAGTATCCCTGATTGTAAAGATAGGGATAGATTTTCCTTTTAAAAGATCACTGATTGGAAATATCAGTGATTAATGTATTTTTCAAAAAAAAGCTTTTAATCATTTGAAGAAAGTTCAGTGATTAAAGTTTATATTTTGAAGAAAAACATCTTTGAGGGAGAGAGAACATACCTGAGAGTCAGAATGTTTATCAGAGAGAATGATGAGGGGAACTTTTGATTACTGACACAATACATGAACGCTGAAGAATTATTCTTCGAGGTTCAGCATTCCAAGCTCACTGATGAGAAAGTTGAACCTTGTCTCATCAAGAGGTTTGGTGAAAATATCAGCAAGCTGAAAGTCAGTAGGGATAAAGTGAAGTTCAATATCACCATTCATCACATGATCTCTGATAAAATGATATCTGATCTCTATGTGTTTTGTCTTTGAATGTAGCACTGGATTATTTGCTATAGCGATAGCACTAGTGCTGTCGCAATAGATAGGAATCTTTGACAGCTGAAGGTCATAATCTAATAGTTGATTTCTCATCCATAGGATTTGTGAACAACAGCTTCCAGCGGCTACGTATTCAGCTTCAGCTGTGGAAGTGGACACAGAATTTTGCTTCTTGCTTGTCCAGCTTACTAGCTTTCCTCCCAAGAGTTGACATCCACCAGTGGTACTTTTTCTGTCAAGTTTACAGCCTGCAAAATCACTATCAGAATAACCAGTTAGATCGAACCCTGAGTCTTTGGGATACCAAAGACCGAGGTTAGGAGTTCCTTTCAGATATCTGAAAATTCGCTTTACAGCGATCAGATGGGATTCCTTGGGTTCAGATTGATAGCGTGCACATAAACAAGTAGAGTACATGATGTCAGGTCGGCTTGCTGTAAGATACAACAATGAGCCTATCATTCCTCTATAGGCAGTGACATTAACAGGTTTTCCAGATGGATCCTTGTTAAGTGTCAGTGGTGGTGCCATAGGAGTTTTCATCGCTGAAGTTTGTGTTAAATCAAACTTCTTCAGCATGTCTTTAACATACTTACCTTGGCAGATAAAAGTACCTTTGTCAGATTGTTTAATCTGAAGACCAAGAAAATATGTCAGCTCACCCATCATACTCATTTTATATTCTTTCTTCATTCTTTCAGCGAAGCGAGTACATAGAGATGGGTTAGTAGAACCAAATATTATGTCATCGACATATATTTGTACAAGAATTATATGACCTTTTATCTTCCTGAAAAATAACGTATTATCAATCTTGCCACGTTCAAAATTTTCAGAGATAAGAAAAGATGAGAGAGTGTCATACCAAGCACGAGGGGCTTGTTTTAAACCATAGAGAGCCTTATCCAATTTATAAACATAATTTGGATGCTTAGGGTCATAGAACCCTGGTGGTTGTTCTACATAAACTTCTTCATTCAGTTTTCCATTCAGAAAAGCTGATTTTACGTCCATTTGATAAACGATGAAGTCTTTATAGACTGCATAAGCTAAGAATAGTCGAATTGCTTCGAGCCTGGCCACAGGGGCAAAGGTTTCATCATAGTCTATGCCTTCCTCTTGTCTGTATCCCTGAGCAACAAGTCGAGCCTTGTTGCGGGTTACAATTCCATGTTCATCTAACTTGTTTCTAAACACCCATTTGGTGCCTATTACAGTTTTATCAGATGGTCTAGGAACGAGATTCCAAACTTTGTTTCGAGAGAATTCAGTCAGCTCTTCTTGCATAGCGCTGACCCAGTTTGGATCTCTGAGGGCATCATCAGTCTTCTTTGGTTCAATTAAGGAGAGAAAGTTTACAAAGAGACAGATATTACCTGAGCTTCGTCGTGTCTGAATACCTGCATCTGGATTACCAAGAATTTGATCTATGGGGTGATCTCTGGTCCATCTCTGAGCAGGAGCAAGATTGCTTATTTCAGCGATAGGATCAACAATAGGAGCAGTCACTGATGAAGATGCTTGAGGTTCATCAGCTAGTAATTGTTGAACATTAGATACACCAATACTTTCAGAAGGGTTTTCAGACGTAGATGGATTTGATGGTAGAAGTGTGTGTAGAGGTTCAGCTGAAATCCATGAGTTGGATTCAGCGGTGGGAGGTATGATACTTGGTTCTTCATCAGCAGCTGGAGTTTCAGTGTGTTGTTGGTTTGAGAAGAAAGGTTCAGTTCCTTTATAGTGAGAGATCATCCAAGTATTCAGTTCTTCATTGTCAGCGATTGGTTTAGAGTTCGCTGAGCGCGTTTCATCAAACGTGACATGAATGGTTTCTTCTACGGTTTGTCTTCTTTTGTTGAAAACTCTGTAGGCTTTTGAGATGGAGGAATATCCTAAAAATATTCCATCATCGGCTTTTGGGTCGAACTTTCCAAGTTGATCTTTGTTGTTTAAGATAAAGCACTGACAACCAAAGATATGAAGAAAACTGATAGAAGGCTTCCTTCCAAGAAAGAGTTCATAAGCTGTCTTCCCAAATCGCTTTATTATCAGCGATCTGTTTTGAGTAAAACATGCAGTGTTTACAGCTTCTGCCCAAAATTGAGTAGGGAGGTGAGAATCGCTGAGCATTGATCTAGCAGCTTCTATGATCGTTCTGTTTCTTCTTTCAGCGACTCCATTTTGCTGAGGTGTTCTTACTGAAGAGAAGTTGTGAGAGATTCCCTTGTTCTCAAAGAAATTGTTCAGGGAACTGTTTTTGAATTCAGTTCCATGATCACTCCTTATTGATCGAACAGTAAGATTATTCAGCACTTCCATCTTTTTGACAAAAGATATTAGTTCTTCTGGAGTATCATTCTTGCAGCGAAGAAAAATAACCCAGGTGTAGCGAGAATATTCATCTACAATGACAAGCGTATATTTCTTTCCAGCTATTGATTGGATATTGACAGGGCCAAATAGATCCATATGCAAGAGCTGAAGAGGACTTGTTACTGAGGAAACTTGTTTCGACTTGAAACTAGCTCTTGTTTGTTTTCCTTTTTCACATGCTGAGCAGAGAGATTCTTTAGCATATGAGTGCTGAGGAAGACCAGAAACCAGTTCCTTAGATGAGAGAGAATTCAGGGTTTTGAAGTTTAGATGAGAGAGCCTTTTATGCCATAGCCAGTTGACATCAGAAGAGGCCTTAGAGAGAAAACATAAGTTATCAGTGATAGTAGAGTCCATATCTATTACATAGACATTTTCTCTTCTATAACCACTGAGAGCAAGTTTTCCTTTTTCATCTACCACTGAACATGCTTTCTTAGAAAAGCGAACTTCGTAGTCTTTGTCACATAGCTGACTGATGCTTAGAAGATTGTGCTTCAGTCCATCTACATAAGCGACTCTTCGAAAGGTAGTTGTCCCATTGCTGAGGACACCAAACCCACGGGTAAATCCTTTTCCATTTCCACCAAAGGTTACAGAGGGACCTTTCTCTTCCTTGTATTCAGTGAGCAGGTCTCTTTGTCCAGTCATATGACGAGAACATCCGCTATCGAGATACCAGATGCCCTTTGATCCCTGCATACATAAGGAAGATTAAGCTTTGTTTGGTACCCACTTTTCAATGGGTCCTTCAGAGTTAGTGGATAAGGAAGATTCAGCTTCAGTGGTAATCTTCACTTTGGTTAATTTCTTAACCTTAGTGGTATTTTTCTTCACTTTGGCTGTTTTATCAGCTTCGGTGGTATTTGGACACTTGCTCGCAATATGGTCAGTGAATCCACAGTGATAACATTTTCTATATCTGATGGTGGATTTATAACCAAAAGGTTTTGAAAACTTAAGATGAGCAGGTCCAGCTCCAAGAATACCTTTAGCACGAGATCTGGGAGGAATTTTTATTTCTTCAGATTTCACGGGCTTTAGATCAACCTTCAGCTTTGGAGGACAGATATCAAAGATTTCTGTCACTGAGCTAAAAGGTTTATCCACTGAAGGTTTGGAGGGAACTTTCAGTTTGGTTTTCTTGGAAGCCTTCTGAGAGAGAATAGACTTTCCTTTATCTGCAGGCTTAGATTTTGCAGATATATCCTCAGGGTTGGGATTAGAAGAAGAACAGGGATAGAATTGATTATAAGAAGTGTCAAAGAAAGATGTGACAAAAGTTCCAAACTTAAGCGAGGAACTTTCTTCTTTAGGATCATCCTGTGGTGTCCAAAAACCAAGACCAGTTTTATCACTTTCAGGAGTTTGAGCATTTATTATCTCAGAGATCTTTGTTGATGATTTGCACCATTTTTCAACATGAGCCTTTTCTGCTTTTAGAGCAGCGATGGCTTGTTCGCGTTCAATGCTGATGATTTCATTTATAATGACTTGATCTTTTAGCTTTTCTTCTAAAAGATTTAGTTCACTGATCTTTTCATGACATTTCTCTAGCTCTTGTGTTAAATAAACATTTTTATTTTCAGCTTGAGTTTTGTCGTTTAGAGCATTATAAAGGTCAATCGTCAGCACATCAACAGCGCGACTTCTCTCAGCTTCAGGCAGAGAGGGATTTGTAGAGATGGATACCTGAGATGATATGTAGCTCATAGAAGGTTCAGATGGTTCTTCTACTTCTTCTTTAATCTCAGCCATGAGGCAAAGATTAGCGACTTCTTCTTCATCAGAAGATGATTCTTCTGATTCAGCCCAGTCATGTTCTTCAACGATGAGACCTTTACCTTTTTGCTGATAGCTTTTCAGCTTTTGATATTTGTTTTTCAGCTTATGGTATTTGTCATCACTGGATCTTCTTGAGGTAGAAGGTTTGAAGACCTTTTTAGACCTGCACTCACTAGCAAAATGTCCAATTTTTTCGCAGTTATAGCAAGTGGCTGTAGCCTTATCAACCGGAGTTGATTTTGGCTTTTCAGTAAGAGAGAGAGGTTTACTTCTTCGGAAGTTACTCTTTCTTGCAAATCTCTTAAAAGAGTTTGTCAAGAGTGCTAAGGACTCATTAAACTCTGAAAGATCAGGGTCTGATAAATCCTCAGATTCAGAATCTAACTCAGTGATGGTGAGAGTAGATCGCTGGGATGGAATTATCTCTGATGAGACTAAAGCAACAGCAGTGCTTTTGGAGTCTTTAGAATATTTTACAAGATTCTTCTTCAGGAGATTAGATTGCTCATAGTTGAGCAATATTCCATACAGAGTGCTTAGAGAGAGAGTATGTAAGTCCTTTGTCAGCTTAAGACATATTGAATAACTGTCCCAGCTTTCAGGAAGACTTTCCAAGAATTTTGTTAGGACCTCAGAATTAGAATAGGTCCTTCCAACAGTTCTTAGGTCAATGATCAGGCAGTTAAACCGCTGATGAATGTCAGAAAGAGATTCATTCTTACCAGCGATAAAACTTTCATACTGTCTTACCAAGTTAATCTTTCGGGTCTCTTGGATTTCAGTGGTGCCCTCATATTGAACACATATGGTTTCCCACATTTCTTTAGAAGTTTTTAGATGCATGATGGAATGGAAAACTTCATCAGGCAGAGCCATTGATATAATGGTCTTTGCTCTTGCATCTATGCCTACCTTCTTTTTATCTTCATCACTCCACTGTCTTATTTCCTTAACGACATATCGTTCAGGGACAGCTTCAGTGGTGGCAGTAGCAGGAACCGCAGCTATAATTCTAACAGGTTCATAGGGTCCGTTTTCTATATATTCAGGTATAGTAGGATCCGCACCTTCAAGAAATAGCATCATTCGATTTTTCCATAGAGAAAAGTTATCTCTGCTAAATCGAGGAGGTTTAGAAAGTGAACCATTATCATAGTAGTTTGTGTTTGTGTTTAGTGCCATTTTAGAATAGCAAGGAAGAGTATACAGCAAGATCTTGTTTATTAGATTAAACAAACCGCTCTGATACCACTTGTTGGTCCCGAAGGTGCTTAACAAGTTTGTAGAAGGGGGGGGGGGGTTGAATACAAACACAGAAATTAAAGTTTAATAAATTGTTTATTGATAAATCAAAATACAATTTACAAGTTTGTTGCGGAATAAGATTAAGACAGACTCAATCTAAACAAACTTAAGAAACACTAAGATGGTTGCACAAGAAATTCAGAGAATGGGGGATTTTTAGAGAGAGAGAAAACAAGGGTTTCTATCTTTGGAGTTCAAGGATTGAGCACACCTTCAGATGAAGGAGTGAGCTTCCTATTTATACCCTATGCATTAAATGCATGGCAGGGTACTTTACACGTGGCATTCATAGATTGGCTTTGGTAGTCTCACTTTTGGAGACATGCTTTTGGCCACTTTATGAACAGTGTAGTTGACAGAGTTGGTGTACGATTTGTGGCAGAGACTTGTCCGTTCTGACACATCGTACTGGTTGTGCAAGGTAAGACAAAAGAAAACTTGAGGCATAAGCTTTGTGATCGTTGATCGCTGAGTATCTCTTCTTCCAGAGATAAAGTTCAGCTATCGCTGAAGCTTTTCCTCAGGCTTCTTCGCGTAAGTAGATTTGTCTGGTCTTCGCTGATATCCGCATCAGGTCACTAGTAGACTTATCTATTGTTCAGTGGCTTCGTCTTCGATTCAGCTATGAACTATGTTGACGCGAGACTTGTCTTCAGGGATTACGTTAACTGTGTTACATAGGAAACGATCAGTGATGACTGAACAGACTCAGTTTGATCGCTGAAAGTGAAACACTAATACATATTAAATGTTTACAGAAAGGTCATCAGCGATAACTGAACAGACTCAGTCTGATCGCTGATGATGAAACACTAATACATATAATAACGTAATTTTCACTAAGTATAAAAGAGGGTCGTTATCAAATCACTGAGAGAGTTTGGATCAACATATTGACATCATGATGTTTCTTAAAGTAATACTGAGAAGGATGATAAAGCAGGTTGAGCATTACTCCAACCCAAAATAAATGCCTACAATTAAAAAGCAAACAGTTTTAGAAGTACATGATTATTACATTTTTTTAATTGACTAAATGACAATTGTACCCTTAAGGGAAAGGTGAAAATGCAGTTCTAGGCTCTGCTCCAACCAACGGTGTCAACTAAGACAACATGATCAACAACATTAATACTTTAGAATTCATATTGCCTTAAAATATTGGTTGTCTTATAACCATGTTCCATGTGTAACTGGGAAGAGATAGTCAAACTTAAGTGCATATTTCAACAAATTACAAAGCCTCCTTGAAAATAAATATGCTGGTGGGTGAATATGTTGATATGAATTCCATTTATACAAGCATCTTATCCCAATATTTAATCTATTTCTATTTCCTAATACCTAACATCACTTTAAAAGCTAGAAAAATGAAAACTTCCCCTCCTAAACTTTTTAAATGAAAACTGCCTGCAAATTAGATATTTCAAAATCTTTGTTTTAGTTAGCTTTTATTTAGTTGTTGCTTCTTCATTTACTAATTTTTTTGGCCTTTTGTTTTCAAAATATTTATGATTACAACAGGAGTGGTGAGTTGACTATCAACAAAAGTCAAGGCCAATCGTTAAAACATGTCGGTTTCTTTCTTCCAAAACAAGTACAATTACCTTTTTACTTCCTTTATGTTATCTTACATTTAAAAAATATTTGAAGTATATTATTTGTTTTATATTCTAAACATGACCATTGTTATATCTCGAGTAACATTATATTTGTCGATGATGAGATCGAGGTTATGACTTGGTCAAAAACATTAGGTATCATGAAGTTTTTGACAATATTGTTCCTTCGAATATTGAAACAGTAAATCCGATTACATTCATTTCATTACTGTATATATTTATCATCATTTGGATTAAATATTTTCAATTACATTATTTTCATTTACCGTTAAACCTCCCATTACATATAAACATACATATTATTTATTTAAATAACCACCACTAACCTTATACAATTGCAATTACAATAAAAAGTACAAAAAATGTTTATATAGATTCTTAACACACTCATATTTGTCATGTTATTTTTTGGTTTATGAAATTATATTTGGTAAAACAACACTTATTACATATTAATTTTTTGTATGTATAATAAAGTTGAAGAATTACTACTATGCATTGGCTAATTTGTTTAGAGTTGTACTTGCAGTGAGTAGACAGATCACCCATCATGTTGGACTATATTTTATACATTGATCTTTACCTTAAAAGATTATTCTTTTCTTATTTCTTGACACAATGTTTAATGCTACTTTCTGTCATGGTCAATGTCCACATTATATTTCATGTAATGCTCTACATACCCATGTCAATATTCTAGAATCGGGTAAACCGTACAACAACAAACGTTATATTTTCACAACATATCCAACTTCCCTATGTAATTTGAATCATAAGATTTCTTCACCGCGCAACGCGCGGTTCACACCTAGTATATATAAAAGTAAGATTCAAACATGATGATGTGGTACTCTAAGATTTGAGTATTTTATATTTCTTGAATGAAGGTTGATTTTTGTCTATCCCACATTGATGGAGAGATGAAAATTTGACAATTGATGTTAGGTATATGAAAAGAGGTTGAAATGTCTTTGTTTCATCATGGGTTGGATCCTCTTGGCTAATCCCTTAAACTTATGTTGTTGGTTCATGTCGGCTAACCCTCCAAACTCATGGGGTTGGTTTATTTTTGTCAACCCTCTTTGTGCAAAAATCTTTATATATATAAAAGTAAGATTCAAGGATGATGATGTGGCACTCTAAGATTTGAGTATTTTATATTTCTTGAATGAAGGTTGATTTTTGTCTGTCCCACATTGATGGAGAGATGAAAATTTGACAATTGATGTTAGGTATATGAAAAGAGGTTGAAATGTATTTGTTTCATCATGGGTTGGATCCTCTTGGCTAATCACTTAAACTTATGTTGTTGGTTCATGTCGGCTAACTTTTCAAACTCATGGGGTTGGGTTATTTTTGTCAACCCTCTTTGTGCAAAAATGTTAATATATATAGAAAAATATTCTTTATATATATATATATGAAAGTAAGATCTAAGGATGATGATGTAGCATTCTAAAATTTGAGTATTCTATATTTCTTGAATGGAGGTTGATTTTTGTCTATCCCACATTGATGGAGAGATGAAGATTTGACAATTGATGTTAGGTGTATGAAAGAAGGTTGAAATGTCTTTGTTTCATCTCATGGGTTGGATCCTCTTGGTTAATCACTTAAACTTGTGTTGTTGGTTCATGTCGGCTAACCCTCTAAACTCATGTGGTTGGTTTATTTTTGCCAACCCACTTTTTGCAAAAATGTTAATCTATATAGAAAAAATATTTATCTTTATATCTATTAAAGTAAAACCCATGTTTGATGAGGTGGCATCCTCTAGAGGCTAGGATCACCTTTATCTTTTTTTCTCATTGTTTCAAGTTTTTATAATGATAATTAAGTTAAAGACTTTTGTGCCTCTCAATGAACATTGTAGTTTTTTATAGCAACCCGACTATTTTCGTAATTTTGCCATCATTTTAATTAACTTTAATATCCCAACCATCCATATTCCTACAAGTCTTTTACTCTCCCCATCTCTTAAATCATCCATGTTTATAAGTCATTTACTCTTAATTTCTTCCTTTTACTCTTTATTTGATGTCACTTTGTACTTTAAAGATGCAAACATTAGCTTTTCTAACTTCTATTCATCGATCATAATCACCTCCAAGGGTAGAGTGGAGTTCTACTCTCATTTGCCCACGATGATAGGGTATTTTGAGGTTTTCTAGAGTGTATTGGGATGAATTAATTTTGTTTCTTGATCTATCAACTTCTATCCACAATTGGTATCAAATTTCGGTGAATAACTACTCATTTTCTCCAACCATACTTCGGAGGAAAACCAAAAAGTGTGCTTTGATTTGTTTTTTTTATATCATTTATACATAAAATTATTTTTTTTTCATTCAATTGTTAATATTAAAGTGTTGGGTATTACCGACTTTTCAAGTTGTCATCAATATCAATGTCATTGTTTACATGAGATTTATTCATAATTAGTTTGATATAGTTCTTACGCTAATTTCTTCTTCGAGTGATTTTTTCTTTGGTATTTAAAACCTTTTTTGGAGCCAGCATATAGCTTATTTAATCTTATAATTTTAAGCATTACATCAATTTAAATTATAACTTTAATGCTCTTTATTATTATAATTGTATTGAGATTAAAGAGGGGTGTTTTTACACTCTTAAATCTTAATGGACTATAACTTTTGATATCAATGTTTTACAAAGGGTTTCATCCCCTTTTACCAATCCCTTTTTTTCAACACAAAAAAAACTTTAGATATTAATGTTTTAACAAATGTAAACATATTGTTTTCTATAAGGTTCAATTTGATTACAGTATTTTATTTTCCATAATTCATATCGAAGATAATTTTGAATATAGAAGGTAGTTTTTTTAATCTCATGTGTTGAATTGTATCTTTTTTTATTAAGTTTCAATATATATAAACATCAACATATACTCTTTTGCTATTTATGATAACCTTTTCCAATTTTATATAAGCGTGGACATAAATGAACCATAACAAAAGTTTATTATGTTTCGAAAAGTATAAACTTAGGAAGGAAGAATTGGAGAATATATAGAGCATATTTAAGGATATGGTCATGGTGCAACTAAAAAAGCTTTAAACTTTGAAAATACACATAAAATTTTAAAATATTTATTTCATTTATAGTAAGTCTCTCGAAGGTGGGCTTCATGTACCAAATTTTCAAGTTAGTTTAGTTTACATAATATTCGACATGTCTAAATAGTACATGGCTTCATGTTAACACAGTGATGTAATTAGTGTAATATTGTATTTGTTAAACTGAAATACTCATTAACTGTTTTTAAGATAGAACTTTTATATATATCTAACCGGCCATCTAATGAATATATGAGAGAGTGCTTACAATTTTCTATTTTCTTCAGTTTTGAGTTATTTTTGAATTAAAATACAATATTCTTATCATATGACTTTGTTGAGTTTAATGTCTACAATAATTTGAGGATATAGGTAGAGAAATATAGAGTTGATTAAATTGAATTTGGTTATGATTGATGAAGAAGTAGGTTATTTCTCTTCGTATGCTTGATGTTTTTATAATTATGTACATACTTTGTCCATTCACATGTAATTAATTTAATTGTTCCATTATGTAGCAAATTCTAATGACATGTATTTACATGAATATCATTTCATTTAACTTTCACATTATATAATTAATTATCAATACTTATTACAAACATGTATTTGCTATGTGACATGCCATGTCGTGTGCTTAATGTTGACGAAGACACGGAAGACCCAAGATACTAATACTTACCACAAACCACAAAGCTTTTAGCAACATCATTCATTCTCATTTGACTCAAGATGACATTACTTAGGTGTCGTTTGTTTTTTAAGAGGTGTTGAAGTCTGAAGCCTGATTTCGTTTTTGATTTTTAAGAGGTGGCGATGAAGTTTGAAATCTGAATAAATAAGACTATTTGTTTTTGCAAACTGATGTATAATTATATATTTTATCCCTCAAAAATTCAACTTAAATACGTCAATTGAAGTGAGTATCGATGTTCGAAGTAACAGAACGAAAAAAAGAAACAAAAAAATAATGCTGGCAAATTTGCGAGGCTATGGATTTTTAATCACATCTCACACACCGAAACCCCGATTTAAGCGATTCAAGATGTTCAAGAAATCCAACACATAGTTCTACAATCTTCGTGTTTTACGTTTTGTCAAATTCATGGTGAATTTGGGCCAAAACTGATGTTGAAATCGAAAGAATCGTGTTGGACGGAAATAAAAGGAGATTTAAGAAATAGGTTTACCACGTTTTTGTTCAGACCATAATAAGAGATAAGAGGCTCTGAATATATTTAAAAATAAAGAGTAAACTCCAATTTTGGTCCCTGACGTTTAGTGATTTCTTTGAAAGAGGTCCCTATGGTTTCATAATTCAAGTTTACGTCCCTAAGGTATGGATTTTGCTCTGAAAATGGTCCCTGATCCCTAACGACGTCAAAATGGTCCGTTAGTGCCAAGGGTATTTTCGTCCAACCATGTATTTATCCTCTTTTTGCACATTTTTTTGTTTCTTCTTGTTTTTGTTAAAAACCAAAAAATTAAAGGACCAAATTCTAAATAACAACATCCCTCCCTGATCTTGAAACCCCTCCCCACCACCATCCGCCACCACCATCTTCACAAGAAATAGCACCACCACGACACCACCACTGGCGATGGAGGAGGAGAGTGTAATGGAGAGGTTAAAAAGGCATCGTGTAGCACCACCACACCACCACCACCACTACCACCACCGGCTTGCTGCTGTTGCCACTAATCTGGACAAGGGAATCGCCAGCGGCCGGCCGACTTGCTGCTGTTGCCGCTAATCTGGACAGGGGAATCGCCGACGGCCGGCCGGCTTGCTGCTGTTGCTGCTAATCTGGACAGGGGTCGGACGAATATAGAAATCACAATCAACCAATCTTAATAAAGACAAATTTTAACAACATCACAGTCAAATAAAGTACCAATCTCAAAAAGCCCTAAATTACAAGATCATAAAAAGGTAAAACAAATCCAAAATTAAACTAGTAAACAATCAAATTAGGTAAAAAAAAACACACCATAAAATCGAAACTAAACAGATCGATCATAGAAATACTCACCAAATAGCTTCTGCATAAGCACGATTGAACTAAAACCGAAAGAAATCCGAGACTTAAAACCCCAAAAAACCCTCTATCGAGAGCAAAAAACAATAGATCAACGAAGAACAACAGAATCGAGAGATGAATAAGCGATGGATGCATCAAAATCTTGAAGAAAGCATATGAGGAAAAGGGGAACCCAGATATGAAATTTAAGGCAAAAAGAGGGGTTGGGTGAAAAAAAAAAGAAACGTATGATGATAATTGGGTGGTTTGATTTGTGTGAATTGATTTATACAAACGAGGAAAGAGAGAGAAAAGGATGCAATGAATCTAACCCTAATATGCTTTGTTTTTGTTCAATGTTTCTTCCTACTCCATTCATTTTCTATCAACGTACCCCACCACCCTAACCTTTTTTGCCTAGTGGTTCAAAAAATAAACAAATCAAATCATTTTAATCGATATTTTTTGTATTCAATTATGGTGATTTTTGTATTCAATTGTTTCAATTATGGTGGTGGTGGGAAGGGGTTTCAAGATTAGGGTTTTGTGAAGATGATGGTGGTGGCGGATGGTAGTGGAGATGGGTTTCAAGATGGGAGGGATGTTGTTATTAGAATTTGGTCCCTTAATTTTTTTATTTTTTACAAAAACAAGAAGAAACAAAAAAAATGTGCAAAAAGAGGACAAATACATGGTTAGACGAAAATACCCCTGGCACTAACGGACCATTTTGACGTCGTTAGGGGTCAGGGACCATTTTCAGAGCAAAATCCATACCCTGGGGACGTAAACTTGAATTATGAAACCATAGGGACCTCTTTCAAAGAAATCATTAAACGTTAGGGACTAAAATTGGAGTTTACTCAAAAATAAATAAATGGCCTCAATTATAAAACGACTGACCAAATTAGACATAAGTGATGATTAAAAGCTTAAAATTAAAAAAAAAAAATAATGCCTCGATACTCTATGGTATGTGCTTATAACAATCAATTTACTAAGTATTTTACACTCTCATTTACAATGTCTTTTGGGTTATGTCTTTTACAAACAATAAGAAAATATGTATGATATTCTCTTTTTTACTGTTAAGAAGATATGTATCAGAGTTACTCACGCTACCGTACAACGCGCGGTTCTGACACTAGTTAATTAGATAAAAGATGTCAGAAACCACGGTAAAAGGAAAAAAAGAAAAAGTCAATACTCAATAGGGGCTAATGGTAGGCATTTATCTGAACCAGAGGGCTCCATCTACATATTAGGTAAACCAAGGGACTGTTTTTGCCATTATTTCTAAAACTGAAAACTGAAACACATTTGGAAGCCAACACAACGGTCTCCTCTCGCTCTGGATCCGTCTTCTTTCTGCATCTTGTTTCTCTTCCGTTGCCTGCCAACATATATAACCAGATGGTTTGTTGATCTCGTTTTCGAGTTCTTTTGATACTAATTCAGGTCAACTGTAATGGGAAATTGATAAAAAGATGTTTCTTGTTTCAGGTTTGAAGAAAATACTTGTGTTAGAAATCAAGAAAACCAATTTGTAGGTACATATGTGGATTTCCTCCGTTGTTAAAAGACTTATAAGTGTTATATTTTGGAAGATAAGAGATAGATAGTTGGGGTTTTGAATAGTTTTCATGTGTGGCGAGGAGTGCACTCAAGGTGTTCGATAAAATGCCTGTTCACTACTCGGTGTGAGTCTGCTGATTTCAATGTATTCTAGTCGTAATTTATGCTTTAGCCCCTTTAAAAACAGAGTTATCAATGACTTATATAGTTTCTTTTTTTCAGTTGTTTCATGGAATATAGATGTTTCCTAGTCCAGCTTCATCTAAGATTGGGAATTTTATTGTCATTGCTTGCTGGTATTAGCTATTGCAAGCATTTCTCTTCAAATTTTCAGGAGGTGGGAGAAAGTCTGTTTTTTTTTAATGTATGTTATGCTGAAAGTGTTATTGGCGAATGATCGTGTGAGAAGTTGAGTTAATGGTGAGAAGCGTGAGAAGTGGATCTGAACCGTTGATCTCTTAATCTCAAGCCCTCCCATGAATTGAATTGATCTGGTGCATCTCGGTGCATCTCATCCTAATGTGCGTCCATTTCTCATCCAACGGTTGACAACCACTTCTCACCATTAACTCAACTTCTCACCGGGACCCAACCCAAGTGTTATCTGCATCATTTTTCTTTTGCTTGTGTTTAATTGTTCCATTGTATGATTTTCTTTTTACTTCTTCAGTTGGGGAGTCATAAATATATCACAGAAGCATACTTTCAGAAATATGAAAGCTTAACTGATTGGAATTTTCAAGATTTCATAGCCGGTGAACTTTCTCATGGCTCCTGTGCAATGCTTCAAGCTAAACACAGTTTCGTGCAGCGACAGTTAATTGGCGAAGGTTCTCACAGGCGTCTAACTTCATCCATTTGGATAGAAAGCGAACCAGAAGTTTTATCTAAGCTCCCCTCACTCTTCTGCAAGGCAATAGTTGTTGAGAGACTGCCCTCTGGAGTGTTTGCTGATCCATTTGAGCTAGAGCATCTTACAGAACGTGGTGGTAAATTACGGTCATAATCTTGAAGGAATTCTGGTGGCATGGTTACTTCCAAGATTTTTTAGTGTGTTTGTTTTCATTGGCTTTTTTGCAGTGTTTAGTGATGCTTCTGCGTTTGGGGACACGGATTTAGAGTTGCCTACTGTGCGGGCAAATCGATCTGTTGTTGAGGTTCACATGGATTTGGGCCCTAGTACGTTGTTTGGGAACAAGAATGGGTGGGAACTCAACATCGAGCTTCCATTGCATGCACGCTATGCGGTATGTGAATGATGAGCATCAAGTGTGCTTGCACTACACTGTTTGTGTTTTCTGATTTAACATTTTTAGGAAAACATATTCTATTTTGGGGTAAAATTAATTCACTTTCTATTTAAGAAGTAGTTGGTAAAAAGCTGTTAGTGTAGAAGTTATTGAATTACAAAGTTTCTTCTTTAGAATAGATCACACTAAGATTTGTTACTGTGAGTGTTCTTTATTTGCTCTTAGGCTACTTCTTTACGTTGAATATGTAAGAAGGATTCTGTAATACTAAGCCTACTTCTCATAAACAATTTGATTCTTGAATCAGTATGCATGTATACTATTTTGTGGAAGATTTATAATATTTTTCACGATTATATATATTCTGCTTGTTCTATTGTTAGTTTGCTTATACACTGTTCTCTTCAAAAAGCATATTTTACTGCTTGCCTAAAAGCCAGCAAGGATGCTTCTCCGTGTTTGATTCAATTCTACTTAATTTCTGCAGCCCCTGGGAGAACATGGTTATACAAGAGTTGAATTTGGCTCTCCTGACTTGTTTGTACGCTGCATTGTGGAAGGGGACTCCCATAACCAAAGCTGTATATTTCCATCAACCAACGATGGTGCTAGATCCACTGAGGTTGCGACTGTCTGGGAAGTACCATCTGGAATAGTGAAACACACAAAAGTTGTGTCTGTGCTTACTTTTATTTCAGCAGTTGCATCCGCTTTCTCAATTTTCGTGGCATGTGTTTATTATTCAGACACTGCAGTCTACAGCGGTCAGAAACAATCTTAATATGTTGACAGTTTGTGTGATATTGATTATTTTCATTAGTTGGAAGATTGTTAGTGTACACACACATTCATGCTCTATTTGTTCTTTTGAATCCATAATTCTACAAATACGCATTTGTCACTATTTGCACGTTGTGTTTGATCAGCAATCGCAATTAATTGTAGTGGTGTGTTTATATATTTGCAAGAGGTATATTTAATGATGCTGCTGTTTTAATGTTCTATATACTTGGTAAGAGAATCATTCAAGATTATTTTGGAATAACTCATTTATTTACTTTGGCTAGGGACTATCACATAATTTGAACTGAGGGTGCGGGCTTACAGGAAGAAAATATAATAAAACAATATTACAAAAAATACAGAGGCTATTTTACAGTTCATTCTTGACCACCTTGTATCCTCTCAACCTTGTCAATATCCTTCCTCTTTTTTAAACATCCTTGAAGACGTGGGCCGTTGCCTAAATATTGAAAAGAATGATGATTTGTTTCTTTATTATAAATAATTTTTATATGCATTGAAATGATTTGAGTTGAGCACTGGTTCGTTGGTTGTAGCAACTTGGTAGTACTAGATGCCTTTGAGCTGTGGCAGCACCTGCTTGCGATAATCAGCTAAAGCCCACATTGGGTATATATTTCTGTATAGTGCATAGTGTAGCATGCAGTTCTTCATGAAGACTCCAGCTATTTCCTGCATTTGGTAGAAGAAAAATGGAAACAAGTTAACCGGGATGAGCCGTGGAGCAGTTTGTAAGGTTACTCCCTTGTGACTGGAAGGTAATAGAAACTACTTCTTTGCAAAATACAAGGGACCGATTGCTTGTGAAAACTAAATTCACTCCCGCAACGTTGAGGAGTTTGGTGCATTGGGGTTCACCATTTTTAGGTACAAGTAAAAACCTTCTTACTTTATTTAGCACCTCATCTTGGACGTATATGGTAATGAAAATACTCCCTCCATTCCAAAAATAAGTGTTCATGTTTCTATTTTAGTATGTTCCAAAAATAAGTGTCGGCTTTCAAAAGTAAGTGTCCACTTTCCGATTCTACCCTTAATTATGAGATGGAGAAATTCATTACTCCCTCTATTATTAGGGTAAAATTGTCATTTTGATTAATTAGCAAGTGTAATAATTACACATTTCTAAAATTGTGTATTTTTCATTGAAGACGTTTATTTTCGGATGGAAGGAGTATTACCAAGACACAAACATCTCAACAATTGTGGGCGATGTGGTGGAATATCCCATCTGTCCAGGGTTCGAATCCTGGCGTACACAACAATTGTGGCCACTGAGGTATAATCAGGGCAGATGTATTACGGTCATAATTTTCCAAGGGATTAGTCTAGGCATAGCCTAGGACACCCTTCCTAGGAAAAAAAAATCTCAATATACTTACCCGTGAAATCCTAGCCATGTATTGTAGAAAGGAAAAAAGACTTTTTCTCGGTAATACTCCTTCCGTTCGAAAATAAACGTCCCCCCCCCCCTCCCCCCCCCCCCAATTTTTTTGTCTGTGCTTGGAATATAGTTATTTATGCAGCTGTAACACCTACTAATAGTAATTTGTGAAGTTAGTTTAATAATTCAAGCTTCTATCAGCCCTGGCACTAACCCCCACCCCAACCCCAAATGCATGGTACAGAAAATTTGTCATCACATCCTAACAATTTAGTGAAATGGAACAGCTGTTTTTATCATTTACATTTGGTCGATTGAACTTCTTTTGTGCATACCTGTTGCGGAAAATCACCATTTTCCAACTGGGAATTGATCAACAACTTGACTGCTCTGTGTAGGGGTGTTGGATCTCTCTCTGCCTGTACATTTTCACAAATTAATTGAAGTATTAAAAACTATAAAAGAAAGTGAAAACTATAATTCCATATAGCTGACCTGCCGAGAATGAATCAGTCCCATAATTGCCCATGCAGTGTGTACCAAGTTGGACCGGCCTCCTTCCAGGGGTACATATTTCTGTTTTATAGAGCAACCAAAGAGTAGTTAGAATATTACCATATTAGCCTTGTGACACATGCCCACAAGCTGTACTTGGCCATAACTATATTTATTTATTTATTAATGTTTCTCTTTAACAGTTTTATGTTGTAGTGTCACCTTTTCTGGGCAGGATTTGTAGCTTTCTCCCCAACCACCGTCCTCCAGCTGCGTTTTCAGCAGAAAATTGACAGCCTTACGCATTGCTGGACAATTGTCATACGTCTTGCCAATTGCTGCTAGTCCTCCGAGAGCAAACCAGGTACCATATGTAAAACACACACCCCAGTTTCCGTACCTAATACCCACACAACCTCATGTTAACAAAATAACAAGTAATTTTGGTTCCAACTGAATTAGAACACTTATTTATCTGCAAAAAGTAGAAACAAACCAAAGGGTCATTGGTCCAGAGGTACCCGTGTTACCGGTAGATTTCAACCTCCCTGGAGGTCAAGGATTCAAGCCTTGAGGAGTGTGTGTGAGTTTTGTGGTATATAAATATTATATATATACTTCAACATGCAGAAACGAACCATGAACCATCTTGCATCTGTATTTTCTCCAAGTATCCACTTGCACCCGTAAGGAAAGATTCTATCTCTTTCCTCCTATGTCCGGGGTATAACTTCTTAAACAGAACCAGGGCCTGCATCGCTGATGATGTGCACTCAACATACCTAGTCAACAAGTTTTGTGAGTCTCTTCAAGTTGACACTGTATTTTATATATATATATATAGAGAGAGAGAGAGAGAGGTTCAAGGGAAAACCTCAAAAAAATGGAAAACTAAGGAACACCCTGGAAGCCCTTCATCTGGACGGTATGCACTTGTGCATACAACTAAATTAAGTTGTTTTTTGGTTTTTATGTACATGTGCATATGCACATGTGAATGTTATAAATTACTTGTATGCACAAATGCATATTGTCCAGATGAAGGGCTACCAGAGTGTTTCTCAGTTTTCCGTTGTTTGAGGTTTTCCCCTGAACCTGACCCTATATATATATGATATCTAAACAAGATATGGAAATGGGAAGTTATGTGGAGTCTTACTCATGCTCAATGACGATATCAGCAAAGAACTCAGTAGGATTGAGAATCTATAATCGAAAAGAAGAATACGTTAAGAGTACAGTGTCAAACTTTTACATCCTAACAAACAAATTTATTTTTCTCTATGACTAAGATACCTCCAACCATTCTGATGATCCTGCTGGTTCCCATGCGGCTAGCCCACCATTTTTGCTCTATATTCAAGACCACATTTAAGGATTCAAAACGGGTATCAATAATTTCTGAAATTTGTTTTTTAGCTGATGGTATCATGCACATATCATAAATATGATACGTTAAAAATTTCCTTCCTAAGTGTTTCCAAGAAATGGAAATGAAAGCGAATATACACTGACCTGTAAAGAAAGTATTAAGTTGACAGCATCGTTCAATTGTTCAGGTTCCATTTTCTCACCAACAATTTCTGGTGGCATCGTTGAGAATAGGAGGCAACACTAGAGATACACAAGAAGTAGACCAATTAAGAGAGGCCTTTTAGAGTTTTGTGATTATGGACAACCGGAAAAAAGATCATGTAAATACCTTTAATCCTTCAGCAGTACAGTCCGAAACTTGCCATCCATGATCTTGATCTGAAAAAGTCCACGACCCTTTAGAAATATGTCGGTGCATGCTTTTGAAATCACCAGAAGGATTGTCTTTAACCTACACAAGAGTTAAGGAACAAAAAAAAATCAGATTTATCCAGTAAAAGATACAAATTTCTTGGTGTTCTAATTTTTAACTAGTAACTCAAGAACTGCATCAGAGTTTTAAGCTCGAGACCTGTGAATCTTTAATAAAGTCATGTCCTTTCCTCAAGGTAGAGCCAATTTCTTGGGTAAGATCAGCCGCCAGCAGAGCTTGAATGGCAAAACCAGCATCCCACTCTTGACTGCCAAAGCTCTGTTTCGAAATTATAAACGTGAAATCTTGATTAGAATCATCAACATTTTAAAATACTTAACCAAGTTTATTTCATGTATTATGATTTATGAAAAATCATGTTTTTCCAAAGATGGGTAGTTTTGTATAACCTGCATTTTCATTCCATCTTCTGCAACCCAGATATAATCAGGGATTCGGGCAAGGTGCTTTTTGAAACAAACGCCATTTGGATCCTCGACCCAGCATGCAAGCATACACAGTGCCTGCACAAAGGTGAATTTTTTCAATATTTATTATATTTATCCTTGCTGCTTTGTAACTATTACCCTTATTGTGTATGTGTGGTTTTCTCATTTATATGAACATAAATCATGAATTAAGAGAATTTTCATTAACTTAAAGTTCTTTGTATTTTGTTAGGAGGATAACTGTTAATCAATGAATATAAAACTCAAATTACCACTTAGCATATAAAAACCAACAAAATGATATAAATGAAGCATCCCAAAACATTTTGGGAACCGTTGGACTCGCTTTGAATGTGACATCGTGGAAAAGGGTATGTGGTAGTTATTAGATTGACCGACCTTTTCTACGGAACCAATTGTGATATATCGGCTGTTCTCATCTTCATAATGAATATGCTTCATTGTTATTGCGAGTGCTCTCTCTCGCAGTTTATTGAACGGCCAGCGGTTTAGTAACGGCTCAGTGCAAATGTAGAGACTATCCCACATTAAGTCTTGTAGTAAAGGATGAGGATAGTATAGGTCTTCCTGAAATCATAAGTCGGGGTACGCAAATAATTAGACTATTAGATAGGGGATATGTCACAAATCAGATATTTTTTTTCCCTGGGAAGGGTGTCATAGCCACATAGGCTATGCCTAGACTAATCCCATCGCAAATTATGACCGTAAGACATCAACCCTGATTAAACCTCAGTGGCCACAATTGTTGTGTATGTCTGGATTCGAACCTTGGACAGATGGGATATTCCACCACATCCACCAGGGCCTTAACCAGTACGTCACAAATCAGATTTATAGACTATAGATGGTCAAAAGTTCACCTTTGCGCACAAATGCCGTATGCTCTTCCAGTTGATTTCATCGTAGGGTTGTGCGTAAAGTTCATCTCTAAGTTGCAGTATCAAAGGAGTAATAGGACCAACGAATCTTTTCCCATATAGGTATGACATTGGCATGTATACCAACCGACAGTAGCACCACATTTTTGCTGCATTTGGAAAAAGTAGTATATATTATGATGGTTGGGTCATCGAAACTGCTAAGACTTGCATTCTTAAGTTGAAGCAAACAGTTTAATCGCCCAAGGGACTTTTTGTTTTTGGCTTAATGGGCTTAATGGTCTGTATGGCTTAATCAGTCTGCCATACATGATGGGTGTTCGGCCATCATAAATGGAAAACATGCATCTAAAGAATTAGTGTCATACTTAGACTAAAGTGGCAGATTAATTACAAATCAGAAATCCGTATATCTGTTCAAAGATTTGTACTAGAAAACCGGCTAACCTGGATACATAGGAAGGAAAGAAGGGAGGATCCAGAACTCTGGTGGCATCGGGTTGGTTCCTGCCCACTCGCATACACCAAGTATCTAAAACAAAGGTCAAAGAACCACGTATAAGACTAAAAAGTATATAAACGAAAAAAAAAAATTGTCATAGATTCATCATATGTATGATGGCAAATTGCATGAAAATGTAACATACTTTGTTTTGATTCTTATTATGGTAACGTTCTTTTAAAACCTTCATTTTTAGTACATGAGATGTGAAATCTCAAACATTTAAGTAATTGGGTAACCAATTTAAGCATTAACCGGTTACTGACATGGCATCCAACTCGGTATTATTTGTTGATCCTGTGAGCCGTTGCCCAAGTGTTTACTTTGTTTCGAGAAAGATGTCTTACCGAAAGCCATGTTTTTCCCCACGATGGAATGGCTGTGACACTGCCGTGATCTAGAATCCATTTTCGTGCTTTGGTGCATGCACCATTCAGCCCCCCATCGGGTCCTTCTCCTAAGAGACGCATACAAATGTAACTGAGAGTGGTGCAAAACATCATGCTGTGACCCTCAATGTGAAACCCCCAGCCACCGTCTTCATTCTGTGAATTTCGGAATACGTTCGTTAATGTTTTCGGAAATTACGTATGTACACGTGTGACTCCAGTTTCATAACTGTAGGTACCTGATGACAATATAAATATCGTAGAATCTCTTTTCGATATTCTGCTGGAAAAACGCTGTTAAGATGCCCGGTAACATACAAGCAGAGGACCTGCAATTTATTGATTGATACACAGTTTTAAGTCAACCGTTTGAACATGAATATCTATCACGATTATTTATGATGGATGATACACGAATAGCTGGTTTTCAGGTTCTCAAAATATTTACTGTTCTCATTTGAACCTGCCTTGAAAACCACTAACGTGTACGAAATATAGAAGCTTACCAAAGGCTGCATGAAATACATGGGACCCGCATTTTCAGCCGGCCAGTGACCATCGTCAGCTTGCAAGGCTGCAAAGAAGTTCACCGACCTCCTCAACGTGGTCGTAGCTTTTTCGTACGAGATTTCTTCACCATCCTCTATCGTCACCTGGGGTATCGTCTGTTTGAATTGCTTTTCTCTTAAAAACTGCATACCCATATTCATACGAGGAATTAGTTTTCGCTCACACTTTTTTACAGTCGGTCGAGGTCAGGTCTGCGTACATCCTCCCCTCAGACCCTACTTTCGAATGAGATATACTGGTTTAGTTTAACCAAATAGATAGTGGTTTGAATTTTGTTCACAGATTTAAACTTGTAGGAAAGCAAACCTGCATGCGCCAAAGTACATCACTGCTGGGCTTAACTTCATGCCGATGGTTCCAGAAATCAGCACGAGCTCGTTCAACCTCATCACGCTCTTCTGGGGTTCCGTAGTTTGGATCAAACTCCCATATTTGCCTCCCGACAAAGTTGTTTGTGCTCGACAGGTACGCGTCATTGCCCCCTTCCGCTATTTTCAATCTCCACATTTTCTTTTCGTCCAAAATGTATTAGGCAGTAAGTGAAAATACACACAGAAAACACACACTGAAGAAGAAAATATGGTGTAAACTGTGAATAATGTGCCTGTTTATGTGAAGTTTACGTGAGGATTTGTTTTCGAAGTGAATAAACAGATTGGCGCGTGCCCGTATTTATATTAGGAAACGAGGACCGAAAAGAACATAGCTTTTCGATGCTAATTTATAACTCTTTCTTATTACGGTAATTTGCGGTCAATCGTACCATCATTATCTTCTGAGACAACAATGTCAAACTTATGTAAATGTTGAAATCAAGCATCTTTACTACATTTGGTCAAAAAAAGGCATGTTTGTGGAACTTGTTTGTAGATGATCAATCATTCATATACAGTTGGGTATGTAGAATTTGTATGTAAATGGCGTAATTTACGCTTGTTCTTAACGGGGTTACGTCGATTATTTAGAATTTGCAATAAATTTCTTTAAGTTTTTCGGATGCTGAAATTGATCGAGTTTTAGGCCTGAATTCACGGAAACGGTCTCTCTACTTCTCGGGACAGAGGTAACATCCTATCCTTCGAAAACTACTGTATGTGGGATTTACTGGGTTGGTTTAATTTTTTAGTCAAAGTCAAAGTTGTGCAAATCCAAGATTGAGGATCATAGCAGGAAGTAGATTACTTTGTACCCATTATAAATAAATATTGACCAATTTTTTTTGTCTCCCCTTTATTATCTTGGACTTATTTGTGTTGGGTAAGAAAGTTGAATGTGATACCATGTTCTCATTTAGGGAGTATAAGTGACCATCATTTCATAGTTGAAGGTCCAAAACTGTAAAATTTGGAAAATAGAGCTATCAATTTATTTTCACATAATTGAAATATAATGGTATTGATTTTGATTCATAAGACATGTGCAATAAATGATATATATTATGATCGTGGGAAATTGGTTGGCCAAAAATAATGAAATGAAACGTGTATTTTTCATCGTATGGACCCTGGTGTAATTTTAGACTCATTCTTTGTGGACAAAATCATTAGCCTTTAATCATGATTTGCTTTAGGGCATGCTACTTTTTTAGTTATTTGTAAATTTATTGTTCAATATAATTTATCAAGGTTCTAACACCGTCCATTATGTAAATCGTTATCTGAAATAATTATTGTTTTTAATATTTATTAATTTTGCATCAAGGTTTTAAAAAAAGTACAGATAAAATTTATGTTCATAGAACTCGTTTAACCATCATTTAATGAGTTCACGTATATAAATAAATATATATAATAATTTATTTATTTTGTTTTAGTATGTAATAAAATGCATTACGGTTATTTGTCAATTTTTTATTAGCATTCTTTTGTTTTATTTAGGTAATTTAAAACTTTAATCTATTTTAAATCATTTAATTGGTTTATATAGTAATAAATAACGTAAAAGAGTAATGTTTATATCTTTTTCATCAATCAAATTTTATAGATGAATATGATACTTAATTTCTTGAGGTTGTGAAATTGCAGTTTTTTTTGTCCCTATGATATGTAATCCATTGTTATTTTCATTCCTAAACCTAATGTTGATCTTTTAAGTATAAATGACTAAAATAGTAAGAATTTTAAATGCCATAGAACGAAAATAACAATAGATTATAGATAATAAGTACAAAAACAACAATGAACTGTAAATCATAGAGATGAAAATCGTATATTCAAAAGTATAGGGATGAAAATAGAACTTATCAACAAGCCATAGAGACGAAAAACATAATTTACTCTAAATTTTTTTATAACCATGGGTGTCTGACCAGCTCGACTAATCCCAACGGATCCTAAAGTTAATAGTTAGGCAAACCTTTAGTGGTTTTGAGGGGATTCAAATTGAAGATGGGAAGCAAACTCAATATCGTATTAGTTGAACTACCCTTAAGAGTAAATATTTAAATATTTGTCTGTGAAGATAGTTAATATTGCAGTTCTGGTTATTCTGACAACTTGTGGATAAAAATATCACACATCATAATACGTAATAATCTTCAAATACCGTTTAAGAGATCTAAAATTTGGAGTTCATTGTTTAAATCGTAATTTCAACCTTTACACCGAACCAAAGTACATTCAATCGGTTCCATTAAAAAAGTTTGATACCAATTAAAGCATCTTTAACAGATCCTTTAAATTTTCTTCAAATGGGTAATCAAAATTTAAAATCTCTAAAAAAATTACATTTAACTACGACATATTATTAATTTTGGAGATTACAACTTCAGTTATATTATTAAAAACTTTTGTTTATTTAATAAAATATTATTTCTCTCTCCTAAACATTTAATGTCAAATTTTCTTTTTGATAAGAATATTATAAAAAAACAATTTCTCTATCATTATATTACCCATTATAAAGAAAGTTTTAGATAATCCATTGAAATAAAAATTTGTCAATATCTTTATTTTTTTTATTTTAAAAAATGTGTATTTTAAATCACAATCGAATAAAACCGACCCATTTACATAAAATGAAAACCCATGGTGTGTATATAAGAAGTTTTCACCCCATTATTGATGCCAATCATTTTTATGTCAAATACCATAAGTCGACATAATTTATTATGGGTTTGACTTTTTGCAAGAATAGCGAAAGTTTACCATAAAATGGGGCCGCATAGCCATATATTTCTCTCCAAAATAGTTACATTTCTATACATATAATAAATAAGTAACTAGAAGGACATGTGTCGCCTTCTGGTGAGACCATTTTTTTATTTTCCCGCCTAAACATGTATCTGGACGCATTTTACATTATAAGTTCATTTAGCACATTCACATTCATTCATTCCTTCTTAAATATTTCCTTAATTCAATTTTATTAATTTATACCTTATATTTACTACCCTTATAATTAGGTATGTAGTTTACTTTTAATCTCTTACTTTTTTATTTTTTATTTTAGACTCTTATCATATAAGCATAAATAATATATATTAATTAATTAAAATGCATTAAAAAACATTTTTATTTTTTACAAATTATATCATTGTAATCGCTTCGTCAATACCTTCGAAATGAGTATAATATTGAATACTTTTGGATTTAATTATATTATTAAATATCATAAATATATACGAATTAATGTATCGTGATTAGTATAAGATTTGTTAAAATTAATATGAGATTTGATACAAATAATCACTAAATTGTCGTGATTTTCTTTTTGCAATTTCATATCAATTTTAACTATGTACTTTTTCATAATTTCATTTACGTTCTATTATAAATTTTGTTTTATAAATTCTTAATATTTATTCATATTTTTATTAATTTTTTGCAAAACATCATTTGTGAAAACTGGCTAAAACAAGGACATTTTATAACCAACTGTAAAAAAACAACTCTGAAAGGGAAAAAAGCTTGGAAAAGTAGCATCGTACTTTCGATGATCATTCATATATGTAAAATAAATTTTCTGACATGATTTAATTTTTAAATTACTCTGTGTAATACACGGGGTCGAACCTAGTTTGTCATATATATCATAACACTAGTCAATTTTTTGTAATATTTAAATTCTTAACTTCTTAGAAGGTTGGTCTTTTATTAATGACTTGAATACTATGAACCGACGACTTTTGGTAAGCCGTCCACTTTGGATCTTCCTGAGACCTAGGCTCAGTCCTTAGGGATGGACCCATAAATTTTTTCATACGGTGACACCATATAATATAGACAAAAAAATAATTACAAAAAAACACGGTTTTTATCGACATGTCTTCATCTTTTTACTGACGTTCAATATTGTCTGATGTGTTTTTAACCTAATTCCACCATTTTGAGTGGTTTTTTAAAGCTTTTTGCTTGATTTCGAGGAATTTTTTGTTTTTTTTTTATCGATTTCGAGGGATTTTTTTCAGTTTTTTTGGTTGATTTCAAGATTTTTTTTTTCCGATTTTTTTGTTGACTTCAAGAGTTTTTTTTTTGATTGATTGATTACGAGGTATGGTTGCATCTTCTTAAAGTTTCCAAAACGATACGTTTGCACCTTTTACAAACCTAAATTTGTTTACCCTTTATCGGAGAAATAATACGGTGGCACGTGCCACCATGACCACCATACCAAGTCCGTCCCTACTAGCCTAAAGTAGGGTTGTGAGGGCGATGGCCCTGGGCAGCACAGCCCAAGAGGGCATTAACTTTCATGCCATATAGTAGTTTTGATAGGTTCCTCACTTCTTGTGTGATTTACATTATGTGTGGTGTACTTTGGAGCTTGGGAAAAAAAACTTGATTTTCCCTCTAAACACTCCCCAAAAAGGTAAAACAGTAAAAAAAAAAAAAAAAAAAAAACTCATAAATCACTTCAAGGTTTTGTTTAGTGGTCTGCTCTCTCTAGGGGTGTAAATGAGACGAGACAACTCGCGAGCTACTCGGGATCGACTCGGTCAACACTCAACTCAAATAGGCTCGACTCGAACTCGAACTCGAGCTCGATATACTAACGAGTCGAGTCGAGCAACCTCATACTCGACTCGATAAACTCGTGAGATACTCGATATATAAGCAAAATAATAATTAGTAATATATTTTAATTTAATTGATGATGATGATAATAATAATAATAATAAAAATAAACTTAAGTTTTAAAAAAAATAGAAAATGATAGTGTAAAAGATATAGGGTGTGTCTCTAATCCATCCCACATTGGTGGAATATAGAATCTAAAGCTTAGAACTCCACTATATATTGACATTTCCCTCCCTTGTTTTTACATTCTTTGTTTTTGCTAAATGGCTTGAGCCTAAGAGCATCTCCAACAGCATCTTCAAAATTTCTCCAAAATGGAGAATTAAAAGTCAAAATCTACATAAAAATTTACATCCATCTCCAACAGATTCTCCATTTTGGAGATGAAATCATTACTTATAATATTAAAATATTGTATAAATCTAATAAAATATTATTTATCTCTCATACCCATCTCATTTGAAGAAATCTTATTGGTAGAATATAATAAAAAAACAATTTCTCTCTCGTTGTAATTATTTTTGGAGATTTTGGAGAGTTCTCCATATTTGGAGAAAATTACACTCTCTCTCATACTTTCTCCATTTTGGAGAAAGTTTTGGAGAATCTGTTGGAGCACAAAAATGCCTAAAATCTCCATTTTCTTCATTTTGGAGAAGTTGTTGGAAATGCTCTAAGGGCTTGAGCCTATGTGCTTGTTTTAATAGGAGTATCATTTAAAAGTGGGTTCACCTTGAGTTCTTTTAAGCTAATTGTTCACCTCGAGTTCTTTTATGTATTAAACGAGTTCGAGTTTGATTCGAGTTTTCGAGCTCGAGTTCGAGCTTGATTCGAGTTTTCGAGCTTAAGTTCGAGTTGCGATTCGAGCTTGAAACGAGTTCGAGTTCGAGTTTGATTCGAGTTTTCGAGCTCGAGTTCGAGCTTGATTCGAGTTTTCGAGCTTAAGTTCGAGTTGCGATTCGAGCTTGAAACGAGCTCGAGTTCGAGTTCGAGTTTGGAAATTGGTTATCGAGTTCGAGTCGAGTTTGTATTTTCACTACTCGCAGGTTTTCGAGTCGAGTTCGAGCTTGATAATCGAGTTTCGAGTTCGAGTCGAGTATAATGATACTCGAACTCGACTCGCATCATTTACACCCCTAGCTCTCTCTTTTTTTCGGGTGAAAAGTTAAAAATGAGTAGGGGGCCATTTACCAAGCACTTATTCGGTAAGTGTTTACCGGTAAAATTCAACACTATCATTTACTTACCGGGTAAGATTTTAGTCCACTAAAACGGCATCGTATGCTACAATTTACTCGATAAACGCTAACCATGGTAAGAGTCGTCGTCATCACTTATCGGGTAAAACTCTTGGTCCTTGTCTCGTTCTTGCCGGGTTAAATTCTTGGTCCTTACCATACTCAACCGCTAAAATAATGTATGTGACTTGGTAAGCGCTTACCCGGGCAAGCGTTTGGTAAACGGGCCATAGTTTTTTTAAGTTTTATAATTATAATTTTATATGCATATAGTAATTATGTTCTGATTTAATTTCAGTTTTATAATTTTATATGCCATTTGGTGTAAAAAATTGTGATTCAATTGAAGTGAAATAATGTAAAATTTAGTGTTTAATGTAAGTTTTAGTATAAAAAACTTTTAACAAGATATTAAGCATTAAATATCTATACTATATTATAAAGTACGGATAAAAAACTCTTAAATACAAATTATTAGGCATAAGGTACCATCATTTTATGCAAGATTTTAAAAATCTCTTAATTTACAAGTTTCAAAGCACAAGATACATATTACTACTGCAGACTTCTAACACCCATCAATTTGGTATGTGCAGGACTTTCCTTTTATGCAGATCTTTTCATGTATCACTATTAATTAATATATTATATTACTATAAATTTGTTTTAATTATATTATTAAATATGTAATTGGTTATTTTTTTCTAGATGTCATTAAAATATATAAGATAAAACCACAAGACTTGTGGTGTAACGGTAATCACCTGGGGAGTTCATAGCGCTCAACCCGGGTTCGATTCCTTGCATTCGCAACTTTGTGGCCACTGAGTTTAATCTCAGGGTTGCATGCTTTCGTAGTTGGTTTCTTTGCCAATGGATTAGTCTGGGCCAAAGGCCCAGGATACCCTTTCCCAAAAAAAATATATATATAAGATAATAATTGAATTTTAATAAAATACTTAATTTTTTTTTATAAAAAACATTATATTATTAAGTCCGAATTAAACAAATTTATAAAAAAAACATTATCACTTTCTCAAAACCATCCAAGATCGTACTGTAAATCAACAAAAAAACAAAAAATAAAATGAAACATTAAAATCGTGATGTATCTCGCTGCATTGCGCGAGTACGCTTCTAGTTGTTTTATAATGTATAATTCCTTATAATTCAAGTTTATACATAATTATTGCATACATACATTTAAGAGTGAATTGTGGATTTGGTCCATGTGGTTTTGTGATTTCTTTGACCATGGTCCTCATTCTATGTTTATTGTGGATTTGGTCCTTGTGGTATTCAATTTGTCTTGGTCATGGTCCTTCTGACTAACATCTCCGTTAACTTCGTTAAATCAAGAACCATTTTCGTCATTTGCCATTTTTTTGTTCTTTTACGATAAGAAAAAAACAATATTTTTATACACACATATAACGATATCAAAATAAATAAAATAGAATATTATTGTATGATTTGGTTGTTTAACTTTTTTTAAAAATTAACTATATTAATACGATTTAATTTTATTATTAAATTATAGCATAAATAATGGAAATACTTTAATTTATAAAATTACTGGATATTTGTTGACTTTTATATATTAGGCTAATATAAAATTTGTCAAAGATTATATTTCAAAAAAGGAGTGGGTGAGGCAATTACACGCCTACCTATTATTTTTCTCCTCTTATACATTTACATCAAATTTTATTTTTTACATTTTCAATATAATTTGATTTGATTCGAACATTTAAAAAAAAGGAGGAAGAAGGTGCATATAACATTTGTGATATCATTACCCTTATAAAAAAGATTGAAGAGAAAGGCCTATAGCATGTACGACGGTGAGAAAATGTGTAAGTTGTCGTTATCGGTTCAATAATTATAAACATTCAATCGATCGATAGAATGAATAGAATTCTCTAGCATTTGTGACAACTATGGTTTATTTTATATTTACAAAAAATGTACAATGATGAATATATCATTTGATTTAATTTTATATTTTAAAAAATAAAATTCAGTCTAATAAAGAAAAAGAAAATATCACCTGTAGCTTTTGTCCTTGTCAAATAGGAAAATTGAATTGAAAATAAACTAACTTTGAACTGGGACTTCCGAACTAAATTTCGAAGAATAGTATTTCTCAAAAGAATACATGAAAAAGAATTGAAATTCCTTACTACAATGCAAGGAATTTAAATTCCACTATATGCGGAATTGGACTTCCGAACTAAATTTCGAAGAATGAAATAAGTGCATATATGTAATTTGGTCAATTTCCAAATCTTTAAGATCTCACCGGATTCCAACCAACCAAATACTACGATAAAGTTCGCTACATATTGAATCCCAATCCAAGATCTCCATCCTAAACAACCTGGGTTTTTCATCATCCCCATCATCAGGGACGAACCGAGAATTTTTTTTCATACAGTAGCACCATATAATATAGAATTTTTTTTACAAAAAACACGGTTTTAATCGATGTGTCTTCATCTTTTTACCGACGTTCAATAATATAGAATTAGGCTGATGTGTTTTTAGCCTAATTCCATGATTTCGAGAGATTTTTAAAGTTTTTTGCTTGATTTCGATGTATTTTTAAGTTTTTGTTATCGATTTTCATTATTTATGCTATATTTATGCTATTAAATCGTATTAATAAAATTAAATCATATTAATATAGCTAATCTTTTAAAAAGTTAAACAATCAAATCATACAATAATATTCTATTTTATTTATTTTGATATCGTTATATATGTGTGTGTATAAAAATATTGTTTTTTTCTTATCGTAAAAGGACAAAAAAATGGCAAATGGCGAAAATGATTCTTCATTTAACGAAGTTAACGGAGTCAGAAGGACCATGGTCAAGACAAATTGAATACCACAAGAACCAAATTCACAATAAACATAGAATGAGGATCATGGTCAAAGAAATCACAAAACCACATGGACCAAATCCACAATTCACTCTACATTTAATTAAACCTCTTTGAACCTCATAAATTAAAAACCAATTGATAATTTGTTAAAATATAAGATAATCATTGAACCCTATGACATAAAACTAAGATAAATCACATTTTTTATTTTGAAAATCTAAAATATTTAAATTATAATAAAATTTTGAATCAAACAAATTACATCAAATAAACGAGAATTTTATGATATTTATTTTGACACCAATATTGATATATATTTTTCGGGTTTTCAATTTTAGAAGAAATGTTCAATCACCTATTGTGTTTGGGGTCTTGGTTTATGTCATTTGTTGTATCATTTTATTATTATACTAGAAGTGTACTCGCACAATGCAGCAAGATACATCACGATTTTAATGTTTCATTTAATTTATTTGTTTTTTTGTCGATTTACAGTACGATTTTGGATGGTTTTGAGAAAGTGATAATGTTTTTTTTTATAAATTTGTTTAATTTAGGCTTAATCTAGGCCAAGGATAATTTGCAACCCATGTAAATCTTGCAACCCATGCAACCCACATCTTAACCGTTGGATCAATGATAAGCGGTTATTTTATTTTTATTTTTTTGTTTTTTTAATTAAAAATATTAGGCTCACATCTATTGTAACCGTCGATCATAAATCCAACGGTTAAGATGTGGGTTGCATACTTGCATAGGTTGTAAGATTTGCATGGATTGTAAATTAAACTACCCATATATATATATATATATATATATATATATATATATATATGACGGTAATCAAATGAGAACCACAAAAATATTGAGAACCTTAAAAACTAATCTTAACTATCTAATCACTCCAATTTAACAACCTTAATTAATGTTTCATTTATAATTAAGGAATGACATGATGATAATTTTTCATTTTATTGATTATTTTCCACTTCACTTTTTTATAAATATCAAAATTTAGAATCAATTATATTTTATTTTACTCAATCTTGTTCTATGTAATTTATATGCAATAATAAGGCATTTTAATTTTCATTAATTGATAATAATCTTTTATATTTCATTAGTTGATTGTATTATTAATTTAATTTTTACTTGATTACTTTCTCACATATACATTATTTAATGGTAACGTATAGAAAAAAACATATATTTATAAAATATAAAATATATTTGACTATTTTAAATAATAAAAACATCAAATGGTAAAAGAATAAAGATATTGTAATTGTAACATCACCGGGAATTCTGGGAACACCAAAGTTTTATTTCACACAATTAATAATACAATGAAACTAAAATTAAACAAATTTAGTGTTGTTTGATATTGTGAAAACAAAACATAATTGATATAAAATGTGATGTGAAAGTCAAACACTAAAGTGTTCTTTCATATTGTGAAACAATATAATGTTGCTAAAGTGAAACAATAAAATGTTGTTTCACAATTTTGAAAACAAAGTTGACGTGAAATGTGATGTGAAACACTAAAGTGTTGTTTCATATTGTGAAACAACACAATGTTGATAATGTGAAACAATGTAGTGTTGTTTCATATGGTGAAACAATATAATGCAGTTTCACTGTAGTGTTATTTCATATTATGAAAGAATATAATGTCGATAAAGTAAAACAATAAATTTTTGTTTCACAAGGTGAAACAATGTAGTGTTGGTTCACAATTTGAAAACAAAACAAAACAAAAGTTTACATGAAATGTGATATGAAACACTAAAATGTTGTTTATTATTGTGAAACAACACAATGTTGTTAATGTGAAACAATGTATTGTTGATTCACATGGTGAAACAATATAATGCAGTTTCACATGGTGAAATAATGTACTGTTGTTTCACAATGTGAGAAGAAACCAAAATGATGTGAAAATAATATGGAATACTAAAATGTTGTTTTATAAGGTGAAACAACATACGAGTTAAATCATTTTTATTGTTTCATATAAAAAATGCAATTATTAAATAAAATGTAAAAAAAATATAACGATACTCGTGTTAAATAAAAGAAAAAAATATTTGTTTTTTATATAAATTTTTTGATTTAAAATTTTATTGTAATTAATATAATTTTGATTTAAAAAGGAGGTGATGTTTAATTTAAATTATATAATTTCAAAAGAGATAGAAAGTGAAGAGATTTCATTTTATGCCCTTTTAAGAGTTATGTTTGTATGTAAACGACATCATATATCCAAAATGTTACCTTTCAAATCTCACCATTGATTAATCTTTATTGTGACTGAGATTGGTTCTTATAGTTCTTAACATTTTTGTGGTTCTCAATTGATTTAACCCCTATATGTGTGTGTATGTGTGTGTGTGTAGTTTAAAATCTAAATCGTTTGCAAACCTCATAATTAATACAAATCATAGAAACCAATCTTAATCGTTCATCTAGACTAATGAATATCTGGTTTCATAAATATAATCGTTCATCTAAACCAATCTTAATCGTATGAATGAACTCTGATTATCTTCCATAAATATACCGATCATAATAAATGAACCCTCACCATTTTCCATAAATATCTCAATTATTTGGTTTGTCACGAGGTTTGCAAATGATTCAACTCTATATATGTACATATGTATGTATCGGGGGCATCTTTTTAGCCTCCTACCCTGGGCATGAGAAAGCTCAAGACCGGCCCTGCCGACACCCAAAAACAGAGCCATGTTCTTGAGACCTCCCATCCAAACTCATGTTTGCGGCGAGACGTTTGGCAAGTCCTATCCAAATTGGTACATACTAGTTTGAGCCGGTTCATAAACCATGTGAAACAAATTAAGCCTATCTAGGTCGAACCAGGGTCAAGAACCAGAGTCTTGGTACAACTAGTTTGTTCCTGATGGTTTACAGACGGTCCATAAACCACCAACAACTACTTAGGGGATGTTTTACCTCTTATTGGTTCCATTAATAAGCAACATCTGAATCATGTTTGACAACAACAAAAAAAAATGTACGTCTCTTAATAGTTCCAAAACCCTCTGAATGATTTTGTATCTTGGGTCTTCCTTAACCATTTAGCGTGATGATTTCATTTTGAACAATTGCCAAACAACCATGTTTCATTTTGCACTATATCATAAGAACCTCTTAATCATTCTGACCACTTAATAATGCTGCACCAAACCATTCAGCAACTGCCAAACAGCCCCTTAAACTGGTTCTTGACCAGGTCAAGCCAGTCCTAAATGGTCAAGAACCAATCTTGGTACAACTAATTTGTTCCTGATGGTTCATCATATACAGCCTGTGAACCACCAACTATAATTTGTTCCTGGTGGTTCATAGGCAGCATGTGAACCACCAACAACAAATGCAAGTTTTGCATCTTTTCAAAAACAAGCAAACAAGAAAACAAAGAAGCCAACAAAAAGCATCAAACTGAAACATAAATACCAAATATAATTAACCTCTAAAACTGTTTCCACATACAGATTTCAGATTTTCGCAAATGCTTACAACTTTCCCAAAATAACTCTTCCTCAATAACAATAAATCTCAACCAAAAAAAAACCCATTTTCAGACACCCACCAAATCTATACAAACACTTAAATTACATTTTAACCCCTCGCGTATACCCACCACCAACACCGGCTCGAAAAAAACTATATCACCAACACGAACAATTTACGCACTTGCATGAACACGTCAAGCATCCACATCTCAAACAAGCAGGGCATTTCGGCAACTTCACATCCGGGCATTTCGGTAACTTCACATCAGGGCATTTCGGTAACTTCATCGACCAGCAACACCCACATTTCCAGTTCAGAAAACAACAGCTAGGTTTGCTACATTCTGGGCAGCTCGGGCAGCGAGGTCTCGGACATTTCAAGCAGTCGGGCAGCCCGGTTTTTATACAACGGCAGCTACCGGTATCGGGGGTTGACTTTTTGGGTACGCGGAGGGTTGACTTGATTTTCGTGAGTCGGGTCTTGGTGGTGATGGTTTCCATCTCGTAGATAAACCGACAAAGATGGCGGATGTAGTCGGGATATAGTTCTAGGTTGCAATGGCCGCCACCTTTGATCCATAACGGTTCATACGGGTCCTTAGCCATTTTCCATAGTCCGTTACCGTGTAGCCAATTCACCACGTCATCTTCCGTGCCCTGACGTTTGTTTCATCAAAACCAAAGAATCGATCAAGATTTCAACCAAGAAATTATCTATACTTTGTTTCAAAAGTAGAGATAAATGTCGGTTTTGACAATATTTTGCTTTCGAGATATACTAATGCTCGTTTTTTTATTGTTTTTGCCATATCGATGAAGTGATGAACGGATAGGTGGAACAAAAAATTAGAGCATTGGAGACAAAGTTGGTAAATTACTAAACTACCCATGTCCAATTAAACCAACAACATACATTTGGAAAGTCGACGTATACGAAAAATATCATTGTAATACATTAAGAGAGGAACTTACGTGTATTACAAGCGTCGGGCACTTGACCTTCCGAATTTTGTTCACATTCTGCAATTGTCAAAATCTTTAGTAGTCATGAAATAGCAAAACTACTTATTTTCTTCATTATCATCATTACAACTTACAAGTATTGATTCTATTGCTTTTGGACCAAAAGATTCCAACAATTTGTCATTATTGAAGGTTAATTTAGACATTTTACCAAGACCACGTTTGGCGACCATAACCTAGCTTATTTTTTGAGCTTATTGAAAAAGTCATGTTTGGTTTGCCGTAGGCTAGTTTTTTGAAAAGTTACTTCAAGTAGCATTTCTATAAGCTCTAGGGATTTTTATATTTCCATTCTTTTTTTTTCCATTTATGCCCCTTATATTTAACATAAATGACCCAAAACCCCCCGGCCTTTTAGGTCAATTTATATCATCATCTAGCTTATTAGACAATTTTTACCAAGCATGTCTAGTTTATCAGCTATCTTATCAGCCAACAACGAGCTTATAAGCTAATTCGTCAAACATGGACTAACAGCTAAATACTAAACGTTGCAATTTTCATGGCACATAGATGATAGAGTAACGACCGTAAAAAGTACTCCCTCTGTCCCAAAATAAATGTTAACAATAAAAAAACGCATACAGTTTTAGATATGCGTAATTATTACACTTTTTAGTTGACCAAATGACAATTCTACCCTTTACAATACAGGGAGCAATGAATTTCTCCATTTCATAAATTAAGGGTAGAATTGGAAAGTATGCCCTTCCTTTTGAAAGTGTATACTTATTTTAAGACAAACTAAAACTCTCAGCATATGAACAAATTCACAAAAGATGGGTGGAATTGTTCACCTTGTATATATCGAAGCAAAGTGTACACTTCACGTGACACACAACACGAAGGCCCGAAAGAATGGCACTATGAAGAACCACACCTCTTAACCTCGGCAGCCGAGCCGCCAAATGCAGTGTGGGCCCACTCCCGACCGACTGTCCGTATAAAATTAAGTCTTCCTGACTAACTCCATACTCGGTCTCAAGACACTCGTAAACGGCCTCTATGTCTGCATACGTATTGAGCTCACTTGGCTGAAAAATAAACAGATAATTGTGAAATATTTCAATCTTTATGCAAAAAGTTGGATTAAATGAATAAATGTAAGAAGATGATCAACTGATTAGCATTTCAAATTACTATATTTTGACACTTCATTTCTAAACAATCAAAATACTTGTAGATTGTTATGATATGTGGAACCTCCACTAGACCGGAATCGGCTTTATAGGACGCCAAATATGTCTAAGGGGTGTTTGGTTGGTTTTCCATCAAGTCCTGTATGGATAAAGTTGTCTGTGTGGATTAATCTGTCTAGATATATTGGGAAGGTTTTTTTAAGGAGAGTTTTTCATAGATGAAGGATGGGAGGGGTAGGTTTGGAAGAAACTTGGTTTTTTGTATAAAGCTCCCCCTATAAGCTTACTGAATAAGTCACTTAAGATATCATTAAGCCACTACCAAACAGTCATGTATAGCTGACCGAATAAGCTGTGAGTCCCATTAAACTCATTAAGCTACTAACAAGCAGACACTAAATGTCCTAACATAATGCTTTATAGGACTTTAGTTTGTAAGGGCAAACAATTGTGCTCCTATATAAAGGTGTTAGAATAAGTTGATATGACGTTTTTGGATGTCCGAACAAGTTTTTAGGACACTTTTGATAAAGCTCACATTAATCTTTTTATTTTATTTTTTTATGACATTATTTGAGAAAGTGTTTTGTAAAAACAAGTGTCCTATAAAAAGATGTGTTCACATAATCCTTCTCAAGAGCGTTGTATAGAAAAGCTAATAGCGCACTTTATTTCAAAAGTATCCTAAAAAAAACTTGTTAGTATGCCCAAATACGTCCTAACATCTCCTATTGTAACACCTTTATATAGATCACACAATTATTTAGTCCTATAAACTTAAGTCCTATAAAGCAGTCTATTAGGAGGTTCCTACCTACCTATATATATATATATATATATATATAGACGGAGGTTCAAGGGAAAACCTCAAAAAAACGAAAAACTGAAGAACACTCTGGTAGCCTTTTATATGGATGGTATGCACTTGTGCTTACAGGTAAATTATGTTGTTTTTTGGTTTTTATGTGCATATGCACAAATGCATGTTACAAATTACCTGTATACACAAGTGCATACCATCCAGATGAAGGACTACCAGAGTGTTCCTTAGTTTTTCGTTTTTTTGAGGTTTTCCCCTGAACCGGACATATATATGCGAACACACGTAGAAATAGCAAAATCCATTTCTTTTTTGCGGAAATAAGACAAGGACAAGGTTCGTGATGATTAAGATCGTGTAATCGATCTCCTCAAGACAACAGTTTGCATGCAAGATTTTACCCTTTTTCGCCCATACAACCTTAAAAAACAGTATGTGCTCAAAGTGGCTTTCTAAAGCAAAATATGCCGAATCTAAGCCAACAAACTACTTCAAGGGTTAATGCATAAAGTACCTAAAAAGACCAACTCATCATCAACGAAACCCTCCGTTCCATAGTTTCATACTCCATGACACCATAATTGGTATCTAATTCGCTATATAAATTCATCCAAATTCCTTCTTATATTTGTCTAAATTTTCTTGAAAGAGTCAAGAAAACCAGCATCAATTTTGAAGTCAAAAATGTCCAAGTGTCCCAATAGTATGCTTTTTAGGACCTAAGTTTACACGACTAGACGATAAAGTGTTCTATCTAAAAGTGGTGCAATAAGTGTGTAGGACGCTTTTCGGCATCATAACCAACTTTAAGAACATTTTCAAAATAAAACGTCGTATTAGTTATTTTATAGGACACTATTTGAAAAAATGTATTATAAAGACAAGTGTCCTATAAAAAGATGTGTTTATAAAAGGCTAATATGACTGCTTTACCTAAAAACTGTCCTAAAAACTTGTTAAGACACCCAAAAGCGTCTTAAAAACTTATTACAACACTTTTAGATAGAACGCTTTATTGTCTATTATGACGCATAGACATTGTTGGTGCCTTATAAACTCGATTTTGCTGTAGTAGTTTTTGCATATCAAAACTCAAAAGCAAATGTTGCAAATTTCAACGCGTTTACCTTGCCCGTAGAAGCACCGTATCCCGAGTAATCATATCTGTCGAAGAAAACGGAAACACAAATAAACATCAATCATTATATGACACCTTTGAATAGAGAAAAAGAAGAAGCCAAATTGAAATCTGATACCCACAAATTGATTCTTAATTGCTAACTTTTGATTATTAAGGTGTACCTTATTTGTCAATGATTAAATTAAGCCCATAAAACTTTATAAAAAGCCAGATTTTTAGGAAGTGAAATTACTACTGTATATGAAATGACTAAAGAAGAAAGAAATTTAAAGAACAAGATAAATGTGAAAATAAATAAAGATAATTCCTAATGCAATTTAAGAAGGGCCAAAAATAGGATGTAGAACCTAAAAATTATACGATATCTAAAGGAATTAAAGATTTCTTTTAGGCTACATTTAGTACATGGGACTCTGACAAGACAAAATCACTGTTCCACGTTTGGCGTGACAAATGACAGGACAAAAACTCACTGATCCACGTTTGGCGAGACAGTGGACAAGACAAAAACCAACTAGGAACCAACTAGGGTTATGCTATATGAACCCCTTTTATGTCAAAATCAGGTCAAATCATGCGTTAGGAATGTAAAAAGTAAGTTCTGATGTTGACGTGTGTTAAGAAGAAATTAGTATGTGGGGGTGCATTTAGCCCACCTCAACTCGTTGTTCCACGTTTGGCGTGACAAAGAAGGGTTAAGGGGCTGTTTGTTTACCTCTTAATGGTTCCATTAAGAGGCAACCTCTGAATCGTTAAGAGGTAAATCTTGTTTGGCAAAAAAAATGTTTGCCTCTTAATGGTTCCAAAACCCTATGAATGATTTTGTGTCTTGACCCTGCCTTAACCATTCAGAGCCTGATTTCATCCTGAATAATTAGCAAACAACCATATTTCATTTCGCATTATATCCTAAGAGCCTCTTAATCATTCTGACCACTTAATCATTCTGCACCTAACCATTCCGCAACTGCCAAACAGCCCCTTCGGGACAGAACTAAAAAATTACCAATTTACCCTTATTTTGATATTAACCCTGATATGGTATTTGGTTTAATGGTCATCACCAACCATCGCGGCCACCACCGCCCCTGGCGGCGGCCACTGCCGACCACCCCAAAAAAACAAAAAAGAAACAATACACAATAAAAACAGAATATTTGGAAATTTTATGACCACATTTGGCAGAGTAGTACACTGCACATATCTCTATCGAAATACATACAGAAATTTCTTGGGTTTTTGTTCCTTGTTTATTCAGGTGATTGATCAGTAAAAACTGTTCACTTTTCAGGCCAAAAATAAAAGTGTAAAAAACTCTGAAATTATGAAAAAAGGAAGTGAAGAAAGCTTTCCCTTTTTTACTTTACTTTTCTTCCTTTCATTCCCCTAAACAAGAATGCAATTTAACTCACCCAAGAACCTCAAATGCAGTAAAAACATAGAACACTACAAAATTCAAGATTTTTAAGGGTGATTTCTTGATTTTTTTTACTGGTTTACAGCTAGCAGATGCTACAAGAACATCTTGAAAGAAAAAATTTAAACTTTAGCCAAAAAAACCTTAAATTCTTGAACCTTTTAACACAGAAAGATACACATAGCCTAGAGAGATTTGAAAAGAAAAAAAAAAGTTAAAAACTTTGGCAGAAAAAGGGGGAGGAAGTGTGCAATTTTCACCAACCCTCATGGGAGAAAGACATTTCATACCAACTATTTAATGCATTCATCTCAACAAATCCAAATATATTGAAATAAAAACAAAACCCATCACATCAAACAACATAAAAAGCTCAATAACATCAAGATCATAAACCCTAGAAAGAAAGAAAAAAAGTAAAAGAATCAAAACAAAATGCATCAAAAATACATCAAGAATTTGAAGAAACAAGAAATGGGAAGTAAAACCCACAAAAAGAGGGGGGGGTTTTATAAACAAAGATGCAACAAATACATACATTCATGAATAAAGATTAACACATTTGGTCAAAAAAGATTCAATAGGAAAAAACAAGAAATGGGAAATGAAACCCATAAAGAAACACCCACAAGAGGGATTTTTTACAAACAAAGATACAACAAATACACACATTTATGAATCGATTAACATATTTGGTCAAAAAAAAAAGATTCAAAAATATGAAAAAACAAGAAATGGGTAAGAAATTAAAAGATTAAAGAAACTGACCCCATGAGATTGACTCTAAGATTAGCTTTGAGTTGAACAAATAGGTCAAACAGTTGACCCAAATCAGCAGCATTGCCATGTGAATAGAGTAAAGTGAGTCTTGCATATGGGTTCTTGAGATAAAAAGCTACAATCTTGTTGCCTCTTTTGGTGTCTAATAACAAAACATCAAGTGAGCACCCACCACCATCGCCGCCGCCGTCAAGACCGCCGGCGAGGGGGATGGAGGAGGATGAATAGACAGCAATTGGGTTGCCATCTTCACGTTTCTTGATTTGATAAGTTGGGGGAGATGGTGGAAAGAAGGCGAATTTGGCAGCAAGATGAGAGATGAGACAACCCATTCATTCACACCTTCACCCCTAAAAAGAAAAAGATGATGATATTTGGTCAAAACCCAACTCATGAATGCATGTGTGAATGTGATGATGTGTTTATCTTACTTCACATATATGTAATATTTTTAAGGTGATTTTGACATGGGTTTTTTTTAGAAGTGGATAAATTTATTGGGTTTTCAAGGGTTTTTGAAATGGAGGAAAGAAAAAAGAGAGAGATGTGAGTTGGGTACCCTTTTTTTTTGGCTAAAGATTTTCTCAACTTACAATGAAGGGGGGAAGGAGGAGAAATTTTCCGGTTAGTAGGGTGGTGGTGGTGGTGGTGGTGGGGAAAGAATATAAGTTGAAAGAATTGAGATTTTGATGATTCATTGCTTTGACAATGGGGAACTCTTTCATGTTTTAGCAGAAGTTTAGGATGAAACGGCATCGTTTTGAGGCAGTACTATGGACCTACAGTGCACATATGACTGCTTTTTCATACTTTGTGTGCAATATCAACTTGTACTATAATGTGCCACGTGGGACTCTAATGTACAACCTCTTTTCTTCCGTGATTTTACACAATTTGAGTTTCAAGATTGCTCCAAGTATCATAATTCATAAATATGTGAGTAAACTACATATTTGGTCTTTGTGATTTATGTGCTTTAAGAGTTTGGGTTACATCTCGTAGTTTATATTTTATACGCCTTGAGTTCCTAAAACTAACTCCGTAAAAAACTTTCTGTTAAATAGGTTAAATAGAAGAGTATTTTTGTCATTCTATTTTTTTTTTCTATTTTCTATTAAAACAACAGAGACCAAAAATGTAATTTACTATACCATATCATATCACCCACCCCCATGTCTTCATTCTCCCCACTCTCACGACATCACCCATCTCCGACAACAAATCTACGTCTCCGGCAACATATCTGCATCTTCGGTCATCTTCCACGTCCCGCCCCTTTCCTCGGACATGTCTCTTCATCTTCCATGAAGATTTTTTGGTTAGAGGAGGATTCTGGATCTGGATCTCGACGGTGGAGGAGGATTTTGGATCTGTTGCGGCAATCCACTGATGGTTTACAAGTCGGCAAAATAGAACTGCAGTGTCAAACCACAAACTGAGAACTTGGAGAACGATTTTTTGATGGTTTTGGAACTGATTCCATTCTGGGTTTGTTCTTGATTTTGGAGTTGATGCACAAAGACCTATCTCTGTTTTGAACATTTAGATCTGCTTTTGATGTGGGGTTTCGATCTAGTTTTTTATATGGGTTTTCATTTGGGTTTCGATCTGGTTTTCGTTTTGGATGTGGATTTGGTTTGTAATCATGTTTATTTTGGAATCAGAGTTTGGTTTGTTTTTTCTTTTTGGATTGAGGTTGTTTTAGAACCATGATTTCTTTTTTTGATTTGATTTATTCATCCGTAATTTTGTTAACTTTTTTTGGGTTCGTCGGAGAAGATGACAAGAATGGGTGGGCAGAGGTGAGGGTTTTTGTTGGACGGTGGTGGTGGTGGTGGTGGTGGTGGTGGTGGTGGTGGTGGTGGTGGTGGTGAGGCTAGACAAAACTAAATAAAAGGGCCAATTATTAATAAAAAAATATAGTAAATTACATTCTTGGTCCCTATGGTTTTAATTGAAAATAAAAATAAATTAAATCCCCAAAATACCCCTCTAAACTAAGTGAGTTAACGACATATTTTGAACGGAGTTAGTTTTAGGGACCTAAAGCGTTATAAAATGTAAACCACGAGGATGCAATCCATAGATATTTCAAAATGGGGACCCAGACTATTAAAACACATAAACCACAGGGACCAAACATGTAATTTACTCTATGTTGAATTTTATCATTTTTGAAAAAAAAAATTATATGTTTTAAGTTTTAAATTCTTATAATTGTTGTTGTTAAATATAAAGTATGTTTAATTAGCGTAGTTTCTTGATAGTTTTTTGATAGTTTTTCGATGTGCAGTAGTAAATTAAACACTTTTAACTTGTATCTCTTGTCACACGAACCTTTCGATACTGTGTCAATAGAGCATCGATGACTGTTATATGACCACTTTCCCATTTTAACATACTTTTGTATTTGATAACAGTAACGACCTTGTTAATGATGATATTTTTTGCATCTCCATAAAGTATTCTTTTGTTGACCTAAAGTGAAGACATGCTAACTTATTCATTGCACCTTTTTTTTAAAGGACATGTTTGGAGAAAAAATGGATATTTACTCACTTACTTATTCGTCTAAAACACAACATGGACAATAATCGTTCCTCTTATGCAAACATTGAGTAGTAATAATTCCTTTTATAAAGAACCTAATGTTTGCATCTCCACATTTCCATATAAGATTAGGAGGTATACAATGAAGGAATTGTAACTGGTTTTTTTTTGTTGTCTACCTCTTACAAACTGCATATTTCCATTTGTTTTCTTCGTCGTACTAAGGAATCATTAAGGTCCTTGTGTAATGATGGGGTGGACTCAGTAAAGGAGTGCATCTCAATGTACAATTGTTCCGTCCACTCTGTTTTCTTCTTCGAACTGTTTGAACAAGCTTGTTTGAACCCAAACAAACTGATGATCTTGGTTGATTTGAACAATAAAAATCTAAGAGATGACAACCTAGTTGATTAAAAAAAATCTCATTAAAGCGCATTGAAACACATCTATTAAACATTTAGTCACTTTTGCATCTCAATTATCATATTCCTACGGATTACAATCCATTTTCACTTGACTCACTCTATCATAGACATTCTTAATAGATGATCACTCAAACACGAAATAATATTTTTCTTAAGATTTTTATAATAACTTCAAGGTTTATTTTTAAGTGAAAATGGCTCTCAAATGTCTTTTCTTAATGCATAATGACCTTCTAAACAATCTTTAGAAGGGCTTCAAAACCCAAATAAAATATTCTACGTATTAGAGAGTGTTTGTAATCAATCAATTATATTGCGATCTTTATAAAATAATAAGATTAGAACCCTAACAAATGAATAAACCCTAACAAAGATGAAGATGTAGGGATAAACACACACGTAGCAGGACTGCAGGAGATGATGAGATGTGAATAAAACTTAAGAGGTTTCAATGGAGGGGTTTAGAAGTTCAAACATTTGGAGTAAGAAACGTAATAGAGGGATAAGGAAAGTCGTGAGAACGTTGGATTACATTATATAAATGGAGAAGAAGCATCCACGAGAAGTTAATGAGAAATAATTTTAATAGTGATCGTATTGCACCAATATTGAGAGTACATCGAACTAATTAAGAAAAAATTGAACAATTGAGACAAGTAAGCACAGAAGATTATGGTGGTCTACTGGTCTGAGATATCTTATAAATCTATAAAACATCGAGGAGTTATCTAGAATGCATGCATCAAGGCTATCGAGAAATTTACACACAGAAGTTCAGGTGGGTCCAATTGATCATACTTTATATTTAGCAACAAGGGTATTTTGGGAATAACTCTAAAGTTAAGAATATTTTTCAAAACGATGGTAACGTTGGGTATATTTATAATATTAGGAACAACATCAAGCATCAAAAGTCAAAATTTCCTTACGAATTTATTAAATGCTTTATGGCGCGAGCTAAGAAAAAATACTAGAAATTATGGAACAACGATAAAAGGGATATAATAATTTTGGTCCACTCTCATTTTACATCAACTTTTCGAAAGGACAAAAAGATACATAAAACCCTAGACTTCTTTACGCCACCAAATCGTGGTATCACCATGAATTTTTGGTTTTTATGTGAACAAATAATAATCATCATCTAAAGACTACCAAATGTGATCGTGAATTTTTGAAGATCACGTGTTAAACCATAAGATAAGTCACATATTAAATATATGTTCCGAAGGTATTTCAAGATCACATATTAAACCACAACAAAAGTCAAATACACAATTAACGTCTTAAAGATTTATTTTCCGGATGTTTTGCTTTCACCATTTTGTTATTTGTCGATGTTGTTATCGCCTTATTGGATAATAAAAAGCTTCATATATCTCGACTCTCTTTGTTCCTCGACAAGAGCTTTCACATGTCGTTAAACATTAGTTACAAGAAATAGAAACCCTGTTTTTGTTCGAAACCTTCCATCTCCCTCATGGAATGAATGTTCATAATGAAGCATCTGGTGCAATCTTAAAACCTACATCTTGGTTTGTTGTTTTTTGAGTGACAAAGATTTGGTTGGTACAATGACCGTGATGGTGACGTTGATGAGAAAGGTTCGTAGAGAATGATATGATGATGTTTAAGGTGTTAGATGTTGTGGGACTTGTGGTTGGTTGACAATGAATTGTTAATAGTGGTTTTAGTACAAAAAAAATCAATATGACGTATAGAAAAATATCTGATTTTCACATGCGAGTTACTACATGTGTTGGGAACCTACAAGCTATGATATATTCATAAGCATATGAAACATCAATAATATGATCTCTTCAAATATGCAAATACACAACAAACCTGAGGTAAAGAGATGCAAAACATCTACAGTCTTTTAGTAACATAATTGGTGGAATGTGGTCTAAATTTTGTAAGGGATTATAACACTTGCTAACCACTGACTATGTGACTAATTATGTATGTATCTTTTCCTTATATGTTTGACTATGTTTCAAGATTTTTGTTACGCTTGAAGCAAAGAAAGCATGTCCTCCAAGACACCTAACCCGCTTTTTTGAAATAAAAGCAACACATCATCAAAATAATCAATAATTTCCGAAGTCGTATAGATGATGCTAAAATGATACTTAATTAGATATCCCCTTATCGTCTATTCAGATAATTCATAAAGAATCAGTATTGTATCTTCAAATTCTAATTGTGTCTAAATAACGATATACTTGATTTTGAATTATCCTTAAAAATGTAGTACTTCTCCAAAAAAAATTATTTATTTTCAAATTCACATATTTATCATTTTTTACTATTACAACAAATTGATTAATTTATGGATTGTTTGAATAAACATCTCAAAAATAACTATGTGATACTAATTACTATAATCAATTGTAATAAATTTATTGGAATGTATTCATGTTATTTAAATTTGTAATAATCATATAATAAGTTGTTTAAATGTTTGATAAATTCTGATTATTTAATGAACTAATTGATAAATAAAATATTCAAAAGTGACATTCCTGTGAAAAAAAAACAAATTTTCTTTTGAAACATGAGCAAAATTCTTTTAAGTTATATTTAAAATAAATGTAATAAGTAATTTTAGCATCTCATAATCAAATTTATTATAACTTGTATATCATTGGTTTGAGTCCAGTAAAGTTACTAAAATTTTCATGACTGTTTTCCAAAACCCTTAGGATTATTTGATATGTGCATAAGTTGATTCGAATACCCATAATTAACAGAAAGAATTGGTTATTTAAATTCTAAGGGGTTGTTTACCAAATTTTCCATTAAGTCCTGTATGGATAAATGTGTCTGTTGGATAAATTTGTTTGTCTGGATAAATTGATGTTGTTGTTTACTTTTTTATCTAAATTAACAGTCTCAATAACAGAAATGACCAATTTACCCCTGAATATGAATTTTAAGTTGTTTTATAAATTGTTGTTTATTTTTTAAGTCGTATATTCATAAATTCATTGATATAATCCAAAAATCAAACAAAAATTCACTAAATACTTAAACTTCCAAGTTCAAACACAATGTAGTCAAGTTCAAACAAAAAGTAGCAAGTATGAAACAAGTATGAAATCGACATTGTAGAAATCATGGTTACAAAAATCTACATTGCAGAAATGTCGAGCAGCTATGGAGAAGAAACAAGTGTGGAACAAAAATCGACTGAAAAAACAAGTAAGGAACAACAATCGACTGAAGAAAACAAGTATGAAACAACAATCGACTTAAGAAATAAGTATGGAACATCAATCGACTGAAGAAACAAGTATGGAACAACAATCGAGTATGGAGAAGAAACAAGTATCGAACAATCAATAAAATCATTACCTTTGGAGAAATCGACCAAAGAAAAATATTGTCTAGGGTTGAAATCGAACTAGCAGTGAATTGAAATAGTGTAATCGAACCAACAATGAACTCGAAGCAGTAAAATCGAACGAGCGGTGAAGGTGAAATCGAGCACCTAGGTTTTTATTGTGTGATTATTGAGTAGGAAGGTAGACATGTCTTTATTTTTAAAGAGTATAAATGTCAAAGATGTGTCTTAATGGGGACAACACGTCTTTCCCCTACTTAGTGATTAAGCCGGAAATGTCTGCACGAATAAGCCGGTTTTGTCATTAAGCCCCAAGTAAATACTCTAAACGTCTGCTCAAATAAACCGATTTTATTATTAAGCTCATTAAGCCTAAAGTAAACACCCCTAAAAATGTTATGAAATATTTAAATTATTATTGAGAGATTGAATAAACTACATATAAAATCAAACAAACTCAAGTGTGGGTAAGAAAAAGAAAATAAGGTTGAAAAAAGTGTTTTGTGTGGCCCACAAGGCCAAAATTTGCTTGAGGTGCCACGTCAGATTGCGTCAAAGCGTGAATTTGATTTCCTCTTTGACTTTTTTTTTGATGGAGTGGGACCACGTCTTGTTCTCTTCCACGTGTCAAAACATCATCGTACTCAAACCACCTCATCACTCTATTTGTATTTGATTTTAGAGTAAATTACGTTTTTCGTCCCTATGGTTTGTTAAAAATTTGAGATTTCGTCCTTGTGGTTTTAAAAATTCGGTTTTCGTCCCTATGATTTGCAATTCATTTCTATTTTCGTCTCTGGGGCCAAAACACTAATTTTAAGTATGAAGGATTAAAATAGAAATGAATTATAAACCATAGGGATGAAAAAAGCAACAAAATTTAAACCATAAGGATGAAAGATGTAATAAATTATAAAACATAGGGATGAAAGTTGTAATTTTAAAACCATAAGGACGAAATTAGAAATTTTCAATAAACTATAGAGACTGAAAAAGGTAATTTAAAATAAACTACAAAGAATCCTTCTAGTTTAGTGAAAAATACGAAAATGGTCCTTATTTTGGAAAAAAACTATACAAATAATAATGATGGTATGCATTCTGCTTTGAAAATGGTCCCTATAAAGATAACTCTGTAAGGGGTGTTTCAGTCGTTTAGTCATTTCTCCAATTTTCTTTTATAAGAATGAAAATATTATAATATATTATACACACATGGACGATATTGGTTCACCCTTTCCTCATGCATGAACACCGGCCCACCGCCCCCCCCCCCCCCCCCCCCAATCCAACCCAACTTCTTCCTCTATAATGAGCTTTGCTTATGAGGCCACATTTTAGCCTTTCCCTGCCGATGAACACCCCCCCCCCCCCCCACATTGCTCTCCAATTAAAACCATGGATACGAGAGAGAGAGAGAGAGAGAGATGGAGGTGGTGGAGGAAGGAAGAAGACATACATACCGAAGGGAGGTTAAAGGTGGTGGGGCAACGATGCTTCAAGAAAGTGATGGTGGTTGTATATAGTTGTATGGTTGTGTGTGATGATTCACCACCATCGTTCTTTAAAGTTCGACTCTACCCCTTGAAGGACAGTTCATGCTTTTAGGGTTGAATATTGGAGAACTGACGAGATTCAAAGAAGTTTGTCCCCTTTCTTCGGCGTGTTTTTCCCTCTGTCTACATCTCCCCCACTCAATTTAAAAGTTTCATAACATTGAGTGCATAATTGATGAATTGTGTATTTTACCTTCTCTAACTATGTTTACAATTTTAGAAATCAATTCCTTTCAAATTTATTTGTTTTGAGTTTGATTCCCCAATTGAATAAAAGTTGTGATATTCTTATTCCTCTTTTCCTCAGTGTTGGCAACGAGATGTTAGGAAAGATGAATGTTGCAGGTGTGGTTGTGGTCTCTGACGGAGGAGGGGAAGAAATGAAGAGTTATATAGACTGCGATAGGTTGTCAAAAATGGAAGGTCATTGTGTATGTCAATATAATATATATATATATATATATATATATATATATATATTAATTTTGTATAAAATAATTAGGGAACAGTTAAAAAACTGAATGTCCTTAACGAACAATTTTTAACGAAGTTAGGCTTGGTGGATACCATGGTAACTATTAATGTGTTTTTTTCAAAATAAGGATCCCTTTCATACTTTTCATCAAACAACAGGGACCATTTTTGTAGTTTACTCTAGAATAAGTTATATTATTTTTAAATGTATATTTATTTCATTTCTATTTTGAAATATATTTTTAAAAGTCACATTTGATTATTATGTTTAAAAGAATTAATATTTAATAAGTGAGGATACATAAAAACCCTTTTGAATTCTCATTTAAAAGGCTCTTGTAAACAAATGAAAACTTCTTACACGTATACAAGTTTTATGATCCATGTTTAACTGATTTGAGACTCCACCATGTCTTCTTAAATGAATGCTAGACGCCCTCCAAATATTGAGGCAAAATGGTGTGTCAGAATCTATAGATGTGATAGACCTCGACTTTGATGTGATGTTAAGATATGTGGAACTCATGTTCCCCCAAATCCCATGTCCCCTATTTGTCCATCAGTCACATGAAGCCACATCATCATTTTGTTAAGAAGAAAATAAAAAAGATGAATTAAATAAAACAATTAAATGTATTCAAGTGATTTGTGTGACATGGAGGGGACAGGGGATCCGGGGACACCATATTTTTATTCCTCTAAAAGGGCTCTATAAAATAGATATGAAGTTTGTGTGGCTTTATGCATATATACAAGTTTGATGGTCCGTATCTAGTCAATGTAGAACTCCAACAATATTTAATAATATTTTTTTTGAAAAGCAGATATATTAAAATAGAAACGAATACAAAGCAAACAAACCGAAGGTTTATGCGAGGGAAAAAATGACAGATCGTCAAGGAACGAAGGACCCAAAAAACTGAAAGCAAACAGAACCAGAAACGATCTAACAACAACGAAAGCGACCTACAAAAAACGAAACACAACAAAACACGAGAGGAACAAACTTGGAAAGTAACACCCGTAAATTGGAGATTTCCTTTAGTAACAATTCGGAAGTCGTTTGGCTAGCGGAACATAAAGGTGTTGGGAAATTAGATGAGATTTGCTTTGGAATCATCGAGGATCGAATCAGGAGAGAAGATGCGAGAAAACCGAGATTTGGGTTGTCGCGAGTTGTGGCGCGACTTGGGGTCGCTGCACAAGCCGCGTAACTCACTGGAAGTGAGTTCTGGGGGGAAACGGGCGACTTATGCCGCGACTTGAGGTCGCGGCATAACCCGCGTAACGCACTGGTTGAGCTAAAAGCCGAATTTTCAGCCATTAGCCTCATTTCTCTCAAACCCAAACCCTAAATTTCTTCCCTTTTCTCTCCCAAAACCCAAATGTCGAACCCTAACCCATTTTGAGGGTTTCCCCCTTGAAACACATGATTCTTCATCACCTAGCTAGTGGGATCTTGAACCACAAAACCTCCATCTTCATCTTCCTCATCAAGTTCAAAGTGTGGGAGCTCGGGTTGAAGAGTTGGATTGGGTGTCCTCGGAAAGTCTCGTCATCTTTAATGGTAAGCTTCTTTGATTTAAGGTTATAAATGTTCTTTGAATGTTTCCCTAGTGTTTGGTTTATCAGATCTTGGATTTGTTAGTTTTGGAGAAACTAGGGTTTTGGATCTCGTTTAGGGATTTTGGTATATTATGTTGGGGAATGTTTCTATGTGGTTAATTATGGATATTTATGGTTTGGAGTGTTTGGATCTAGGTTTTGAAAGTTTTCGGCTTGAGGATTCAAGCGCCCTTCAAAAGAGCTCGTTGGGTAAAACCTAGATTTAGCCTAAATCTAGCAAGGTGAGTTCAAGTGGCTTTGTGAAAACTATGTACATACCAAAATGTGTATTTTGAAGTAAAAATATATTTTACTTGGTATTTGTCAAAGTGTGAGTATTTTGATAAGTGTTCATATTTGGTAAACTTGGGTTGTGTAACATCTTAAAATGCTTATATTGGGTTTTGAACATTTCAACAATTAAATAGCATGATTTACGTATTCTTAGTGATTTTGTACAAGAAAGATCTATTTTATGATTTATGCATCTTTGACGGTTTTGTACAAATGAAGTCTATTTCATGTTACATGCATCTTGGTGTAATGGTATTCATAAACCCTTTGGAAAACCTTTAGTCCCATTATGTGTTGAGTTTTGGGTTAATCTCGTCTTTGAAGTATGTGTCGTCGTAAACGTTGTTTAAAGACATTTCATTAGTTGGGGGACTGGTAATTGTTGGTCAAATGGATTTTGAGCAGTTTAGCTCGGTATTGGCTTAAAAGAGTCTTGAGGACATTTGTCCGGTTTTAATGGCTTGATGTAGAGTCCAATTTATGATTTACAACTTAATGCATTTTGTTGCATATTATCGATAGTTATAGACTCGAGTGTTGTAGTCATTCATGAGTAGTCGGGTAACTTTAGACTGTGTTGCATTGGATCCATAGGCATGTAAGTCAGTCTTGTTTGATGGTCAATTGAGTGGTACGGAGTTGGACTCCGGGACTCATGGTTTATGACCTTGTCTTTGCAAGTAGGCACTAGGAGGGTTGAGCCCGATTGAGCTATCATGACTGAGGGGAGTCCTCTGATGGGCGTTTGGGGCTTCACTGTGTGGGGCAATGCATTTGGTGTATCCCCCTGCCTTTGGCGATGATTTCTGGTGGTATTCGCTAAGGTCAACTGTCTCTTGGGTGGAACTTGTCAAGGAGTCGTAGGGATACTTGGGCGTTCGTGTCGTGAAGTGTCATGCGACAACGTTGTTTGAGTGGCATACTTTTGTGTTCCTCCGCTCTCAACGGATACGGGTATCCCCCGTTGTCGGCCCGCGGTATTTTGGATATTTAATTGTCCGTGTTTTAATACTTGGATTTCATTCCATTTTATGGTCGCGTGAGTATTAAGCTTCAGTTTCATGTTTTAATGGCGTATCATATTTATATGGATTGTTTTCCGTTATTTAAGGGTCGAGTATTATGTCCCACCGGATTTTTGGGTGTTTTGGGATATGAAGTATTATTTACATTTTCACAAATTTAAGTATCGAACCACGACCCCGTTATGGGTGAGTTACGGGTTGCATCGTTTTATAAGAAATGTGTGTTTGGGAGCATTATATTTAAAAGTGCATATTAGGGGAAAATGTGTCGTTTCCATTTTGAAGTATAATATTTCGAAAGATCTTGCTTTAAATTGAATTCCTTTCTTTTAAAGATATATTCATTCATGTTAAAACTCTTGAGCTCACTAGGCGTTAAGCCTAACCTTTTTATTTGTCGGCATGTGCATCAGGTTCCTTTCGGGGGCTCGGTTCTAGCAGTGCTTTGAAGAGTTGAGCCTTAGCCTTACAAGAGTGAGTAGTCGGTGAAGTCTTCCGCAGGTTGGAGTTGGTAACTGTTATTGGGTTTAGTAACACCCGTCCTTTTCATAGAGTGTATGTATAGGATGAACGTGAGCGTTGAAGCTAATTCTCAATTTATGTTGTAGTTCGAAGTATTTATTGATGTATTTAGAAAAATTTTATAAGTTTCTATCTTCAGATTTAAGGGTGTTACAGAAAGTAGCGATGGTTGGAGAATTTATCCAAGCATCCCATTAGATTAGGAAAGTGGGGCATCTAAACGAATCCCAACCGGAAGACCTTAAGTGAATATCACCAAACAGATTAGCGCCAAGAGCAACAACATTGAAAACATAATTACTCCAAATGAAATGAAATAGGTTGTTGTCCATATTACTGCTTGCCAAAAGATTTTAAAGCACTGAACCTGATTGCCACTGTCGAAATTAATCATATCGGAGACCGAGACTGACATATTGCAATTGAGATTCCACCACTTGAAGATGCATTTTCAAAAAGCCTTTACTTGAGAACAACCAACAAAACAATGATTGAACGATTCGATGAAATCCTTGCACACCAGAGAGTTAAGTGTAGCTAGATTCCTTTAATAAGTTGATTATGTATTAAATTAGAAATAATATCTCTTCTGACATGTTTCAAAAACTTGCTCATTATAATTCAAACTCGTTTTGACTAATTACTCAATCTTTTTGATTTATCAATTTTGTTATTAGATACACTAAATTTTATATTTTGATTACTTTAATTTAACATATACCAGTTTTACAAGATTTGATGTATCCAATTACATTTTTTTTATTTAATCCAATCATATTTTAAGAAACAATGAAATAATTATTGTAGTAAAGTTGATTTTGATGTTGGTGATTTTAGTGTTATCAAACATTTTGGTGTAATTGTGATTTACAAGGGATCGAATATGTGACAAGATAAACATTACGTGAGTTAGGAGGTGCGGAGTGCATATTTACAAATGTTGACCCTATCGTCTTAGATTGCCAAAAGAAGAGGGTCAAAGAGGCAGCACCCCTGGCGGTGGTCCCACTAAGTCTAAGACTCCAATTATAGAGGACTACTTGGGAATTTTGAGTTTCTAAACATTATGAGTGAATTTCATAAGATTATAAACTTAGTGATGTAGAAACTAGTTATAAAATTAGAAGTCTCCGAGTCTGCATCAGAAACTTCTGATTGAGAAAGATTATGAGTTCTGACTTAGAGCTTTTGAGCCTTATCTACAAATAGTTGTAACTGTTGTGCAGTTACTTATTAACTGTTTAACCACCTCCTTCCTTTCTCTCTCTCTCTGTCTCTCTCTCTCTCTATATATATATATATATAGAGAGAGAGACTTAAGTTCGTGTGAGACCAAACAGTTTCCGTGAGACCGGTGAGACTAAGCTTTAAAGTATGAAACTTCACACCAAAAAACTGTGAATGTAAAAAAAATCGAACTTTTCATAGGGAAAATACCGTAAATGTTACGTTCACGGTGTTTTTCGCCGCGAATGTTCGTTTTTTTACCTTCATAGCGTCTTCACTGTGAAGGTTCGGATATACCTTCACAGTCTTTTATCTGTGAATTTTGATTTTTTTTAACTTGGTTTAGGTTTTTTTACCTTCATAGTGTGATTACATTATGAAGGTTCGAATGTTTTTTACCTTCACAGTGTTTCGGTGTGAAGTTTCATGTTTTAAGGCTTGATCTCACGCGGTCTCACGGAAACAGCTTGGTCTCATGTGAACCTGACCCTATATATATATATATATATATATATATATATATATATATATATATATATATATATATATATATATATATATATATATATATATATATAGCTTTATATGGGATGTAATGCACTTAAGGTTTTCTCCCTTAAATACTGGAGTGAAATTTTGAATTATTCCAATACAAATTTCATGAAACTCAAAGTTGTAAAGGATCAAAATATAATATTTGAAAAGTGCAATTGATAAACAATCAAGAACTTATCTAAAACAATTGTAACCACGATACCCAGTTTCTCAATATTTGATGTTTCCCATATTTGTGTTAGGGATTAAAAACAAAGAGGGAGATTCAAGAGAAAATCTAAAAAAAAAATGGAAAACTGAGAAACACCCTAATAGTCTTTGATATGGACGGTATTGCACTTGTGCATACAAGTAAATTAAATTGGTTTTTGGTTTTTATGCACGGGTGCATTATGTACTTGTGCATATTATAAATTACTTATATATACAAGTACATACCGTCCAGATGAAGGGTTATCAGGGTGTTCCTCAGTTTTCGTTTTTTTTAGATTATCCTCTGAATCTGACCATAAAGACAAAAAACTTTGGAACACAAATTTCATTCACTTTAGTTTTACCATATTTTGAAGGAAAAAACATTTTATTAAACAAGTTTTGAACTTTTGATTTTATTGTCGAACAAAAATCACATATCTTTTACATTACATATATATACGGGTTAAGTTCAAAAAAAACTTAATGAACTTTTTTATTTTGAATAATAAATCATTAAGCTACTTTTTTGAATGAAAAAACTATTAAATCTAATTCATCATACCGTTCCTAAACCTTATCTTAAAAAGTTTAGAAAATGGCAAACAATTTCAATGTTCTTTATACTTCTTTGGTACTTTAGGTTATTGCTTTAAATTTGATTAAATATATGAAAATACTATTTATTATTCATTTAAAACCAACTTGTTTGACAAGTAGTTTTCTAAATAAAAATATTGATTGATTAATATTTTAGTGAATTTTAATTTTTGTCACATGTTAAAATGAATCGAAAATTGTAAAAAATAAATATATAATATTTCTTTTTTGTATTTATATTGTCTTGAGGAACAAAAAAGTTGAGCATTGGGACACAACACCACAAATAAACCAAACACAAAAGTATTAAAGCCAAAGACAAATAGTTTTATTTCACAACTTTTAAAAGAATATGTATTTTATATTAATTGATTAAATGCTATTTTAAATATTTAATAAAAGAGTTTTTGAGAATGTATATGGTTAATTAAATTGATTGTTATTATTTCTCCTTTTGTATTCATATAAAAGAATTATCAGTTAGGATGAGAAATGAAAATGAAAATGAAAATGAATTATTTCCTCGGATTTAACTTGGAATGAAAATTTAGGCTTACAGAAAAATGAACTCATCATATTATATAAAAGCAAAACATTTCTTTTATTTTTATTTCTATTAAAAACTGCTTAATACCTTTAATTAAATAACTTTTCATTCTCATTGACCTACTAACACTTTGTTGTCTAATGTTTTCAAATTTTATGAGTGATAAATATGATTACAAAAACCATATTACTAATATAACAATTTGATTTTTTTTAAACATAACAATTTATGATTTTACAACTATTTAAATACATTTTAAACGACTTCAAATCTGTTTTTTCAGTTAATTTATTTAATTTCATCCCTAAGTAATCAAATTATAGTATCTGGTAATTTTACGTACAAATATATTATTTACAACAAAACGTAAAAATACAACAACAATTTTACCCATTTGTAATAACTATGTAAATTATATTTCGAATTAACTACATAATGTTTACACACTGTATATTATGAAATAAAAAATGTTTAAGTATTTATTTACTAAATACCTACAATAAATTTGATCATATAACTTTTACATTTTTAAACTCGAATGAACTATAAAATATAAGTCCTGTTAAATTTAGTGATCATAATTATTATGGACGTTTGAAATCAAACCTAGAATAGATGAGATATTCAAATGAATTATTAATGTATGCTAGTACATATATAATATACTTTTGTATGATTTCACAACCATATATAGATTGACTAAAATTGGTGAACTAGAATTATGATAACAAACCGATTGAATGACCGAACTCACGAAAGAATCAAGAATACTCTAAAGAAACCCTGAGGGAGACTTTAATTAAGGGACTGTTTGTTTACCTCTTAATGGTTCCATTAAGAGGCAACATTTGAATCGTTAAGAAGTAAATCTTGTTTGACAAAAAAAAATGTCTGTCTCTTAATGGTTCTAAAACCCTCTGAATGATTTTGTATCTTGACCATGCCTTAACCATTAAGAGCTCTGATTTCATTATGAACAATTAGCAAACAACTATATTTCATTTCGCACTATATCATAAAAGTCTCTTAATCATTATGACAACTTAATCATTCTACACTAAACCATTCAGCAACCGAGATATGTGAATCAAACTCTAAAATTAATGAAACCAATCTTATTAGGAAGGGAATCCTAATTAGAAACAAACTCTAAATGGTTCTATTAAGAGGCAACCTCTGAATCGTTAAAAGGTAAATCTTGTTTGGCAAAAAAAAAGAGTTGCCTCTTAATGGTTCCAAAATCCTCTTAATGATTTTGTATCCTGACCCTCCCTTAACCATTAAGAGCCTTGATTTCATTATGAATAATTAGTAAACAACCATATTTCATTTTACACTATATCATAAAAATCTCTTAATCATTCAGACCACTTAATCATTCTGCACTAAACCATTCAACAACTGTCAAACAGCTCCTAAATATAATATGAGAATGGTGAAATTCAGTTAAATCCATTAAACTCATTTAATCCAATGGTGATTAATATTATTCCATAAGTAGTAATAATCAAATAGTACATTATCTAATGAGTAAATTACGTTTTTAGTCCTTATGGTTTGTTGAAAGTTTCTATTTTAGTCTTATGGTATTGAAATTACGATTTTTATCACTATGGTTTATATTTTATTACCTTTTTCGTCCTTTTGATTTAAATTGTATTGCTTTTTTCATTCCTATGGTTTACAATTCATTTCTATTTTAGTACTTCATACTTAAAAGTAGTGTTTTGGCATCAGAAATGAAAATAGAAATGAATTACAAATCATAGGGATGAAAGACAAAAAACGTAATTTACTCTTATTTAATTTAATAATTATCAATGACAACTAAGCAAATCTTAATTGGTTTAATCCAAAATTGGAAACTTTTCTTAACTTTCACGCTTAAACTATTCATTTATAATTGATATCATCGTCGTAATTACCTTTATTTCAACTAACCATAAAACTACCGACATCAAGACGGAAAACGACTCTCGATCTAGAGACATTGAGATCGAGAACATCATCAGAACCATCAAACTTGAGATGAAAAATAAGAGAATATCCAACGAGTTTTAGACGGTGAACAACTCTGACGAACTTGAGATGGAGAATAGGAGAAATCTGACTAGCTTTAGACGGTAAGCAAATTCGGTGACTATCTATCTTTGTGTGCAACCCTTTTGTTAGCGATAGAATTTGGAGTGGTGGTGTTCCAATAAAACTGTGAACTGTTTATTTATTTTGAGCGATTGGGTTGGGTGGTGTTGCATCTTTTATAGTGTGTGCATCAATTTTCACAGTGCACACAAAATACCAAGGTTTACAGTATATCCATCCTTAATGTCATCCAAATTATCAAGGATTCACAACGTATATATCCTCAATGTCATCCAAATTATGAGGGTTCACACGGTATGAAAATTGAATTTTGTGGTGAGATTTTTGGAAAGAGGATATTTTTTATGAAGGGAGAGAGAGGGGAAGATTGTAGATGCCATTAAATGAATGACATTTTTGTCCTCGTAATTTTGAATATAACACTTAAATTGGTTGTTATTTATATATATTACATAAATAAATGCCATTATAAAGTATTAAAGCCCCACATTTAATTAAATATGGTGAGTGGTTGGAATAAGATCAATTCTTACAAATTCTTGTACTCTCTAATGATCATAATGACTATATATATAGTGATCCAAATTTCCGAAAGCATAAATTCATCCCCAAATATCATAACTGACAAATTAAAGCTTCGAGAAATATACATGAATCCAATATCGAACCTTTAAAATTCCAAATATCATTTAAACGTTAACTCACTTGAACAAATCTCGAATCTTAAGTTTTTCTTGCCCTAAATTGCATGGTTTTCAAAATAATAAAGGATTCATTTTTCATGCACATTAACGTCAACAACAAATCACAGTTCCAAATATCATGTTTATAGCATCTTAATAAAAGAAACATGCATATTCGCCAAAAAAACACTTTAACTTGGCAAACTACACACAATAGTTGCAAGAATACATTCTTACTAAACTAGTAAACTATACCATTATAAACAAATTATTTTGCACAAGAAAATTCCCACAACAGATCATTAATAGCACCTACTTCCACTATATGAGTTAACTCGATCCACAATAAATTAGGGGTTGTTTGTTTTTTTGAATAAAAACTCTTAATGGCTCTTAAGTCTGAATCGTTCAAACATTTTTACACACCACATCTTATTAATCATAACTAAATTAAGACTTCAGACTTTAGACCTCTTAAAAAACAAACGATACCTTAGTGTACAACAAAACCTGCTCGTTCATTTTCTATCATAAACATATAAACTAATTGCATGATTTGAATCAATAAGGATTGCCATATTAATCAAGTAAATTGGAAAAGTTAAGTATTACAATTTTTAAAACTAAATAGGCATATACTCGTGCGATTCAGCGGAATGTAAGTAAAGAACGAACAATTAATGTTACTTTCTTATAGACATGTCATCAACAATCAACCATGACCTAAGAATCACAATTTATGAAACCCTAAACCTTAAACCCATAAAGATATTCAATAATTAGTTTATATTACAATTATTGACGGAAAAAATTATAATGATATAATTTATAATAAAAATGAAACGTATTTTACGATTATGTATTTTTAATGTGCTAACGGTGGAAAAAAATAAAACGTATGGATAAAAAACAAATTAATTCGTAGATATTCATGATATTTAATAGTACGGTTAAATTAAAAAAAATCAATATTGGGTTCGTTTTGAAGGTATTGACGAGACGATTATAATAGTATAATTTGTAAAAAAATAAACGTAATTTTCCATTGCATTTTTGTTCATATACGATTATTTGTGTTAATATGATAATGTTGTAAAATGAAAAATAAAAAAATAAGGGATATAAAGTAAATTAAATAAGTAAGTGTAAGGGTGGTAAATGTTATACAATAACCGTTTTAGAATTTTTGTATAATAGTATAGATAAAGTTTAACGAAGTCACATTAAAATATAATAAATTATCATTAAACTCTTATTAATTAATTGAATATATATATATATAGAGAGAGAGAGAGCAAGGATCATTTGTTAACCATTTCTTTCTTGTTAACTATGTGAACTTTGTTCAACCAATAGAATTGCAAGGTTAGTTGATGTTTAATTGATTTATTTATTTAATACAAAAGGGTATTAACGTCATTTCATAAGTAATATTTTGTCATTAATTTTATGAGAGTTACAAAAATGAAGATTCCAAAATTACTTTGTAGGTTACGATTGTAGAATTTTATCCTTTTTCATAATATTTTTGAATCATTTCAATATTACTATAGTAGCTTGGTTCATGCTTGGATAAAACCGTATATCGAATAGTCGTTCTATCAAAGTTTAGCAACGTTCATTGTTTATCAATGTTCAACAACGTTCATTGTTTATAATATACCATATATGTAGTGAAAATGAATGAACAGTGTAACGAAAATATTTTTCAATGTTCATATTTATAATGTTCAACAACGTTCATTGTTTATGTTCAAATATATGTAGTGAAAATGCACGAACAGTGTAACGAAAAAGTGTAAATGTGCACTTTGATTCACCTTGGATGCACATGAATGGACTTGAACATTGTATACGTGATGTTCATATATATTATTATTATAGATGTGCAAAACATATAATGAAGAGACTTTGATAAGTGAATCCTAATTATTGGCGATATATAAATATTAGTAAAGGATGAACTAATTAACAATCTCAATTTCAAAATAATGAATCATAGTGGAATCATCGGTTACGATTGTGGTTTAAGGAGAAACTAATGAGCCATTAAATGGGGGTTTAAAGGAATTATTATTTGATTCCCCAAATTACCCCTAACCACATATGTTCACATGTCCATTTAATAAATAAAACCTATTTTATTAATTACAAAATTAGTTTTAATCTCAACCATCCAATGTTAAGATGGATGCTTGAGATTAGTTCATAAACTTAACAACAAAACAAGGGTTAACAAAAAAACCTTGCAAAATATCCTTCCAATATATATATATATATATAATATATATAAAAGGTAATTTAATTTAATATTACCCAATCAACACGACAATTATTGTTATTATATTACATAGATAAACTACTAGTTTTAAGGGAAGCAAATATCGATTTGATAGATAGGAATAAAATAGGTTAAAGATAAGCACGTCATCTTTAAGAGGAAATAAGCCTAACATAAGACGCACTTTAGAGATTTGGTTCCTTTATATAATAAATGTACCTATTTATAGGAACATCAACATAACTATGTTTAGTATAATAATAATAATAATAATAATGGCCAACCAACTTAAAACTCACTCTTTCTAACTTTTCAAAACCAATATCTGTAATCGATGCCTACTTTTTTTCTCCTGAAAAAACAAGCTTGAAAGATCCGGGCCTTGTTCTGTGAACCGGATGTGGTTGTTTGATACAATTCAAAATCACATAAGGGAAGGATTGATCTAAATTTTTCTGTATTGATATGTGGTGGACAAAAACTAATAACATCTCTAGAATACAAGATGAAAAGAAAAACCTCTTTTGATATTATATTGCTATTGCTGCTGCTGCTGCTGCTGCTAAAATAAAAGGTCCAACATGGGTTGCTTTCCTTTACAACATGCAGAAAACATGATTTGATGATTATCGTTCACAATTCAACATACATCTTTCTCTTGCTGATGGAACTTGTTTGTACATCATCTATTCTTCTGTATCATCATCTATACACCTATGTCATCTAAACAAAAGAATACTACTCTTCACCTGCATTTGGAATAAGACAACCATTACATTCAAGTCACTTCATTTGTTGTTTGTACAAATCTGAAAACATCTACATACATACATACATACCTTTAAACCAAGAGACTAGTCGAGAAATTGCAAGGGTGGTTGTGACAACGACACACTTGGTGTTGATGCTTCTAAGCCTTTTGCTCCATGTACAGCAGAATGTAGCACCTTGTATTGCTCACAGACAGAATCATACATTGCCTGTGAATAAGCTTCCTTGGCCTGCATGCATGCAATATAGATAAATTCTGAAAACCCAAATAAATAAATAAATTTAATATCCATTTCTCAGGTGAGATCTAGGTTTAGGTAGAATAGAAATTATAAACATTTCTCATAATTAAGTAGACAAGTTTAGGAAAAGTAGAAAAAGAAAAAAAAAAAAAAAAAACTTGTTGAAAATGGTAGGTCGAATACTTCTATGCATTTATTATGATTAATGGACAGTAAATAATTGAACGCCTAACCGAACAAATTTAGACATAACTGCCTTTTCTATTATTCATGATTTTAATAATCCATATATAATATATAGGCATGCAAAAGCAAAATTATCTAACACCAACCTCCTCGGGGGATCCACAAGAAGCAGTAGCTTTCTGGAAATTGATTTCCGGTGCCACTGATATTCCGGTGCCATGAAAAGAGATCAACCTTTTCTCTCCAATTTCCTTCTCAACCTATCCAAAGATAGTTCTTTTATATATTTTAAAGGTAAATGGAACAGAAAATAAAGAAGGCATCTGAACCAACAAGAACATACCTGAAGAGGAGGGGGCATGATGTCATGGCACAATATGGCTAAAGGATATATATGACCCACCAAACCAGCATGGTCCACGAGCCTTCTCATGTTGTCCAACGAAGTAGCATCAAATGGTGCCTGTACATTTTATATCTAGTGAATATACAAGCATTTCAACAATACAGAGTACAAAATATTCAATAATATATTTATATATATATACATATATGCCAATTCAATAATAAAGGTCATGTCACAAATTACAACCTCAGAGACCACAGTATTCAATGTAAAAGGTAAAGGGAAAAGGAGAATGGGGGGGGGGGGGGGGGGGGGGGGGGGAGAAAAAAAAGCAAGAGAGTATTTTCATGTCTGCATGGGTCTCTACTCCTTTACATGTAACATCTTTGAATCAAAATATAACTAGGTTTCTATCAGAATTTAAGAAAGAGTATTGAGGGCAATTGCTTCACAGTTGTAATAATGCAAGTGTAGAAAACTACCTTTTTATTCAATCACCACTCATGGGAATTACAGCCGTTATATAGTGAACTAACACCAGACCTCACTTCATGTGGTATTTACCATGTTCGTTTTGGCTGTATCATGAATTAACAATAATATCCCACTAACAGTTATCCCAGAAATAAAATAATCATATAGATGACAAGAATAAATGGAAAATAAATACCAACTGTATTCCTAATAATTATTCGACAATACCGGCAACCATTTTTAAAAATGATCCTAACCAGACAATCCTTCCTCGTTCTCCCCTCATCTGAGTAGATTGACCATTTTTAAAATGAATTTTAAGATGTTGAACTAGAAACATGAGGCCATGCAACTATCGTCAAGATACTAGCTGATCAGTAAAAGCCACCAGATTTATGCAGCAAATCAAGTCACCACCATATTCTACATGACAAATCAAATCAGCAAAATATATGTATGTTTGCTGTATTTAATTAACTTGTATTTTGAATATTATTGAGAATCTCCTCAAAGAGGACACACATTTTTTATTTCTAACTCCTATCATGGGTATCATCATCTTCTACTTTTGATTCTTCAATCTTGTTCTCAACATTAGATTTCTACGCTACCTGTGAATTAGATTTCTATATTCGACTTCATACTTCTATGCCTTGATTCATGTATGATAATGACAACGTGCAAGCAACATGCCTCTTTGGTTTTGCTGAACCATTTCACGCTTGCTATAGATAACCAACTTACAGAAATTTAACTTTCTTTTTCCACCAGTAAATGCAGAAAATTACTCAATTTGGAAATTTTGCAGAGAAATCACCGACTTTCTGCACTTCACAGAAAATCTCTAAATATATGATAATTGCAGAGAAGTCCCTGATTCTTGGAAAAACCGAAGAAAGTCCCAATATTTCTGAGTTGATAAAAGCTACGGAGGCAACTGAACTATATCCCTATTCAAAAGTAGGCCACGGATGTCCACAATGCTTCACAGAGTCCACCTAAGTTTAGTGCACCTAAAGGGTGCGTTTGGTACGCAGACAAGACAGGACGGAACAGGATGGGACAGGACAGAACAGAACAACTGTTCAGCGTTTGGTAAAACAGAACTTGACAAAACATAACATATAACATGACCAATTTACCTCTAAATAAAATTTAAAGAATGAATAAAATATAAAAAAAAGACATATTTAATGTTTTATAAGAGAATTATATTTTATTTTGAAGTTATATTGGTAAAACATAAGTCTGTCCCACCTTGTTCCACCTTGTTCCATGGGTGGGGGTGGAACAGGCATGTTCCACTTTTGTTCCACTCTGTTCCACTCTGTTCCACCTAACAGTCCTGCCAAACGTGGGACGGTAATCCCTGTTCTGTTCTGTCCAGTGTACCAAACGCACCCAAAATGACTAGTATGCCCACTATTTGTTTTTTAAAGAAAAAATAAAATGGCAACTAAGTTGAAGAACGAGGGCTGTTTGCACTAAAACTTGAACTAACTTATTGAAAGCTTGGATGTAAAAACCAGCTTTAAAAGTAGCCACAATACTATGAAACTTCACATGTTGTGCCCAATATTTATTTTTTAGATCAGACAGATGCAAATAAAATTATACAAGCAAGCAGTAGAAATATCACAAACAATTGTCAATAAAGCATTGAACTTCAGATGCATAACAAGGATCAATAGAAATTAATTTGTAATCAGCAGCAATAATTCCATTTCCAGGTAATAGCAGTAAAGATTTTACCGGAAACCACTGATTTGTGATAGGATCTGGCCTGTCCCTGCCACCACTTGGTGCAATCCATATTATTTTAGATCCACCCCTAGAATTTAAAAGGTAGAGCCGTAGAGCTATTAAACATTTTGAGGACATTATTGAGCAAGACAAAAAGCATGTACAATCAGATCAAACAACATTAAAATTGCTCAAGTCATAGATGATCAGAAGAGAACAAAAACACTTAAAAAAGTAAGGTAGACAACAATCACATTCACTTCACAGGCATAAATGTCTCGGCTTTCCTTGTTTAGTTGAAAAAGCCTGAACTTGGAAGGTACAACTATATGGAAAATACTTAACTAACTAGAACTGTATTGATCATTTAATCCATTGTAAATTAGTTCAACACTATAGAGTGTTTTTTTGTTAAAATGAGTCAACAATCTGTAGTATGACCTCCCCCACCCCCGGGCGGCCCCGCCCAAAAAAAAAGAATAAACTGAACTTGGTGCAAATACTAAAAAAGTGCAAACATCAGAAACCCGCCTATGAGGAGTGAGGATGAATAGAAACACTAATAGCATGAAAAAAGTCAGAATAAAAGGATGTGTTAATGGAAAACATGGACCAGACACCCTCCGTCCGTCCCAAAAAAAACGTCCACAATGAAAAAGGCATGCCGTTTTAGAAATATGTAATTACTACACTTTTTAATTAACAAAATGACAAAATGTATCCTTATGATAATGGGAGTAATGAATTTCTCCATCTCATAATTACGTGTAGAATTGGAAATCAGGCACTTACTTTTAAAATGGACACTTATTTTGGTACAAAGGGAGTACACTCATCAAATAATTACTTAAAAAGACTCCCCCCCCCCCCCCCCCAAACAGAAAAAATAAATAAATAAATAAAATTCATAGCTCTATTGTAGTTTCCTCCATCAAAGTCAAATTGCACCACAAGCAGAGCACTACTCTTCATGCCCTCCACACTCAAAGTCGTATTCTATTGCCCACTGAAATCTCTTGGAGTTTCATATTCAAGCATCAACCTGAGGTTCTGAAAACCTGACAAGAACCAGCCAGACTGGGAACCAGGCTAATTAACTTATGATTATTGTAGTTACTAATCAAGTTATCACATAATTGGAATAAGTTCAATAACCCACCCAACAGACTGCCATTTTCATAGCTTGAAAGCACGTTGCAAAAACTGACATATTGTTAAGGGGTGCTATAACAAGGCGTCTGGTCATGACATGCATCATTAGAAGATAAATTACGTGAAATGACAAGAGAAAAATGACATATAGATAAACAAAGATAGTAGATACCTCAAAAGCAAAGCCATCTCTTTTAAACTTCTGGTATTTGATCTCTTTTTCATCTCAGCAAGCTCAGGAACATCATTCATATGCTTTTTTGAATATACGCACAACAGGTTCCTAAGCCAACATAAGGTGAGTAGATGTAACTTATCTTAAGGTATTAGGACAAATATAAGAACGGGGAACATTTATGCCAAATAAAAATTATATGAGAACCTTCCCATGCTGAAAGGCTTGCAAAGAGGATCTGTTATAACTCTATCCCCTGCCACATAGATCTGCATACAGTATTCAGTTATTGGACCGAAGGGGACATTTTTATGGCACATGGTTACAGTTTATAGCAGACTTACTATGTTCTCAGAAATATGGGGATTTGTTGTTTCAAGCATCAAGGCAATAACAGCTGGATCTGCTTCCGTTTGATGGTTTGAGATCAAAACCACGTTTTCACCCTGATGGTTAATGGTAAAAGTAAATATTAGGCTCTTAAAAAATCAAGATTTCTTACAGAAGAACCACAATAAAGGACAATGTGAACAGTACTTGAGCAAGAAAAAATAGATGTAGAAGCTAAAAAGGAGCTGTTGTAGCTTTGATTGATAAAAAAAAGTCAAGACATATGTCCCCTCAACCCCTGAAACCTATCAGGCTCTCTTTACATTATCAGATTGTAAATTACTGGTTGGGATAGGATCATAGGAATGGAAAAGGCTGACATGGTGTGGTTTACACTCTTCAGGATACTGGTGTAATTGTGCTGGAGAATTGCAATAATATGGCATAATAAAAAAGAAATTCACTTGTAATGGTAAAATCATAATGTAGTTGATAACACTACAAATGATGATAAAAAGTAATAAGAATATGAGTTAAAGTAGGTAACAAGGATAATGTGGAAAAGAGGCAAATGAAGAATTGACAAAGATGATAATGTCAAAGATAAATAGTTGTGGTTGAAAAGAAAACTATTGATTTGAAAAGGTTTAAATGTTAATTGTTAAGAAGCTTTGGAAAGGTTTTTGCATTGGAGGAGGTTTCTGAAGATAGGTTTTTGTTAAAAAGAAGTTAGGGGAAAACTGATGCAGCAAAAAGAATAAGTAATTGTATAGGTCAACAATTGTGGATGCTCCAAGTGAATTGCTTGAGTTATAATAGACAAGAAAACCAGGCTACATTTCATGATTAGAATGCTTCACTTCATGAAAAAGAGGAAATGCTTGGAAGAGGGGGTAATGACCCCACTTGTCCTTCTGGGAATAGACAGAAGGCATGTTTGTTTGGCATCTTTTTTTTTCTTTCCAAATTCACTTCTTAAAAATTTTAGGGACCTGTGAAACCACACAATAGGAGGTGAAATTTTCCCTCCACGAAATATATTAGTGGCGGCTTTGCAAACACAAAATGATAAATAGATAAACACCACGCTCTTTGGCAGGCCTTACTTTGTATATATAAAATGATAAATAGATACACACCAACTTGGACGGAAGAAATCATATAATATAGAAATAACTGTGAAAGCTAGGCACCTGCTTGAGCTGCTCTTCCATTACACTGAAAAGGGAGACGTTGCCAACATATGATTCCCTGATAATCAAATACGTCTACATTAAGAATGAAAATAGATGCTTACACATTCATCTATCATAACTTAAATACAGCTGAATGGAAAAAATTATTTGTTAGCTTCACAACTTCATAAGTTCATCCATCTCTTAGATCAAAGTGCAGTTACTGAAAGTTAGAGCAACCAACGTTATTTATATGGTTACGTCTGGGAGCCACTTTCTTTAAAGTGTATAGTGAAGCCATTCACAAAAATTGAAGCAATGTTGGTGATGAAAAATGAATTAGTAAGCATAAGGATGATAGTTTAGACTTTGTCCATTGCCACCCTTAGTCCATTTGATGGGATCAAGCCTTACGACTAGGTGTCGCATGCTCTCTCTCTCTTTCACCTGCACGAATTCCAAGGCCCATTTGGGCCAGGTGGAAGACATGCTAGTGCAACATCAGTTTGAGCATTCAGGCAGATACATGGTATACTAAGTTGCATCTGCAGTGCAGGGCATGAGTTCAGTTGACTCGGAAAGCTTAGGTTCTTCAAAAATTCACAAAGGCAGTTGTTATACTATACTTGGGGATGTTGGTTCAGGCTGAGGAACGAAAATGGGAACGAAAATGAAAATGAAAATGACCAGTGAATGAATTTTCACTCCCCCCGAATTAACCTGGGACGAAAATTTGCGCTTGTGGGGGAATGGACCCATTATATTATATAAAGCCAAACACTTTTTTTTCATTCCAATTGATTACAGCTTAATACCTCTAACCAAACACCCCCTTAGTAGCAACCTCCATCCATTAGTTGCAACGATACTATTTGGCATGCATCTTTAACGGCACCTTGGTCCATCACTGTATAATTGTTTGACGAGTTCTATCCAAATACATATATTTAAGTTGTAAAACAAAATTCTTATGAAAACAAAACTCAGCCACCACTATACTTTCAATGAACACAAAAAGCTCCAAGGCAAAAAAGTGTTGCTATAATCAAAAAAGTGGTGAAAACAAAACTCAGCCACCACTATACTTTCAATGAACACAAAAAGCTCCAAGGCAAAAAAGTGTTGCTATAATCAAAAAAGTGGTGAAACTTAAAGACTGATGATTCCAGTTCATGGGAGACCAATATGGTGCAAGCTTTGGTCATTGATTATCTGAATATCCAAGATTTCGTGGACTGCCACCATCTAAGCTGGATCCAGTCAGTGAACGATTGTTCGGGCTTTCAAGATGTACCCAAGATTACACCGCCTAAGCTAGATCCATCCGAAACATGAATGATCACATTTTAGATGTCCAGGCCAACAGCACAGAGATGACTTTAAAGCAGATGGCACACAAGAATGAGAACCAGTGACCAGGGCAGTCCCAATCTTTTTGGAGGCCCTGTTACACTTGTATCAAAAATACGAGTCGATTGGAACACAAAACAAATAACAAATAGAAGTTAAATAGAAAAGTTCATATTAAATTGAAAGTCTTACAAGTTAATGAAAATAACCATCGAGTAGCTAAAACCAAATCATTAGGCATCTCTGATTTTGAGCTCTTGGGAATTTCAATCGACAACCGATTGAATCGGGAATAGATATGGGAAGAAGACGATTAGATGGAAGAAGATTGAAGCGGTATCCGATTGATTCTGATTTGAGGATTATTGACTAACCTTATAACTCAGGCCCAAAAATGTGAAATTTGGGCCCCAAAAATTTTGGGGGCCCTGTTCTGAATCCCATATTTAACATGCCAAGGGACGGGCCTGCCAGTGACTCAGTTTAAAGAAACAGCATGCCTAACCCATCCGAACATGGAGTAACAGATGTGATCAGATTAGAGGAAAGAAAGTGCACCTCACGTGTAAAAAAAACAAAATCGCAATAATAATAACACCTTCTAATTCTTTTTAGCATATCAGGTGCCATTGCTTGATCTCAAAAGGATGGCATAAGTTAAGTCCGATTTGATAAAACTGAAGGGAAAACTACAAATTTGTCTTAATCCTGTGCAAGGAAATCCTTCTTAATATTTATTTTAAAGCACATTAGCATAATATTTTCCAACTTGTTTCGTCATAAATGGATAGCTTATAGTTTTCATATCCATCTGATTGCTTAAACCAACTTACAAAAATAATACTTCTAACAGGTGCTGGGATAGACAATTACTACACACAGGGAGACCATGTCCAGACCCAGCAGAATCCTTCTACTACTATTTTCGGCCGCATGGTATAAAAAATCCAGTTAATACAATAATGACAACAAAATACAAGGATTATTGACCAACCTGAAATTGACCAAAGGGCGAATATAGTTTTGACCAAACATATAGTAATTGAAAGGTTCCAAAATAGCTTCATGATATGGTGAAAATTCAAATGGCTCCTGCAAATTAAGCAACATATTCTGAGAAGAGGCATGTGATTAAGATGAATCGATATGGAAATGTTTTAAGTCAGACATATTAATATGCATCATCCACGCAAACCTTCACATCCAAGAACATACGATCAAATGCTACACGCATGTTTGACAACACAACATCTTCTGCATGAGGATCTCCACTTTGCAAAACCTGAGAAAGACAAGAATCCAAAACTTATGAAGTTGTTGATAAAAACCAAGTCTAAATAAACAACAAATTACAGCACAGAAACATTACAAAAGTTGCTGCTTAGAAATATGGGTGGGCACTGCAAACTGAAGAAAGCACCAAGATGATGACCAACTATCTAAGCATTGGATACAATTTTAATATCAAAGTTTTCTTATTAAGCAGAGAATTGAGTCTTAACTGACCAACTCATCGAAGAGCCTAAATCATTGGTGAGAGCCAATGATCATAGTGATCAATTTTTAATGTGACAGCCTTGTTTGGGGCTCACATAAGAAAGGGCAAAGTTGGCCATACGTGGAGACCAAAGATGCCACAATATATGCATATTAGAACTTCTTCCACCAACCTAAGTATTTTGTCACTCACTCAACTAAAGATGCCACAATAGAATTTCAAGATACAAACAAAGCATATTAAACAACAAACTCAAAGCTCACAAAAAAGCACCACAACACAATAAAGAGGAAGGCTACCCCAAAATCCACATATGCTAGTCCTTGTTTATTCTATGATGACAAGGTTTCCGTCATGGTTTGTAATGAAATCATTAGTATATCTTACTCCTACCAACAATCTCTGAGAATAAAGAGAAATGCACACATAAGAATGTTAAAATGAGTCTCTACTATTCAAATGGCATAGCTACTCAATGTTTCATGCATTCTAGAAGTAAAGGAATACTACAGGAAGAGCCTAAGAAAAATTTACTGCATTTTTGTAGTTCTGGTACAGCTCCTCCATTGCTTGGGCAACAGGTTTTGGCAGTGTTCCAGCTTCCACCTCTCTTTGAATTCCAGAAAGGAGATCTGCATGAAAGTGTACTAAAATGATGATATAAAAGTCATCCAGTAGATCTTATCAAATCATTCCTTATTGCCTATGCCAGCAATAAGGAATGTTTATAGTTACATGAAAGCGTAATATTTTACTCAAATCATTCAGAATTTATATGTTAAAGTAGATGATTACTCATATTACCATTAGAAACTCCATGTGTAGAAAGTAAAATGTAAATGAACATTGTGCGGTGAGATAAAGATAATTAAAAAGATCACCTCCAAAAGGTATTCATAATAAACCTCATTATTGCCGTACATTTATTTGCTTGACAGCTACAGTATAGACAATCTGTAGCAGTCCCAAAGGGTTCAAACTTCTCTACATTATAATGTCTTTCTTACTTGGTAACTATTGGGTTCCATTCAAATGTGATAGACTGATAGTTAACATTATAGTTACCTGACAAAAGGCATAGCTAGCAATCTTCACATGAATCAAATAGTACATAAGGATCACAATTGGGATCGTCATTTTCTGCAGTTGTCTACTATGAATAGACAACCTAATTGATTACTCTGAATCTGATGTGAAACACTCCTCTATTAGTTGGATTAATGGATTGTCTAATTAGAAATTAAAACAGAATACATAGGTTGTCAGAAGTTCTAACATGCATATACATATTGTATAGCACCTAATTACCCTATTTCCTTTATGTGGAAGAAAAAAATTAAGGAACCCATAAATGTTGGTAGAACTACAATTATTGTTACCTTAGCCGGAAAGATATGTAGCCTTGAAAGGCGAAGGTTGGAATGACAACAGGCGTCTATTATTGCATTCACCTGACCTGACAGTACCCGTTTGGGGGAACATCTAGTGCCAAAGTCACAGAATGGGTAAGTCGCCAGAGTATAAATGATTTATACAAATTTGCAACTGCAGCTATCCCTGAAATTTTGGAAGTCTTTTCAAGGAAATCTAGCAGAATAAAGTTGCATCACTTAAACAAGCCGGCTTCCCAGTTAAGATATGGCTTACGTGTTATTATATCGGAAAACAAACAAGCTTACATAAGATTCTTGGGGTCTTCCACAGTTCCACTCATGTCAAGTGTAAACTAATTTTAAGTTTGATGCTCCAAAGTCAACAAGCAAACGACCTAGGCTATATTTCTTCATTTGTACTCCTGGAGATTGTTTAGACCCTTATTCCACATCAAGTAAATGTATGTCATGAATCTCATTATGAGAGATCCTAGGGCTATATCAAGACCGTTTTATGTTGGATGACTGAACAGCCCTTTTAAAAGTGTATACCTCAGCTTGTCAGAACTCAGAAGGTAAATTGTAGAACATTAACCTAATACATGGCTACATAACACAATTACCTGCTTCAAAATGGATTATTCAGTTGTTAAAATGTCTCGCGGAAGGGAAAAACAATTATTACATTTCATGAATTGTAATTCCAGAGCTTTGACGGTACATCGAGAATGAATGGATAAAGAAGGAAATAAAATGCAATAGATGTTCCTAAACCTTTAGTACTTGTCCTTTAGGGATTACCGCAATTGTCAATTTCTTACGTATCTAAATGGATTACCACAATTATCAATTTCTTACGTATCTAAATGCTTTCTGGTTATAGATTTATTAATTTCAAATGTATCAAAGGAAATATTTTCGTTCTCCGATATGTGCATTAAATTTAAGAAATCTAAAAATATCATCCTGCCAAATAGAGGATAGACAAATAACCAACCACCGATGACATCTCAGAACCTGCTGTCTTCAAGCCATGAATTATTTGAGCACCACAATCGAAGTACATGCATGATAATATTGAGAAATATTAAAGCTCTAACAATATGATAAATACCATATCCATATTGTCCTCACTCACAGCAAGCCACACCACATCAGGAGCCCTATCAGCTGAGACAGTGTAGCCCAGCAACTGAGTAATAATGATAGATCTACCCCCTCAAACAGTACCAACAAGCATAATCACTAGATTCAAATCATCGGTATAACAAGCAAAAGCACCAAAAAAATTCAACAAACATAATTAGTTCATTACTAAATATTAACGGTTCATACTCAAACAAACCAAAACAACATCAACCTAAGGTTAAACAAAATCATTCATTCTCGAATTAATCCAGAATATCAATCAACTAATCAAGAAGATTTATCACATTAAGAGTCAAATAAGAAAACCTTAGACAATAAATAGTACTAAAAGATCGTTCAGGAATGTAAGACACCACAAAGACACAGTGGTACAACCAATTTCCCGTAGTAAGGTACGGACGTACAGTACCTCTCGCAGTACTACCAGGAGACAAGCTATTTTAAACTATTTCTTCTCTGTCTCATATCAGAGCGTGCATTTACACTTCACATACGGTCAGACGCAACCACAAACACATCAAACGCTAAGAAATCGGCGATTATTGAAGAACTCAATTCACCGTCACTTCTTAATAATTGAAAAACAAAGGATCAAAACTTACTGAATCGAAATAACAAAATCAAAAAATGCAAACGATGATTATCATAACAATCAATCTCTCGAAATTCACCTATCCTCACTCTCACTAGTTGAAATAGACCGGACGATTTTCAAAATAAAATAAAAAATCACACACGCCTATCTACGTTATCCTAAAAACACACGCACACACACACTGTAGCAAAAATAGAATCCTTTTCATTTCAATCTAGTAAAAACTTATATATTGAAATTCATTTTATAAACACAGGCGGAATCGCCTACCTTGTTCGGAACGAGCATCGATGAATGTACGAGAGTAGCCGTGGTCGGATCCAGAGAGCGGTTGTGAAGCGGAGGACGACGACCACTTGTTGTCGTGAACAGTCTCCGCCGTGCCATGGGCGGCATTCGCAGGCGCAGAAAACGCCAAACACGGAAAACGCCGGAAAATCGGGCGGAGGCGTGAGGATGAAGGAGTAGAAGAAGAAGGTGATAGAGAAAAAACCCTAGGATTTGCGGTGGAGAAGAAGAGAGTAGGGGAAGAAGGAGAGAAGATCGACATAGTGTAGACTATAGAGAGAGAAAGTAATAGTGTGTGTGTGAGAGAGAGAGTGATTTTAGTTTTTCAGTTTGGGTGGGGTGGTGTTATGGCGTTGTTATTAAAGTAGTGGTGGTGGTGGTGGTGGTGGAGTATTGGCGGAGATGGACTGTGTGCACGTGTTTATCATCGAAAATGAGGGTGAGAGATTGGATTAGCTGAAACCAACTAGCTAACCGTTATAACCTTATTTCCTCTTTCTTTTATTATTATTATTATTATTATATAATTTCGTTTTATTTTTTTTATTATTTTGTGTGCCAATGAATAATAATATTAATGTGATTATATAGATATGGTTTTTATATATAATTTTTAGTTTTCTTATACGAAAATTAATTAAAACTAGAAGCGTACTCGCGCAATGCAGCGAGATACATCACGATTTTAATGTTTATTTTTATTTTTTGTTTTTTATTGATTTACAGTATTATTTTGGATGGTTTTTATTGAGTGATAATGGTTTTTTTATATATAAATTTGTTTAATTTAGGCTTAACAATATAATGTTTTTTATATAAAAAAAATTAAGTATTTTGTTAAAATTCATTAATAATCTTATATATTTTAAATTTTTTATATTTAAATTGAGATGTTTATCCTGTTTTAATTATGTTTATCAGAATTCAAATTTCATAATTTTAGAATTTGGGGATTAGAGATAAGAATTTTGGGGGATAAGGATGAAATATATTAATTAGGGTTAAAAGCATTTAAAAGTGGTACATATTGCTTCATTGATTGTTTTTTAATTGAGTGATAATCGTTTTTTATATATAAATTTGTTTAATTTAGGCTTAACAATATAATGTTTTTTATATAAAAAAATTAAGTAGTTTGTTAAAATTCATTAATTATCTTATATATTTTAAATTTTTTATATTTAAATTGAGATATTTATCCTGTTTTGATTATGTTTATCAGAATTCAAATTTCATAATTTTAGAGTTTGGGGATTATAGATAAGGATTTTGGGGAATAAGGATGAAATATATTAATTAGGGTTAAAAGCTTTACAGGTAGTACATTAGGTTTTAGTAGTTATAACCTTATTTCCTCTTTCTTTTATTATTATTATTATTATTATTATATAATTTCGTTTTATTTTTTTATTATTTTGTGTGCCAATGAATAATAATATTAATGTGATTATATAGATATGGATTTTATATATAATTCTTAGGTTTCTTATACGAAAATTAATTAAAATAACTATTTTCATAGCCGTTTCTCTCATACATAGGTTTGCAATTTTGCATAACTCAAAAACACCAAAAAATGATTTGTTTTTCTTTTAAAAAAAATTTGTTCTGATCCGCAATTGCGGAACCCAACTCCACAATTGCGGACCCAGGTCCACAGAAAAAATGCAGGGAAAATCGATCACGTTATTTTTTTTTCTTTGGTGTTTTTGAGTTAGGTCCGCAATTGAATACCTAGTTTTTACAGACCTATGGCTATTTTGTTAAGACTCGGAGAGAAGTTGCTAAGAGATTAATCCATTAATGAAAAATGACTATTTTAATTAATTTCTCTTCTTTATAATATGCTTTTTTATAATTTTATCTTTATAAAAAAAACTAAATGTAATTTGAACCAATGTATTTAGGATTTTATTCAACAAATTTCTTGAAACGAAAAGAATAGAAATTTGAAGATTTCATTTGTTGTGATAGATTTTTAAGAGTTTTTTTTATAATAGATAAAATAAGAGAGAATTTTAACCGAATTTTGAGAAGTTTCTAAAATTTAATAAGAATATAAAAATAAAAATGTATTTTTTTAATTATTTATCTCCCTAATTTGTTGAAAGTTTGTTGGGATATTAAATATATTCGAGTGTATTTTAGAGAAGTCTTTAAAATTTAATAATATAAAATATAAATGTATTTTTAATAGTTTGATACACTTTCTCTGTCTAAAGTTTGTTAAAAGTTTGTTGGGATATTAAATGTATTCATATTTATTTTGGAGAAGTCTCTAAGATTATATATATATATATGGATGGAGACGAGTCTAACTGTTTTTTGGTTAATCTGATCCATTTAAATTCAGCCAACTTTTGATCTGCACCGTTCAAATTCCTAATTTGACGGCAGATTGCCCAATCCAACTCCTTGGCCCATTCCGCTTTCTACCACGATTTGCCTCAGTTTCTACCCACGTTCATGGATCATCCCTTCAATCGGCCGAGTTTCTACCCCACGTTCCTCCATAATAGCCCTAATTTCTCCCCCATTGATCTTGTCTGTCTCGTCTCGGTCCACATCTCTTAATTCTACGTGATAACAAGATCACGTAAACTATTGAATTATTCTTCCGGGAAGTTGCTGGAGAAACGATTGCCTTGGAGATAGAGGTTACGTAAACCGAGACAGGAAGAGAGATCGGAAGGGAGAGGAGCGGAGAGTGCGTTGAAAAGAAGACTAAGGTGAGTCAAGTTACCGAAAATGGCGAGCAGAAGTTGGCCGGATAATGAGACACCAGGGAGGTGGAGGGCATTGACGCGGTTAAAGGTGTTATCACATTGTACGCTGGCCCAATTACATGGTCCATGCTCTCTCGATCTCTATTACGAAATGGCTCCGTTGTGCAAAACCCAAGTTCGATGGCTCCGTTGTACAAAACACACGTTTGATTTCGTTCCTTCGCAAGAAACAAAGCAAAAACAAGAAATTTAGGAAATGGTGGATACATCAATAAGCACAGGGACGACTTCAACATTTTAATTTGCTCAAACGTCAATTTCGATTTCACAAGTGGGTTGGGCTAATTACATCTTCTTTCTTTATATAAAGATATGGGAGAATCTCTTCCACCACACTACTGTTTTCTTCCGCTCTTCTTGCAATCATCTTTTTCTGGTAAACCCCCTTCCCCTCCTGGTAATTTGAAACTGGTTCTTCTTGACTAGGGTTTTTGTGATCATCTTTTAACTGAGTAATTATAATGCTATTAATTTTTATTTTTTTTGTGTTTTTGAGTCACAGGTTGCCGAGATTAGTGATGAGTTGAAAATGGGCAAAAACTTGCAGAAAACAAACAGAGAATTTTTTTTGGAAACTTTAGTGTGTGCGTGTGTGATGAAATTGATCATCCCACTGCATCATTGCAAAACCTAGGTGTCATCTTTCCTTCTCTAAACTCCAATCTTATTTTTTCATCATCTTCCTTATTTTTAACTTTTTTTGTTCATAGCCATCATCACCATTAACAGTTTTTTTCTCAAAATTTCTGATATAAATTTGTGGTTTTTTATGTTTAATCGATTTGGGGAATTGGGTCTCTCTCTTTTTGGTATCTTGATCTCATTTTGTATACATGTTTCGATATATAAATGGTATTGAAGCATAAAGAGTGTGTTTTCACGAGAGTATATGGGAAATTTGAGATACCTATATTGAATTATGTTTCAATTTTTGTTGGGTATTTATTTTTTAGGAAAAAATATTGAAAATTTGAGATACCCACATGACTATTTACATTATTCATGATGAATAACTCGTGAATGTATGGGACGAGCGACACCTTTTCCTTTGTATGCGTGTGTGTATATATATATATATATGCCCTATATATTAATTTGGTTGATTGAGAAATCTAAGACCCAAGATGACAAGAAAAGCCATTAGGAATGCTTTAAAGAGACACTGATATGCTGATGTCTTTAATGAGATTTGAACTCATCATCTAAACATTATTGAACAATATCATTTAATCACATATATATTTGTTGGTATTCTTCGTTATCAGGTCGAGTGTCATTAGTCGAAGTTGAAAAACTCTTGTTTTGTTATGGCCAAGAGAGAAAATAAACGCAGCCCACAACAAAATAAAGATGAAGCAGGGTGTATGTTCGGGATTGATTAGCATTTTTGATTTATGCCATGGTCGAACCACTTGAAGACTGCTTCCAGATAGAAGACTCATGCCCAAAAATACCATTGGTAAGCATAAAACAAGAACACTATTGTATCCAGTAGAATTTTTTTAATTTCTTTGTAGTTGTTGAAGTTATATAACAGCTAGACTTGGACAATTTCTCCTCCATATATGTTGGCATCTCCGTTCTCTCCTCAAGGTACACATATATTAGAACATGAAACTTATATTGTTTCTTTGATCCAAATTGTTAACGGGAGGTAGGGTAAAATTTTAAAGTATGATAAATTGTGTATGTTGCTGCTGCTGCATAGGTTGGCTATACGTGTACCCATATACATGTGAATTTAAATGAGTTATGCTTAACTGTTTGGTATTTTGATATCTTGATGTGAGTTTTATGATAGATATATTGGTTATAGAACATGAACTTACTAACATGTCCTAAAAAAAATTGGTCGGATCGCATATTTTTTGGGTCAAATTCATCAACAATTGTTGATGATTTTTGGTGGGTTTCGATGGTGACTGCGGGTTCAAATAATCAAGATGATGTTGGGGAAAACCATCATCAGTTGTTTTGAAGGCAGGAGGCGGGGCGAGGCGGCCCTGCGGCACTACAGGTTTGGGTCAATCCACAAGTGGCTGTGTCGGGACTCCTTCGACCCGGAGTGAATTGGCCATGGTAGGGACCCCTGTTAGCGAGAGCACATTTTTGAGGTTGAATCACCTTGATATTCACACTGATAATCCTGGATCTCAAGGGGCTGTTGGGTGAGCATTTTTTATTTAACCATATTTTTGATGCGCCATTGCTGGAGATGCTCTAAGTGTTTAATATGCAAAAAACACTTCATAATTAATGGGGTCGATACCAAAAGTAAGTGTTGGACTTTTGGGTGGTACTTTGTTGTCAATAGTGAGTACATGATTTTATATAAAAATGCTGAGAATTTAGTCTCACGTTTGATCTTTTAATTTCTTGGATTTTTGGTGGATTCTTAGATAAATAGAAGAACGTTTATGATGCGCTATCCGAAATTGATGTTCTTTTGGTTATAAGAAAGTGTAATGAAACTGCCCCAAGTTTGCAAAGTTTCATTGATCATTAAAAAAATCTTCGGATAGTTTCGAGACTGGTTTTGTATGTATATCGTTTTTTCCCTTTCTTTATTATGTCAACTAATCTTTTAGTTTGCAACTTCCTGGTTAAGGTTGAGGATAGAGTCGTTTGCATCGATGGCCCATAGATGGAGACAGTGGATGAAGATAAACAAGAATCAAGAGACGGTACAATTGCAGGTAAGAAGTTTCTGATTCACAGGGTAACGATTATTTTCTACTTTCTTCTCTGATTGTTTCTGAATGTATTTTAGAGTTTTTGAATATGTGTTTTAAGCTTATAATCAAATGTTAGGGTATGTGATTTGATCCATGACTCATATGTAACAAATTTGTGTTTGAAGACCTAGATTTTCTTCAACTCTCGCCCTCATCTCCATCTTTTCGTGATTTGATTTGTTACTTAACTCTCGCTCTCATCTACATTGTTGACTAGCATAACACCATCTATTATATTTCAGCAGACTCCTGAAAAGTGTAGTGTTAGTTGATTGGCTTGATGTCCAGTGGTCGAAATTTATCTATAAACAATGATTCTGATAGAGAAATTGAAGGCATACGATGTGTATTTAATTGTCGTAGTCGTTCAACATCTCCTGTCTTCGTTGATCATTCCATCGATTGACGTTGATTTGAGTTCATAGAAAAAAGATGAGGTATCACACAACAACAATAATGTAAACGTCTCTTTTGATGCTCCATCTTCATCTTCTCCAAATTTTCTACTTGGATTGTTGTATTTGGGATTGGTTTAGGGTTTAGTAAATTCTATTGTTTAGAATTGCATTATTTGATAAGAGAAAACCCGTCGGACATGGGTTCTCTAAATATCTATCCCATCTTCAATGTAACTCTTTCATGGGGACTAATCATTCGAGAAACCCCAAATTTGTGAAAACCTGAGATGCATCAGTACTTGTACATTTCTAATTACATGTTTATACATCATCGATTTGTGATGATTCAAGTACTTAATTCGACATAGAAAATTTAGAAATTGAAAAACTACCTTTAATTGCTATCTTTTGTTCTTCGAACTTGATCCGTTGTTCATATTTCATTCTGAAAACTATATTCATCTTACTCTCAACGACTAATTATAGTATTTGTGCTTTGTCATATGAGTAGCTGATGATGCCCCCTTTATTTCTACAACACAATAAATCATAGTGAGTTGTGCAAATTCTGATGCTAAATGGCCCATTTTCATTGCGTAAAAATATAGACTGGAATTGTGGATGTATCTCGATTATTATTTAAAATTTCAGTTGATTGCCTACCCATTGTGGTTTTTTCTTGATGTCCAGTAGGTGCCTTTTAATATTCAAAATTAGCCAACTTTTGATCCATAGGTTGGGGGCTTTGATTTAGTTATGAGTTTGCTTTTAAATTTCTTTCATCAGTGCAAAAGAAAGCTTGAGGGGTTTGGGTCTGCAGGATAACCCACGAATTCAAGCTATTACTTTACTATTACTCTTATATTTGAACTGAACACGAATAGAGCTTCTAAGCATACAAGCACAAATATATCAGAACTGCACACAGAAAACGATCAAGGAATCAACCGGGGGGGTTCAATATGTAGTGTTGATAGATTATATATACAACCGTACAATTGTATAGTTATATTTATATATATTTATAAGCATATGATGGAGATGTCTCAGTCCGATCGAGTTACAGAATGGAACTCATCAAGTGGCCAAACAGGGCTCGAAGGTAAATGACACTTGCATTATCACATTTCAATTGGGAATTTTGGTTTCGATTTGGGTTTTAGATTGTTGTTGGTTTTAATGATAAATGCAGACCCTATGTGGCGGTTTTTGTATTGCATTTTCTTTCGATCTAGCTATTGTGTTGAAACGAGCAAGGAGGATCAAGAAGGGAAGTTGGGATTCGAATGTGGCCAACGAGGGTGTGATAGGAACACTTATAATCCAGTCGGAGGATCTTGTCCAAGTGGTTGCGAAGGTACCCATTTTTTTACATTTTACATCTTTTATTATTTATCATTTTATATATAATGTGACCTAATAAACAAGCGTGGTTTTCACAGAGAATACCACTTCCAGAGGATGATTTTATGGGACATGAAACCGGGGGATGATACAGAGGTTGTGGTTGCGCTTTTCCTTCTAACATAACTCCTTTCCTTCTAACGGAACTCCATTAACCGAAGCAAATAAAACGATCTCTAGCAAGTCAAATGTTGATCAGCTACATGCATGCTAATCAAACAAGGTAGGGCTTTCGTACAGCTTTTTTTTCTGAGTTTTGTTCATATTTTCATGAAAAAACGTAATCTATCACAAGATTAACATTAAAGTTTGATGCTTGAATTGGGACTTTTGTTAGTCAAACAATTCGGTATATTGATTCAAATCATTATGTTGGCATGATAGAATTACACTACTTACTCAATACATATTTTTTCTTATTCAGTACTTTTTTAATCGTGTTCCCTAAATTCATTAATTAATAGCATTGATTCAAATTAGCATATTAATAGATTAACTTTTTGGGGTTTTCTGGCCACTTGCATATTAGCACATTAAATGACCTTTTCTACACTTCCGATTTCGTAGGTTATTTGTTTGCGGTATTCTTTTCTTTTAAAAAAATTCAAATCTAAGTCTATTGAATTCTTCGAATTTGGATGTTCTTGCTATGTGGGTTTTGATAGAATTATATCAGCATTTGGTGTTTCTTTACGCTTGATTAGATGACAGAGATGGGGGGATCTGAGCATTCAGGATCTGTTGTAAAGACAAAAAGCACTTCTAGGTGTTTGATTATTAAAAAGAAGGCAACATATGGTGTTGAAAGATTTTTAGGTTTTAGTGATTCTTCTTCAAGGAATTTATTCAATTCCAATAAGGAGAGAAGGAGACCCCGAGTTGTTTTGAGTGACTCTGAGTTGGGTGATGAGTTATCCGACCCTCTTCGCCTGAAACCTAATACAAGTATTACAGCTACATAACTGCCGTTAGGAACACTGCATTTGCACATATGGTGGAACTTAGCATAATTAGATGTTCATTAACTAACCCTTCTACAATTTGGATATATAGAGTTTTAGATTGTTACGTTCATAACCTAACCCTTCTTGTATTTTCGTTTTACCGGGTAAGCTTCTTGGTCCTTATCATACTCAATCAATAAGGTAATTGATACGGTAAAGCGCATACCCGGTAGCATATAATAAACGGCCCCATAGCTACCTCCATTCATATTATTGCGACAATTTTTTTTTAATTATGCATAGTGTGATTCAAATTAATATTGCTTTTTGATCCAGATTACCTACGTGGTATCTTACGTATTTGGCTCTAAATTTGTTACATGTTTGTACTCACATCTGCTGCAAAATTTATGCATATGTTGGGTGATTATTTGTTGTTTCTATTTAATGCAAATAACGATAGCACTAACAACGGTTAGAGTAGAATGATTGATCAGTAAAATCTTATTAGTTTCAAAATATGAGGTGGCAAATTCATGGAGTAGGAAGTGTGTATGGGAAGTTTCTGAGTTTTTTTCGTTTTATAAAATTTCTAATATGTTGAAGACTTTTCTGTCCCTTGATGAAAATTTTGTGCCCGACTGTGAGCTGAATTTTTGGTAATTTTTTGTGCCTCTTGATCATGCATATGCTTGAATCAAATACTACACTTTTCGATCATTTTAGCTTCAAAAGTCTGATGATCATTGCTCTACATTATGCATCCCATTTCATTCATCGGGAGGAACCGACATTGTCAGACATTTTAATCTTCCATTTGGATTTTTATTGTAAATAGTGTCTATAATTATTATTACTCTAAATGCCAAGTGCCAAACTCTAGCCAGATTGGATCAGTAAAATTAATAAGGTTTCTTTTACATATATACTACAATATATATGTTGTGGTCAGGCAGTAATGAAAACTTTTGCACCATCTTTGAAGGTAATCGGAGTGGTGGCAATTCAACCATTCTTTGGCGAAGAGGAGCGGATGGAGTCAGAGAGAGACGAGACTTGAGGGAACACAAATAGTTTCCGTAAAACGAATAGATTGGACATGGAATGAGTTTTTGCCACAAGGGTAAGGGTTCAATTGGGACCATCCAATCATCAATGTTAGCGGCCCAAAGGCGGTAGACTTATCGAAAATAGATTTTCCAGCAACCATGGTGGTGATCGTCGGGTTCGATGCTCTACAGGACTGGCAAAAAAGGTACTACGAGTGGATAAAGAAGTGTGGGAAATAAGTATACTTGGTGGAGTACCCAATTATGTGTCATGCTCTATACATCTTCTCGGAGTTACCCGAATCGACACAACTTATTGAGCAGGTGAGGGAGTTCACTCACAAGGTATCGAGTAATGTTGGTTCTTTATTGACAAATTAATCCATTTTCTTTTAGTCACATACTTAAACACATGTAGATTTACACAACTCCTATTTCGAAATGGAAGTCTTTGAAAAACAAGAGACTACAAAATTGGGGTACTTCACATTTGACACTGGATATTAGAGGTGATTTTTGGTGTTGTAATTGGGGATTTCTGTTGCAATTTAGTTCGTGATTATGAAAGTTTGATTTTAGTTTTGTGGTTGGTGGTGTTTTCTTTTTTTTTCTTTCTTTGGTTTAGTTGATTAATCAATGGAGTAAGAAAGGGAAATATTGTATGCATGAACTTCCCATACAAGTCCTGTAACTGTAGGAAACGAAATTGAAGACACAACATTTTTGTAGTTTAACACTTCGCATATGGTTAGTCCTAAATCGGCTAGACTTTGACCATTTATTCTCGATATATGTTGGAACTTCTCTTTTGGAAGGTAATTTACGGGGGTTCTACATATTATTATCACATGATATAGAGCGAAGACTTACCACTCTAGGGACTTGACACTCCGAGGTAGTGTGTACTAATGTCATATACCCGACTAACGGACGGGTATAACACTAGTTAATAATAATACGAGGTAGAAATGTATTTTTGATTGTTTCACATGTCTCTCTCTCTCTCTCTCAAATTTATTGAAAGTTTGTTGAAGTATTAAATGTATTCAATATTTTAATTATATAATTAAAAGTGAATTACAACTTTGGTCTTATAATATGTATCAATTCTAGTTTTGGTCCATAAAACACATTAATCACTCCGGTATTTTTTTTAATTTTGTGTTCACATAACATATAGGTATCTCAAATTTTAGGGGCCGTTTACTTTAATGCTTACCCGGTAAACACTTACCAATAAAACTCGACACACTAATTTAATTTACCGAGCAAGATTGTAATTGTCACGATGGTATCATATACAACAATTTACCCGGTAAGCACTTACCCGGGTAAGAGTTGTCACTCTCACTTACCGGGTAAGACTCTCCATCCTTATCATCGCTTTTACCGGGTAAGATTTCATGCCCTTGTCATGTTCATCCGTTAAGGTAAATGCCATGGTAAACGCTTACCGGGTAAGCGTTTTATAAACGGCCCTTAACATTGTTAAATCCATTAGTCCAGTCATATTGTTACTCACATGAGACCAAATAGATGATTTTTTCCTTTAAAAAAAATAAGTTATATTAAACTTACTTTATGAACCCCCACCCCCTCCCCGTTTTCCCGATGAAACCGTTACACATCTCGTTTAACGGGTGGAAAACCCCCCATTTCGTCTCGCTGACTCCAACTCTTCTTCTTTTTCGTCATGGTTGGATGGTGCAAACAAGTTATATTCCATTTTCAATGAAGCTGTTAGTTTCTCAAAAATTAAATTATAATTTCCGATTCATACAAGATACACAATTGAATTCCTTAATGACAACAAAATGGATCTCAAATTAAATATTTTCTTCTTCTAGGGGTGTGTTTGGTACGCAGACAGGACAAGACAAGATGGAACAGGACAGTTGTCCAGCGTTTGACAAGACATGACAGAACTGGACAGAACATGACAAGACTGGTTAAATGACGAATTTACCCCTGATAAAAAATCATAGATTACATCACATAAAACTAATTTACATCACTAATACATAGTGCAATGGCTTATCAAAAACATAAAACTAATTTATCACGATTGGATTTTGGATATGGAAATCAAAACCCAAATTTTAAGTTTCGGATTTTGGGTTGTTTCGGGTTTCGGATTGATGTCGGTCGGGTTCAGGTATTATATAATACAAAAGTTATATATAAATTCAATCATTTTTTAGGATGAATACAATCGATTGAAATATTGATAAAATCGATAGCAAGTTTAAAATTTAGAAAATATTTCAACAGACTATAATTTACGATTTTCAAAAAATAATTAGATAAATAAATAAAAAAATATATATATATATATATATATAATATTTTAAATATAGATTTATGTTATTTCGGGTTTTCGGAGGGGTTGGGTAGCCAACGATCAAACATGGGACAAACATGTTCTGTTCTGTCATGTTCCACCTTATTCTGCATACCAAACGCAACCCTATGGAACCACCCTGCTACTTTCCATTTTAAAGGCCCAATGGTCCTCCAATAGTCCAATTTGCTGCTAAAGCCTAAAATTTCAAGTTAATTAATGCTCAATGCACAAAAAATTGTTTTGTTGTTGATATTGCTCTTCAATAATGGGTTTGGTTTGGGTTGTTAATTTTGTTAATTCAAAAATGAGTTTTATTGTTGATGTAATTCTGTTATTCAATAATAGGTTTCGATTATTGATTTTATTCTTTAAAAATGGGTTTGGATGGTTGTTGTCGTGGTGGATTTATGTGTTCTTGGTGGCCGGATAAGATATAACTAACAATTTTACCTATGTTAGAATCCGCAGCCATCATATTTTTTTCCAGGTAAAAGTTTTCTCTAGTAACCGGATAAGATTTTCAATCCTTGTTATATCTCTTATCGGGTAAGGATCTTGGTCCTTGGTATGCTCATCTTGGTAAATGCTTACACATAAAGCATTTGATAAACGGTCCCTTAATAACTGAAAATCGAGTACAGTGATCTTAATATAATAACTTCTTTTAAATTCATTTATTATTACAAATTAAAGGGTTTATTTTGTATATTTACAATGGGGTTTCTTTTAACAAAAATTAAGTACCCAAATGTAACAAACAACTAAAAAGATTAATAGGGAAACTAAAAACCATCAACAATAAGAAATGAAATGAACTAAATCAAACTCACCAAAAAAAATCTCACTCGAAAATAAGATTTGAAGTGTGATGTAGACAGACTCGTCCTCTACTCCACAGGATAGTGAGACTGTTTCTATAAGGACCCCCGACTTATACAGAATTGTGAGCAAAAAGGTAAAAGGAACTACTCATAATACCATACAAGTATCAAATTCTTTGAGATTCAAAATTTTAAAAGGTTCAAAATAAGTATCCTATTGCCAATACACAATTCAAAACTCAAAGCATCACAAAGCAATACCCCAAGAGATCTATTGCTATTTGCTACTCCCTCATCAAAATGCAGTCATGTCAACTTATCCAAGGAAATTCATAATCACCAAATGCAACACCAAATTGCATAGAACGAAATCGGCAAAAGCACGTTCAGGAGGTAAATCCTGCAAAAAAATATATATATTCACAAATTAACATCTAAGGACATGGAAGTTCAGTTAAATGCATACAATATTCTGCAAAAAGGATAAGACGCCACCATCTGAAGCGCCCACCCAAACTGATCCTATGGCCATCATGGGGGAGGTGGGTAGTGCATGGAGTTGAACCACAAACCTTCCACTCATTCTGTAACATCCCGACCAACCGTACCAGATATCATCCGCTTTGTCTATACTTGGACTCACGGTTTTAAGACGCGTGTGGTAAATGAGATATCCAGTCCCTTATAAGGCAACATTTGTTCCCCTCCTCAATCGACGTGGGATCTCACACATTTAATCATTTGGCAAGGATGCACACCTCCTTACACTGCTAGGCTAAAACCACGGGGACTATATGCATACAATATATTTGGTCATTCTGTAAGGATGCACACCTCCTTACGCCGCTAGGCTAAAACCACGGGGACTATATGCATACAATATATTTGTTCGTAAATATATTCGTTCTGTAAGGATGCACACCTCCTTACCCGCTAAAAGCTAAAACCTTGGGGACTATATGCATGCAATATATTCGGGAATTCTTTAAGGATGCACACCTCCTTACGTACTAGGCTAAAGCCGTGGGGACTATATGCATACAATATACAGTTTCAGGATTGTATTTCTAACCACAAGAATCCCATTCGACACAGGCGGTTAACGAGATTATTTCATCCTTAGTTCAAGGCAGGAATGACCAACATACCTTGAATTCCTTGTTTTCTTTGTTCACTTGAATACGAAGACAAACTGTACAAAGAGATAAATAATGAGTTGCCAAGACAATACCCTGGACAGAAAATGGCAACAATCCATCCAAGATGAATGAATCTACATATATTAAGCTTACCAGCTAGGACGGCTGTCCCTACACAGGAAAGCACACCCGAGAGAAAAGAGTTGAATGGAAACGACCCAACTATTGCCAAGTAAACCACCTAGTAATAAACAAAACACATGAGCGTTGTGTTTGAGTTTATTTTATTTGAATAGAAAATCAAGATAAAAGGAAGATAAAGATTCTTCCGCATTTGTTCTTGTTTTTTTTTACTTCAAGAAAGTGAGTTCATTTTTATCAATTCTGTCTAAGCAAGTATTACGTAGCAGTACCTGTCTAAGCAAGTATTACATAGTTGTACTGCTACGTAATATTTGCTTAGACAGATTTGATATAGAACCCCGACCCTACATTTGTGTGGGATAGGGCTACATTGGGTCCGTTTAGTTTTTCATTACTATTTAGTAACTTAGCAAGTGGTCAGGTACTAATACTTTTCAATGTCAAACTGACATGAACACCATCCTATGATCCTCCCCGGGGCACAAACACTACTCCATGTGGGATTTATTGGGTTCGTTTGGTTTGGTATTAATGGGTTCCATTCATATTACGTGAGGAGAAACGAAGATGTTTGTGGGTCCCTTTACAGTTGGAGCCCTATTATTATTACAGGTGAAAAGGGGACATGATTAGCACTTGAAGTTTACTGATGTGATCGTCGTTAACAATTTTCTGACCAAATTGGTGAATGGAACCACTTCAACTATGCATGATTACCCAAATCACTCTAACTTGAACTCCTAGAAAAAATCGCAATGGTCCCTAGGCCCATAGTTTTAGGAATTGACTATTTGCTCGATGTCTAAAATAACCTTCAATAATGACAAAAAAGGGGATTTTGAAAACATTGTTGTCACGCTCGCATTCCTCGAATAGGGGAATCAAAAGCTATATTTCAAGAGCATTTGTGCAGAGTGTAGACAGGCATAACCAACTGATCCAACCATGTGATATAGCCTGATGAGAAATTCTTTAAGCAACTCAAGCAATAACCGGCAAGGCGGCAACAGATTTCTCGACCATAACTTTGACCTCCGTAAAGACCATTCATATGTAGATAGAAATATAGAACTATAACATAATCGAAATCCCAGATGTGTAAACAAGAACCCATGATAGATATACGATCATGCTAATGTAGGCATATATAAACTATAAGTTGGATTAAAGTATTCAAAACCAAGAAACTTGATGAAGTTTCATACTTTAGTTAATGAAAGAGGAAAGTGAAACATAAACATAGAACCGTCTGCATTTCACAAATCGGCTGTAGGTTTACAGTTTTACACAAAAATTGGAAATTCAAAGAAGAATGCAAATTCAGTTTTCATGAAATCAAAAAAGGCAAATTCAATCCATTTAGGGTATTAGTGAAGTCAAGTGGAAACCAAACCCTAATACACGTTTACAGTTTTACACCAAAACGAAAATTCTAAAAATTCTCTGATTGAATATAACGAGTTCGCAAGTGAAACAAATCCGATCGTAAACCGAACACGATTACCGCATTGACTGTTTAATCAACCGCCACAGAGATTACAAACTCTTCATCCATGGTGAGATGCAAGTTTCAATTTACAATAAATTTGTGTAAATCGATCTTAATTGGGTACTAAAACAAAAGACGAATACCTGAACTAGAGCGGTGGACACAGCAAACACCACGTACAGATCTATGATCTAGAAAAAAACTCAGGAACACAGAAGTTCATTCAGATCGTCAGAACACATATAAATCAAAAATACATGAATTTACATGATTAGATCGATGAAAAAAAACCTTCAGATTAGTCGGAGTAGCGGAGTAAGCAGATCGGAGAGACTTAAAAAGAGCCTGAGCATCATCTTTCGTCGTCGGCGATTTCCCCATTTTCACTACTTTCTCTCTCTCTCACACACACACACAGAGTTCAGATCACAGTTTCTGTGCGTTTACTCTCAACAATGGAGTCAAATCGAGAAAACCCCCTTTTGGAGAAAATTTCTGATTCAGGTTAAAAGTGAAGATTTCTGAAAGGTTAAAATTGAAGATTTCTGAATATGAAATGAAGAATTAACATCAAGGCCTATTAGCTCAGTTGGTTAGAGCGTCGTGCTAATAACGCGAAGGTCGCAGGTTCGAGACCTGCATGGGCCATTACATTTTTAACACCAAAGTTTTGTTTTTTGCAATTTATACCCCAATTCTTGTTTATTTATTTTTTTCGACCTGCTACCTTTTCTGTTTTACGTTTTGGTCCCTTTTTATATTTACAACATAACCCCTTATCTTTGCTTATTTTATCTTTTTGACCCATAAACATTTTTAAAGTTTTCCTTTTTCACCCCTAGTGCAAATAAACTTTGTCATTTTAAGATGATTTGAAAAAATATATTCAACTTTGTTCTAAAAGAAGGGTAATTTGATTAAACCTTTATGTTTAAAATATCTTGTCGTATAAAAAAATGGAACTTTTAATGAGAATATGCTTTATTGAAATTTAACTGGAACAAAATATATAATATTTTGATGCAATTTGTCGATATGGGTTATCTTAGCCTCTAACATATGTTATCACTACATTACATGACTTGTTATATATTGTGTTTTTTTTAATACGATACATGTGTTCTTATAAGCGACATTAGATGAATTTATTGTACATAATTTATTTAGTTTGTGTTTTGAAATATATATTTTATGTTTGATAACAGTAAACATATCTTAATACGCATTCAACCTTTATTAATAGAAAATTTATATATTAATTGTTGATATGTTTTTTCATGACGTTTATTTTTTATTATTTAAAATGCTTTATTTATAGTATTTTCATCAATCTTTTCTATATGATTGTCAAATTTCTTTTAATGTATCGGTTTGACACATTTGATATTTCAACTTAAACACATAAACCATCATTTGTTCATCATATATGTGTGTGTGATCAAACACTTCAGTTAGAATTTATCTTTTGATGGACATTTAATTTCAAATGCCAGGAAACCCGATTCACATGATATTCATGTGTAAAAACACATTAAAAAAACAATAAAAATGTATATTTATGTCTTTTGCACGTAAAATCATTAATCATCCTTTCAATTCCGTATAAAGCTCTCTTAATTAACAAACTTTTGGTTGTTGCACTTTGGAGAGAGAATGTATCAATTAATTATGCATATACATTGTATTATTCATCATTAATATATACGCTATCCGTTGTGAATATTCATGTATGTTCATGCGTATACAACAACCCTTTACTATTTTTACATCAGTATGATATTTAGCATGAATAAATATTTTCACTATAATATTCATCATGAATATGTTTACTATATGCATAGTATGAATATAATCTAGCTTCAACTCTCTATTGTATTGTTTTTTAATTGAAATCGAGTAGTTTGGTTGCTTATTGCATGTTTCTTATACGGATTGTGGGTTTTCGACATAGTTTGGTGCTCAACAGCTCAATGAACCCAACATTCTTCGCGGTGCTTGATTGGTCTCAATATAAGATAATTCCAATGATGGTCTTGATAGGTTCTCACGTAGTCTTGATGGGAAATGACACCAATGGTGGTCTCGATAGGTACTTGATTCTCAATCAACCTCGATGGAAGATGACTCTAATGACGGTCTCAGTGGAAGATAACTCCAATATTGTTGATATCATGAGTTTATTATTGGTTTTCAACAAACAAACACACACTAAGAAGATAACGGTAATAAGTTATGGGTTTTACACCAAAAAAAAACATCCACTAAAGTGATAAAAAGTGGTGGGTTATGAACTTTAATTTGGGAGGTTTGCAAGTTGACATGGGTTTTAAGATTATATTTTTGTTTCTAAAATTAAAAAAGCTATTCGACAAGAGTCGTTGGATTTAACTAAGTTTGATGGTTAAGATTGGTTCATATGTTTTCAATATACCCGAGGTTCCTATCTAGTTGAATCTCCCTATCTATAAGGGTATTCAAATGACAACAAAGTTAATATAAGTGGCTCAATCTTCTACCTTATCCAATCTTATGGTTGTAATTAATTGAGTAAACATCAATTTTGGTCCCTCGGGTTTAGTGAAATATTTGAAATGAGACATAAACTTCAATAAGTCAAGTTTCCATCCTCCAGGTATGAATTTTGCTATGAAAGTGGGACTCGCCCACTAACTTCGTTAAAAATTGTTATTCCCTGTTTCTAGTTCCTAATCACAAACAAATCAACAAACAAGATTTATGAATCAATTACCTGTTTGATTTCAAATCCAATCCAAACGATTACAAACTCTCTTCTCTCTAGAGCTCTCTTTCTCTCTCTACAGATTTCTCTCTCTAAAAACGTATTCTCAGATTTTCAACTAAAACAACTACTACAAAACAGAAAATACAAAGCTATTTATACCTACAAGAATTACAAAGAAAATAAAATACAAATACAATATACTTTGACTTTTATTACAATATACTTTGACTTTGATGAGAGTTGACTTTATCAGCTTTGACTTCTTACACTTTGACCTTCAGTCTTCTTGATCTTGTATCCAACAGATTTATGCTCTTACAATCTCCCCCTTTGGATTCAAGATCACTATTGAAAGATCTAGCAATCCAGCCTTCACTTTTAAGCTCTGTCAGTACAATCTCCCCCTTTTCTTTAACAACATTTTTTTCAAAATTGTCTTCAAACAATTAACAATCTCCCCAAAACTTTCACAAAATACTTTCAGACTTTGGAAAGAAATTATCTTCAGAATCAACTCGGATTGCTTCAAAGAAAATTTCCTCAAAAATCAACACGTCTTCAGAAATACTTTGATCTTCTTCAAGTCTTTACTTTGAATCTACTGACTTAGGTATTTCTTTAAAAACATCTCCCAAAAGTTTATCATTTCTTGATATCATCTCCCCCTTTTTGATGATGTGAGCATCAATATCATCAAAACTTTTAGTAAGAAATGTCTGGATCCATTCTGACCACTGATCTGTTTACGAGCCTCTGATAGTTTGCCAATTCGAACAATGTATTCATCCAGATTTTTTCAAATCTAGAAAAAATAGGAATGTGTAACACCTGAATCAACAAATGAATCAGTTAAAATGTCTGTCAGTAACACAAAGTCACTGTGTGTAACGAATACACAATATAAAGGAGCTTTTTAATGTTCACTCCCCCAGGGCTTCCATCCAATCATCGAAACACCATAAAGGCAATTTCTATGAATGTTATGACAAGAAAACAAATTTCTTGTGTGTTTGAGCACGTGTAGAAAGAAATTAAGCATGAATAATTGCTTTTATAAAGGCTCAACATAGTGTAAACCACTGAGAAAACAGTAGTATAACACAGACTCAATGTGCATGATTGAAGTGCGAAGGTGGGGCAGACTTCCTTCTTATTCAATATCCAGATTTTCCAAATGAAAACCAGATAGCATATGTGCTGCGTCCCCTTGAAAATTTGAAACATTTTATTTTTGAGAAGAAAATGAGTGGCTGGTGGGGTTTTAACAAGAGTTGGCATGGGCTAGTTGCCTATTTCAATAACGTTCACCAGAGAGTTGTGAAACGCTAGTAATGTGGCTGCCCGACTCAGAAAGTAGTTGGTGCAGAGTTTGATATTCTTTTACTCTAATCGCACACCCTTTTTCTTTTTATCATTATGCTCACTTCTAACCAAACTCTCATTTCCATTTTCCCTCAACACACAACCCACACTCATTTCTTTTAGACTCCTCACACTCAATCACTAAGGATTAACTTCTTGGGTAGAAATCACTGGTTAACGTGATTTCATAGAAGTTTAGTTAAGTCCTAGCACAAAGAACCCATATAATCCTAGAAAGCATGTGTTGCTCAGATGATTTAACTTTAGCAGTTAAAGCTCAAATACAAATGTCAGATGAATGTATGCTCATAAAATATAATCATGAAGAATTAAGCATTTAAAACATTTGAAGTATTTTCAAACAAGTATATTGAATGAATAGATATGTGTAACACCCTAAAAATAGGGATAACAAAAGCCGAAAAAAAATCGGACATAAAGTATACTGAAAATTGCCATAGCAAGAGCCTCCCAAAAGTGGGGAATATAAAATGAACAACATGTTTAATCACATTTGTAATTTAACGGACAATAAACAACAACCAACTAATCTAATTTCTACATCTAGAAAAGAGATTACAAAAAGGGTTGTCATCTATAAACCCAAACGGTCTATAACCAAAAGTATAACGCGTCCGCGTGCAAAATCCCCAAGCTCTCACCCCAAGGCAACTACACTTGCTTAGAACCGGCGCCACTAGAACCTGAGATACACATCGACACCAAAACAAGTGTTAGGCCAAAAAGCCTAGTGAGTTGAACAATTATAAGCATGCATGTACAGTTACAGTTCTTATCAGCAGTTAACCATAGTTCAACAAATGTGGAGTCAATAGGGGAGACCTATAGCACCAATCAAGTTCCACCCAAAGAGTCGATATACCTTGATGCCCTATAACAAGGGACACCCGAAAGGCCCGGCACATCCGAGGACTACAACCATGGCATTACCCCGAATGGCGGAGGTCTAGGCACATACCATCACAGTGGCGCCCAAGACTACATCCTCCTAGTGTCTACTGACTTGGTTCGTCCAACATATCATATAGGAGGTCTTGCGGTATATAACCCAACAAAACATTTCGATACCAACCATGGGTACAATGTTACCATCCTAACACATAAATCCAATATAAGGCCCAATTTCCAACATAATCAATGTTTAGATATTCAATCATTAAAATGCATTCCAAGTAGAGTTTATCATCTACTATACCACATATAACCCAAATCATGCCAAAATATCCAATATGTACATTTAAGAAGTAAATCCCCAAACATCAAATCAACAAGGTAAATCATGGCATTTCCCACATAATCACCTTCCCCACATTTCTTCATAACTAAAACCCAAATACTTGAACATATGGAGACAAATAACAACAATAGAAGAATATGATGTGTATCTAGTTTTAACAAAGGTTAGTAAACTCACTATCTAGGTTTTGAACCAAAAACCTAGAAAAGATGGAAACCCTAGAAAATGAAGGATGAACTTGGAGAGAAGAAGTTGTCTTGAAGAAACCCTAGAAAGTTTTCCTTGAGATGATTTATTGCAATAATCAATGCTCCAACCACCAAAGATGTTGTATTTATGATAGTTAGGGTTTTATGAGGGAAGGGAACTGGTTTGAAGGCTCCAAAATCGCCAAAGGAAAAGAGAGGTAGATGGGAAATGAAATGAAATTCGGCCAAAGGACTCATTTAAAGCCCTGCACCCCGACGGCGATAGTGCCCGGCGATAGTGCCAAGGGCACTATCGCGAGTCACAATCGCGAACTACTAGCCACCCGCGGTACATACCGCGCGAGTATGCCCGGCGATAGTGACACTTGTCACTATCGCGTGTCACTATCGCGGGCCACACCCCCCTCTCGGTACAACCTGGGCGATAGTGCCCTCCGCGATAGTGCCAAGGGCACAATCGCGGGCACAATCGCGAGTCACCCAAAAAATGGGCCGAAACTCAACCGAAAACCGCAACGAGCACAAGGTTTGAACGATTAGAGGTAGTAAATCAATATGTGACATTTTAACATAGTCGAAGATCCTAAAATGCACGTAAAGACACATATGCACACACATAACGAAATTAAGGCATTAAAGGAGACAAAATACTTACCTTAATAGTTTACGAGTGTTACAATATGAATGCAAAAGACTTGTTTTGAAAATCTGACATTGTATGAAAATGATCAGAAATGAAATGATATAGCAATTAAGGCTTATGGTCAAAAATAACGGATATTGTCTATATGAATCAAAATACAGACATTCTTGAAATGAATGCTTCGAAATAAAATGATGCTCAAAATTTATTGAGGTACAAGCGGGGTGTCTTACCATCGAAAATATGTTACAATATAAGACATGGTAAGAACTATTTGAACAAGAAATCAAACCGGTGTGTGTGAATACTTGAAAGTATATGAAAAGAGAATACGCAAGTATTTATCTTTGGAAACACACGGTTTGTAAACTTTGAAGCTCAAAATTAAAATGACAACATTTAAAATCACATTTCCAATTCATGAAACCTGGTTAAGAATCGGGAAGTGGTTTGAACATTTAAGAACATGTTTTCTATGATTGAAAGTTGTCCTTCTTTCAACCATATATGAGATTAAGATAAGAAATTAACCTTTCTATGCAGTCTTAAATCTCATGAAGTCAGCTGAAGAATAATAGGGATATGATCTTGTAAGTTTCTCTCATCCTGCACAAGTCTCAAAGTCTAGTCAAAGCAACTTTATTCACAAAATTATTCAAATGTAAAAGACGTAAAGCAATAAAACGATTAAAGTACGAGTTCTTAATCAGAAGTAATCAGAAATCATAGTCTTACTCCTTTTAACTTGACTTATATGCTCCCCCTAAAATCATGCATCACAAAAATTTGTCAGTTAAGTAAAATGCAGAAATTAGATATGCTCCCCCTCAAAATAATGTAGATCAAATGAAAACGCATCTCACTCTCCCCCTGAGATCATGAGCAAACTATTAAAGTGCAGATATCTTTTCAGAAATGATAAAGAAAATGATGAAAAATAACAATACTTAACTTTATTAGGTAACAACCGATTATGTCTTAAGATTTAGCATACCAAGCTTAGAGATAAGAAAATTAAATCTCTTTTCATCTAAGGGTTTGGTAAATAAATCTGCAAGCTGATAATCTGTTTTTACAAAATAAAGTTCAATTGTTCCTTTTTCTACATTATCTTTGATAAAATGATACCTGACGTCAATGTGTTTGGTTTTCGTATGCTGTACAGGATTAGCAGAAATCGCGATTGTACTCTTCGAGTTACAATAGATCGGTATTTTATCAAACTTGAATCCATAGTCTCGCAGCTGTGTTCGCATCCACAGGACTTGAGAGCAACAACTGGCAGCAACTACGTACTCTGCTTCAACAGTCGATGTGGAAACGCATAATTGTTTCTTTGATGCCCAGCTAACGAGCTTGTCTCCAAGAAATTGAATGTGACCTAAAGTGCTCTTTCTGTCCAACATGCAACCTGTATGATCTGCATCTGAATAGGCAGTCAGTTGAAACCTAGTATCCTTAGGATACCACAGACCAAGATCTGCAGTCCTCTTCAGATACCTAAAAATCCTTTTGACAGCAGCCAAATGGGATTCTTTAGGAGCAGCCTGATATCTAGAACATAAGCATGTTGAAAACATAATATCTGGCCTACTTGAAGTAAGATACATTAACGATCCTATCATACCTCTATAAGTTCTAACATCAACACTTTTACCCGAAGGATCAGTGCTAATCTTAGTACCTGGTGCCATCGGGGTTCCAATTGGTTTACAATTTTCCATTTTAAACTTCCGAAGAATATCCAAAATGTACTTAGATTGGTTAATGAAAATCCCCGTTGAAAACTGTTTAACTTGTAATCCGAGAAAGAAATTCATCTCTCCCATCATACTCATTTGAAAACGTGACACCATGAGGTTAGAAAAGTTTTTGCAATATTTAGGATTAGTAGATCCAAATATTATATCATCAACATATATTTGAATAAGGATGATATCGGATTTTTCCTTTTTGATGAACAAAGTGGTATCAACTTTACCTTTGGAAAAACCAGACTTGACCAATAATTTAGATAGAACATCATACCATGCTCGAGGGGCTTGTTTTAAACCATACAGGGCTTTGTCCAATATGTAGACATGATCTGGCTTATCTAGATTCACGAACCCTTCTGGTTGAGACACATATACTTCCTCCTTAAGAATGCCATTCAGAAAGGCCGTTTTCACGTCCATCTGATAGACTGTGAAATTCTTGTGAGCTGCGTAGGCTAGAAACATGCAGATTGCCTCTATACGCGCTACTGGAGCATATGTCTCATCGTAGTCTATGCCTTCCTCTTGCCGGTAAACTTTGGCAACAAGTCTCGCTTTATTCCTTATGATGATACCATCTTCATCCTTTTTATTCTTGAATACCCATTTAGTGCCAATTACGGATTTTCCTTCCGGTTTTGGAACTAATCTCCAGACCTTCAGGGCTTCAAACTGATTTAATTCTTCTTCCATAGCAGATACTCAATCTGAATCAGCTAAAGCCTCTGATACACGTGTGGGCTCTATCTTACTGAGGAATGAGTCATGCATACATTGATTCAAAGCCGCTGACCTAGTTTGCACTGGTTTGTTTAGATCTACAATTACTTGGTGTAAAGGGTGCTCTTTGGTTCAGCGATGCTCATGAGGGAGTGGAATAGATGCTGATTGATCATGATTATCATCTTGAAATCCACTATCAGACTCTTCAGTTTGAATAGTTGGAGGGGGGTTTGCAGTTGAAGTTTCAGGTGCAGAAGTAACAGGTGTATCACACCCAACTGAAACAATTACTTCTGGATCAACAGTTACTTATGTATCTTCAACTGTAGGAGTAGATGTTGGAATGTGAGTTTATGACTGAACAGGGGATAGAAATTCAGTTATAACTTCTGAAGTAACTGGATGATTGCAACTTGTGTCTTCAGACCTGTCAGTCACAGCAGATTTAGGCAAATTAGACCCTAGAAACTCATTATAAAAGAATTCAAATAACAAATCTAAATCGGATAATTGTGAAAGTGAAGTAGAAGCGTTATCCGAATTTTCCTCTGTAGAAACAGGTTCTGGACTGATCTGCCCAGAAGCTAATACTCCAGTGATCACGGGTTCTGAACTGAATTGTTCAGAAGCCATGTCTTCATCAAATGTTACATTAACGCTCTCGACAATTGTCTTTGACTTCTTCAGATAAACACGATATGCTGCCGATGTTGAAGAATAACCAATGAAGATTCCCTCGTCCGCCTTAGCACTGAATTTATTCAGACTCTCTCTGTCATTAAGCACGAAACACTTACACCCAAATACGTGAAAATATTTGATTGTCGGTGTTCTATTGTTGATCAGCTCATATGGAGTCTTTTGAAAACGACGGTGTATCATGGACCGATTTTGAGTATGACATGCAGTTGACACAGGTTCTGCCCACAAAAATAGAGGTAGATCGGATTGGCTAAGCATAGTACGAGCGGCCTTGACTAGCGTCCGATCTCGCCTTTCGACTACTCCATTTTGTTCAGGCGTACAAGCAGCAGAGTACTGATGTGATATCCCGGCCGATTCGAGATATTCTTCAACTATCTTGTTTTTGAACTCTGTGTCGTTGTCTGTTCGAAGAAACTTGACTTGTCTTTTCATATTCACTTGGGTCGTCTTTAAGAAAATAATGAGAACTTCGGGCGTCTCATCTTTTGATTGAAGAAATTTGACCCATGTGTATCTTGAGTAATCGTCCACAATAACCAACACGTATTTCTTTCCACCCAAGCTTTGTGTTCTCATTGGACCACACAAATTCATATGTAACAACTTTAACGGAGAGCTAGTGCTTGGTTCAGGCTTCGGTTTATGCGAAGCTCTCTTCATCTTACCCTTCTCACATGCAGTACATAAGTGTTCTTTCTCATATCTCAGTTCAGGAAGTCCTTTTACCAACTTATCTTTGACCAACTTGTTGATATAATGAAAGTTCAGGTGTGAAAGTCGTCGGTGCCAGAGCCAACTTTGTTGCATCGAAGCTTTTGTCATTAAGCAAACTTGATTGTCAATCTGAACTTTTGACATATTGATGGTATAGAGATTTGTCTTTCGATTGCCAACTAAGAGTTCATTTCCGTCTTCAGAACGAACCGAACATCTCTTAGCTTTGAAGTTGACCTCTAACCCTTTATCACATAATTGACCAATGCTAAACAAGTTGTGCCCTAAGCCTTCGACATAACTCACCTTCTTAATCGTTATGTTATCTTGAATGATGTCACCATATCCTAAGATCGATGAAAGCTGATCGTTCCCAAACCTGACATTTCCGCTGAATTTCTCTGTATAATTAGACAATAAAGCTTTCTGCCCGGTCATATGCTTGGAACAACAGCTATCCAAGTACCACATATGTCGGGTATGCAAGAGAAATCAGGAAACAACAATTTTAGGTACCCATTTAAAAACGGGTCCTAACAGATTAGCACAAGATTTTGGTATCCATTTGAAAATGAACCCTCTGTTCTTTTGAAAACCTTTAAAAACATTTGATCTTGAAGAATAAACATGATAAGATCCAAACCAATCAGTAGAATTATGAGAATAAGCAAAAAATCATTTCTCCGATAATGATAAGATTTAGTAGTAATAGGAGATAATTGAATCAATTGCTTTATTGAATAACGCTTGTAAGAAGTTACAAGGTTTTGTTTAGGTGAAGCAAGTTGACCAACTACATCATTATCACTACTAACAGATCTATTACATGAGTTATCAGAAACTGATTCAGCTATCTCATAATTCTTCCTCTTTGGTCGCCATTCTGTTCTTGCTTTCGACCTTTTCTTTCTTAAATCTGAAACAGAAGATTTAGATTTATTAGGAAAATCAAATTTCTGAGATTGATTTTTCTTTTGTGTACCAGTGTATTTCTGTTTATGTAATCATTGTTTCTTATGTTTCTAACCTTGAGCATAGTAATCAGCAGTTACAGAAACTATTTCACCAACCTTAGCTGATGATTCACCAATATTAAAACCACTTAGTAACACTTTTTCATTTATAAGAAAAGTAGAATGATCAGGAAGAGGAGCATTGAAGTCAAACATATCAATTTCTTCTATGCACCCATCATCAGAATTAAGAAAGTCATTTGCAGACTCAAATAAGTCATCAAAATTATCAGATGAAGTTTGAGATGTCTTTGAAACTGTAGAACACTTTGTTGATTTAGTTTGAAAAACAGTGTTCTTTAAAACTGTAGAAAACACACTTTGTTCAATATCTACCAAAAGTCTTTCATCAGATAAAACATTTTCAAGCTCAACTATTTTGCTTTCAAGAATGAGGGGAGAAACATAAACCTTTGCTATTACAGGTTTTGCCTTCATCTCAGAAATTGAATAACTAGCAAAATAGTCGTTTGAAAGAACTTTTGGTGTTTCTTTAAGATAACTATCATTTAACTTTGCATAGTTAAATGGTAGTTGCATTTTCTTTACATTCTTTCTATTTTCAGTTTCTTTGGCCTCAACTTCTTCTGGTAATTTGGTAACAAATTTGGGTTTTAAATGAGTATGTTTACCAGCACAAGCAAGAAAATCAAAATTATAAAGTGCTGGTTGTTTTCTGATGGCTTTCTTTAAGTAATGGGGGTTTTCAAAAACAAGTCCCCATTTTTCCTTAACATCAGCCTCTTCGTTAGGTGCATTAAGAAAAATTGTTTGATCTGTTTGGCCTCTCGCATAAAGTTTGGCTTCCAGACCATTTACCTTCTTATTCAAAAGCTTGTTCTCAACCTGCAATTTATGAATAGTTAGTGCAGATTCTTTCTTCTCAAACTCAGACTTAGAAATTTTAACTTCAAAAACAATCTACTTGAATTTTAGAATCAGAAGAAGACTTGCGTAAAGAATCAATTAGATCTTTGTTCCCAACAACGGACTTATTAAGCTCAAAGATCTTATTGTTTCTTTTAGCAACTCTGTCTTTTTCCTTTTTCAGTTTTATTTGAAGGTCATTAAGCTCAATCATCATGACATCCATTTTTGTAACACCCTCAAATATGGAAATAGCAACTAATTTAAAATTTTCTAAATACACCAATAAATAAATCATCTACCACTACAATTTAATATTTAACCTCAATACACACATTATTTCTATATGAACAGTCTATAATAAAGACGGGTGCTACTAAAACCCAATAATAGTCACTATCTCCAACTGCGGAAGACTTCATCAATCTACTTACTCTCGTGAACCACTATGCACATCTCTTTATACGACTGCTTGAACCGAACCCCCTTCAGGAACCTGATGCACATGCCGACAAATAAAAAGGTTAGGCTTAACGCCTAGTGAGCTCAAGAGTTTTACATTAGAGATGTATGAAGCAATAACTTTAAGAATGTTATTTAAAATCGTGATTTCCACAATCCAATACATTTGATTTGAAAGCAACCAAATAAATGAAATACATTAAATCTTAAAACCATCTCCTTTCAACGTTCACCCTTTTCGTGATTAAAATCATAAAACATACGCCTCTTTAAATAAATCCAAAACCCAAAGCGTTCGTAAAACATTACTGACATTATAATGATCAAACGTTGAAAACATAGATAACTCAAACTTTCAAGACATCCCAATAACTCGAATGAGTTTCAATAACCGAACCTTAAAACATAGATAAATACCCATACTCAAACATCTCCGAAAACATGGATTATAAAACTCCATAACCAAAACCACACCTATTGGTGACGGGGAGGACCCGATTACATTGTACATGACGGAACACAAAGTAAGTCTCATAGTTATGTAGTAAATCAAAACATGTGGGTTACACATAAAACACCCACCGAGCATCAACTACTCCAAGTCTTTAGCTCGAAGACATCAAGTCAACCACTCCAGGTATTTTCTTGAGAGTCCCCAAAACCGGGCAACTCGGGCACAATGGGATTACACCTTACTGTCCATGGGATGCTGCCCGACCGTATAGGCCCACACCCTACTTACCATGGAGCCCGATGCCTATCCCGTGCCAAATGGTGAACCAACTTCCCAAACAGGGACAGAGGAACACCGTGCCTATGGATCCATTGCACTAACTAAACCATTACATGACTCAAAACGAATGAATCAAAGCATTCAAAACATGACATGCTCAACTAAAATGCAGTAAATGCAAATCTTAACCAAACGCTCAACACCGAGCAGTTAAAACGGACAAGTGTCCTCAAAACCCAACAAAATCTAAACCGAGCCACAAGCTCAACAAATCCAAAGACTCAACGTCGAAATTCATAAAATGAAATCAATTGTAAATACCCGTATTTATATAAACCCACGCTCCAAAAACATACAATTAGCTACAATGTGGTTTAGATTGGGACAATTCATCCTCCAAGTGAGTTTACAACATTCATCTTTTCAAAACGTCCCGTGACACCAAAACCATGCATTTTTCCAAAACACAATTTGAAACACATTTATGCTCAAAATCTACTTCCATACAATAAATCATTAAAATACCAAAATACGTGATTTATTTATCATAATGCCCAAAATCCCAAGGACGTATGTTAAATGAGTTTATAAAGTTAAGCACCTTTAAAATAACCAACTTATCAGCAGTTACAAACGTCACAACAGTTCACAAAACTTATCAACAGTTAACAATTTCGTGTAATGCATAAAATACTTTAAAACAACCATTTTGGCATGTACATCGTTTTCACAAATCAACTTGAACTCACCTCGCTAGATTTAGGCTAAATCTAGATTTTCCCCCAATTAGAGCTTCTTTGAAGAACATTTGGATTCTCAAGACCAAACTTCAAAAACCTAAATCCATACATATTCAACCACAAATAAACATAATCAACCACAATGAATCGTTTCCCAAACCATCTACATGAATACCTCCATTACTACCGAAACCCTAACTTCCATAACCGAAGAGAATAGAAGATTACCTTAACCCAAGCTTGAATCCACCAACCAAAACACTTCTAGTTCACCAAAATGGTTACGAAACTCCAATCTATGAAAGGGAGAACAAAGGGTGGATGAAACCCTAGAAAACTTTGGGGAAGAAGATGAATAGTGAGGGATAAGAAGCTTACCACCACAAAATACTCTAGTATACTTCAATAAACTTCCAATATCTTGATTGATCCTTGAAAAGCTCTCAAAAACGAAACCGTAGCAACTTGAATCAACCAAATCGGAGTTGAAATGAGAGAGTTATGACCAAATGAAGAAGAAACCCGTTTTTACGCACTAGAGGGTTTTCGCGACAGTGCCCTGTCACAATTGCGAGGCAGGGTCGCGCGAAATGTACCGAAAGTCCTAAACACTGTTTCAGCCGTAACTTCTTCGTTATAGCTCCGTTTTTGCTCCGGAAAGAACCGTTGGACTCGTAATTGAATCCTTCATCCATCTAAACTATAAAATCAAGAATTAAAACCCAAAATAAAATATCTTAGTTTTTCTTAATATATCGCTTTCGGTATTAACTTGAAATGATACCCTTCGGAAATCGGGGTGTTACAATTTTGGTTATAAAATCTTTTTCAGTTAAGTTTAATACCTCATCAGCAGTCTCATCGTCTGAATCATCATACTTGACCTCTTTTCCCATTAGGCAGAGATGAGCAATTTCTTCTTTCTCTTTTTCATCCTCTTGATCATGATGATCCAACCAAAATTCGTCTTCAGCCATTAATGTTATGCCAGCTTCTTGTTGTTTGGCCAATAGCAGTTTGTTCTGATAGTACTGGGAGTTGCGAACCTTTGGCTTTCGACATTCTTTAGCAAAATGTCCAATCTTGCCACAGTTGTAGCATTTGATTGGATCATTTGTTGGCTTTTCAGCAACGGTGTAATCATTCACAAACTTCTTCTTTTCTTCCGGCTTCCTTTCCATATACCGGTTCTCTTCATGTCGCTTTCCTTCAACTCTTTCTCGGTGTTCATGATTCTTGGAACTGGATGAAGAGTATCTCTGTGAATTTGATCCCGGCTTCTTGTAAAATTTCTTTTGGAATGCTCGGGTCAATAAAAGCATAGCTTGTTTGAGGCTTTCTCCATCATCCCCATCTGATTCAGATTCTGATTCAGAACTGGTAAGCACTTTCTTCTTTTTCTTCTTCTGTCTTTTCTTTCTTCTTCTCTCCGACCATCAAAGCTATGGGATCAGGAACTTTTTCTGCCTTCTTTTTGTCAGCTCTTTTCTCTTCCACCTCCTCTTCATTCTGACACAGAGTCTCGTAAACCTCATGTAACGGAATGTCACTTAGGTTTTTCATCTGTTTCATGCGACGAGTGTGCTTTTTCCACTCAGGTTGCAAAATGCTCAGAAACTTGACATTGTTCTCAAGTTGCTTCTTTTTCACTTTGTTCTTTGTCAGTTCATTCAGAAGCAAGACAAACCGTTCATAGGTGTCTTCCAGGCTTTCATTCTCTTTGGCTTTGAATTCTTCATAGGTATTGATGCAGTTAGCCACTTTCATCTGATTCCCGACCTTGGATCCCATCATCATCTTTTGCAGTTGATCCCATATCTTCTTAGCATTTGACTTGTAACTATCAATCTTGATGTAGATCTCATTCGGAATGCTCTGAATAAGTAAGGATCTTGCTTGTTTATCTACTTTATATCGGCTTTTCTGTTCTTCAGAATATTGAGAAATACCCACTGGAACAGTTTTCATCTTTTGATCTCTTTCCTTAGTACCATCTTCACTATCAGATGAGTCATCATCAGGTATTTGAACTGTGATTGGTACCATAGGACCTTCTGTAATTGATAGCAGAATGTTTTCCCAGTTTGCATGTCTGTCTACAAAATCCAGAAATCTGTCTTTCCACTGTCCGTATTCTCCTTTGAACAGAACAGGAGGCTTGACATCAGTGCCAATAGAAAGAGCATCTTTGGAAGTCATCTTGTTTAAACCTGTTTGAGAAATTTATGCAATAAGAAACTAGAACTGATCGTTAGTCCAAATGAAACAATCAATAAAATACAGAAAACTTGAAATCTAAAATTCAGAGATTTTGATCACAAAAAGAACTATGTCCCCCTTCGCAGACTTAGCACGGGGGGTCCCACTACCCGGTTAGCGGGTGGGGTCAAGGGGCAACGCCCCTAGAGAAATTTTTTTCACTATTAAAGGCCATATTACTATTTTGAAAATTTTGTCTAAGAATAGAAAAGTCACAAAAAAAATATTCTAAGTGAACCAAGCTTTGCGCAACACACAGATTACGCAAACCACTGCTTTGCGTGATGAACTGCTTGCGCAAACCACACTTTGCGTGATGAACGACTTACGCAAACCACACTTTGCGTGATGAACGACTTACGCAAACCACACTTTGCGTGATGAACTGCTTGCGCAAACCACACTTTGCGTGATGAACTGCTTGCGCAAACACTAACTTCTCGTAAACCACTGATGGAGCAAAGTGGACTTGTCTATCTGAACCCAAACTTCAGCTCACTTTTTGTTTCACGTATAAAACGCAAACTTCACTTTTCGCTACCCGTTGATTACGCAAAGCTCACTTTGCGTTTCTGGTTGAAGACGCAAACAATACTTTGCGTATCTCGTTGATTACGCAAACCTTAGAAAAATTACTTGATGATTTTCTCGAAGAACTTGCTCAAACCGAGATGAACTTGCGCAAACCTTGACGAACTTGCGCAAAGCTTAGATATCACGCAAACTTTCAAAACTCGTTCAGAATCACACCAAAAACCACTTTAGACCTAAAATTTCCACTCGAAACTTTGACAATTTGCTAGTCTAAACATCTAGAACACAATTCTAGCACTTAATTTCGATCAAAAACATAAATAGATACAAATCGACTCGATTACAGTGCGTGACAACTCGTGAACTCGAAATTCTTCAAAATCAAAATTACTAATCAATTACAGTGCTATTCACGAATTAAACTATACAGACTTGATCGATTTCACTATAAGAACAACCCTGATCGATTACAACTTCTAATTCGCTCAAAAACTTCGAAAATTGAATCTGACTTCAACGAACACAGTTTCGAACTTTCTGTATTTTCTTGATTTCAATCTGGATTGGCTCTGATACCAATTGTTATTCCCTGTTTCTAGTTCCTAATCACAAACAAATCAACAAACAAGATTTGTGAATCAATTACCTGTTTGATTTCAAATCCAATCCAAACGATTACAAACTCTCTTATCTCTAGAGCTCTCTTTCTCTCTCTACAGATTTCTCTCTCTAAAAACGTATTCTCAGATTTTCAACTAAAACAACAACTACAAAACATAAAATACAAAGCTATTTATACCTACAAGAATTACAAAGAAAATAAAATACAAATACAATATACTTTGACTTTTATTACAAAAGACTTTGACTTTGATGAGAGTTGACTTTATCAGCTTTGACTTCTTACACTTTGACCTTCAGTCTTCTTGATATTGTATCCAACAGATTTATGCTCTTTCAAAAATGTCCGTTAGTCATCTAACTGTAACAACCCAAAAATTGGGGTAATTTAAAACCTGGGTATAACGGACAATATACTAACACATCATATAAATCAACACCCAAAAAGGGAATTGTATAAGCGTTTACAAAGCCAAAATGATTGATAAACGACAACCTACTAATCTCAACTAAACTAGCTAGATTAAAGACGGGTGTCACTATCGTATAAAAAAGAATGGTATCTCCAAGTATGGTTTGTATACCCAATTCTATCAACTCCAAAAATGCCAAAGACGGCAAACGTACGCTCCCCTCAAGCATTGGAAGCCTCACCACCTAGAGAACCTAAATATACACATCATTTAAGAAAACAAGTGTTAGGCTTACGCCTAGTGAGTCAAGCATATATGAAATGACATTAAGAAAACATTTGATATTAGTACATGATGTTAACTAAGATTCATTTATGGATTTAAACCTTGTTCACCCTTGGGAGGGAGTAAGGTTTCACACATAACGGGGGAGACCCGGGATTACCATTGAGGTGACGGAACACAAAAGTAGGTCACATATCAATGTTATAGAGCTTCTATTATAGCACCAAATAGTTCAACCACCCACGGTCTATAGTTCGAGCACCCAATGGTCTAAGAAGGACTCACTCGCTAGATTATAAATATGATGGGTACGAGGTTATCGTATTCAACCACCCACGGTCTATAACACGAGCTCCCAAGTATAAAACCCCCATATTTAGCCAATCAAAGTACCACCACATAATTCACATAAGACGACTAGTGCCTATTGATCCATTACACTATAATCTAACACAATGATGCTCACAAAATAACTCATGATATGACCAACATGTAGCCATTTGCAAACACAGAATTTCCAATGAGGGTAAATCCCTACTTGTCAACAATCATAAATATAACCATTTTGTCTTTGTTCCCAAAATCCATCAAATTCAAGAAGGGACTACCATTTATATAAACAAAACCATCATTCTCAACCATTTCATCAAAATACCAAATTTGGGCAAAACCCTAGTTTTTTACCTGGATTTCCAAAACCACCAAATGAGAAGAAAGTGAAGTAAGCCTTTGAGATAAATGTTTTTATGACATTATAACATGTATATAAAGAAAGGTTTGTAGAATGAGTCACAATACTAGGTGTAACACCCTCAAATTTGTAAAGAGCGACTAATTTAAAATTTTCAACAATACCTCAAAGTAGAATAAAATCTCTCACGACAAGTCCATACTTGAAATACAATTATAGGTTGAACCATCAACAAAATAAATAAAGTCTTACATAAAGACTAATTAAAGTCGGGTGTTACTAAAAATCCAATAACAGTCGCTATATCCAAAGTGCGGAAGACTTCACCAAGCTACTCACCCTCGTGCATATAACTAGTATTCATCTCTTCACAGGGTCGCTAATATATTTCCCCAATCGGGACCTGATGCACATGGCGACACATGATTTACTTTAAATATAGAAACGACTCGTTTTCTAATAACATGCATTTTCAAAGATGAACACCTCAATACAAAATATATATTTTTTAATAAAATGATGCATCCCAAAACTCACTCAAAACGAGAATAGAAATCGACTCCCAATTTATGAAACGAGGATAAAACTTTATATCCCGAAACACCATAACACGAGTGAGGCATAATACTCAACCCATAAATCATGGATTAAATCCATATATATATTAAACGTCACCGAAAACAGGATACTAAAACTCAATACCCAAAACAACGCCTTTCGGTGACGGGGGAGACCCGATTCCATTGAATGTGTCGGGAACGCAAAAGTATGTCACGTATCTATGTTATAAACATGTTTCAAGGATGAACAACCATTGACATCAACCCTATCCAGGTCTTTAGCTGTTTGAACATCAACTATATCCAAGTCTTTAGTCCGGTATAAATGTGGGTTCAACTCTATCCAAGTCTTTCGCCCAAAGAATCACCAAGTTCAACCCTATGCAAGTCTTTACCTTGCGATCTCACCATCCTTGACATGCTTGCTCATTTAAAAATTACATCGTATCACCAATGCCTATTTCCAAATCACAACTCGGGGATCTTATCCCACAGTTACACGATAAAGCCGACTTCTATGCCTATGGATCCAATGTATTATAGTCTAAAACATGACATGACTCAAATGAATGACAACACACTAAAAACATGTAATTTCCATCAAAACGTAATTAAATGCATCATAAAACCAAAGCTCCTCATCGAGTCAATAAAACTGGGCAAATACCCCCAAGACGCCTTTGAGTCACAACCAAGTCGAAGCTCCACAAATCCATCTGTTGGTTAAAAGTCATAAAATGAAATAAACACAATTGAACCACGTTTATGCAAACACATGCTCCAAAATGCACGAATAAACTATAACACAAATTTAGATTTAGACAAATCATTTTCCAAACGAGTTTATACCAATTATCCTTTCAAAACGTCTCATACCACAAAATCAAGCATTTCCCCAAAACACACACTAAAAGTGCATTTATACTCAAAAGATCTCATTCCATAAAATGAATCATTAAAATACCAATACTCAAGATTTATTTATCAAAATGTACAAATCCCAAATGTGGGTGTTTTACAAAGTTTATAAAGTTAAACACTTCAAATAATCAAAACTCATCAAATAACTCAACAATTGATAATTTCATATAAAACATATAAACATTTAAAAATTGACATTTTGGCATGTACACCATTTTCACAAATCAACTTGAACGCATCTTGCTAAATTTAGACTAAATCTAGATTTTCCCCAACTTAAGCTCATTTGAAGAAATTTGAATCATCAAGCCAAAACTTCCAACACACATACCTATAGCGTGATTCTTTAAGCACTCACTTAATCTATACTCACCGCCGCTCTTCCTCACTTCCCTCCCCTCTCGGAATTCCCAATCGCATTATAATTTCCCAGCGGCAGCTGAATCCCAATCTCCTCTTTTTGCTCATCATGTTAATCAAACTCCATTTTTCTCTGACCTTTTTTCGACTAACTCCACCAAAATCTTGCAAAAAACAAAACTACATCAAAAATAGAGTAGCAAAAGTAAGTCACCGTCACTAATCACATATATACGCACCAAATGATTAAGAACAATTAGGATAAATAACAAGTTGAAAGATCAATGGTGGGTGAGGTAAGGTTGATCAGAGATGAAGATGATAGGTGAAAGAAGAGGGCGTGGACATCAATTAACCCCTCGCCTGCAAAAAAAAGAAGAAGCAAAAGTGTGTGTTTTTAGCGTGTGTGAGAGAGAGAGAGAGAATTGTCTTGTTACATAGTTGGTCCCTATAGTTTGATGTTTTTTACAAAAATAAGAAAAAAAATAACAAAGGGAAAAAGAGAGCAAAACACATGGTTGGACGATTTTACCTTTGGTTCTAACGGATATTTTTAACGGAGTTAATTGTCAGGTCCCACTTTCAAAGCAAAATTCATAATTGGAAGATGAAAACTTGACATATTAAAATTTAAGTCTCATTTTAAAAGATTTCACTAAATCTCAAGGACCAAAATTAGAGTTTACTCAAATTAATTTGGTTACTAAAATAAAAATACATCAATATAAATAAATTACGAAAACACAAATATAATAAAAGATTTTTTTTAGCTATTTCTATATTTTATAATTAATTTATTATTATATTATAATTAATTTATTATTTCTATTATAAATAAATCATATTTAATATTATTGTGATATTATAAATTATTAAAATATATAAAATAGTTGGTGATGTGACAGTAGTGATTAGTTTTGAAAGATGGATATAATTTTATTAACATAAAAATATTATTGTAAAACTGATTTGACACTTTAAAGGGAGATTGATATGGTATTGGTGTGGATGGTCTTCTAATTTCAAAATGGGAAATTAATTGAAATAGTCATATCTCAAACACAAGTTTTAGAAATAACCATTTTCTTCTTGATTTTATCAAAATAACCAACAAAATCGTGAAACACCCTTCATTTATGAGGTCCTTCTTAAAGCCACCCCTAAAGTTACAAAAAAGCCCCCTTCTCGTGAAAATGGGTCTCACATTTGCAAGGTCCTCCCTGAAACCTCCAATATTTACATAAACAACCCCTCCCTTGTGAACGTGAGCTCCCATTTGCGAGCCTAGGCCCCGACTTTCCACTCCAGGGGGGAATTACGAAGGTCAGATATGTCATTTGGAACCTTATCCACCTATCACAATTACGAAGAGGATAAGTTAAACATGTAGGTTTTTTAGTCAAAACAATTAGGGTGCGTTTGGTTTGTCGGAATTGATTGGAATTTGAGGGATTTGGATTTCAAATCCATTCCAATCCCATGTTTGGTATGCCATATGATTTGGAATTGAAGAGATTTGAAATCTAAGGTCCCGTTTGGTTTGCAGGATTGGAATGGATTTGGATTTCAAATCCATTCCAATCTTGTGTTTGGTTTGCAGGAATGGATTTCGTTGATCGGATTTGAAATCCTTTGACCATTTTAAAATCCCTTACCTGATGGATTTCAAAATCCTTTGCAATGGGCTTGAATTTGAAATTCATATCCCGATGGATTCTAAAGCTTGTGGATTTCAAATCCTTAACCAAACACTTTCAAATCGTTAACCCAACACATGAAGGGATTCCAAATCTCTCTAAATCCCTCCAAATCCAAATCCTTATTTGAAATTAGGGGTGAGCATAACCCATTCTACCTGAACTACCCGACCCGACCCGAAAATAAGGCAAAAAAACCGAGCCCCGACATATCCGAACCCGAATAAATTATCGGATAGAGTAGGATCGGGTTGGGTACCCAAATCCCATACCCGAACCGACCCGAATATCCGAACTTTTAATTTAATATTTGTAAAAAATCAGTTTTATTTTATAAAATATAACCCATATATTGATTGAATCATTCCCAAATCTGAAATCCCAGACCATACGCCATCGACCATCGCTGCTCATCCTCCGCTCACGCCTCCGGGCTCCAGCCACCGGCGACTGCTGTTCCTCCGCTCATCGCCTCCTCCCAGTCCAGGCTCCAGTCACCGTCTCACTGAGCCACCGACGACTGTTGTGCTCGTGGTCCCAGCCTCCGAAGTCCCACCTGTAACACCTCGAATTTTGTTTTGACCAGTTTGGAGGAGGATTTATTGACAGTGGCCTGCGCGAGTTGCCGCACGGCTTGGCCCGAGCCATAACCCGTGCGGTGCACTGTTCGTTTGAAGTTCCAGAGGTCGGCGCGAGTTGAGTCGCGCCATAACCCGCGCAGAAGCCCTGAACGGGTAAAAAGGGATTTTTACCCCCAAATTCATTTCATTCTTATCTTTTCTTCCAAGTTTCTCTCCCAAACTCCTCCCTCTTCATTTACTTCACCTTAGGGTTTGGTTCAACCACCATCCATACCATTTATTGCTAGAATTATGGGCATCATCCAAGGATTCGGTATTGGAAGCTTTACCTCCATCTTCATCTTCTCCAAGAAGTCAAATCTAGGTTTTTGGGTTTTCTTCTAAAACCTACTTGGTGAGTTCCTACTACCATTTTCTAAACTTTATACATGTCAAAGCTTACATTTTGAACTCCTATATATCTCCATGGTTTTGGATTTAAGTTACTACATTTTGACCTAACTTGAGTTTTGGGAGATTTTAGGGTTCCCAATCATTTTCAAGAAAAATAAAGGGTTTCATCTTATTTGAAGTAAAATGGAGTTTTACTTGCACATTTATGTGAGTTACTTGAAGGAATGTATATAATCTCATTTTATGATTTTTCATTCTTATCAGCAGTTAAACTTGAAAATGCATTTTGGATTATAAATGTTATTGAAACCATATGACTAACTATGGTTGGTCATAAATGAAATTGTGACAAGTCTAGACTATTACTAGTGGATCCCTAGGTATTGAGTTGACTTATATTATTGGGATGTCTTTTCCCCTTTTTGTAGCTATGGATGCATTTGACCCTTGGGGGCCTTTGGTACGGTTATGTGAGATCAGTTACTAGCCATGAGTCATAATGTAGTCCTAGTGAACGAGTATGACTTGGTTTCCTCGGGGGGCCTCCCTCACATCTTAGTACGGACCGACGTTGTTCGTGGCCATGGATTCCAAGTATTTAGCTCACAACTCAGATTGTAGCCTACTTTTGTGTTCCGCTACAATCCTTGGTAAATCGGGTATCCCCCGTCATCGCAAGATGAATTTTCGGACCGAATGGTCCTTATGTGACAAAGATTTCAATTGTAAACTAAACTTTCTTGAAAAGGTTTCCTTTCGGTACAATTGTTTATGTCCCTTGAATTTATAAAATGTATGTTCTCACTAGGCTTTAAGCCTAACACTTTTTCTCAAATGATATGTATAATAGGTTCCCTTAGCGGTGGGTTGCCAAGGTCGTGAGTGACGAGCATGGTCTTGAGGCATTTTTGAGATGACTAGTATTTAATGTTGGGCATTTGTTTAAGTCCCATCTTTTGGTGATTTTGGGTCGACAACCGATGTAATCTAGATAGTTATGTTTAGATTAGTTTGTTGTTGATTTTCATATCCGTTCATAGGTTTTTGTAAAGGCTTAGTACTTTTCCCCTTTTTGGGAGGTTTATACCAAATACAAACTTCATATTGCCTAATTTCCGAATTTTAAATTACTCTAAATTTTTAGGGTGTTACACCACCGGTGAATCATCTCACCATCTCAGACCGGCGACCGCTGTGCTCGTGTAAGTTTTCTACTTTTCTTGTTTTCTTTCAACACTCTTGAATCTTGATTTTGATTTTGGGGTTTTGGTCCTTTTGGAGTTTTGGATTTCTACAAAAATTGAACTTTGGGTTCAATCTTTTTGGGTGTCAATTTCACTACACATATTGCCATTGTTTTGAAATTCATACACTCTCTCCATTGTGAAATTGAAGCTCTATGTGTTTATCGATTTCAAACATTCTGTGAAATTAGGTCGATTTCACTGCTTATGAGTTATTATACATTATGTTTGTTTATCGATTTCAAACATTATGTGAAATTGATACCCGAATATCCGATCCGCCCCACCCGAACCCGAACCACCCCGAACCCGACTCATCCGAAATGTAATCGGTCGGGTTTCGGGGTTACTCACTCCACCCGAATATCCGATCGGGTTTGTTTCTGGGTCCCCGACCCGACTGATGCTCAGCCCTACTTAAAATCCAATCCATTCCCGCAAACCAAACGCACCCTAAGGATTTTGTTAAAATCCCATGAATGATGGATTTGGAAATCCAAGTGGTGAGGGTGATATTTGAAATCCAAATCTGACGGATTTCATGAAAAAATAGCCCAGTATTAATATGACAAGAGGGAGTGGGTCATGGCTAGTGGAGGACACTAGTAATTGGAGTTAGCGAGTTATGTGGAGTTAAAAAAAATATCGGATTTTTAATATTTTTAATTAAAAAATAAATAGTTTTATACCAAATTCAAATCCAAATCCTACAAACCAAATAAGATTTATAAATGAATGAAATTCAAATTCATTACAAATCTTACAAACCAAACACATGAATGGATTCCAAATCCACTCAAATCCAAATCCTTACATGAAATCTAATCCATTCCAACAAACCAAATGCACATTTATGTTCTTACCCTTCCATCACAATTACGAAGAGAAAAATTTGTATTAATAATTAGGTAAATTACACATCTCTCCTCTCGTCGCTCCTTTTTTTTTTTTTACGAACATAGGTTTTTTAGTTACTTCGTAAAAAACATATTTCAGGGAGGACCTTGCGGCCCATTTTCACGAGGAGGGGGTTTTATTGTAACTTTAGGGGTGGCTTTAGGGAAGACCCCGTGAATGAGAGGTGTTTAAAGATTTTGTTGGCTATTTTGATAAAATCGGTAAGAAAATAACTATTTCTGAAACTTGTGTTTGAGAGATGACTATTTCAATTAATTTTTTTTTTCAAAATAATCACATATTTTGACTTTTATTTATTTTTTAGATACATTAAAAATGAGAAATTATTTTGCGTACGGAAAAATAATTGTTCTGAATCACCACCACCACACAGGAGAGGACTCTGGTTCAATTACAAGTTTACAACACAAAAAGATATCTTTATCGCTATCGTATGCCGCTGCCATTTCCAGACTCTCTTCATCTCATTTTCTAAATTCAACACCTCTCTTCCATTCTTCTTGCTATCCGTTCACATGTCTCATGCCCTATTTCTCACACCAATCGGTCAACTCTCCATCATTATCCCTCTATCTTTAAGGGGGCGTTTGGTTCGCAGAATGTTTTTGGATGGAATAAAATATGTCAAAGGAATTTGACTTTGAAGAAATTGGAATGGAATGTTGTCATGTTTGACCACCTGTTTGGTTGACAGAATTGAAATGTAATTTGTTAAATGAATTGAAATTTTTCTGTTTGGTTCACAGATTGTAGCTTTAGAATTGGAATGAAATTTTGGAAAATGACCAAAATACCTTTTTTGTTTATTTTAATTTTTTTCAACAAAAATTACTTTAATGAAATAATCATTAAATAGTTTAATTTTTAACTAAAATTGCTTTGATTATTTTAGCACATGAATGATGATGAGAGAGAGAGGGAGAGAGAGAGAGATAGAGAGGAGAGGAGAGATAGAGGATAGATTGAGAGAGAGAGAGTAGAGAGAGAGGGAGAGAGGAGAGAGAGAGGAGATGAGAGAGAGGATAGATTGAGAGAGAGAGTAGAGAGAGGATAGATTGAGAGAGAGAGAGAGTAGAGAGATGAGAGGAGAGAGAGAGGAGAGAGATATAGGAGAGAGAGATGAGAAGAGAGATAGAGGAGAGAGAGGATAGATTGAGAGATAGAGGAGAGAGAGAGGATAGATTGAGAGAGAGGGAGATAGAGATATGAGAGGAGAGATAGAGGATAGATTGAGAGAGAGAGAGAGGAGAGAGAGAGGATATATTGAGAGAAAGGGAGAGAGGAGAGAGAGAGATGAGAGGAGAGATATGGAAAGAGAGAGAGGAGAGGAGAGAGAAAGGAGAGAGAGGGAGAGGGAGGATAGATTGAGAAAGAGTAGAGAGAGAAAGAGGATAGAGAGAGGGAGATAGGAGAGAGGAGAGAGAGAGAGGAAAAGAGAGAGAGAGAGAAAGAGAGAAAGAGGAGAGAGATAGTTGGTGTCTGCTAATAATGTTGAACGGTAGTGGTGGCCGGTGGTGGTGGTTACCGGTGGCGGTGGTGGTTGGAGGTGGTGGTGGCCGATAGCGGTGGTCGGAGGTGGTGGTGGCTGGATGTGGTGGTGGTCGGTGGTGGTCAATGGTGGCCGGAGGTGGTCGATGGTGGCCGAAGGTGGTGGTGCATATTAGGATGAGGGGCAATTTTGTCCAAAAAAAAAAATGACATTCCATTCCAATTAAATACCACCTCCCCCAAGGAATGTTGAATTCCTTCATTTGTGGAATTCATTGGAATTCAACATTCCAATTCCTTAAAAAGAATGAACCAAACGATGTAATGGAATTTGGTCAACGGAATTCAACATTCCAATTCCATCAGATTTCATCAGAATCTACGAACCAAACGCCAGTTTCCTGTTGAATTTGTTCCGTAAAATTTAGTTCAAATATGGCATACCCAACTTAATTTTCTAATCTTTTTGTTGTGAAAAAACATAGTGGGTTTTCTAGGGTTCTTGTTAATCAATTAACATTGTGGATTGTTTATTATTTGAGAGGAAAGTTTTGGGAAGAAACCTATCATTATTTTCCTCCTGTTTCCTTTTCTTTCTTTCCTTAAAAAGTTTTGAGAACACGATTTTTTTTCTTTCCTCTCCTTCCCCCCCTTTACTTTATTTTCCTTCGTAAAAAGAGTTTCAAGAACACAACAATATAGAAACGATGAGAGTTCATTATCATGATTTAAATATAAATGGAAGATGATTAGGAGGGTGTTTGGGATTGCTTATTTCATTTTGTCACCACAGTGAAGTTATTTCTAGTGTTTGGATCATTGAAAAAAAATTCTTATGACTTTTTGGCACGACAAATAAGTTGTTTTTAATAAGTTAGTCCATACTGACTTGTCAACTTATTTGAAACAACTTATGATTTTTTGATTATTTTACATGTGTAAACAATCCAAAAACACCCCTAAATAACTACTTATTAGCTTATTACATTTTGGTACCACAATAAGCTTATCCAAACACTTTTATATAAAACTTCTTTTTATCATCACATAAGTTGATAAGCACTAAAAAAAAACATAAGTTGTTTTAAATAAACAATCCCAAACACCCCAAGAATTAATTAATAATGACCAAAAGTTTATATTAGAAAACAATAAAGATATTCATAAAACCAAATATTCATTAGATTAAATTGACGATTGAAATTGGTTTGTATGATTTTGTATGGATTTCATAGTTTGTATTCAAAACTATATAATTTATTCTATTATATATATATATATATAGAGGATTAGGTTCATTTGATAAATGCTAAATATATAAGAAATGATAATAGCCTTTTATCTGGTCAACATTTGCGGCTTTGACCGTGAAGCACCGGATAATTCATTGTGTGGTCTGTAAAAAATAAAGGGGTAGTTTCGAAAAATACGCGGGACGAGTTCATATATGAATCTGTATGATTCACATATGAAATATATGTTCATATATGAACCAATGTAATTCACATATGAACTCTTTTAACTGATTCATATATGAACTATTTTAACTGATTCATATATGAACTATATGTGAATCACAAAAGTTCATATATGAATCTGTTGATTAGTTCAACTGATTCACATATGAACCTACAATTAATTAGTTCATATGTGAATCAGTTAATTGGTTCATATAGAATCACAAAGGTTCATATATGAATCAATTAAAAGAGTTTATATGTGAATTACACTGGTTCACATATGAACATATAGTTCATATGTGAATCATACATGTTCATATATGAACTCGTCCTGTGTATTGGTAAAAATTACAAAACTGACTTTCTATTTTTGGAATAGTCGCAACTTTTAACCAATCAAAGCCGTAATTGTTGACTAGTAAAAAACGCAATATTTGACTAGTCAAAACCGATCTTGACCGAATGAAAGACTAAGATTATTTATCTATTTCTCATATATTTAACATTTCTCAAATAAACATCTCCCTATATATATTCATTTGAGAAATAGTAAATGTATGAGAAATAGATAAGTAATCTTAGCCATTCATCTGGTCAACATTTGCGGCTTTGACCGTGAAGCACCGGATAATTCCTTGTATGGTCTATAGCAGGTAGAGGGATAGTTTCGTAAAATATGCGGGATGAGTTCATATATGAACCTATATGATTCACATATGAACTATGCGTTCATATGTGAATCAGTTAATTAGTTCATATATGAATATGTTAATTAGTTCAACTGGTTCATATATGAACTTACAGTTAATTAGTTCATATATAAATCAGTTAAAAGAGTTCATATGTGAATTACACTGATTCACATATGAACGTATAGTTCATATGTTATGTTCATTTATGAATTATACAAGTTCATATATGAACACAACCAATGTATTTTGTAAAAATTACGAAAGTGTTCTTCTATTTTTGGAATAGTCGCAAATTATCCGTGAAGCACCGGATAATTCCTTGTATGGTCTATAGAAGGTAGAGGGATAGTTTCGTAAAATATGCGGGATGAGTTCATATATGAACCTATATGATTCACATATGAACTGTGCGTTCATATGTGAATCAGTTAATTAGTTCATATGAGAATCAATTAATTAGTTCATATATGAATATGTTAATTAGTTCAACTGGTTTATATATGAACTTACAGTTAATTAGTTCATATATAAATCAGTTAAAATAGTTCATATGTGAATTACACTGATTCATATATGAACATATAGTTCATATGTTATGTTCATATATGAACACAACCAGTGTATTTTGTAAAAATTACGAAAATGTTCTTCTATTTTTGGAATAGCCGCAAATTTTGATCAGTCAAAGCAGCAACTTTTGACCAGTTAAAACCGAAATATTTAACCAGTCAAATCCGATCTTGAGTTTTTTAACGAAGGGACAAAATATGGTTGGACGATTTTACCCTTGACTCTAACTGAGTTTTTTAACGAATTTTGTGGTCAGGTCCTCCTTTCATAGCAAAATCCAAACCTCAAGGACCACTATTTGAGATATTGAAGTATAGGTCCTACTTTCAAAGAAAGTACCAAACCGCTGGGACCAAAACTGTAATTCTCTCTTAATTTTAAAATAAACATCTACAAATAAAATAATAATTTTCAAAACAATGTAATTATCTTATTATTTTTATTAAATTAAGAAAATAATTAATTAATTTATCGTATAATTTTAAAGTAATCACATATTTTCGAAAAATGGTTATTTTTCAGACAAATTAAAAATGAGAAATTATTTTGCGGACGGAAAAAGAATCGTCTGAATCATTCATCAGTCACCACACAGGAGAGAACCCCTGGTTCAATCACAATTCACAACACAAAAAAATGTCTTCATCATCGCTATCGTACGCCGCTGCCATTTCCAGACTCCCTTCTTCTCATTCGCTAAATTCAACCGCTCTCTTCCCTTCTTCTGCTATCCGTTCGCATGTCTCATACCCAATTTCTCACACCAATCGGTCAGCTCTCCATCATTATCCCTCTTATCTTTAAGTTTCCTGTTGAATTTGTTCTGTGAAATTTAGTTCAAATATGGCATACCCAACTAATTTTTTAACAATGTTTTTGTTGTGAAAAACCATAGTGGGTTTTCTAGGATTCTTGTTAATCAATTGACATTGTGGATTGTTTATTGTTTTTAAGGTTACTTAATTAGTTCAACTTTAGATGGTGCTAATCTTATCTCAATTTATTGTTTTTGGTGTGAATGTTGGTGCAATTTCATTACAAGTTTCTATTAGGGCTTGTTTGTTAGCGAGTTAAATGAGCTTAAATGGGACTCATAGCTTATTCGGTTAGCTATATATGAGTGTTTTGGTAGTGGTTTAATGATATAGAACGTGAGTTATTCAGTAAGATTTTAGATGCTTTATATAGAAAACCAAGTTTTTTTCTAAACCTGTACCTCCTATTGAAGAACATGCTCCTTCTATCTATGAAAAAACACTTTCAAATAAAAATCTTCCAAATCTATACGGATAGATTAATCCACACAAACAACTTTATCCATACAGGGCTTAACGGAAAACGGAAAACCAATCAAACAGTCGTTAGATTAATAACTATAGTGGAACTCATTGAGTTCATTTGGTTTGTAATTTGAAAAATCTGGCATCATTTTTGCTTGTGGTTAAATTTGATGAATAAATGCAATTTTTAATTATGTATCTTAGAATTGGTGATGCTTTTGTAAAGGTTATTTTCAGGGGTATTTTTCTTCTAGTTTTTGTTTGCCTTTATCAAGTCCAATTTGTGTTGAATTTATGGTAACCCAACTCAAAATATGGTGTAATTAACCTAAATCTTGATGTTTTTGTGAAAAAAACTGTAGTGGGTTTCTAGGGCTTTTAGTGAATCAATTATTAGTTGTTTGTTTCCCTCTTAATAGTTCCATTAAGAAGCAACCTATGAATCGCTAAGAGATGAATTTTGTTTGGCAAAAATAAAAGTCCGTTTCTTAATGGTTCTCAAGCCCTCTGAATGATTTTGTATCTTAGGCCTCCCTTAACCATTTTGCGCCCTAATTTTATCCCGAACAATTACCAAACAACTATATTTCATTTTGCACTATATCATAAGAGTCTCTTAATCATTTTGACAACTTAATCATCCTGCACCAAACCATTCAGCAACTGCCAAACAACGATTGTGTGTGTTTCTGTAAGAAACATTTAGTGAGGAAGTTGTAATGTTTCTTGTTTTGAGGTTACTTAATTTCGACTTAACGTAAATTTCTCGTTTAGGTTTGAATGCAGGTGCATTTTATTTACAACTTTTTTTTCTAAATTATAATCGTTTTTTTTTATTTATCAAAGTCCTTCGCGGGTGTAGATCAAATCAATGAGTATACGACATGGTGTTGGTGAATTGGTGATTGGAGTGTCAGTGGTTTTGAGGTTATTTGATCGAACGTGAAAGTTTGGCATCAATTTTATGTTTGGGAAACCATTAGGGCTAACTCAACAGGCAAACTAGGATTTTCTTGGATGTTATCTTCATGGCCCATGGGATTAGTCGAGGTGCGCACAAGCTTGCCCAAACACCCACAATTACCCAAAAAGAGAGTAAAAAGTTTATGTTTTGGTGAAATTTTGTTAATCAACGTGTGGCATTTTCGCTTAAGATAAAAGGGTTTCACTTATAGATTCAACAAACATCAAATAGTTGTTTAGTTAAGTCTATTCAAATTCGAATTATGACCGTTGGACTTGGAGAACTTGTAAATAGAGTGAATGACATTTCAATGCAAACAAAACATTGTCTTTGTGAAAATGCAAAAAAAAAAAAAAAATTGAAAAAAAAACCACCCCACCTGTGCGCCCGCGATCTTACCTCCCAGATCCTACTTTTTGTCTTTTTTAAAGTATATAATATTTATATACCGCAAAACTCACACACACTCCTCATTTTTAGTGAAGTTTGAACCTTGACCTTTATGGAGGTTGGGATCTACGGGTAATCCTTGACCTATGGACCCTACTTTTGACTGGGATATACTGGGTTTGTTTGGTTTACTCCGTCAAAAACAAACAATCACCAATTTGATCATATAATTCAAAAAGTCATTTGCTTTATTTCCAAATTTGCGTTCTTTACATCAACTAATTGAGATGGCTTTTTCTTGCAGCGTGTCGAGATTTGGTGTCAAATGCAGCTATGCCGATGCGGGCGTAAAGGACACCAATTCCGTCACTATAGATGTTGAAGCAAATATCAAGGCTGAGAAGGTCCGAATATATAGCACATAGACGATTTATTTCATTTCCATTTTGCTTTTTATATTTTTACGTCATCACGTAGATGAAGGTTCGTTCTTTTTTACCAGCTTGTCGTGTTGGGGGGCAGTGGCTTTGTTGGTTCGGCTATATGCAAGGCTGCAGTATCAAGGGGTATAGAAGTCATTAGCTTAAGCAGGTGCTCCAATTACGTTACCTAATCGTTTTATCCAACTTATCTCGGTTTTTACTCAACGTCCTTAATCAAATTTGCAAAATCGGTCTTTAATTGTAAAATATCTATTTAAATATAAGAATTGTATACATTTTCAGCCGCATAAATGAAGTAAATAATGAGATAATTGGTTTAAAAGGTAGCAGGTTACCCATTGCTATAAGCGTTTTTGATCAATTTTTTCAGGTCAGGACGGCCGACTACGTTGAGTTCATGGGAAGATCAGGTGACTTGGATCACGGGTACGCTAATGATTATAACCCCATTGAACAAGTGATTATATCGGTTTAGATAGTTATAAACATATAGTCAGGATGAATGAAGAGATTAATCCGTGTTAACGGGTTGGTGCATTTTAGCAGCCAGTTGAAATACCGAGGAAGTGACATAAGTTGGGACATATTATGTAAAATACCTAAAATACCCCTCAATAGTACTCACTCCGTTCGGTCATTTGTTTTTTTTTCTTTTTGCACCCACCTCGACCGATCCCGTGGGGCCCTGAAGATAAGGAAATTAACAAAAATAGCTGTTTCAGCCTTACACATTTATCTCTTAGCCATTTCTCTCACAAAAATTTCCAAAAAGTCTCTACCTCTGCAAGTAGCAACTCCTCAAACTGCGGAAGGGTCAAAATGTAAAAAAAAAAGAAATTTCTGAACATGGTCCGCAAGTACAGGGACCAAGTCTTTAAATTAGTCCAAATACTTCTTCAACTTGCCGAAGTGCTACTTAGAGACCAAGACTAATTTACAGATTTGGTCCCTGTACTTGCAGAGCATGTTCAGATTTTTTTTAAAAACTTTTTGACCCCTCCGCAAGTTGAGGAGTTGCTACTTTAGTGACTTTTTGAAAATTTTAAGAGAGAAATGGCAAAGAGGTAAATGTATAAGGCTGAAACGGCTATTTTTGTTAATTTCCCCTGACTGTTTGAACATAATAGTCAGGAAAATCCCAGGGTCCCTGAGGAAACTTGAATAATCGACCTATGGGAAGAAGCCCCAAGGCCTGGTCTATTTGCTGGTTGAGCTGACCCTCAAGGTTAAAACCATCCATTTGGGTTTATTTTGGTGTTTTTCGTTTTTTTTTTTATTAACCACGAATTATGCAACTTTACAGGAGATGTTTTCTATGTAAATTGGGATGAAGTACTTCCTGGTGCTACCGCGGTGATTTCAACCTTAGGAGGCTTTGGTAGTGAGGAACAAATGCAACGAATTAACGGTGAAGCGAATGTTATTGCAGTAACTGCTGCCAAGGAATATGGTATGATACTTTTTCGAGTTTCTTGGTAACACGAGACTGTAAACATATATGGTAACATATCGTTGATGATTTAAAGCTTTTTTGGTCACTTTATCGTCGAATTGATATACACCCTCCATCCCAAAATAAGTGTCAACGATGAAAAAGGCAAACAGTTTTAGAAATATGTAATATATGACAATTTTACCCTTAAGAGGGGGTAATGAATCTGATGTACACCGAACAAGAAAACTAATCGAAAGATTGAAATTGAAGGAACAAAAGGGTCACTGACGTTCGAGAGGTCAGGATCTCTTTCCAGAGCATATGCTCCCTTTACAACAGAATATGAAACAAAATGAATTCCCACAAACAAACCCACCTCCTACTCAAAGAAAACTCTCGCCTATTATTTCACAGAGAAATACCAAAAGTACCATCCCCTTATTCAAAAGTAAAACTAAGACTTGAGACTTATTTTGGACCTCCTTCTATATGTAAAACGAACAGAAGGTTTACCAATACCTCCCCCAAAAGCTTTCACCTTGTCCTCAAGGTGATTATTAGGAAACTGTTGGATCAGAGCTTCAAAATCCTCCCAAGTAGACTCGAACTCAGACATCCCTTTCCATTTCACCAACACTTCTAGCATCCCCTTGCATAATTGGACGAACATCTACAATGAACTCCGGTTCTGCTTGCAAGACCATATCTTCTGTCAATTGTGTAGGAATGTCTTTAGACGATACACAATTCCCTACAACCTGTCTCAGTTGAGACACATGAAATACGAGATGTATTTTCACCCCACTCGGAAGATCTAATCGATAGGTTGCTTTTCCATTTCCTCAGTGACTTTGTAGGGGCCGTAAAACCTTGCCAACAACTTAGGATTATTGCCATTAACCAACGATTTCTGCCGATAAGGACGTAGCTTTAAAAATACCCAATCCCCTGGAACGTAACTTGCTTCCTTTCGTTTTAAATCGGCTTGTTGCTTCATTCGACACTGAGCCTTCAAAAGATGCATCCTTACTTCATCCCAAATCTCATCTCTATTAGATAGCTCTACATCAACCGAATCCACAGTAGAGGAAGAGTTTTTGTACGTAAGGGAGGAGGATCGCGACCATACAACACTCGGAATGGAGAGCATTTAAGAGAAGTGTGATAGGTTGTATTATAAGATAATTCAGCCTAAGATAACCAACGACTCCAATCTCTAGGTCGGTCAGACACCCAACAGCGAAGATACTGTTCTAACCCTCGGTTAACAACCTTATAAGCAGTGCTGAATTTGAGTCTTGTTTCTTGCAACTTGAATAACTCTTTCCAGAAAATGCTTTGAAAAACTTTATCCCGGTCAGAAACTATGGAATTTGGAACCCCATGTAATCGAATAACCTCCTTAGCAAACACTTCCGCCACCGATTGAGCCGTAAAGGGATGTTTTAAGCCGATAAAGTGGGCATACTTGTTGAATCGATCCACTACGACCAAAATCGAATTCATACCTCCCGACTTTGGTAGTCCCTCAATAAAATCCATTGATAAATTTCGTCCCAAACTGTGTTTGTAAGTGACAGGGGCTGTAACAAACCAGCAGGGGCACCACTTAAGGTTTTATTCCTTTGACATATTTCACATTTCTTGACCAAATCTGAGATATCCTTCCTCATTCCCACCCAAAAAACCTCAGCTGCGATGCGCTGGTACGTTTTATCTTCACCCGTATGACCCTCAATAGGAATGGAATTCCTCAAACAACAAAGGAATTATTTCTGATTTCCTAGGAATTACCAACCTGCCCTTATATACCAATAACCCTTGTTGAACTTCAAATACTTTATGTGAACACGCATCGATAGTTAGATCCGCCTTAATCTTAACAAGGATCATCATTGTCCAACTCCTATTTCAAGCTATCCCATTGTCTCCAACATGGTCCACCAATGGTCGAACACTCTACAGCCTCATCTTTTTGAGACAAGGCATCGACAACCTTGTTTACACTTCCAGGTTTGTACACAATCGAAAAGTGGTAACCCAGTAATTTGCTCACCCATTTTTGATACTCAGGTTCCACGACCCGCTGATCCATCAAATACCGTAAACTCTGTTGATCACTACGCACGGTAAAGTGTCTCCCCAGTAAATATGGCCTCCATTTTCTTACAGCTAAAACAATTGCCATAAGTTCTTTCTCATATGTAGACTTTTGCCTAGCTCGAATACCCAAAACTTGACTAAAATAGGCTATAGGCTATAGGTTGTTCACTTTGCATCAACACAACCCCTATTCCCACACCTGAGGCATCTGTTTCGACAATGAAATCGAACGAAAAATCCGGCAGCCTTAATAACACTGGAGGAGCAGATAACAATTGCTTCAAGGTATCAAAGGCTAATTGAGCTTCCTTTGACCAAGAAAACTGATTTTTCTTGAGCAAATCAGTGAGGGGGCCGACAACCATCCCATACCCCTTAATAAACTTTCTATAATACCTTGACAACCCAAGAAATCCCCTTAATTCGGTCACTGTTCAAGGTATCTTCCACTCTAAAATCGTTTTTATCTGAGTCATCTACCTCTACCCCTTTACTTGAAATGATGTGCTCCAAGTATCCCAATCTTTCACGGCCGAACTCACATTTCTTCTTATTGGCGTACAACTTATTTTGAGACAAAATTTCAAACACTTGTCTAAAATGCCTCACATGCTCTTCAATTGACTTACTATAAACCAATATATCATCGAAGAAAACTAACACAAATTTTCGTAAGTGATCTTTAAAGACCTCATTCATCAAACCTTGAAAGGTCATTCATCAAACCTTGAAAGGTCGCTGGAGCGTTTACCAATCCAAAAGGCATTACTTTGAATTTGTAATGCCCTTGATGTATTCTAAATGCTGTTTTCTGGACATCTTCTTCTTTCATCCGAATTTGGTGATACCCCGACTTCAAATCAAGCTTTGAAAAGACACAAGCACCGTGTAATTCATCCAACAGCTCATCGATCACGGGTATCGGAAATTTGTCTACAATAGTCGCCTTGTTTAAAGCCCTATAGGCTATGCAGAATCTCCTGCCAATTTTTTTTAACTAACAAAACTGGACTGGAAAAGGGACTAATACTCGGCTGAATAACACCCGCTTCCAACATTTCCGTAACCAACTTCTCAATTTCGTCCTTTTGATAGTGAGGGTAACGATATGGTCTTACATTTATTATCTCTGTCCCTTCCCTTAACACAATCACATGCTCCTTTCCCCGAATGGGTGGCAATCCTTTCGGCATGTTGAAAACGTGACCATACTTCTCCAAAATTGGTTCCAAAGGCTGGGCCACTTCAAGTTCTTCATTATCAACCATCACGCACGGACCTAACTCCACCAAAACCGCATGGCCCTCTTGTTGTATTAGGTTCCCCATCGCTTTTAGTGAAACCTTGGATTTTCCCAACGAAGGATCTCCTTTTAACAAAACAGATTTTCCTCCCACAGTGAACTTCATAATTTGTTGTTTCCAATTGGTATAAGTGGCTCCCAATGTTTCTAACCACTGTATCCCCTGTTTCCCAATTGAATGTGTAGAAAATCTTCAACCACATCCAAGCCCTGTAGTGACAAAATTACATGCCTACAGACTCCATCTCCCTTCACCATATTTCCCGTACCCATCGTTATCGTATACTCCTTAGTGTTCTCCACTTTCATATTCAACTTATTAACTATTTCCTTCGAAATGAAGTTATGAGTCGCTCCACTGTCAATGAGGACTATAACCTTTTGATTTTCAATGACTCCTTCCATTTTCATAGTTTTCGGGTTTGTCAATCCAACCACTGAGTTTAAATGTACCTCCACCGTCTGTCCTACTTCGACAACATCAACAACATTTAGAGATTTCTCCTCTTCTTCTAGGCTTTTATCCTCTTCCATTGCGTCCTCTTGCACTAACAACACCGATAACTCCTTCTTCTTACATTTATGCCCCGGAGCATATTTTTCATCACATCGATAGCAGAGACCTAAGGCACGCCGCTGCTGGACTTCTTGATCGGACATCTTTCTGAACCCCGAACCTGTTTTAGGGGCTGAATTGACTGTTGTACTTGTACTGAATGATGAACTTTTGGCCTCCGACAGCACTGCTGGACTTTTCCTCGTCATTGATATTGATCTCTCCTTAGCGATTGTTTTATTTTTTTCCCCTATTTTCAGCGCTATCTCCATCGCTGCCTCCAGAGTTACTGGACTCATCAATCGCACCTCCGCTTTGATCGTATTTTCCAGTTCATTAGGCTTAGGAAAACTTCCTCCGGGATTCCCTCCAATGGCGCCACCAATTCTACGAACTTTCTCCTAAACTCCTCAACTGAACCAGTTTGTTTGACGGCTAGGAATTGTTCACATAGCGTACCTGCTGCCGTTGATTGAAATTGCCGCAAAATCAATCATCGTAAATCCTCCCATCGTGTGATTGGATGCTGCCTATTCTCCCATTGAAACCACTTAAGAGCATCTCCTTCAAAAGTGATAAACGAGACATCAATCTGCTCTTCCTGCGTCGATCTATTCAATGCAAAATAAAACTTTGTTATGATAATACACCCGTCCGGATCTGTTCCGTCGAAAGTCGGTATCTCTAGCTTCCTTCCTTTCACTGCCAGAAATCGACCAGACTCTCCCGTACCTTCATTTTTCTTCCTCGTTCCTCCTGATCCAGGTGAATTCTCCCCGTCGCTGAATTCATTTTACTGGCAGCAACGTCTTGGCTCAATTTTTCTATCTGCTGCACGATCTTCTCAAGTCTCTTCTCGATCAATAGCTGATTCTTCTCGATCGAACCAACACTACTCTCTAAATCATCCATCCTTGAATTCGCATTCCTAGTCGTCATGATCGGATTGAACGTGCTCTGATACCAATTTGATGTATACACCGAACAAGAAAACTAATCGAAAGATTGAAATTGAAGGAACAAAAGGGTCACTGACGTTCGAGAGGTCAGGATCTCTCCCCAGAGCATACACTCCCTTACAACAGAATATGAAACAGAATGAATTCCCACAAACAAACCCACCTCCTACTAAAAGAAAACTCCCGCCCATTATTTCACAGAGAAATACCAAAAGTACCCTCCCCTTATTCAAAAGTAAAACTAAGGGGTTGTTTTTTTTTTTAAAAAACCTCTTAATGGCTCTTAAGTCTGAATCGTTCAGACCTTTTTACACATCACCTCTTATTAATCATAACTAAAATAAGACTTCAGACTTTAGACCTCTTAAAAAACAAACGGCACCTAACTTAAGACTTATTTTGACCTCCTTCTATACGTAAAACGAACAGAAGGTTTACCAGAATCTCTTCATCAGGACAGAATTGGAAAGTAGACACTTGCTTTTGAAAGTGGACACTTATTGGCTTCTTTCTTCTTGCAGGAATTCCGAAGTTTGTCTTGATCTCGGTGCATGACTATAACATACCGTCATTTCTACTCACGTCTGGATACTTCACAGGAAAGCGAAAAGCCGAATCCGAGGTTCTTTCCAAATACCCTAATTCTGGTAATTCACAACCCATCTTTTCACATTTGGCATTTGATTTTTGCTTAATCTGGTGTGCATCAAGGCTGGGAAATCTTGAAAATTAAAAGAATAGAGTAATCTATCTATTAGTTTTTTTTTAGTAATTTAGCCTTTTGTTAATCTCAAGATTCTTGAGAAAGGTACGCTCTCGGTTCCAAAACAAATGCAACGATTTTCTTTTTCAGAAGTCTGAAATAAATGCAACATTTCCCTTACGTGAAAAGTTCGTCGATAGTTGTAACAATATGTCGATAGCATTGATCTCATTTCACAAAGTTTTTCTATTTATTGAAGAGTACCCCCTTTGGTCCGGAATAAATGTCCACAATGGAAAAGATGCATAGTTTTAGAAATTTGTTTATTTGTTGCACTTTTTTATTAACTAAATGACAATTTTACCCTTAATAATGGAGGGAGTAACGAATTTCTGCATCTCATAAATAAATGGTAGAAGTGGAAAGTAGACACTTACTTTTGAAAGCAGATATTATTTTGGGACAAACTAAAATAGAAATGTGGACACTTTGAGACAAATAAATGAATCTTTGCGGATTGATTTAACGATCAAATCGGTATGTTGGTTTGGAATCTTTCTATAAAAAGGAAGGGTTGATTTTCAAATTAAATGAATTTTTCCATATTAGAAATTTGATCTAGTCTAGAGATTTTACATATGCAGGTGTTGTATTAAGACCTGGATTTATATACGGAAAAAGAAAGGTGGGCGATTACGAAATCCCGCTTGATTTGATAGGCGAACCGCTTGAAAGATTTCTCAACGCCACGGCTAGCTTCACCAAACCGTTGAGTTCTCTACCGGCCTCCGATCTACTTTTAGCTCCTCCTGTTAGTGTCGATGATGTTGCATTGGCTGCAGTAAATGCAGTAAAAGATGACGATTTCTTCGGCATTTTTACAATCGATCAAATCAAGGAAGCTGCTGCTGGGGTGAAAGTGTAAGCCCGTGCGATCGTGGCATAGTCGATGATGCATATATATATATATATAATTATATGTAGATATATCGTATAGCTTATCGGTTTACGAAGTTGTAACTAGTAATTACTGCATGATATATGCAATACAAAGATGCATTTATGAAGGCATGGAATTGAGAATTAAAGCTCTTGATTTATACTGAAAAATGAGCTTTTCTTCATTTTATGCTTTCTATTTAAAGCTAAGTTATAAAAAAGGGTGTTTGGTTCGTTTTAGGGAACGAAAATGAGAATAAAAATGGGAATGTTGGAGAATGGAAATGGTAAAAAGTTTATTTTTCCTACTAATTTGTTGAAATGTTTAATTACTCCCAATTTGGCAATGATTTATTTTATTATTGCATCAAATCAGACACTATCATTGATTCTTGTTTCTATTTCTGACGTATAAAAATATGTTGTCCTAAAATCTTATGTCTCACTACTGAAACCAAGACACATCAGGTTTTTATATAATTTTCAATTTATTTAATTCTAATTCCCTTTAAGATATGTATTCATCATATGATGGGTAGACAGAAATATGTGACGGTGAAAATTTATGACAGAAGATTTTTATCCCATTTTCGGCCCTTGTTACCCCAACTTTTCCTCCCTTTTTGGCAACTTTTAAAGGAAAATTGTCTATTTTTCGAAGAAACTTTAAATATATAATTATGCAAGTTTCTTAAAAAAAAGTATTAGTGGCGTAAACTCGGCCAAAGAGCCTTGAGGTTACGATGGTGATGTTGATAAAAATGAAAAATAATACCTTTTGTATATCATGCATTTCTTTGAGTATATCATACCTGTTACAGGTAATTGTTGTTTTGATACCTTCATCTATCGGGGTTTTTTTTTCCAATATAAATTATCATCTCTTCTTTAACAAACAATCAACACAACAAAAGTCTCTTAGGGGCTGTTTGTTTTTTTAAAAAGACCTCTTTTAAGTCTAAGGTGGCGTTTGTTTTTTAAGTGGTGCTGAAGTCTGATTTCACTTCTGATTTTTAAGTAGTGGTGCTGAAGTCTGAATAAAAAAGACTGTTTTTAAAATGGTGGTGCTGAAGTCTGAAATCTGAATAAAAAAAATTGTTTGTTTTTGTAAGCTGAAAACGTCTGAATATATATCATTGTCTATTTTATCCCTGAAAATGTAATACTATCAAATTTAATTAAATTATACTGCTAAAATTATAGTATTTACAAATACTTGGTCCGAAACCATAAATTGCATCAAAACAAGAACAAATAATTGGGTCCCAAACCATAAATTGCATCAAAACAAGAACAAATGATCATCAACATAAACTTGTTTAATGCACTACTCCTCTAAGATCGTCAACATAAACCTTTTTGGTAGATATGATAAAACTATATAAACAATCAAAACACTCCCAGCAACAATAAACCTGTCTAATGCACTACCCCAAGATCATCAACATAAATCCCTAAGATCATCAACATAAACCCATAAACCCATATGTTTAAGAAATATTTGAAACAGGAGATGAACCATGTTTTGTAATCTTTGAATCTAGTCCTAAGTTTCATAGCAATCATGTGCATTCAAATCCACTTTTCTTCCAATAGTAATCCATCCATATTCACTTTCACAAACCCAGAATACCCATCGTTCTAGTAATCCACTTTTCTTTAACCATCTTCTCATAATTTTTGTTTGAATTCTTTTCCTTTTTCTTGGACCCACCATTCCCTCCTCTTCATTTTCGGAAAATTTTGCTTGGTTCATCCTATAATTTTCACAGGTGGCCATCCAACCACTTCAAGAAAATCTCAAATTAATCAATATAAAAACACATAAAATGAGATCAAGATTCAAGATTTATAAAAACCCATCATCAGAATTCATTCAAGATTTATAAAAACCCATCATCAAAAACCCAACAGATCTAATAAATCTAAACAACAATTTCAAACATACCGATTTTAGAGAAGCAGAGAGGAGATCGATGTTGGATGGATCGATAGTTGATTCTGAGAACAGATCGATGGGCGATGCTTGATGAGATCGATGGAGAGGAGTCGATTTTGAGAGGAAATCGATGGAGAGGAGTCGATTTTGAGAGGAAATCGATAGAGATGAGTCGATTTTGAGAGCAACGATGGATTCATCGGTCGATTTTGAGAGTAAAGATGAAATTCTTCGGTCGATTTTGAGAAGGATTGAGAGGAGCGATGGAAGCAGCAGGCGTTAAAGACTGAAAAAAAAAGTGGTAGGGTTTCCACTTATTCGGTCAGTGAAAAAAAGTGTTAAGTGGATCTGAATTTGTGGAAAAAACAAACACACTTAATTAGCTTACATCTGACCGAAAAAGTGACAAGGGGCATTTAAGTGCTTACTTTTAAAAAACAAACAAGTCCTAAATCGTTCAGACTTTTTGACATTTAGACTGTTTGTTTTCCAATTTTTAGAACATCTTAATGGCTCTTAAATACATTTGAAATAAGAAGTGGTGACCTAACTTCGTAAAACCTCTTATCTCCGCCTTATTTCATATGCTCTCATTTATCTCAAAACGCCTCTAGACGTTACAAAAAACAGTCTTATTGATTCAGATTTCAGATTTCAGCACCGACTCTTATTAATCAGAAGTGAAATAAGACTTCAGACCTCTTAAAAAACAAAAGCCACCTTACTTTGAATGTGAAAAGTCCAAAAGATCGTTGGATTATACTTTCATGGTTCACAACTTCACATTCATATCGAAAACCAAGCAAACACTTTATATTATTTTGTGTATTTGCTAATAAATTTTGACTTGCCATTCAAAAAAAAAATAAACTCATTCCGTTTTGGTTCCTAATTGAACCAAGAACCGATTTAAAAACAAAAAGTACAACTAGAAAAAAAAAGGTTTTTTAATATTTCTAAAACCATATAGTTGCTTCAACTTGGACCTAATTATGAAGATATGAGGGTGGCTTCTATAAATGAAATAGTAGAAAACTAGAGGCATTAAAATATCTCGTAACTCAATACGTTTACGTTTTAAGCCAAATTAAATGAACCCAATATCCCATACTAAGGGGTTGTTTGTTTTCTTTTAAAAAACCTCTTAAGTCTGAATCGTTCAGACTTTTTTACACACCACCTCTTATTAATCATAACTAAAATAAGATTTCAGACTTTAGACCTCTTAAAAAACAAACGACACCTAAGGTTGGGTCCGGGAGATAGATAGGCCAAAATCCAAATACATCTCCTTTCTCTTAAAGTCTAAACAAGTGCATGACTTCAAAGAAAGGACTCATACCAACATAAATTTAATTGCACACAACCATCACAATATCCCACTTGGGGTGGGGTAGGAAGGTAAGATGTTCGTAGACCTGATTTCTACTCAAGAAATAGAGCAGTTGTTTTTGTTGCTTGTGAAAAGTGTGGCCAAAAAGTAAGAACTTTGAAAAAAAGAAAAGAAAAGAAAACGAAAGAGATGACCTTGAAACCAGAAAGAAAGATATGCCGAAATTTGAAAAGAAGAACCAAGACTAGTTAAAAGTAAACACCACCACAAAAACAAAGGCAAAAGGAAACAAAGCTACACAACCCCCAATCTATTTTAGGACTCCAATAAACCATCTACAAGATCCGTAAGCAGGAGAGAAATAATCTAACACATATTTGTATCCTCGATACATATGATATGAAATTACGATTATAACGAAGATAGTAGCATACTTAGACATATGCTTAACCATACACTAGATTTGACCGACGGTATAGATTCTTCTCATTTTACATCAAATTGAGTTTAAGGGCTAGATGGAATAGTATATGTAAACCGGAAATAGAAAATTAATGAGATGTTTACGAGTAGAACACTATCTAAAAACAAAAAACTAACATTGAAATAAACCAATAATTTTAAAACATATCAAATGCATATGCATAACACATACCCAATAATGTTAAAACATATTGACAATTTAAATTAGAAATAAGCAAACAATTCTCAGAAATAGTACAAGTATACACCTCATAGTTTGCTTGATTTCTTTAACATCGAAGAACAATTTTGCCTGCAAGATGGTAATTTGAAAACAAATCACAATTGCAAACTATATTGAAAATGGTGTAAGAACTTGTATGATTTGCAACAGAAATATAGTTTTAAAATTTCAAAAAATTCTTTGATGTTAAGAAATTATGCAAAATGTTAAATGCATTAGTGGTAGAGTTCGGATATTTCCAAGAAAGGATTATTTATTTCTAATTTAAATTGTATAGTTAAACCAGTTTAATATGTTTCAACATCATTGAGTATGCGTTATGCGTATACATTTGATACCATTAGCGGTGTTTATTCTAATGTTCATTTTTGTTTTTATACTAGTTTTACTTATAAACATTTCATTAAATTTTTTGTTCTCAGTTTACATCAAAATTTTAGATGCTACTTCAAAACTTTACTATTGGCAAAATTTAGGAATATAAGATACGATTAATGTAGTCCATTAGTAATCCTCAATACTCACAAACAATCAGGCAATTGCTTCTTGCATCAGTTAGCTGCTTTCCCCATAACAGCAGCAGCAACACGCTTCTAGCGCTGGTTAGTTTCTCCTTTGGAAATGTCTTTAAAGCTTGAATCAGTGCTGTTTCCTTTGAAAGAAACCCCCTCGATTTCTTCCGTGGTTGTAAGGGGAGATGAAATCAGCACTGCCGCTTTTCTCTGTTCTGAGAGATACCTACATATAAGAACACAAGATTACACCAGATCTCGATAGAAGCCTGCTTTGAGCGATGCCTACTAATACTATCTACCAGACACTGGAATACGGAGAACATGTTGATCATGGTTAAGTTTGACCATTTTAAGATTTTTTCAAACTAGCTTGGGTGAAAAGCTTGTTGAGGTTGATGAGCAGTTAAAATGTTTTGGGCACCATATATTATAAAAATTGTTCATTTGGCTCCTGTATCTTTGGCGGAGTTTGGTACACACAACAGGATGGGACAATATAAAAACTTGTCCCACATTTGGTGTGACATTAGACTAGGACAGGACAAGAACTGAGTGGGACAAAAATGCAAATTTTCTGTCCCACAAAAATAGGTGGAACAAAAAGCAAGGAGATGGGACAAGATTGACAAATTACTAAACTACTCATGTCAAATTAAAACCCTAAAACCTTCCACAATTCTTACGCACGCGGCACGCCTACAGCCTACATCACTCTCATTCTCAACAGTCTGGTCTGGTCCGCAAACCAAACGGACCCTTGTGTTTTAACCATTGTGTTCCCACTGGCCTTAGTTTCTGGCAAAAAAAATGACTTGACTGGTTCGCCCTTTGGATGGTGCTATTTCAGGAAAAATCTCTCTAAATATGAGTTTTTGACTGGAAAGGAAAACCTTTAGTGATTGGAATATGAGATATAGTGGCCAAATACATAAAATTTAATAGTAGAAGGGTCAACGCTAATATTTACTCAATAGTAAAGGAGTTGACCGAATAATGTTTCCTGGTGTTAATCCAAAAGAGTTATTTCGATTTTCAGGGGCAAGCCTTGGAGCAGCCAATAGCGTCATGGGCTTGAGCCAACATGTGAATGAGTAGTACTTATTGATATTAGATTGACTAAAAAATTAACAGATCGATTCTTCCCAATGGTATCCATGAGAACAATAAAGGCTTACGAGAATAGGTGTTCATGCAAGTAATCATGGTTGAAACATAAAATGCTGGGGTTGTATGAAAAGAGCATGAAACATCACTTACTTGCCGGTGTAGAAGCCTGCAGAAAACCAAGCATTTAAAACAACTGAAAGATCCGTTTGAGATGTTTTGTCTTGTGCCACGTTTTGTGAACCCATCTCTACTTCTTGTACTTTCTTTCCCTCTGCAATTCATACACAAGTCAACTCATGATGTTACTTTATCACATGCAAAACACTCATCGAAGAAAATTAGAAATCAGAAACAAAGGGATTGTTTATTAATTGCTGACCACCTCTTACTGGGTAAGAGACGCTTACCCGGTAAAAAGGAGGTTGTTTACCATAACTCTGACCGATAAATGATATTGACCAAGATGCTGACTCGGTAAGATGGTAAGGAAGGAAAGGCTCTGTTACCCGGTTAGCACTTTACCAAATTTTGAGCAAGAGTCGAGAGAAGTGGATATTCCTAAATTACATGATTGATATTTACCAAAAAGCATACTGACCTTTATCTACCTCAGGTATACCAGAAGTTTGTGTGTCAAATGAATGAATAGCTCTGTCCACAGCTCCCATTGCTGCTTTAATGAAATCACCATCTTCTAAAGGAACCGAACTTCCATTATGAGCTAATGCTGTACTACCAGCACAAGTTTCACAAGATGAAGCTGCAGCCATGGAGGTGCATGGTGCAGTTGAGTATGGACATACATAGGGGCGACAAGAACATATGGGATGGCCGGAAGGTTGGGGTGCAGGCACAGTATGATATTGCGAATCATAAGCAGCACCATAATCATAACCATAGCCATAACCTTGATAGTCCCAATTGCCATATTGGGAAAATTGTGCTAAAAGTTTTTGTCTTTGTTCCTCAACAGCATTATATTGATCGAGTAAAAGGTTATAAGCTTCTGCACTTTCTGCATTAACTTGAACACCATTTGTTGGAGTCGTACGTTGCTCGATGACTTCCGAAGGACATTTTTCAGCTACTGAAGAATCCATAGCCTCTCCTGTATGTGTTGTGTTCTTTGCCACATCTGTGGCTTTATCATCTGTCTCCACGTATGCACTATGAACAATAAACAGTCGATTAAGATAAACTTCAGGAAAGAGATACCGACATTTGATACACACACATACCTTTTAACTTCATTGCTTCCATTCATGATGATAGGTGCACTTTCTTCTGTGCCTTTTGCAATTCTTTCTTCCTTGAGCAAATCATTTTCACCTCCTTTGACATGCATTATCTGAACAAAAAGGCAATTCATTGTGAAAAGTGAGATAAAGAATGTGCATTTACTACACTTTGATTTGATAAAAAGAACATTGCAGTAAGTTTGGTGGACCAGTTGGTAACATTTGTTGGTTGTCATAGATTTGCCTCAAGAATTATATGTCAACGACAAGAAACGATACTCAACTCGATAAGTGTTCTTAAGCCAACATACTTTAGGTCGACATGGGCCTTGCAAAACTACATTGTATATAGCTAACCCCATGGATCGACTGTAAAAGTTTTATATTATGATCCTGTATGCGCTCGGTGAAGGCTACATAAGAAGTGTCTTTGGCAAATGAAAAGTCCCTCATGCCTTAACTCTTATGTTTATATATGCTAAAAGTCTATAAATTTGTTGTTTCATATATTTATTGTTTATTGTTATATGGTGCTCGAGCCTATGCTTATTTGGTATAGATAGAAAATTATAACCTTAAACTTACTTAGCTGTTAGCATTGGCCCATTCTTTTGCTTAAGAATGCCAGGTGATATCACAAAGGTTATGTTTTCTTTTTGTTAACGGATGTCCAGGCCAGTTTGCGTGCTCCTCGACTAATCCCTTGGGAGAATCCAACAAAGGTTATGTTGCTGGTTTGTCCTATCTATCGTGTTTCAACTTTTGCAGATGCATCATTGGTAGTTTCTACTTAAACCCACCATCCTACCAAACATTTCAAAAGCACGTATTTATCTACATAAAGTAATTAATCGATCCATAAACTATCATCCCACTGGAACAATGTATAAAGATTTTCAATTGAACAACACATTGCATGTATGACGCAAAACCTAGTTTTTTTTATCGCCAAAACAACAAATTCAAATCAGTCAGTAGATTTGAACGCTCCTTTGAACACATATCAGTTACTTTCAACAAAACTAGGTCATTTTCCTGCCACTAATCAGGTCTTCCCCCATGGATTTTTTTACTGTTCCTACCTAGAGTGATGCAAATTTCAAACATAACTCAATTTCGATAAATGCAACTCACGATTTTTGAAAGAAATAGAGAAATACAGACCTTGTATTTGGAGATAGCGTCGTCGAGAGCTTTGACGAGAGCAGAATCGTCCCAGAGTTCGCCATATTTCGCCATTGTTTTCTGCAAGTGTGCCGCCCGCAATTGAAGCGTTTGTGTTCGCTCGGAAGTGTTTTATAGGGGGGAGAATTCAGGGATATACAAAAGAGTTGATGAATACCCCCTCTTGTTTTAACTTTTAAATGTGTTCCCCTATATTTTTAAAATGTAACACTTAACCCCCTGGAGTTTAAAAATCGCAACATGACTAATTTTTGTAGGTCCAAACTCACTTCATCTCTAACGCCGTTCGAGCCAAACTTTTTATCGAGTAATTTCCTCTCGAACCCAGTTTGCGCTTGATCAACAGGTTCTAACCTATGAAAGTTTGAGAGGGGTCTCATGCACTTGTTCAACCAATTGTCTTAGGTAATTCTTTTTGGGCGATATGAAAGGTACACCCGTCAAACTTTGAGGGGTGCTCCAGATATTAGAAAATGCAAGGAACATCAATCAAAAAACAGAAAAAATCCATTGAAATTAATCAAAAAACTTTCAGAAAAATGCTTTGAAACAGTGGAATTCGGCTAAAAACCAAGGTTATAAAGAACGCGCCTTGGCGCCGAGGTGTGGCCTTACCGCCACGTTTTACCCCTTGTCGTCGAGATAAGGTGTTGAGCTCGTTATGACGTTATAAATTTGTGTACTTTCGATTTTTCGAATTTGTGTACTTCAAAATTCCATTGGAATTTGCTCATTAATATCGATTATAATTTATAAATTCTTTTGTTTATCATTTTATATGAATTTAAATTGTTAATAACTTGATCATTATTGTTCAAGGCGCCGATATAAACATACACATACACATATATACATATTTGTCGCCTTAAGCCACGCCTTGGAAAACGCCATGACCTCGCTATAACTCGTAAGGCTTGACCTCGCCGCCACGCCACGCCTCACGCCATTTAGAACCTTGCAAAAAACACATCAAACAACTTTGCGGGTCTTTAATCCACCTTAAAGGTGCACTAGATCAACACAAATCCTGAGTCTGCCACTATTGATTGAGTCAAATTTAATTTTCAAGAACCCGCCTCTAATTTATAAGAACTTTTCGAGCAATATGAATGAGATAAGGTTCTAAGATGAGCTCCATGCTATTCAAACATGACTGTGGCAAGTGTTTTTTAGATATACAACTTTTAGAATAAATTATAGTGACTTAGGGGTCGATTACTAAATACTTACTTTGGTAAGCGTTTACTGGTTCAATTACATTATTGGATGAACATAACAAGGACCGAGAGTTTTACCTTATAAGAGTGAATGGTTGGGTTCCGGTGAGAAGTTGAGTTAACGATGAGAAGCGTGAGGAGTGGTTATCAATCGTTGGATGAGAAATGGAAGCACATTAGAATGAGATGCACCGAGATAAGATGCACCGTTATGCACCAGATCAATTCCTTTCTTAGCCGCAATTCATAGGAGAGCTTGAGATTAAAAGAGATCAACGGTTCAGATCCACTTCTCACGCTTCCCACCGTTAACTCAACTTCTAACACGATCATTCGCCTAAGAGGGAAAACATGGATAAAGAGTCTTACCCGGTAAATTAGGGTGATGACTTTTACTCAGTAAACGTTTATTATATTATAAACACATACCATAAATCCATTTTGGTGGCAAAAAATGTTACCTGATAAGGTAAATTGAGATTAATAACTTTTGTCAATAAGCATTTACACTATAAACATTTGTTAAACAACCCATATATATATATATATATATATATATATATATATATATATAGGGTTAGGTTCACGTGAGACCAAGCTATTTCCGTGAGACCGCATGAGACCAAAACTTAAAACATGAAACTTCACACCGAAACACTGTGAAGGTAAAAAATATTTGAACCTTCATAATGTAATCATACTATGAAGGTAAAAAAACCTAAAACAAGTTAAAAAAATCAAACCTTCACAGATAAAAGACTGTGAAGGTATATCTGAACCTTCACAGTGAAGACGCTGTGAAGGTAAAAAAAACGAACATTCACAGCGAAAAACACCGTGAACGTAACATTTACGGTGTTTTCCCTATGAAAAGTTCGATTTTTTTTTACATTCACAGTTTTTTGGTGTGAAGTTTCATACTTTAAAGCTTGGTCTCACCGGTCTCACGGAAACTGTTTGGTCTCACGCGAACTTAAGTCTATATATATATATATATATATATATATATATATATTGCAACCTTTGCAACCTAGATCTTAACCATCCATTTTGATTTAGATTAGATTTGGTAAATTTTGTTTAATTTTTATTTACGAAGGGCATGTTTGTCTTTTTAATTTTTCGTTGGATTTTTATTTTTCTTTTAATTATTAAATGTGGGTTATCAATTCCTTGTTTGTAGCAACCTTTTTATGCTAGTTTATGATTGTATAACCGTTTGAATTTTTATTTTATTTTATTTTCGTAATCATCTTCCATTTTTTTTTATTTAGCTTATTATTTTGATCTGAGATTCTTATGATATCGTTGTTTTTTTGGGGATAGGGTTTAGGCTTGTATGCAAAGGTTATCATTGTTTAGTTTTCTTTGTTTGCGGAAGTGTTGTCGTTCAAAAATTTCATGTCTATGGAATCGCAATATGATACCCCCTGTAAGTTTACACAGGTCGTTGGACTGGAGTTTGATGATGGAGGTCCGTCGGATGATGTTGATCGTGTTGGAAGTAATACAGAAATTGCTATCAGCGAAGTACTCGGAGAGTTGCATGCATCGTCATGTGGCAGTGAAGATGTAGTTTTGGCATTCAATAACCTTCAATGTAGGACTGTAAATGTCGAGGATGGGTGTATCTGTAACACTCGTAAATCTCTACCCGTGAAGTTAACCCTTTGAGAAATTCTTGTTTCTTATCGTAGAATTTCATCCCTGATATCTTACCTATTAAGCCTTATCGCGTCATGGGTGGTCTGTGTGGAAAATGGAAAGAAACGAGCTTCGGTACACTCTGGGCGATAGTGCCCTGGCGAGAGTGCCCTGGGCATAATCGCTAGCGGGGGTGTGCCTGCGGTACGTTTTGGGCGATAGTGCCCTGGCACAATCGCCGGGCACAATCGCGGTCGGCCCCAGGGTCTTTTAGAGTCGCGATTCTCAACCATTTCCCTCATTCTCACTTCCTAATTCCTTCCCTTTTCTCTCCCAAACCCCAAAACCGAACCCTAACTTATTTTGGGGGTTTTTCCTCCTCAAATCACATGATTCTTCACCATCTAACTAGTTGAGTCAATGAACCGCAAAACCTTCATCCTCATCTTCCTCATCAAGTTCGATGGTTGGGAGCTCGGGTTGAAGAGTTGGATTGGGTGTCCTCGGAAAGCCTCATCATCTTAAATGGTAAGCTTCCTTGAATAAGTGTTATACATGCTCCTTTGGTGTTTCCCTAGTGGTTGGTTTCTCAAATCTCGGATTTGGTAGTTTTGGAGAAACTAGGGTTTTGATCTTATTTGGGGTTTCTTGGTATATTGTTTGGGGAATGTTTCTACATGGTTTGATATGGTTACTTATGGTTTGGATTGTATGGATCTAGGTTTTAGAAGTCTTCGGCTTGAAGAATTAAGTGGCCTTCAAAAGAGCTCATTGGGTGAAATCTAGATTTAGCCTAAATCTAGCGAGGTGAGTTCAAGTTGATTTGTGAAAACGGTGTACATGCCAAAATGGTTATTTTAAAGTGTTTTACATGAAATAGTTAACTGCTGATAAGTTTTGAGTATTTTGAAGTAAAATATGTTTTACTTGGTTATTTGTCAAAGTGTGAGTATTTCGATAAGTTTTCAGATTTGGTAAACTTGGGGTTGTGTTAACCTCTTAAAATGCTTATATTGGGTTTTGAACATTTCAACAACTAAATAGCATGATTTACGTATTCTTGGTCATTTTGTACAAGTAAGATCTATTTTATGAGTTATGCATCTTTGGTGATTTTGTACAAACGAAGTCTATTTCATGTCATAGGCATTTTGGGGTATTTACATTCATAATCCCGTTGGAGAATCTTTGGTCACAATACGTGTTGAGTCTTGGGTAAACCATGCCTTTGAGGCGTGTGTCTTCGTAAACGTTGTTTAAAGACATTTCATTATTTGGGGGACTATTGATTGTTGGTCAAATGGATTTTGAGCATTTAGCTCGGTACTGACTAAATAGTCTTGAGGACAGTTGTCCGGTTTTAATGGCTCGAGTTAGAGTCCAAATTACAGTTTACATCTTAATGCATCGTATTGCATATTGTTGTTAATTACATGCTCGAGTGCGTTGGTCATTCATGGGTAGTCATGTAATGTTAGACTGTGTTGCATTGGATCCATAGGCACGTAAGTCAGTCTTATTTAATGGTCATTTGGGTGGTACGGGGTTGGACTTCGGGACTCATGGGATATGACCTTGTCCTTACAAGTAGGTACTAGGAGGGCTGAGTCCGATTGAGCTATTATGACTGTGGGCAGTCCTCTGATGGGCGTTTGGGGCCTTCGCCGTGTGGGGCAATGCCTTCGGGGTATCCCCCGCGTGCCGAGCCTTTGGCGATAATTTCCGGTGGTATTCGCTAAGGTCAGCTGTCTCTTGGGTGAAACTTGTCAAAGAGTCGTAGGGACACTTGGGCGTTTGAGTCGTGAAGTGTCATGCGACAACGTTGTTGAGTGGCATACTCTTGTGTTCCTCCTCTCTCAATGGATACGGGTAGCCCCCGTTGTCGGCCCGAGGTATTTTGGATATTTAATTGTCTATGCTTTAATACTTGGATTTCATTCCATTTTATGGTCGCGTGAGTATTATGTTTCAGTTCCATGTTTTAACGGCGTATCATCAATATGTAGATTGTTTTCCGTTATTTAAGGGTCGAGTATTGTTGATCTAAACTCTCTCAGTGATTTGATAACGACCATTTTTCTGTACTTAGTGAAAAATTACGTTTAATATGTATTAGTGTTTCACCATCAGCGATCAGACTGAGTCTGTTCAGTTATCGCTGATAGTCTTTCTTATAAACATTTAATATGTATTAGTGTTTCACTATCAGTGATCAAACTGAGTCTGTTCAGTTATCGCTAATAGTTCTGATGTAAACAGTAACGTAATCCCTGAAGACAAGTCTCGCGTCAACAGATGTTCATAGCTGAATCGAAGACGAAGCTGCTGAACAAAGAGAAATCTACTAGTGACCTGATGCGGATATCAGTGAAGCAAAGACAACTCTACTTATACGCGAAGGAACATGAGGAAAGCTTCAGCTATCGCTGAACTCTTGATGTCTCTGAAGAAAGAGATATTCAGCGATCAAATGATCACAAAGCTTATACCTCAAGTTTCCTTTTGTCTTACCTTGCACAACTCAGTACGATGTGTCAGAAAGGACATGCCTCTGCCACAATTCGTACAACAACTCTGTCAACTACACTGTTCATGATCCGGCCGAAAGCATGTCTCCTAAAGTCAGACTTCCAAAGCCAATCAGTGAATGCCACGTGTAAAGTGCCCTGCCATGCATTTAATGCATAGGGTATAAATAGGAAGATCTCCCCTCCATCTGAGGGTGTGCTCAATCCTTGAACCCCAAATAAAAACCTTTGTTTTCTATATTCCTTAATCCCCCATTCTCTGAAATTCTTGTGCAATCATCTTAGTGTTTCTTAAGTTTGTTTAGATTAAGTCTGTCTTAATCTTATTCCGCAACAAACTTGTAAATTGTGTTTGATTTATCAATAAACAATTTATTAAACTTTAAATTTCTGTGTTTGTATTCAACCCCCCCCCCCTTTTACAAACTTGTTAAGCACCTCCGGGACCAACAAGTGGTATCAGAGCAGACTGTTTAATCTGATAAACAAGATCTTGCTTTATTCTCTTCCTTGCTGTTCTAAATGGCACTTAACACAAACACAAACTACTATGATAATGGTTTACTTTCTAAACCTCCTCGATTTAGCAGAGATAACTTTTCTCTATGGAAAAATCGAATGATGATATTTCTTGAAGGTGTTGATCCTACTATACCTGAATATATAGAAAATGGACCCTATGAACCTGTTAGAATTATAGCTGCAGTTTCCGCTACTGCCACCACTGAAGTTGTCCTTGAACGTTATGTCGTTAAGGAAATAAGACAGCGGAGTGATGAAGACAAAAAGAAGGTAGGCATAGATGCAAGAGCAAAGACCATTATCTCAATGGCTCTGCCTGATGAAGTTTTCCATTCCATCATGCATCTTAAAACTTTTAAAGAAATGTGGGAAACCATATGTGTTCAATATGAGGGCACCACTGAAATCCAAGAGACTCGAAAGATTAACTTTGTAAGACAATATGAAAGTTTCATCGCTGGTAAGAATGAATCTCTCTCTGAAGTTCATCAGCGGTTTAACTGTTTAATCATTGATCTAAGAACCGTTGGTAGGACCTATTCTAATTCTGAGGTCCTAACAAAATTCTTAGAATGTCTTCCTGAAAGCTGGGACAGTTATTCAATATGTCTTAAGCTGACAAAAGACTTAAATTCTCTTTCTCTTAGCACTCTGTATGGAATATTGCTCAACTATGAGCAATCGAATCTCTTAAAGAAGAATCTTGTAAAAGATTCTAAAGACTCCAAAAGCACTCCTGTTGCTTTAGTCTCTTCAGAGATAATTCCATCTCAGCGATCTACTCTCACCATCACTGAGTTAAATTTTGAATCTGAGGATCCATCAGACCCTGATCTTTCAGAGTTTGATGAGTCCTTAGCACTCTTGACAAACTCTTTTAAGAGATTTGCAAGAAAGAGAAATTTCCGAAGAAATGAGTCTCTCTCTCTAACTAATAAGCCAAAATCAACCCAGGTTGATAAGGCTACTGCCACTTGCTATAACTGTGAAAAGATCGGACACTTTGCTAGTGAGTGCAGGTCGAAAAAGGTCTTCAAACCTTCTACTTCAAGAAGATCCAGTGATGACAAATACCTAAAGCTGAAGAACAAATATCAAAAGTTGAAAAGCTATAAGCGAAAAGGTAAAGGCCTCATCGCTGAAGAACACGACTGGGCTGAATCAGAAGAATCAAGTTCTGATGAAGAAGAAGTTTCTAATCTCTGCCTCATGGCTGAGATTAAAGAAGAAGTGGAAGAACCATCTGAACCTTCTATGAGCTACATATCATCTCAGATATCTATCTCTACAAATCCCTCTCTGCCTGAAGCTGAGAGAAGTCGCACTGTTGATGTGCTGACGATTGATCTTTATAATGCTCTAAACGACAAAACTCAAGCTGAGAACAAAAATGTTCATTTAACTCAAGAGCTAGAAAAATGTCATGAAAAGATCAGAGAACTAACTCTTTTAGAAGAAAAGTTGAAAGATCAAGTCATTATAAATGAAATCATCAGCATTGAACGCGAACAAGCCATCGCTGCTCTAAAAGCAGAAAAGGTTCATGTTGAAAAATGGTGCAAATCATCAACAAAGATCTCTGAGATAATAAATGCTCAAACTCCTGAAAGTGATAAAACTGGTCTTGGTTTTTGGACACCACAGGATGAGCCTAAAGAAGAAAGTTTCATGCTTAAGTTTGGAACGTTTATCACTCCTATCTCTGACACTTCTTATAATCAGTTTTATCCTTCTTCTTAAAATTCTATCCCTGAGGAAAAATCCAAAAACTCTAAGTCTGCGGATAAAGGAAAATCAATTCTTCGTCCTCAGAAGGCTACCAAGAAAGCAAAGCTGAAAGTTTCTTCTAAAACTTCAGTGAATCAATCCTCTAGCTCTGTGATAGAAATCTTCGATCTCTGTCCTCCAAAGCTAAAGATTGACCTTAAACCCATGAGATATGAAGAAATGAAAATTCCTCCCAGATCTCATGAGAAAAACATTCTTGGACCTGGCCCCGCTCATCTTAAACTTGCAAAACCTTCTACTTCTGGTCCTAAAACCATTTTCAAATATAGAAAATGTTATCACTGTGGTTTTACTGACCATATTGCAAGCAAATGTCCAACTGCCACTAAAGCTGATAAATCAGCTAAAGTGAAGATGAATGCCTCCAAGGCTGAAAAGGTCATTAAAGCCGAAAAATCGACCAAGGTGAAGAATACCACTAAGGTTAAGAAACTAACCAAAGTGAAGATTACCACTGAAGCTGAATCTTCATCTGTTGTGAAGATTACTGAACTTTCCATCTCCACTAACCCAAAAGGACCCATTGAAAAGTGGGTACCAAACAACGCTTAATCTTCCTTATGTGTGCAGGGATCAAAGGGCATCTGGTATCTCGATAGTGGATGTTCTCGTCATATGACTGGACAAAAAGACCTGCTCACTGAATACAAGGAAGAAAAAGGTCCCTCTGTGACCTTTGGTGGAAATGGAAAAGGATATATCCGAGGGTTTGGTGTTCTCAACAATGGGACAACTACCTTCAGAAGAGTCGCTTATGTAGATGGACTGAAGCACAATCTTCTAAGCATCAGTCAGCTATGTGACAAAGACTATGAAGTTCGCTTTTCTAAGAAAACATGTTCAATGGTGAATGAGAAAGGAAAACTTGCTCTCAGTGGTTATCGCAGAGAAAATGTCTATGTAATAGATATGGACTCTACTACCACTGAAAACTTATGTTTTTTCTCTAAAGCCTCTTCTGATGTCAACTGGCTATGGCACAAAAGGCTCTCTCATCTAAACTTCAAAACCCTGAATTCTCTCTCTTCTAAAGAACTGGTTTCTGGTCTTCCTCAGCACTCATATGCTAAAGAATCTCTCTGCTCAACATGTGAGAAAGAAAAACAAACAAAAGCTAGTTTCAAGTCAAAACAAGTTTCCTCAGTGACAAGTCCTCTTCAGCTCTTACATATGGATCTGTTTGGCCCTGTCAATATCCAATCAATAGCTGGAAAGAAATATACGCTTGTCATTGTAGATGAATTCTCTCGCTATACCTGGGTTATCTTTCTTCGCTGCAAGAGTGATACTCCAGAAGAACTAATATCCTTTGTTAAAAAGATGGAAGTGCTGAATAATCTTACTGTTCGTTCAATAAGAAGTGATCATGGAACTGAATTCAAAAACAACTCTCTGAATAATTTCTTTGAGAACAAGGGAATTTCTCATAACTTCTCTTCAGTAAGAACACCTCAGCAAAACGGAGTCGCTGAAAGAAGAAACAGAACGATCATTGAAGCTGCTAGATCAATGCTCAGCGATTCTCATCTCCCTACTCAATTTTGGGCTGAAGCTGTAAATACTGCATGTTTTACTCAAAACAGATCGCTGATAGTAAAGCGATTTGGAAAGACAACTTATGAACTTTTTCATGGAAGAAAGCCCTCTATCAGCTTTCTTCATATCTTTGGTTGTCAGTGCTATATTTTAAACAACAGAGATCAACTTGGAAAGTTCGACCCAAAAGCTGATGATGGAATATTTCTAGGATATTCCTCCATCTCCAAAGCCTACAGAGTTTTCAACAAAAGAAGACAATCCGTGGAAGAAACAATTCATGTCACATTTGATGAAACTCGCTCAACGAACTCTAAACCAATCACTGACAATGAAGAGTTAAATGCTTGGATGTTTTCTCATTACAGAGAAACAGAACCTTTCTTTTCAAACCATCAGCACACAGATCCACCTACTGCTGATGATGATCCAAACATTATACATCCTAATGCTGAATCCAACTCATGGGTTTCAGCTGAACCTCTTAACACACTACTACCATAAGATCTACCTTCGTCTGAAAACCTCTCTGATAACAATAGTCTGTCCAATACTCAACGGTTAATTGTTGATGAACCTCAAACGTCCTCATCAGTAAACATCCCAATTGTTGATCCAACCTCTGAGTTAAGTGATCATACTCCTGCTCAGCGATGGACCAGAGATCACCCAATAGATCAAATTCTTGGTGATCCAGATGCAGGTATTCAACAAAACTCAGGTAATATTTGTCTCTTCGTCAACTTTATCTTTTTAATAGAACCAAAGAAAGTTGATGATGCCCTCAGAGATCCAAACTGGGTCAGCGCTATGCAAGAAGAGCTGACTGAGTTTACTCGTAACAAAGTTTGGAATCTTGTTCCTAGACCATCTGACAAAACTGTAATAGGCACCAAATGGGTGTTTAGAAACAAATTAGATGAACATGGAACTGTAACCCGCAACAAGGCTCGACTTGTTGCTCAGAGATACAGACAAGAGGAAGGCATAGAATATGATGAAACCTTTGCCCCTGTGGCTAGGCTCGAAGCAATTCGACTATTCTTAGCCTATGCAGTCTATAAAGACTTCATCGTTTATCAAATGGATGTAAAATCAACATTCCTAAATGGAAAGCTGAATGAAGAAGTCTATGTAGAACAACCACCAGGGTTCTATGACCCTAAGTATCCAAATTATGTTTATAAATTGGATAAGGCTCTCTACGGTCTAAAACAAGCCCCACGTGCTTGGTATGACACTTTCTCATCATTTCTTATCTCTGAAAAATTTGAACGTGGCAAAATTGATAATACATTGTTTTTCAGAAAGATAAAAGGTCATATTATTCTTGTACAAATATATGTCGATGACATCATATTTGGTTCTACTAACCCATCTCTGTGTACTCGCTTCGCTGAAAGAATGAAGAAAGAATACAAAATGAGTATGATGGGTGAGCTGACATATTTTCTTGGTCTTCAGATTAAACAATCTGACAAAGGTACTTTTATCAGCCAAGGTAAGTATGTTAAAGACATGCTAAAGAAGTTTGATCTTACACAAACTTCAGCGATGAAAAATCCTATGGCACCTCCTCTGACACTTAACAAAGATCCATCTGGAAAACCTGTTAATGTCACTGCCTATAGAGGAATGATAGGGTCACTGCTGTATCTTACAACGAGCCGACCTGACATTATGTTCTCTACTTGTTTATGTGCACGCTATCAATCTGAACCCAAGGAATCCCATCTGATCGCTGTTAAGCGAATTTTCAGATATCTGAAAGGAACTCCTAATCTCGGTCTTTGGTATCCCAAAGACTCAGGGTTCGATCAAACTGGTTATTCTGATAGTTATTTTGCAGGTTCTAAACTTGATAGAAAGAGCACCACTGGTGGATGTCAACTCCTAGGAGGAAAGCTGGTAAGCTGGACAAGCAAGAAGAAAAATTCAGTGTCCACTTCCACAGCTGAAGCTGAATACGTAGCTGCTGGAAGATGTTGTTCTCAGATCTTATGGATGAGAAATCAACTATTAGACTATGACTTTCAGCTATCCAAGATTCCAATCTATTGCTACATCACTAGTGCTATCGCTATAGCAAATAATCCAGTGCTACATTCAAAGACGAAACACATAGAGATCAGATATCATTTTATCAGAGATCATGTGATGAACGGTGATATTGAACTTCATTTCATCCCTACCGACTTTCAACTTGCTGATTTATTCACCAAACCTCTTGATGAGACAAGGTTCAACTTTCTCATCAGTGAGCTTGGAATGCTGAATCTCGAAGAATAATTCTTCAACGTTCATGCATTGTGTCAGTAATCATGAGTTCCCCTTTTTATCATTCTCTGATAAACATTCTGACTCTCAGGTATGTTCTCTCCATCCCTACAACTGAATCTTCATTCAGTTAATCACTGAACATTCTTCAAATGATTAAAAGCTTTTTGAAAAATAAACTTATCACTGATATTTTTAGTCAGTGATCCTTCTTAAAAGAAAATTCATCCCTAACTTTACCATCAGGGATACTTTCAAAAAGAAAAATCTATCGCTGACTTTTCTTCAGCGATAATTTCAAAACGGACAAATGAACAGTCCCTCTCTCTTCTATGACGTCATTTGAACCGACAATCCACGACATGCCTTTTTTCTGACACGTTCATTCGTTGCCCTTCTATCCAATCAACTTCGTGGGACGTGTCCATGTCATGATGAACATTTGTTTTCCCGCCTCTCACACTCTCTCTCCTTCTCTCACACGTATAAAAAGAATGTTTTTCCATTCTTATCGTTTTACGCTTTCTGGAAATACTTTCAAGGCAAGAAAACTCTCTCAAAAGCATTATAGCATTCTCAAGCATTTGCATCGTCTCCTTCCAAGATCAACAGGTTATTCTTGATCTTCTTCTTATTCTTGTTCTAAATCTTTTTACATAATACTCCATTTATGGACTGCCATTATGGGTTTATAAGATTTTTTTTCATAAAATCATCTTTCTTTTTGATTTTATTCATTCAAAACCATTTTCTTTTGATTATCTTCATTCAAAATCTTTGGTTTTTCTTCTTGTTCTTATATCTTATATTAAGAACACCTTTTTTAATCTTCAAATATGTTGATTTTTCTATGTTTCTTTCCCAAAATAGAAACTGGGAAAACCTTCTTTATTTTTAGACTAAAACCTTTCTTCTATTCTTCTATTTGTTCATATTCAGAATGGCTCAATCTGCACTTGTCGCCTCTAAGAACGTCAAGTTCGCCATCACTGAATCTGAGCTTCCGAAAAACAATCATCTTGCTCGCCTTGATTTTGATGGTGTCAAATACCCACATCTGGTGGAAGACGCAAAATTTCTGAAGCAATCCTGCATTGCCTATGCTATCACTGTGGATCCCACACCTTTAAAAGCTCTTCTCCAACAATTCTGGTTTACCGCTGAAGAAACCTCTATCACCAACAAAAAGGGTGACTTGGTTCCTGCTATTTCCTTCAGCACTGAAATTGGACCAGGGATGATGACGGCCTTAGGGATAAGGAAAGCTCTGCGATTTCCTGACAAACCCAGGAATGGATTCAATGCCTTGCCCACTGATGCTGAGCTCATCCAATTCCTGGATGCTATGGAATATTCTTGGGAACCCAAGCCAAGGACGACAATTCCCAACAAGAGGCTGACTCTCGTGAAGAAGGCACTCATGCCTTCTCAGCTTAACTACATATTCTCTCACTTCATTCAGTGTATGAGTGGTAAGAGTGGGTCACTGGACCAGGCCAGCAAGATTCAGGTCCAAATGGCTTACTCAGTGATCGTCGGAAGAAATTTCGACTACGCAACAGCTATCTTTGCAGATCTAAGGTCAAAGATAGAGAAGACCGAGAGGGATCCCAAGATCCCCTATGTACGCTTCATCTGTGCGTACCTGAAGTTCCTCTACCCTGCTACTTACCCCACTAATTATGATGCAACTTTTCCCAAAGTAGGTCAGCGCTCACTGGAGGTCAAGACGCTCCCAAACGAGGTAAGTATCTCTGAACTTCGCTCCCGACTCTCTCTCCTCACTTCTTCGTCTTCAGCGGCCATGCAGGAGGTTCCTTCTTCTGCTATACCTGCCGCTACCCCTTCCAAACGACCATCAACTGGCTCCCTTGGTCCTTCGAAGAAGGCCAAGGTGACCAAGGAGAAATGTACCTCTAGCTCAATACCTAAGGTTATTTCTCAACAAACCTCCTTGGATGCATTCGTGGGTCTCTCCTCCACATCCTCAGCAATACCCACTTCAACCATGCCAGCGATCTCGGTCGCTGTCACATCAACAGTGACATCACCCATCATCTCAGCTCCTCCACATCCTGAGGTGATCACAACGGAAACTACCTTTATCCCTACTTCTATCCCCATCTCTCATCCTTCTATTTCTTTGGTCTCTGACCCATCTATTTTTTGGCAACCACAGTTTGGACCCATAGGACCTGAACATCAATCTTTTGAGGAATCTATGCAATTCTACAAAATGTTTGATAATTCAGGTACTCCTATAACCTTAAACACTTCTCCCAACTCACCATATAGGCCCGTTTCTCAAAAACTAACTTATATTTCAGGTCCTAATTTGGCGACTGTTGACACAAATGTCAACAGTTTGAGTGCAAAGGTGGAGTCTCTAACTGCATCTCTCAACAACACCACCAGCGCTGTTCATACCGCTGGTGAAGCACTGAAGACGCTGACAGCTACATGCGCCTCCAAAGCTGACGTCTCTCAAATCGCTACTCTCCAAAAAGCGATTGTCAATGTCAGGGAAGACTCACAGCAACAGTTTGCGGCTCTGTCTACAAAGGTTGATTCCTGTGAAGTTCTTCTTCAGCAAATCCTGACTCACCTAAAGGCACCAGCTCCAATTCCTGCTCCTTCATTTACAGAGAGCGATCGCACCTCTCTGAACATAGCTGTGGAGTTTATTCATCAAGCTACGTTAGATATCCCTGTACTTGAAGTCCGTCTGGACAGTTTGGAGGCTGAAGTTCAGAAGTTGGCCGCTGCACACACTTCATCTCCTTCCAAATATCTCTCCCTCCGTGATAATGACAAAGAGGGGGAGAAAGCAGCTGAAGAAAATACAGAGTTAGAAGCTGCTGCCGAGGTCCAACTGAAGGAAACTCCCTCTCATGTTGAGGGGGAGATAGCTGCTGAAAAAGCCCCTCCTACCATCGATGAGTTAATCGATGAAGAGGAAGAGGAGGACGATGAAGATGAATCCCTTGATCTTGAAGATCAAGAGGAAGAACCTCATCAAGATGATGATGATGACGATGAAGAAGATCAATCTGTATGGTGTTTTTCAGCCGTCACTTCATCAGCGATAGCTTCGAAAGAAGTTATTAAAGCAGGGGGGAGTCATGAGACATCTTCAGGAACCCCTTCCCAAAGCAAAGGTGCTACTGCTGAGGGAAACCTGAAGATGACCTCACTATCTGAGGAGAATTCTTCTCAGGTATGCCTTACCCTCGTTCCCTTATCCTTCTATAAAAATCCCACCCCTGTTTCTTTCTAGCCTTTATCTCTCTTCTTCCCTAAAAATAAACTAACCTTTTTCATTTTCTGATCAGACAGTTCTCTCCCCTGCTTAAGGGTAAAGAGCTCCAAATAATCCCAGCTGCTGAAGCTGATGACCAGATAATCCCAATCTCTGTAAGAGAGATTGATGAAGAGGATGATGAAGAAGAAGAGTCCCTGCAACATCCACGGAGGCCCTCTAGACCACTTCATTGGTTAGAGGAAGAGATGAAGAAAAGAACAGAGATGATTTCTCATCTAGAGAATCAACGGCGAAAGATCCCCTCTCAATCATCAGATCTAGAGTTCCTGACAGAAGTTGAAATTGAAGAATTCGTCAGGGCTGAGAAGCTGATTGTTGATTGTCAAAGAGATGCCTCTCTGGCTCTCAAAATTCAGTCTTCTCAAGTCAAAGAAAAAAAGCTGAAGAAGAAACCAGTTGAAGTCCAGGCTGCTCTTTTGAAAGAGATTGAAGAGGAACGCTCAAAAGAAAAAGCGGTCAGCGATAACTCAGTCGATTGGTGCAAGCATAAAATTGACTATCGCTCTGACCCAATGAAGATCATAGCTGTTACTATCTCTGGAAGAAAGAAGAAGGACAAAGTTTCTGTCACTATGGAGATTACCAGAGAGGATGGAAGCTGCAAGGCAATGTTTGTTTCAAAGCTGGAAAGCCTCGACTATATGGAATGGCTTGAGTTCAAAGACGCACTGAAGAAATCAAAGTCAATCTACAGAGGTTATATTGAAGGGATAAATGATGCTCTCATCAACAGAGTCGCTGCAATCCTAAAAGTGTCGTTTGCTCTTCCTTCTAAGCCAAAGCAGATCAGAATAAAGCTTGTCTCCTCCTCCTCTAAAAATATCGCGGTGATCAGGAATGAAACCTCCATCAAAATTTCAAGAGAAGCTCTGTTCGGTCCTCCTCCTTATCTTTCAGTTCTGGATCTATCTCTGCCTCCTGGTGGACCATATGTTGCGGGACAAGTACTTGAAGAACCTTTTGGAATCTTCTTCAGAGATGACGAGGAACAACTCAGATTTCAAAGAATCTCTGAAATCCCTATCTGTCCCCTCGGTCTTCTCAAGGATCTCATGTGCTTATGGTGTGATCTCTCTCCTGCTGCTGAGCAAATCAAAGTGATCATTAGCAAAGAATCTTTAGAGCGAAAGCAAAAAGGAGAAGATATACCTGAGTATTTGATCAATCCTCCTAAACCCTCTTTAGATAGCTGATAGATTAGTTTTCTTCTTGTAATCTATTAGTTTAAACTTACAGTAGTTAGTACATCACTTGTACTTGTAATTTTCATACCTTGTAATTCTTTTCTTGGATTAATGAAAGTTTAAGTGAACTACTTAACTCTATCAGTACTGTAAAAGATCCCTCAAAATAGTAATTGGGACATGTATGTTACGAGTCCTGATTATTCCATCATTTTTAATTATAAAGTAATTTTCTTCAGTTACTTTGTCATTATCAAATAGGGGGAGATTGTTGATCCAAACTCTCTCAGTGATTTGATAACGACCCTTTTTCTGTACTTAGTGAAAAATTACGTTTAATATGTATTAGTGTTTCACCATCAGCGATCAGACTGAGTCTGTTCAGTTATCGTTGATAGTCTTTCTTATAAACATTTAATATGTATTAGTGTTTCACTATCAGTGATCAAACTGAGTCTGTTCAGTTATCGCTGATAGTTCTGATGTAAACAGTAACGTAATCCCTGAAGACAAGTCTCGCGTCAACAGATGTTCATAGCTGAATCGAAGACGAAGCTGCTGAACAAAGAGAAGTCTACTAGTGACCTGATGCGGATATCAGTGAAGCAAAGACAACTCTACTTATACGCGAAGGAACATGAGGAAAGCTTCAGCTATCGCTGAACTCTTGATGTCTCTGAAGAAAGAGATATTCAGCGATCGAATGATCACAAAGCTTATACCTCAAGTTTCCTTTTATCTTACCTTGCACAACTCAGTACGATGTGTCAGAAAGGACATGCCTCTGCCACAATTCGTACAACAACTCTGTCAACTACACTGTTCATGATCCGGCTGAAAGCATGTCTCCTAAAGTCAGACTTCCAAAGCCAATCAGTGAACGCCACGTGTAAAGTGCCCTGCCATGCATTTAATGCATAGGGTATAAATAGGAAGATCTCCCCTCCATCTGAGGGTGTGCTCAATCCTTGAACCCCAAATAGAAACCTTTGTTTTCTATATTCCTTAATCCCCCATTCTCTGAAATTCTTGTGCGATCATCTTAGTGTTTCTTAAGTTTGTTTAGATTAAGTATGTCTTAATCTTATTCCGCAACAAACTTGTAAATTGTGTTTGATTTATCAATAAACAATTTATTAAACTTTAAATTTCTGTATTTGTATTCAACCCCCCCCCCCTTTTACAAACTTGTTAACCACCTCCGGGACCAACAAGTATTATGTCCCACCCGAGTTTTTGGGTGTTTTGGGATATGGAGTATTATTTGCATTTTAGCACATCTGAGTATCGGACTATGACCCCGTTTGGGCGAGTTACAGGTTGCATTGTTTTATAAGAAATTAATATTTGGGAGCATTACCTTTAAAAGTGCATATTATGGGAAAATGTGTCGTTTCCATTTTGAAGTATAATATTTCGAAGGACCTTGCTTTGAACTGAATTCCTTTCTTTTAAAAGATATATTCATTCATGTTAAAACTCTTGAGCTCACTAGGCGTTAAGCCTAACCTTTTTATTTGTCGGCATGTGCATCAGGTTTCAAGGTTGGGAGTTGGTTCTAGCAATCCTGTGAAGAGTAGAGCCCTAGCTAGATCCGGAAGTAAGTATTCGGTGAAGTCTTCCGCATTATGGAAATAGTGACTATGCATGGGTATTAGTATCACCCACCCTTTATAGTCTGTATATATAAGATGGTATATGTGTATTGTAGTTGAATCTAAACTCGTGGTTGTAGATGATTCATTTATTGATGTATTTAAAATTTTTTTAAATAAGTTGCTATTTCCAGATTTAAGGGTGTTACAAGTTGGTATCAGAGCTTAAGTTTGAGAGAATTAGGTATTGATATTTGGATGCCTAGACTCAAACTAGAGTTCTTATAAGTAATTGTAAGTGAAGTTGCACATTAGGTACCCTGAGATAAGATATTTTGAGGATTGATCGAGTCGCTAGAAACGGGAAACTTGTCAAGGGTCGCAAGGATGACCATGTACGGTACGTTCATAATGACACCTGGCCAGTGTCATGGTGAATCTACATGTTACATGTGTATACTTGAATTACCTTGGTGGAATGACCGTTGGGGAAGTGAGAAAGTTTCTAAGCGAGTGATCTAAGGAAAGGTTGATGTTTATAGCAATGTCACTTGGAAGTGATAGGTAAGTGTGAGGAATGCATTAAGTTGACCATCTTGGGTCAGAGTTATTGGTTGGAGTAGAACTATCGGTTCGACAGACCGATTCTGTTTCGAGGAAATTGTAAGTTAATCAATTAGTGGGATTGTTGCTCTAAGATGTTGGATGCATCCGGATGGCAATAGTATGTCGGGGAATTGGAGGAGTGAAGTTCTAAGATGTGAGTGCCGACCAAAATTCATGCACGAAATTTATTTCTAAAAATAAGTTTGCATCAATTATTTCTCATGCTTTCGAAGCATAAATTATGTCTACTGTGAAGTCTTGATAAAACATTAGCACTCATCAGATTTTAAACTGTGAGCTTAAGCATGCATGGAAATTGTTTTGTTGCAAGTTATTGCAATTTTATGGAAAAATTTCCCCATCCCTGTCTGGTGTTTAACGCTATTTTTGGTACATCATAAGATCCGTGATTTAATGCCATATGGGGCATTGGGCAAGTAACTGTAGAATTTTCAACTTTGACATTGGATCTCCTCCACGTATGTTAAGGTTTTAAAGGAAGAGTTGTCCCACTGTTTTTGAGTCTGAACTCTCTTGGGAATTTTAGTCTGTGCGAGTCGCGTTGAATTTTATGGAATATTGTTTTACGACATTTGGACGCGTGAGTGTATTTTGAGATGCGTGAGTTTTAACTTTATTGCATGTAGATTTACGAGCTTTTTGGGCGTCGTGTCTCATTAGAGTTTTATTAAAAAGAGTCACTTTATCGTACGTTATGGTCTTGGAGTTTTAACATTCTCAGAATTATTGTTGTCTTATGTTTCATGTTGGCAAATGAAAATTTTGACACCGCTTGGTTTTAGCATTTACTAGTTTTATGAAAGTCAGTGGGATTTTATGGTATAATATCGTACGACTCTTACATCGCATAATTAAAGTTGGGAATTAGTGTGCACGTTTTGCTCTAAGAGTTTTGCTAAAGATGTCACCTCCCATGCTGTTTTGAGAAAGGTCAGCTGTTGTATGCTAATTGCATTTAGATTAAATTATGCTGTTAGAGTGAGTAAACATCTAAAAGGTTTATGTTATTTCAGATAGAACTTTTATTCTGAGCATATTTCAGTTATTGACTTTACTACTAGGAAATTTCAGCAATGCACATAAATGAGTTATCAGCTTTCATGTTGTCCTAGTTACTATTTTGGTCAAATGTGTTTTATCTGTGCGACTCAGAGTTTTAAGCTCGATTTGAAAGTTTAATTGCACTCCCATCATTCTACAAAGTCTTGGGGACTAAATTGATGTAGGAGAGACTTGTTGAAAATTTTATGCCGCAATGTTTTTGGTTAAAGAAAGAAAAGTTTAAAGTTAAAAGTTGCGGAGTTTTCTCTTGGAGCTGTACAAACAGTTATTCCACGTGTTTGGGGTACCAGAAATTATTTTCATGGTTGTAGTGTGAATTTTGCTACACATATTTTATTACTGTTTTATTTACGTAAATATCCATCAAAAGAAATTTGGAAATGGTTTTGTATGTGTAGCGTCGGTGATTAATTGTCAACTATCGAGTCATCGCTAGTGGATTTTATTGCACGACCAATTATTGTTATAAAGCTTACGTATTTAAAGGTTTTATGAAAGTTCAAATTGTCCTGTTAGTTGAAAACCTTGAACTCATTAGGCATATAGATTTAAACCCGGTAGTGAAAGAAGTTGTAATTACGATTAATGGAATCCTTGGGATTTGAAGCGTCGGATGATCTGACTTGCGGTCCGTTTTTAATTGTGGGTTGCAGTTTTGTAATAGACCCCAAGAGCCCCAAGGCCCAAGGCCCATCTTGACATTTAATATGGGCTAACCCACTTGGTTGGGTAACCCATTTTGATAATAGGTAGGGGAATCCTATTATAAGGCAAGATGGTTTTCCTCTCTTGTTCTATGTGGGACAAACTTATAAGCAAATCCCAACAATACCCCACATTTTCTATTCAAACTCCAATAATACCCCACATTTGAATAGAAAATAAGATAATCACAGAGTATTTATTGTTCGATTCAGGAAACTAAATATGAAATGCATCTGAAAAGGTGTCTAGGCGACTTGAACCTTTCATAGTGAGTATGCATCAGACCTACTTTGTGGGTAGTGACATAGAGTCTTGAACTAACCACGTTGTGTAGTAAGTCTAGACAATGAATATCACACAGATCATATTTATGCATAATTTGACTCTTACCGTTGTGTTCATTTCGGTCGTGAACAATCCTTCTTCATCAGAATTTTAGAAGACGTAGCCATATCCGTCTTCAAAGAGGCGACCCCACATCAATCTCATATAGGTAATACTGATCAAGAACATTCCGTATTGTTCTACCAAGAAGCTATCAGTATTATTAAGAATAAGATTCATCCCTTAATCATCAACGGAAAATACACAAAATAAACATCATAGGAATAGGCATACCTGTGTATTATACCTTTGAGTTTTCTTCAACTAGTTGTCCTATTGAACCTAGACCATGGGATCTCCAATGTTGCTAGGTTAGGTTTCCGTCGAGTAGTAACTCATTGAATTGGCTTTAAGCCCATCCCCCTCGATGTATATGAGACTTGTTCTCGATTTAGGCCTTTTGTCAAAGGATCTGCAATATTTTCCTTTGACTTTACATAATCAATGGATATAATTCCCTTCTTGAGCAAGTCTCGAATAGTTTTGTGGTGACGCCTGATATGTCTCGATTTGCCGTTATAGATTTGATTCTTTGCTCTTGTGAGAGCGACCATGCTATTACAATGGATGCAAACGGCAGTGACAGGCTTAGGCCACAAGGGAATACCCTCTAGGAAGCTTTTAAGCCATTCTACTTCTTCGACAACTTTATCTAAGGCTACAAATTCGGCTTCCATGGTAGACCGTGTATTCACGGTTTGCTTCGACGATTTCCAAGATATGGCTGCACCACCAAGTGTAAATACATAGCCACTTGTGGACTTACTTTCAGAATGATTGGAAATCCAATTCACATCACAGTATCCTTCTAACACGGGAGGATACTTGTTATAGTGTAACCCGTAATTCATTGTGTATTTGAGATATCTTAGCATGCGTATAAGTGTAAACCAATGATCTTTACTTGGGTTATGTGAGTATCGACTAAGTCTACTCACGGTATATGCTAAGTTCGGTCTAGTGCAGTTCATTATGTACATCAGACTTCCAAGCACTTGAGTGTATTCCAACTGAGATACACTATCTCCTTGATTCTTCTTGAGTTGGCTTGAAGGATCAAACGGAGTGACTACCGGTTTATCATCATAGTGACCAAATTTTCGAAGCACTTTCTCAACATAGTGTGATTGAGTAAGAATGCAAACCATTTGGATCTCTTTGGATCTTTATCCCAAGAATCACATATGTTTCTCCCATATCCTTCATGTCAAATGAAGAGTGCAACATCTTCTTGGTTTGATTGATTGCATCCAGATTGGTCCCCATGATTAGCATATCATCTACATATAGGCATATGATGACATATGCATTCTTGCATTGTTTCACATAAACACATTTATCACACTCATTTATGTGGAAACCATTTGATAGAAGAGTGTTATCAAACTTCTCATGCCATTGCTTTGGGGCTTGTTTAAGTCCATATAGAGACTTAACTAATTTGCATACTTTGTTCTCTTGGCCCTTTACAACAAAACCTTCCGGTTGTTGCATATAGATTTCTTCTTCTAATTCACCGTTTAAGAAAGTAGTTTTCACATCCATTTGGTGTATATGTAGGTTGTGAATAGCTATTATTGCCATCAACGTCCTAATGGACGTGATTCGTGTCACCGGTGAGTAAGTGTCAAAGAAATCTTGACCTTCCTTTTGGCGATAACCTTTGGCTACCAACCGAGCTTTATATTTCTCGATAGTGCCATCAGGTCTTAATTTCCTTCTTGAATATCCATTTATGGCCAATTACCTTGTGACCCGGTGGTAAATCTACCAATCTCCATGTATTGTTTTGAACTATGGAGTCTATCTCACTACGAATAGCCTCTTTCCAATAATGCCTCCGAATATTTAATGGGTGCTTCCGAAGATTCAATGGCGGCCTTATAGGATTTAGGTTATTCATCGACAATGAATGTCATGAAGTCGGGTCCAAAGTCTTTTGTAATTTTCCCCTTTTACTTCTTCTAGGCTCTAAGTTTTCTTCTTGAGCCTTAGAAGTACCCTCTTCATCAGGTTTCTCAAGATTATCGATGTCATCTTCTTCACACACTCTCTTCCTTGGATTAGAGATTCCTTTCTCTTTATCCTTATAAGGAAAGTTGTGTTCAAAGAATTCTGCCTCGATTGATTCTATTATCGTGTTGTGTGGATATCTTCAACATTTGACTTATAGACCAAAAATCTATAAGCAGCACTATTCCTTGCAGGACCAAGATATATGCAATCAATGGTCTTGGGTCCAAGTTTTGTCCTTTTCGGTAAAGGTACTTGAACCTATGCAAGGCAACCCCACACTTTCATCCTTTTATAGGAAGGAAGTTTTCCTTTCCATAATTCATAAGGAGACTTATCACTCTTTTTGTGAGGAATTCTATTAAGTATCATATTTGCAGTTAAGCATGCTTCACCCCATAAACTATGTGGTGCTCTCGAGGTAATCAACATTGAATTGATCATGTTCTTCAATGTTCTATTTTTTCTTTCGGCTACTCCATTTTGTTGTGGAGTATAGGGAGCCGTGGTTTGGTGAACTATGCCATTATGGGAACAAAATTATGCAAAATCCTTAGATTCGTACTCTCCTCCTCTATCAGATCTCATAATTTTTATCCTCTTATCAAGTTGGTTTTCAACTTCAGCTTTGTATGTATTAAACATATTCAAAGCTTCATCTTTGGTATGTATAAGGTATACATAACAAAACTTACTGCAGTCATCAATAAATGACACATAATAATTCTTTCCTCCACGTGTGGGTGTGACTTTATAATCACATAAATCGTTGTGGATTAATCTAAGTACTTCATTGGATTTCTCTACAGATTTATGAGGATGGCTAGCATATTTAGATTCAACACACACTTCACATTTTGTCTTGTTTTCCATGGAACATTTAGGTAACAATCCAAGTTTTATCATCCTTTGTAAGGATCGAAAGTTTACATGTCCTAAACGTGAGTGCCATAAAGAAGAAGAGTCAAGCATGTACACAGAAGCAAAGATAGAGCCTGCAGTTTTATTGCTATTTACAGTATTTACATTGTCATTATGTACAATGTTGAGTTTAAAGAGCCCCTCATCTAGGTAGCCCTTCCCAACATACACTCCACCCTTAGTAATCACAAATTTATCAGATTCAAACACTATCTTGAATCCTTTGTTACTAAGAGTGGATCCAGAGATCAAGTTCTTTGTAATAGCAGGTACATGCAAGACATTGGCGAGTACAAGTTCATTTCCCGATGTGAGCTTGAGATTCACCCTTCCTCTTCCTTCCACTTTTGCTGTAGTGACATTTCCCATATACATTGGTTCTTCATCGATGACAGCTTGATAAGTTACAAACAGGTTCTTGGAGTTACAAATGTGCTTGGTGGCACCGGTATCAACCCACCGATCGGTCACGTTTGTGACCATAAAAGCCTCAATTACTCCAACGAATTGATTTGGAGAATTGGCCACATTGGCTTGATGTGGGTTTCCACCGGCCCCTCCACCACCGGCGCCTCCTCCTCCGGGTCCACCGTGGTCCCTCCTATGTCGGCAATCCTTTGCTCGATGGCCTGGCTTTCCGCATACCCAGCAACTCAAGACTCGCTTATTGAAAGGCTTTCTTTGTGTGGACAATGGATTTGAAGCATTTGAGTGATGCTTGACAACCACAAATTTGCCTTTCCGTTTTTGGAACTTTGTCTTTGAAGAGCTACCGGTAACCATGTTTGCATTTGGCTCCAACGAGATTGCATTCGCTTTCTCGTTCATCCGGTTATCTTCCTCCACTCACAGCTTGAGTATCAATTGCTCAAAGCTCATATCCTCAGACAAATGTTTGAGATATAGTTTAAAATTTTTCCAAGATGGAGGAAGTTTGTCAATAATAGAACCAATAAGAAAATTGGAATTGACACCCATACCTTCGACTTTCAGTTCATGAACCAAGACTTGAAGTTCTTCTACTTGCTTCACAACCGATTTAGAATCTGTCATCTTGAAATTTAGGAATTTGCCCACAATGAATCGCTTAGAACAAGCGACTTCCGTATTGTATTTACACTGCAACGATTCCCATATTTCTCTAGCCGAGGCGAAGGATAAATAAATGGTTTAAAGACCATCATCCAGCCCATTCAGAATATAATTGCGACAATTATATTCATTCACATCCAATTGTCAACGGAACGTTGGTAAGCGGCCATTTGAATATGTGAAGGGGCGTTTTCTCCTTCTCCAACCGGTGGTGTTGGTGCTTGATCGGTAAGCACATTAGACACCTTTAAAGTCGTCAAGTAGAACAACATCTTTTGCTGCCATCTTCTGAAATTGGAACCCTTAAATTTTTCGGGTTTCTCCACGTGCGATTTCAATAAAGAAGATTGATCCATCGTCAACGAAATTTCTGTCTAAGATTGTTAGAACTTAGATAACGAAATCAGAAATTCGTTTACACAATAAACCTTTGAATCATAAAATTCAGAATAAATTCACAAATATAAAACGAATTCTATACTAGTATTCGTATACATAATCGAAAACAGAAAGAGAACGATGACTAACTCGATTATCTTGATGAGAATTTGATGAAGATCGTTGTGGGATTGAGGCCTGCGATTTGCAGTGTCCTTAGACAGAAATTCATCCCACGTACGATTGATTTGTGGACTTCTATCTAGAGGATACAACAATCCGATCAAGTATCGTACTTGAACCCGACGAATCAAAGAATACTTCCTTATGAATCGTGTTTATGGAACAGAGAGAAAAATGCATAAAATCGGTTTGGTGCATGGGAAGCAAACCGCGGGGTAATCCGCGTATGTCACTGTTGTTTGTAAAACTCTAGTGACTTAGGCAACCTACTACGCGGCTTTAAGCCGCGGTAGAACCCACGTGAAATCCCTCTCTCAAGCCAAGAGACCCCAAGAGCCCCAAGGCCCATCTTGACATTTAATATGGGCTAACCCACTTGGTTGGGTAACCCATTTTGATAATAGGTAGGGGAATCCTATTATAAGGCAAGATGGTTTTCCTCTCTTGTTCTATGTGGGACAAACTTATAAGCAAATCCCAACAGATTCATGATTCATATTCATGAATATTGTAAATAAAAAGGGGTTATGAATACTCAATCATGATTCTTGATTCCAGATTGTTTTCCTTTTTCCTTATTGAATGATGTTTATAAATTAAGGGTTTGCAATTCTGGTGCGTAAATATTTAAAGTTTTTTGTTGTTAGAAGGGTTGTTCTAACCATTTTAATGTAATTTCAGTTTAAAGGAATGAATCATGAATGCCCTTTTCATTTAAACAGGATATGATGATTTATGGTAGTTGCAATATAGTGGGAGGATATTTTGCAACATTTAAAAAGGCTGCAACCTAGATCTTAACAATCCATTTTGATCTAGATTAGATTTGGTAAATTTTGTTTAATTTTTATTTACGAAGGGCGTGTTTGTCTTTTTAATTTTTCATTGGATTTTTATTTTTCTTTTAATTATTAAATGTGGGTTATCAATTTCTTGTTTGTAGCAACCTTTTTATGGTAGTTTATGATTGTATAACCGTTTGAATTTTTATTTTATTTTATTTTATTTTCGTAATCATCTTCCATTTTTTTAGCTTATTATTTTGATATGAGATTCTTATGATATCGTTGTTTTTTTGGGATAGGGTTTAGGCTTGTATGCAAAGGTTATCATTGTTTAGTTTTCTTTGTTTACGGAAGTGTTGTCGTTCAAAAATTTCATGTCTATGGAATCGCAATATGATACCCCCCGTAAGTTTACACAGGCCGCTGGACTGGAGTTTGATGATGGAGGTCCGTCGGATGATGCTGATCGTGTTGGAAGTAATATAGAAATTGCTATCAGCGAAGTACTCGGAGAGTTGCCTGCATCGTCATGTGGCAGCGAAGATGTAGTTTTGGAATTCGATTCCCTTCAATGTAGGACTGTAAATGTCGTGGGGGGTGTATCCAAGCATGTTGAGGTATATCGTGTTGAAGATTGCTTTGTACCTGATGAGATTGGTGAAGAAGAAGGTGGATTTTTTTTTTTTGTTAATTTCGTTTTGTTGTTTGATCATGTAACGTTCCTTCGTTGTCGTTGTTGTCGATTTTTTATTTTGTTTGTGTAATGTATATTCTTGTAAGTTGTTTCGCAATTGTATATATATTTATATATTTTTTGGTTTTGTGTTGGTAATTTATCAGTGTGATTTCGGGATTCATAATATAAATATTCATTGTTTGAATATAGATTCGTGATTCATATTCTTGAATATTGTAAATAAAAAGAGGTTATGAATACTCAATCATGATTCTTGATTCCAGATTGTTTTCCTTTTTTATTTTTGAAGGATGTTTATAAATTAAGGGTGTGCAATTTTGGTGTGTAAATATTTAAAGTTTTTTTTGTTGTTAGAAGGGTTGTTCTAACCTTTTTAATGTAATTTCAGTTTTAAGGAATGAATCATGAATGCCTTTTTCATTTAAACATGATATGATGATTTATGGTAGTTGCAATATGGTATAGAATGTTGGTGTAAAATATTGTGTTCAACTATGTTTATTGCCATGTGGATTTTTAATGAAAATAATTTTTTCAACTTTGTTGGTGTAATGGCTTCGTGTTTGTACTCTATAAAGCATCTTTTTTGTTTAAAAATATTTAATAGTTATAAAACTGGAACACAATTCTTTGAAAAACACAAATCTGAATGTGCATTATGTATAAAGTGTGATAAGTCTAAAACCTTCATAAATATTTTAATAAACTGGAAAAATCTAGTGTTTAAAAACCCAGAACTAAAAGTGCAAACACATTCAGGATGCGTCTCTGAAGCAAAATAACTTGCAGTAGTAGAGATAATAATAAAAATCTAAAAGTTTATCTATTGACAGATGCACATTTCTAACGCATAATTCGGTTCCATCGATCCACTTTTGCGTGCATGAGGATGTCTACGCGAACATTTGTTGGAATGTTAAAGAACTTTGCAACTTCTTCTTGAACATATGCTTTCTTTTTGTTACAGTTGCTTAGAAGGATCTTTGAAACATACTTTGCATTCAAGTCAATTAGTTGCTGCTCCTTCCTTTTTTCGATTGTTCGAAACCTGTTCGCCATGCCTTTGTATCTCCCATGAAAGTCTCCATAACCCTCATTGCAAAAACCCCGTTGTCTTGGTAATTGTGGCGCTTTTGCCGGTCCATACTAATTCTTTTTTGGCTTTCATACGATAGAGCTTTCCTAGCTGGATTTCCAATAGTATCAAGATGTTTGATCATCATCATTTGCTGCATTTTTGTTTGTGTCATGTCAATATTGGTTATACATGTTCATAATGACAATTGATATTTCATCAAAGATGTGTTTAGTGCCTTACCAGGATGTCAGTTTCGAATCCGTAACTCTTCAATACTTCATCATCGTCCATTGGTGGCGCATGCTGATTGTCGATGATTATTGCCTCCACATTTTTTAAGTTGAAAACCACCACGTAGTGGTGGTCTCGCTTCATCATCGGGAAGAATACCTAAACGTTTGCGATAAAATTTTAAGTGTTATTCAGTAAACTAATTCTTTTGTATATAGCAGTTAAGTGTTTTTTTCAAGTCCCTTACAAGATCAATGTCCTTCATTTTCATATTCTCTAGATTGAGCTTTGTTGCAGATGCCAAGTACCTTTTGAACAATCCATACAACTTGCCCAAGTTTTTTGTTTGAGTGTTAAACTTCATATCACCCTGCACATGTAATCATGATGTTTTTTTATGTCTTGTTTTGTTGTTATTGTATGTGATCTGTGATAAGAAGCATGATACTGGTAGGCGATAGACATACCACAATGTTGTTCGGGAAGAAATAACGCTTTGGTGAATCGTGGCTCCTATATTGTTCCTCATAGTTTAGCACCGTCGCCCATCCATCGATGACATTTTGGTTCACAGAAATGTTCGTTGCCAAACTCTCCATTGCCACAAGTGTCATCTTCGCGTCAGTGTAACCCAAAAAAACATAGTCTCTGTGTGGTTGGACAAAACGGCAATGAAACACATGGTAAGATGCCTTTATTAATGTTAACTTTAATTTACCGTAATAACTTAGTGTAACTATTTACTTACAATGTATCCCCGAAAGCAGCCGATGCCCATTCATGAATTCGTTTCTCCTTGCTAGATACGTTGAAATCCACACATCGTTTAACGAAGGGTGATCGTAGATGTTCCCCTGGATTTACTAATCTCCTACATCCCCTGTTGTTATTCTCGAATGGTTTATCGTCCCGCTGCGCTTCTTCAGAATCATCAAAGTAAGACGTCATAGGTATCAGTGAGAATGTCATTGCCCTTTTACCTTTATCCCTTGTTTGTTCGCTACTTGAATGTCTCAACACAGAATGTGGGCCTGATACTTTTGATTGCACTGTGTTTGATCTAGATTCTTTCTTTTCTGGGCTGATTCCTAGGTCGAACCCAAGTGCTTCTATCCCTCCTTCGCTGCTCAATGAATTTGACATGGACTTCCTTATCTCTGATTTTTGAACTTCGAGCTCAACCTTTTCAGTTACAGCCTCTACAAATTGTGGGCATTCCCAGCATGCATCGAACTCCTTAATGTCGTCAACTTACTCGTACACGATAATTGCCATTGGGTTGGACTTTCCTTTTCCCTCGTCTACTGCATCCTCTTTACTCTCTTTTGTGTGGTTTTCTACTGTCACAAACAGTTTTTCAAAATCAGTCTTGAATTTTGTTACTGTTTCATCACCTGGGAATCGGGATTCTACATCGTTAATCCATTTTTCCACTTCTTCCTTTGCTTCGAACAACCGCTCCATTTTCAGTGTCATGAATCGCATGTATTCCTGGTTTATTGTTAGATGAATGAGTTAGGATACAATGATGAATTGTTAAATATGTTTACAGTGAGATCAAACATGTTTTCCACAATCTTTTGGTGGTGATTTTGGAGCTTGACTGCATTCACCCTTGAGAAAAGTTCATCCTCTCAGTTGTCTGCATTCGCCCTTGAGAAAAGTTCATCCTCTCAGGTAACTAGACTTTATTGGAAGCAACCCAAATTCGCCGTCTTCTAGCTCAGTTGTCTCTCTCTTCCTTAGAAGCCCGATATTCCAGACTGATGAGGCTGGTTTTGCTTTCTTAACCTCGACCTTCTTGCTTGTTGTTGATTTCACATATAATAGCTGAAATCACCCTCTTATGTTAGTTTTTTTTATACAAGTTTTGTTCGTACGCTATATTAATTCCAATTGTGTGGCTTTATGTATGTGTGGTACGTGAATAGCCTTTTGTACAATGGTTTTATGCTTTAATGTGTATATTATATATGATTAAGAGAATACATATTGCATTAATGGAGAATATTATCGAACAGTAGTTGGCAAAACGTAATGAAGTAGAATTATAACCAATCTAAAGTTTATGTTAAATAAAAATGTAGATGGACAGCATGAATTCATGTTCTACATGTTATTCACTGCAAGTGGTAATACACTACTTCATATTGTCCAGACAGATTGTTCGTAACAAAGAAGTTTGTTTCTAAATATAACTTTGATATTCACTTGTATCATATATTAGTTTGCAGTAAAACCATAGCATGAATGAGGGTTTGAAGTTTATAATGATTTAATAGTATCAAATCAGGGTTCCTAAAGTCTTAAACATCTCAAGCATGCAACAATATTTAATGTTCGTATAACATAATACATAGTTCATTAATGTCGAATAGTACTTATAGTGAGGTAAGTCAGTGGCCCGGCATAAAAGCATAGATCATTATCCCTTCTCCACTTTTCTTTGCTTGTTTTCAACCGACCGTATATGTATTTGCTCCAGTCGATTTGGTTGATTATTTCTTCATTCTTTAGCTTCGATATCAAACTCAGGTTGCAGCTTCCCATCGTGTTGCAATCTGCCATAAGATTAACAAACAACACCAGAAAATTCATCTTGAACATGAAATCAAACTCATTTGTTTGAAATATTTTCCGTCTGATATCTGTTGGTCGAATATTTAGCTTTTGGAACTGCGGCGCCACTCTTTTGTCAATTTCAGACCGAAATCCCTATCTTCAGAATTTATTAAGTCAATTCCGCCTATCGGGAGGCCTAAAAGGTCATGGACATATTCTACCGTGATTGCAATGCTTCCTGTTTTGACATCTAGTTGCATATCTCTGGTGTTTAGCTTATCTACTACGAAAAAAGCTAATTTGGAGGGAACACCATCAATACCCATCTTTAATACTGACCCTAAACCCATAGCGGTGACTGCTTTTTTGTGGTCATCGTTTAATGTTGATATGGTTTCCTTTAGAGTACGGGGTGATGTGCGGGTTCTGAGGTTTCCAAATTTAGGTCTCTTCCTCACTGAATCCGTGGAGTCGCTCGTGGTTCTTTTCCTTTTTTTTTCTTCCATTTCATCAGTTTCCTCACCCTCTATTTTTTTGCCAGGCTGTGATCCATGAACTGATGTTCCTGCTCAATAAAAATGAAGATATGCATAATGTAATTATGGTTAAATGTTTGAGGTTTTCATAAACCTTATTTAGGTAGATACCTTCATTTTTCACTTTGCTCATTCCACTTGAAAGTTTGTGCGTTTCCGTTTGTGCGATTGTCCGTTGTGTTTCCTCCTTAACCTCCTTCGACCTTGTTGTGCTTCTGGTGCACCTCGTTGACGAGCTTCCAAGTTCAATAACAGGTTCTTTCATGAGGTCATTGGTGTCCCCCTGCTTACCTTTAAGATGAATTGTGCACATTTCATATGTTTACAGTTTTTTTTAGAGGAATAGATCCAGGCAATTTTATAAACAGGAAAAGGGCCAAAGCCAAGAACAAGCATTACAAAACCCCAAAAGAAACAATAATAGGAAGACACGACACCATACCAAGCAAACAGAAGCCAAAACAAACAAAGGCTACACGAACTCTCCAAACTAGAGAAGAAAATGCAATTCCAAAACAAACACACTCTACGCCGCCACGCCCATAGTTGAGAGAAGATGCCAAATCCGTCTCCCTTCATGACCGATTCAAACCGTTAGTTCTACACTTCCACTTCGCACGTAGATGAACTATAGCCAAAATCTCTTTGCAAAGTTGATCCATCGTTCTCCTTTTGTTCCGAAAGATGCACCGATTACGTTCTTGCCAGACAAAGTAAACTGCAGCCGCTAACAAAAGCTTATGCACCTTATATTTGGGTGCCCGTGTAGTGTCACCAATGGCCAAAATAATAGCATCCCATGAATCAGGAAATCCCGTCCAATCCGTAGCACACTTCAGTTTCTTCCAAACTTGATTTGCATAACTACAATCAAAGAATAAATTCTCATGAGAATCTCGCACATTTTGACATAGGGCACAAACCCAGTCTGGTGGTTCATGCTTCCACACCTCCATACGATCATGCGTTGGGTGTCTCCGATGACATGCAATCCAAAGACAGAAGGCATGTTTTGGAATATGCCCCGCAAACCATACACTCGAATGCCAAGGCACTATATCATGATTGCCCTCTAAAGAACGCCACACATCATGGACCGAGAACTCCACCGATTTGTTTTGGACATTAACCCACATAAAGTGGTCTCGCCTATCGTCCAAGGTTGGCACGTCAATCGTTTGTAATACATCGAACCTCTGGATCCAACAATCCGACCACACTCCATCCCAACTATTAATTACATCGCGTACCGTAGATAAAGGCCCATGGCCGATAGAGTGAATGAAACGATAAGAGAAATGAGCCGCAAGATGGCCACACCGTAGCCATGAGTCCTCCCAAGCATTTGTGTGGCTACCATCCCCTGTCCTAGTAACAAAAAACCGTCTCAGATGTGGGTGCAGATCCATGATAGAACGTAGAAGCCATGACCATTTCAGAGACCTATGTGCCATCCAGAAGTTTGTTACCCGAAGGTGATTAAGAAAAAGCCATTTCACCCATAATGACTCATGGCGATTTAGTATATCCCAAACATGCTTTGCGAGTAATGCACGATTCCAAACTGATAAACTTTTTAATCCAAGTCTGCCATGCACATAGGATTTGCAAACTACGTTCCATGCAATACGGCATTTTCCTTTCGAATTTTCACCATTGGACCAAAGAAAGTTCCGAAAAACTCCTTCCAAATCATGAATTACACCTGATGGAAAAAGAAAAATTTGCATCCAATATAGTTGCATTGATTGGAGAACGGACTTAATCAATTGTAGTCGTCCACCAAACGATAATAACTTGTTCTTCCAATTAAGAATTCGTCCTTTGACTCTCGCAATGATTGGCCTAAAGTCAACACTTTTCAATCGTTTAGGAGACAATGGCACACCCAGATAACGCATTGGAAAAGACCCCGAACGAAAAGGCAAGCAAGCAATGATAGCCTCTCTAGTGTGAACTGGAACATTGCCAAAAAGGACCTTACATTTTTCCAGATTCGGAGAAAGACCCGATCTAGTTTTGAAGATGTGAAGGGCCTTTTTAAGAATTTCCACCGAGCACACGTCCCCATTCGTAAAAACAAACAAGTCATCTGCAAAGCACAAGTGGGTTAGCTTCAATTCATGACAATCTTTGTGGTAACCGAAATCAGTAGCCTCCGCAATACATTGCTTCAGAATCATGGAGAAGCCTTCCATTACGATTGTGAACAAATACGGAGATAGAGGGTCCCCTTGGCGAATACCCCTACCTCCCTTAAAGAACCCATAAGAATCTCCATTTAACACAACCGAATAAGAAGGTGTTGTGATCATCTCCTCAATCCATTTCATCAACATTTGGTGAAAGCCCAAACCCTTTAGCATATTTAAAATGTATTGCCAATCAACGGTGTCATAAGCTTTACGGATATCTATCTTAAACGCACAACACGGAGGCCCCACTTCCCTTTGATAACCCGCTACCAACTCATGAGCCATGAGTATATTATCCGTAATCCTCCTTCCCGGTATGAAATCCGATTGATCAACTCCCACCAACGAGTCCAGATAATCTTTCACACGTTGAACAATCACTTTACTTATACATTTGTATAACACGGAGCAGCAAGTTATTGGCCAAAAATCTGTAACCCTTGAAGCATTAGAAACTTTCGGTATTAAACATATTAAAGTATGATTTATCTCCTTAGCAAGATGACCCCGATAGAAGAAATTTTGAATTGCAACGGTGACATCATTTCCAATAACATTCCATGCCGCTTTAATTTTTTTTGAAGTAAAGCCGTCAGATCCTGGCGCTTTATCATTGCCAATTTGATGCATAGCATTGAGGATTTCCTCATTTAGGATGGGCCTAACCATATGATTAGCTTCGCCAACCGTCAGCTTGTGGGTAAAAAGATCATCATGCATGGTTGGCACGACCTCCCCATCCCGATTTCCAAAGAAAGAGCGAAAGAATTCAACAAAAACCATAGGTACCTCATCACCGTACACATAAGAACCCGAAGCATTGCAAACGGAATGAATGTGATTAGAGTGACGTCGCTCCTTAACCACACGATGAAAAATTTTCGTGTTCCTGTCCCCTTCATTAAGCCATCTGACTTTAGCCCGTTGTCTTGCTGCATCCTCTTCATCCCAGCAAGCCTGCTGATAAGCCACTAGGATGTGATCGAGATCATCCCGATGCTCCACATTTGAAGGGTCCCAATCCACCGCAAATTGGACCGCATCTAACTCCTTTTTCAGAAAAAGATCCCTTTCGTTGAGGTTTCCATATGAAGCTCTAAGTCTCCGCAAGGAAGGCTTAAGGGCTTTAAGCTGATTCGTAACTTTAAACATGAATGTGCCATCTGTCGTTGTGTTCCATCCATCTTGGATGACCTGCAAAAAGGAAGGGTGATCGACCAAGAAATTATCAAATTTAAAACCCAAACTCTTCTTCGCAAACCTCCACCCAAAGTTATGATGGCAGGGGCATGATCAGACATTCCCCTTGGCAGAAAACTAGCCGAAGCATCTTGAAAAAGATCCGTAAACTCCACATTTGCCAAAATCCTATCAAGTTTCCGCCTGACCCCTCCCGCCTCATTCGGTTTTTGACACCAGGTATACTGAATACCCGTATATCGGACATAGAAGAGGTCAACATCTTCAACACACGCTGAAAAATCATTCATATCCGAACTCCTTCTAGAAGATCCACCATAGCCATCATGAGGGAATAACAATGCATTAAAATCCCCCATCACCACCCACGGTTTGACCCCAATAAGGACCTTGAATTTCCTTAACCCCGACCACAAAATCCTCCTCGATACTTCATTATTTGCCCCATAGACAATCGAGACAAAAACTGGGTTTTGCACACCCCTTATAATAACCTCCAGGTGCATGAATTGGCCATGAACCTCAACAACCATTATATCAAGAATGCGAATGTCCCAAGCTACTATTATTCTTGTGCCATGATCAGAATGGTTATGATTGGCCACCCAAGACCAACGGCCGAACGTACGACTACACACGTCAACAAGATTATTCGAATTTACGTGTGATTCTAAAATTGCACAAAATGACAGATTGTTGCTTCGAATAAAATTCCTAACCTCCATTTGCTTCAACGAGGAATTAAGACCCCTTATATTCCAGCAAGAGAACCTACTCATTTGCACTGTGACTTGAACCCGTACTCCCTTCCATCCCTTCTACTTCCTTCTCATTCATAGCCGCCCCATTCGGTTTCTTTTGACTTGTTGCCGTATCTACCTCGTTATTTAGGTCCCCACCTCCATTTCCTTTCGAGAGAACCGAGTATCTATTTCCATCAGTACCTTCCACACGAGAGCCCCTTACTGGTTTCTGTAGAGAGCGATAGGAGTTCAACACCGACGTAACAATAGGATGTTGCAAAGCAGTCGTTTTATTGTACTTTACATTGTCCCCTTCTCGAATACCCTTTCCTTTATCAGAACCCTTCAGATCCACTTCAGATTGAGCACCTCCCGTAGGTGCAACTACACGCGTCGTTGCATTGCCTTGGACCCCACTCTCTTTGTCACCTCCATTTTCAGCTTGATCTCTAGAATGTTTGGTTTTTACGGCAGAATCAGCATTGGTTCCATGCACATGGTTCTGCGAGTGTGAGAAACTCTTCCCACTAGCACGACCTTTCTTCCTTTCAATTATTGTAAATCCCTCTCCATCAGTGCGTGTTGTGTTGTTATTCCCATTCGGAACATTTGGATTTTCAGCCTTTGGACACGTCGAAATCTTATGGCCAAAAACCAGACAATGTGAACATTGAGTGGGTTCCCATAGATATTCTACTTCTATTTTAACAACCCCATCTGCTCCACCATCAATACTTGGAATCACTACCTCCAGTTCCCGCTTAAGTTCGCCTATGGCCCACACCTCAATCAGAACCTTTGCAAATCCCGTTCGTCCCCACGCCTTAGCACACATTTAGGATGTAGAAGCATCCATCTGTCTGGGGACACCTAGGGCACTCGCAATTCGGCTAATCCCCTCTTTATTAAACGCCATTAGGGGGACATTATGAAGCTTCACCCAAAGGGGGCACGAGGTGTGGTCTGGCTTAATAAGCGCCTTCATCGGATCCCAAAGGCCAACGAACAAAGGAACCCCTCGTATCATCAAAGGACCATTTTCAACCACTTGGGAGCAACCCCCTTCATCATTGAATTTAAAGAAGAAAAACCCATTTGGGTTCATCATTGCCTCTTTGAAACCAAACTTACTCCAAACTAACTTGACATACCTTTGCACAACGGGAAACGGGATCCGCGGTCCAAGGAAATAACCATAAACCGTAGTGTTATACTCTTTCACAACCTTCTTAGCAAGATCAACCGAAATTTGGATTTTCGTTTGCGTTTTGTCAGATAACGGGAAAAAGTCCAAAACCCCATTAGGTGAAGACCCTACCGCCGCAGCAAACGTGCCAACATCCTTCTCTCCAAACTTTAGTCTCGTATAGGTTTGAGTAAGGCGTTCAAACACCGATTTTCTCTCCTTCGGATCATGCCCAACCCGTGTATCCTCCTCAAACGATACCCTACCGGACTTAGCATGATTGGTTTCAGCGATAGAAACCATAGCTTCGTGCAGCATGGCATCCGTTTCCATAGTTCCGAACAAAAACTTCTCGTCAGTTCCTGCACTCTAATCTCTCTCAAACCATAATACAGCGAGTGGTTAGCCGGGAGGTAAGAAAGAACCTCGAAAAAACTAACCCCTAGCTGTCGTTAAACACCTCGTCGGAAGGACTCCACACCTCGCCGGAAGACGAATCAGATCGTACTCTCCCAGTACAAATCCAGATGAACTCCAAATGTAAAGCTGCAGATCAAGAGAGATAGAGGGAGTAAGATCTTCTCCAGATCGAGAGAGAGATCCAGCAGCCAACCAACGGGGACCTGCAACTCCGGCGAAGCAGAGAGTTGGTGATGGCGATGGATGGCGTAGTTGGTTGAAACGAGAAGAAGATGGTGCTGTTGATTCGATCTAGTGATGGGTGGCACCACCGGGGCTGTTCGGCGTCGACAGAGAGGGTGCCGGAGATGGTGAAGGAGGTGGATGATGGTTGCGGCTCGTAAGGGAGAGAGAGAAGGTGGTTGTCGGAGTTGTAGGGGAGGCTGCCGGAAGGTGAAGCAGGTGGCTGTGGGTTTCGGTGCGTGAAAGTGATGGTGGTTGACGGTGGCTTAGGGGCGTCGGCTGCCGGTTGGTGATGGAGGCGAAGGGGGGGGGGGGGGGGGTGCTGGCGGTTGGTGAAGGAGGTGGTTGATGGATGCGGCTCGTGAGGGAGAGAGAAGTTACTGTAGCCCTTTTGGTTCCTGGTTATAAGTTTACAGTGTTAAGCCATTCAATTTCTAAATTGTAATGCATGTTTGTGTTTGTCAGCTTACCTGATTTCCTCTAATTTGTTCTTGAATAAGACTTGAGAGGTTTCTCCTTGATTGGCTTGAGTTTTTGCTTCAAATAAATTCATTTTACTACAAAAGCCAATCTAACAGAAATAGGAACTATTTGTTGATATCATGTGTAGTAACTTTCTTACCTTTGGATTCACTGTTGTGGTTTGATGTATCCTCCATTGTTCATGAGATTCTCCACTCCTTCTCATATAATTTATAATAAAATGATTTGAATGCATGTGTAAATAAGTTGATGATTTCACAACTGTTTTGTGGGTATCTATCTTTTTATGCTTTTATGTGTGATTAGTTTTTCATTACAACCCGTAGAGGTGATAATGTACTCATGATTTCAAATTCATAACAATATTCCTAAAAGAGTAACATTGCTTATTAAAATACATTGTTTCAATTTTAACGATTAAACTTTCAGGTAAAGATTGTCAGAACCACTTCTCTAATTCCTTTACTTTAAATAAAAAGGGCAAATTGCGAGAATCATTTAAAATTTCAATTTATCAAAAAAAATCGGTGATTTATTGATTAAATGTTTTTCCTTTTTTTGGGAGTCCTCCCTGAAAACACATCTTTGTCATGAAAATAATTTCTATTCACCGTCTATGTTTTTAACAATTCAAAAGATGTTTACCTTCACTGGGGCTGTCGATATTGATAACCCCTTTTTCGTTCTCAGGGTTTTCCACCATCATTGCTTCTGAGTCATTCTGGGTCGCAGCTACACGTAGGGCTGTAAACGAACCGAACGTTCAGTGAACCGTTCGTGAACTGTTCGGCGGGAAGTTCGTTTATGTTCGTTTATTTAATAAATGAACGAAAATGAACATATTTTTTTGTTCGTTTAGTTAAATGAACGAACATGAACAATGGTCTCGTTCGTTCATTTACGTTCGTGAACGCTCGTTCATTTATGTTCGTTTACATTCGTTTATGTTCGTTCATTTATGTTCGTTTATGTTCGTTTATATACATAAATATATTTATATGTATTATGACATTAATTTGTCAAAGCATTAATTAAATTAATTTTTTAAAATTCCTTTTTTATACCTCCTAAGTATATCCATTTTTTTTATTTTGTTATGTTATTTTTTACGAACGAAATTATGAGTAACGGTGGTTGTTTTTTATTCATTTGTGTTCATTTATGTTCGTTCGTTTACGTTCGTATATGTTCATTTATGTTCATTCGTTTATGTTCATTTATGTTCGTTCGTTTACGTTCGCATATGTTCATTTATGTTCGTTCGTTTACGTTCGTTTATGTTCATTTATGTTCGTTCGTTTACGTTCGTTGATCTCTTAATGAACGAACACGAACAAACATATTTTCTTAACGAACGAACATGAACACAAAAAATTTCGTTCGTTTACCGTTCGTGTTCGTTCGTTTGTTCGGTTAAGTTAAACGAACGAACACGAACAAGCCTCCGTTCGTGTTCGTTCGGTTCGTTTACAGCCCTAGCTACACGCGGAGCGGGTTCGTTTTCTTGTGGTGCATCTTCATCGTCATTGTTTTCATCGAGCACAATGGGTGTTGATGCAGTGTTTTTGACCCGGGAAAAAGAATACTTAAGCATTATTCTCTGACTTTTCCTAACTGAAAAATCGATAGTCGAAACCCTAGTTACTCTCTATTAGATGAACGATGAAAGACAGAAACATATTCATTATATGCTTACCTCGAATCCTCTCCGCCATTGTAGATGATTTGGTTGCAGTTTTTTCAAGATTCTTCCAAAGCAGTTATAGGGAAACTGTATCAATCAACCCCGTAGAAATCGCGATTCGGTTTTCTGATACGCACGATTCTATCAATGTTTGAATTTTTTTTATTATTTTGTTATCCCCAATTTACCCTTTAGCGGTTTTAATTTCCATTAAAAAAAGGAAAATCAATTTATGAAATAAGATATTCACGAAACGATCTTGACCGTGTAATTTGAAATCAATGGTGTGTAAATAGGTTGCAAGGGTTGCAACCTTTTACAAGGGTTATATATATATATATATATATATATATATACTAGTTGTCTACCTGCGCGATGCAGCGCGGGTGAATCACAATAGTTTGGCATCAATAGTTTAATCATTTATCAATTGTCATATTCTCTTGAATTTTGTTCTTCCTATTTTGATAGACAAAAAAAATGCATTTTTATCCGATTTGGTTCTATCATGTTCAGATCATAATGTCACACCAAAGGTAGGATGACAAGTTTTTGTCCTATCTTGTCCCGGCTTAATGTTCATGGGCTATAAATAACGATGATATAAGGGTACAACTTGTACTAAAAGTTAAGATTAAACACTATCACTTACTTTACTGGATAAGATCTTAGTTCACCAAAACGACATCATGTACAACAATTTATCCGGTAAGCACTAACCAGGTAAGAATCATCATCCTCACTTACCGGGTAAAATTATCGATCTTTAACATGTTCATCCATTAAGATAATATGACTTGATAAACGATTATCTGGTAGACGTTTGATAAACGGCCCCTTAAACTCAAATTTCTATGACAAAAAAAAGGGTTGTTTATTTGTTTGTCATATTGTGTTGTCTTTTCTTTTTTAAATCAAGTTTTTGAAATATACACATTTTGTTTGTCTGATAGATTGGGCATTAAAGAATCATATTAAAGATAAAAGTTGATAACAAAGAAGAATATCAAATATAAAAAGTAATAACAACTCAAATTAGAGATCAAGCAAAAAAATTAGGGTGCGTTTGGTTTGTGGGATTGGAATGAATTTGGAGGGATTTGGATTTCAAATCAATTCCAATCATGTGTTTGGTTTGCAGGGAATGGAATTTGTTGACCGTATTTGAAATCTTTTGACCTTTTTAAAATCTTTAACCTGATGGATTTGGAATTCCTTTGCAATGGGCCGGGATTTCAAATCTCCCCCAATCCAAATCCAAATCCTTACTTGAAATCCAATCCATTCCAATCTATTCCTGCAAACCAAACGCGCCCTTAATATATCGACATAAGAAAATTGTGTAAATCATTTACGTAGTTTTTTTTTTGGAAAAAGGGGACGGGACCCCGGAAAAACTTTATTGAACAAGAAAAAAAATTGCATACTACGAGGGCATACCCCAAGGAGTTACAATGAAAGCTCAAAATGTGTTTGGACAAAAGCCACAAAAAAAAGTATGAATCTAAAAACCAACAAAGGAACATACAACCAAATATCCATTTCATGAAAAACAAAAAACCAATTCTTCATGCTTCGGCCCAACTTGAAATTACCCAAACAAAAACCCACTTTGAAATACACCATGTTAAGCCCAATATAAATCCAAACACCATGGGCCATCATAAAAAAGTAGCCCAAGTCAGATTCTTTATGAATATAGACCACCTCGACAAAATATACTTCCAGTAGCAACTTTCACAAGCCCAGATAGCAAGATCCCAAAAAGTAATAAATTTGCAGCCTATTTTCCAACTAAAAGCAATAATACAGCAGCCCACCATCTCATTAAAATGATCCTAAATTATAAATCCATCCTTACCAATATTAGAGTTGGACTGCATTAGAAGCCCAATTCCATTAATAATCCAATCAGAGAATAACACTATCTCTACTAAAATCATCATCACCAATTCAACATATTCCATTTTGAGTGTCAATTCTCCTTATTCCCCCAAATTGAATAGAACCAAATTAACCCACAAAAATCCAGTAAAATATAGAGTTGGAGCCCAAAATATAAAGAATGGGCATGAGGTAAAAAAACAGAATGATGGCAGGAAGCCAAATCATTAGACCAAATAAAAGATGAGGGAACAAAAATTGGAACATCAAGATGATATCCAAGGATAAGAAATTAAGAGGATTTAAGGCAGATAGGAATCACAAATCCTTATCACTCCAATTTCCAAGCCAAAAAACAAAGCTAAAAAATAAACCACTATTGAATACTTACAATAAAATTCATCCAACATTCATCCATAGCAAATCTCCAACTTTGATTCCAAGAAAAGGGCCAAATTTCATAACTACCCGATCCAACAAGAATAGCAATTTGGCTAATGGCCATTGCCATAACAAAACTCCAAATAAGGCTCCGTAAAAAATGGTCATAAGACAAATCCACCCTTTGATTGACCTGAAAGTACCTCTTGGGAGGATTAAAAGCAATAAACACCATCCAAAATGAGCTACAAAACCCCTTATTACTCTATAAAACCAAATATATGTTCCAACAATCATAGAAATTATGAACAAATAACATCAATCTGCATCCACCCATCCAAAGTAAAACCAAAGAAACAGCCCAGAATAGATGATCCATCAATAACCTCCAAGTTGCAATCTGGCTAATAGCCATTATAACAACAAAAAATAGATCATTATAGGCCAACCAAACAGAAGATATGACGCAATGATGGTGATTGTGATAAAAAAATCCACAGACCAAAGAAAAAGGGAAGAAACAAAAATTGAAAAACCAATGTGGTTCTCAACAGTTTAGAAAGGAAAATCAAAAGATGATGAAGTTCTCTCATGGTTTTGAGGGAAGATGATGAAGTTCTCTCATGGTTTTGAGGGAAGATGATGAAGGATTGCGGTGGGATGGTGAGAAATATATAGATAAATGTTCTTTGACATTCTGAGCAGGTATACAGGGGATCGATTGCTGTAATCAAGTGCAAAACAGGTACATTGTTTAGATTAATTATTTTGTATTACATACCATGAAAATGAAGGCGGTGAGAAATGTACCGTGTATTACAAAATCGAGAGCTTAGGATTTGAACTTGCACATACCATGTTAATTCCTATATGAGTGCAACCTGATTCGCAACATATTTAAAATAAACTCACCAACATTCCAGAAGATGTTTATAAACTCACCAACTCTCTGCTCAACCAACGTTAATCAACAGTCAAAAACCAAAATTGACAGTAAGAACAAAGAAATCAAGTGTATATCTATTTGAAACTATAAAAAGATAGAAATGCAAACGTAGAAATCGTTAATGGTGGTGAAGAATGAAAGCCTAGGGAAACCGCATTTGAAATTCAAAATATCAATCTGAGAGTAGAAGTAGAAGAAGTTCGTGATGGGAGGAGCGGTTTGACCTAAATTCAAACAAAACTAAAAACCCAAATAGAATTGAAGAACACAATGCAAGGAAGAATCTGTGAAAATGACCTGGAATCATATCTTGTTTCAAGAGAAAATGGATGGCCGAGATACCAAAATTGCAAGGTGGAGAGAGCAATCGACATATGGGCACGATGAATCCAGCCCACCTACCGAAATCGGAAATGGAGAGCAGAACCCAAAGGATTTGGTTGAACCTTAAACGTGACCGTGGAAATAGAGGCGAAGGAATATTTTCATACCTTTAGATTTTGAAATTTTTGTATATTTTAGGATATATTCCAAGAGAAGCCTAAAGATATTGGTTTGAATTCATAGAAAAGGAAAAGTCAATATACATGCTTTGAAAGTATCAACCTGTATTTTTTTTATGGGGAAAAAAGCTGAGACAAGAAATAGGGAAGAAGAAAGCTCTGGAGAAGAAAGCAAGGTTTTGAAGCATCCACTTTTGAAGGTGGCGTGGGATGGAAGTGAAAAAGGGGCTAATTCAAAACTGAAACATCAAAAAGGTAATCTGATTGGTTACCATTGATAAAATTTGAAATTGTAGAGTAGAAAAAGTCAGGGAATCGTTCCAGAAGAAAAGAAAGGAGAGTTCAGACCGGCCATTTTCGGTCAAAGAGCCATGGAGGTAAATCAATACAATAAGAAGCTTGTACTTTATGCATATGAAGTTGTAATTCATAGTTTTTCAAACTTATTGCATAAAATGGTTGTACCTTGGGCTTAATGACTTGTAATTAAGAGTTTTGCTTAAATGCATTATAAGGTAGTATAGATATAGATATAGTTAGATACGACCTTTGCTCTTACCAAAGTTTACGAATAGTTGTTACTATTCTAATTTTGCACCAGATCCCTCATCATTTGATATTTTTCACAATTAGTACTTGAACTTTAATGGCTATAAGCTTCATCCTTATCAATACTTTCGAGTTATTTGAGTTTTCGAATGGATTACGATCAAACCTTGTAGTCGGGGTTTCGGATATTTGTACGAAGATAAAGAGGGTGTTTGGGATTGCAAAACTCCTTATTGAATTATAGTTTTTCTCACTGCTAATAAAGCTACTTTTAGTGTTTGGGTTGAAAAAAAAAAGTGCTTATATCTTTTTTACACCGCTAATAAGAAGTTTTTGATAAGTTAAACCATCCTGACTTATCAACTTATTTGAAACAACTTATAACTTTTTTGGTTATTTTACATGTATAAACAATCTCAAACACCCCTATATAACAACTTATTAGCTTATTATGTTTTAGTACCACAAAAAGCTAATCCAAACACTTTTTATAAAAGTCTCTTTATAACCACATAAGTTGTAAACAATAAAAAAAAAATTTGTTTTAAATAAGCAATACCAAACACCCCCAAAACTCTTCCCAAAATTAACAAGATTTTCGTTCCCTGCAATTCGACCGGCCGGTGTTTCTTCCCTCGGCGACGCCACATCGCATCTTCATCCTCCTCCTCCTCCATACACGCAAGGTACCATGAAAAAACTTTCCTTTTCTCTTTCATCATCAAACAACTCATCAAAACCCTCAAAATCCACTTCACATTCTTCACAAAATCAACACAATCAATCCGCAAAAAAGGAATTCCTCACCGAGTTCGATCCATCCAAAACCCTAGCCAATTCCACTTCCAAACCCCCAATCGTAATTCCCCCAATTCCCAACCAATGGAGACCTCAAACCAAAAACACCGATCCAAACTCCAAATCCGACGACCTAAATCTCGAATTCGAAGTAGAACCAAACCCTAACATCATCAACGGACTCAATCTCCGTGAAAATAAAGGCTCTGGTTTCGAATCATCGTCTTTGATCGATCGATTGATGTTACAGAATTTGAAAAGGGATCTGGAGAGGTTGCCGGAAGATAGAGGATTGGAAGAGTTTGATGATGTATCGGTTGAAGAATTTGCGCCTGCTTTGTTGAAAGGTTATGGATGGTATGAAGGAAGAGGGATTGGGAAGAATGCAAAAGAGGATGTGAAGGTGGTTCAGTATAGAAAGTGGAATGCAAAAGAAGGGTTAGGGTTTATTGAAAGGGTATGGATGGTATGAAGATTTACCCTATTGTTTGTCATCTTTATAAGGTACTTGTTTAGATTTTACTAAAAGATTTATACAATGTTGTTGAATTGCATTATATGATCTTTGAATCTATGAATTTGATGTATTTATGTGTGTAAAGATGAGGATACATTGGTGGATTAGCGGTAGGATTGTGTTCGATAGGATGCCGAATGAGGTTTTACCGGTAGAACTAGGAGTTGCGTCTATTGTAGATAAGTTGATACACGGAAGGTTGAGGTGGTTCGGGCATGCTCATTAGGGACGTGGTGTAAGATCCCACATCATCGAAGGTTGCCTTATACTCTATCATTAGACGTGTTTTAAAACCATGAGTACAGATGTGGACAAAGCGGACAATATTCGTTAGGCTCCTAAGGTGGTGGATTTTAAGATCCCACATCGGTTTGGGAGGGGAACGAATGTTGCCTTGTAAGGGACTGTATACCTTCTGTATCAGCAGCGTTTTAAAACCGTGAGTTCAGGTGTGGACAAAGCGGACAATATCTGATATGGTTAGCTCGTGATGTTACACGTGGGTAAGCAGTTGAGGTTGGATATGGAGGCTTTAGTTCTTACGGTGGGAATTATCTCTCAAATAGGAGTTCTTGGAGGCAGCGGATTAGGATAGTCTATTGTAAGTAAGGATGTTGTTCGGTTGTTTTTTTCTTTTTCTTTTTCTTTTTTGGGGGTGGGGAGGGAAGAGTCTTTAGATCGGTTGGTGGTTTCTTGTGTTAGAGCTGGAGAGTTGCCTTGGTGTGAGCCGGGGGTCTTTTTGGAGACAACATATCAGTCTGAGTCTCGTGGGACATAGGAAAAGTCTTGGTACATCTTACCCCAAAAGACGGTGGTGAGATATATTGAGTATGTTTGGTTTATTTTTGATTCTGTCATGACATAAAATAATTGTGGTAGTGTTTTGATTCTTTGTGGTCTGAATCTGTTAGATGGGAGTACTTGAAAGTAGTCATAGTAAGGGGCTGTGTGGTTGGTTTTTCATTAAGTTCTGTACGGATAAAGTTGTCTGTATGGATTAATATCTTTGTATGGATTGGGAAGGTATTTCTTTGAGAGAGTTTTTTACATAGATGTAAGGAGTGTGTTTTTAACATGGAGGGGTAGGTTCGGGAAAAAACTTGGCTTTCTGCATAAAACTTCCTCTTAGAAACTTACTACATAAGCCATTTTCTATATTATAAAGCCACTACCAAAAAATCATGCATGGTTGATTGAATAAGTTGTGAGTCTCGTTAAGCTGCTAACAAACTCGCCGCATAGCCGCCATGGCACAAGGCTTGTGTCTCACGCCAAGTTAAGCCCGTGGCACGCCATGGCCTAATGCACAATTTTCGTAATGCGATATTTGATTTTTTTTTTCATGTTTGTAATGTCTTATTTGCTAGTTTTTAATATATAACCTAATTTAAAATTGCTTATTACTATTGACTCATTGAGTAACAGTATAAAACATATGTTCTTATATATATATATAATATATATGAATTAGAAATTTGACGCCCTAAGTCATGCCTTGAAAAACATCATGACTTCCCCGTGGCTCCTAAGGCTTGGGCTTGACCACGTCACACCTCAAGCCATTTAGACCCTTGGCTAATAGTCATATACTGCAGGGTTATTGTTCTTTTGATGTAGATATGCTAAATTTTATTCAGCATGCAGATAAAGTTTTCTTCAAGGAACAAACAATGATTACTGGCTATGGAGGGAATTTGCAGGAAATGAATCAAATTAATGGTTAGTTTGGTGAAAGAAAATGTAAGTTTAGACCCATATGCTCAAACCAATTGTCAAGAAGTAAAATATTAAATATTTAGTATAATTTGCTATTCGGTTTAACTGAAATAGTAAAAAGATTATCTGCAACTAAACAGAATAAGGTATTCTTCTTCTTCTTCTTCTGCTAACCAAAACAATTTTGGCTCGGGTGGGTTATTCTGTTTCGGAATTTTTTTGACACCCTTAAGTCTGACCCAGTCAACTAAGTTTCTGGATCCGTCACTGCTCACAACAATCTTGTTACAAGTTTTTGTTGTCGGCTGTATGGGGTTGTTGTCGTTCTTTGTATGAATGTGTTTCGGGTGTGTCGTTTTTTTTTTTACCGAAATAGAGTTGGGATTTCTAGAGATCGATCTGGTTCTCCTGATCCGTGCCAAGTTTGCTGATGTTTACACGTTGAGCACTTGGGAGTGCCTAAAGGTAATACGCACACCAAATGTTTGACGAAACGCCAAACTGATATTTCAAGAGTTCGGTTCAAGCAGAAGTCTTGGAATCAATCAAGTTTTCTGGCCCAGCATTCAGCTCAAACAAGCAGGAAATGGCTTTTCATGCAAAACAAGTAGACCGAAACTCAGAAAACAAAGTTTTGGTTTATAATTTTATTTTATTATTAATATTCGTTCCTTTATTATAAATGAATTAGATTATCTTGGTAAATAGTAAAATCACGTTAATAGAATACTAGAAGCGTACTCGGGCAATGCAGCGAGATACATCACGATTTTAATGTTTCATTTATTTTTTGTTTTTTTGTCGATTTACAGTACGATTTTGGATGGTTTTGAGAAAGTGATAATGTTTTTTTTATAAATATTTTTAATTTATATAAAAAAAATTAAGTATTTTATTAGAATTCAATGATTATCTTATATATTTTAATGACATATAGAAAAATAACCAATTACATATTTTATAATATAATTAAAACAAATTTATAGTAATATAATATATTAATTAATAATGATACATGGAAATGTCTGCATAAAAGGAAAGTCCTGCACATACCAAATTGGTGGGTGTTAGAAGCCTGCAGTAGTAGGGCTGTAAACGAACAGAACGTTCAACGAACCGTTCGTGAACTGTTCGGCGGGAAGTTCGTTTATGTTCGTTTATTTAATAAATGAACTAACATGAACACATTTTTTTGTTCGTTTAGTTAAATGAACGAACATGAACAATGGTCTCGTTCGTTCATTTACGTTCGTGAACGTTCGTTCATTTATGTTCGTTTACGTTCGTTCATTTATGTTCGTTTATATTTGTTTATATATATAAATATATTTATATATATTATGACATTAATTTGTCAAAACAGTAATTAAATTAATTTTTTAAAATTCCATTTTTATACCTCCTAAGTATATCCGTTTTTTTAATTTTGTTATGTTATTTTTTATGAACGAAATTATGAGTAACGGTGGTTGTTTTTTTATTCATTTGTGTTCGTTTATGTTCATTAATGTTCGTTCGTTTACGTTCGTATATGTTCGTTCGTTTATGTTCATTTATGTTCGTTCGTTTACGTTCGTATATGTTCATTTATGTTCGTTCGTTTACGTTCGTATAGCTCTTAATGAACGAACATAAACGAACACGAAAAAACATATTTTCTTAACGAACGAACATGAACATAAAAAATTTCGTTCGTTTACCGTTCGTGTTTGTTTGTTTGTTCGGTTAAGTTAAACGAACGATCGTTTGTTCGGTTAAGTTAAACGAACGAACACGAACAAGCCTCCGTTCGTGTTCGTTTACCGCCCTATGCAATAGTAATATGTATTTTGTGCTTTGATACTTGTAAATTAAGAAAATTTTAAAATCTTGCAAAAATGATGGTACCTTGTGCCTAATAATTTGTATTTAAGAGTTTTTTATCCGTGCTTTATAATATAGTATAGATATAGATTAATTTATTTGAACTTGTTACGAAATAAATAAGGGGGCGTTTAGTTTGCGGAAACAAATAAGGGGGCGTTTATTTACAATCGGCCAGTTCGAATTGGCAATTGAGACTTCCATTTTTATTGTGGATTGGTTTTTGCATGTATGATTGGTTTTTGCATGTATGATCGTTTTTTCCAATTATGAAGCATGATAACCGTTCTAACTCATATTGGGCCTTGTTCTTATGTGTTTCCACACTCCTTTGAGATCCTGATAAATGGATAAATACCTTTTTTTTAAGAACACATACAAGGAGTGGTGGACCAAAAATTTTGGCTGAGCGGGTGCATCTTTAAGGTGAATTAAAGGCTTGCAAAGTCGTCCAATGTGTTTTAAGTCGAATTTCACCGTTTTGAGGGTTTCTTTTAATTTTTTGGGTGGATTTCGTGGGATTTTAGGTTTTTTGTTTAATTTCGAGGGATTTTTTTATAGTTCTTTGGTTGATATTCCTTGTATTTTTTAATATCTTGAAGCACCACTCAAAGTTTAGCGAATGCACCTTTATACCACAAAAAAAAATTTACTTGACCCCCCCCCCCCCCTTAGAATTTAACAGATCCTCCCACGCATACAAAATTTGTCACTACAAAAAGGATAATGGTAACTCCCCACACCTTAGGGCGCGTTTGGTTTGAGGGAATGAATTGAATTTCAAGTAAGGATTTGGATTTGGAGGGATTTGAAATCCCGGCCCATTGCAAAGGAATTCCAAATCCATCAGGTTAAGGATTTTAACAAGGTCAAAGGATTTCAAATCCAGTCAACAAATTTCATTCTTGCAAATCAAACATAGGATTGGAATAAATTTGAAATCCAAATCTCTCCAAATCTATTCCAATCCCGCAAACCAAACGCGCCCTAAGTATAATTCAAACACACATAAAATTCTGACAATCTGAGGAAAAAGGAGTGCTAAAAATCCTGTAAATTCATTGTTAATATTTTTCTATGAGATCATGTTAGGGGTGTTCGTGGTCCGGTTTGGACGGTTTAACCCCTCAAACCACAAACCAAACCGTTAGTGGCGGTTTGTTAATTTTTCAAACCGAGCGGTTTGACATCAAGTGCCCAGACCGGTCAAGTCGGACCGCGGTTTAGGCGGTTTGGTCGACCGGTTTAGGTGGTTTGGGCCTTTTAGTGGGCTTTAAAGTTTAAACATAAAAAATATATAAAATTTTGAATTTTAAAAATTCATTACTTGAGTCCATTTGAAATAAATAAAGTTCACAACTATATTAACAAAGTCCACAAAAGTTAACAAAATATCCCAAGACAAAACACTAAAAAACTAATAATATGCAAAGTGCAAATAAAATCTACGGCTTCACTTCTTCATTTTCCGTTATTTGTATTCCACAATCCATATTCCATAAAGATGTCAACTTTGTATCAAGCAACAATCTTTTTTTTTGAACGGCATCAACACCGACTAATCCCCGGTGACCATGGGCCGGCCCAATTAAGGGAACACGGGCCCATGATCGGATATCGCCACATGCTTACCACGGGGTTCGAACCTTGGTAGTCAGGGATACCATCCACTGACCCCCCAAGGATGTTATATTGCGACTGGGCTAAACATGTATCAAGCAACAATATGCAAAAACAAAAGACATTATATAAATTTGAAATAAAAAAGACTGCATTAATCTAACGTGTAGAAGAAGAAGTAGAGAACTAATTAAAATTATATTACGTCTATGAGTTATCCAACAACTTTCTAATCATTACTGTGTTTCAGTTGATTTATCTACAAAATTAAAAAATAAATTAGATTATTAGATAAAGAACATAAATGAAAATAAAGTAATATAATTGAAGTAATGTAAAATACTAAAATTAATTTAAATTGATTACTTGGTTCTCCAACCCCCATAGAATCCATCTCTTCCAAAATTGAAGTAAAATCTAACGGCAAATTCGTCAATCTCAACCAATTTTGGCGGTCGGTTTGGTCCAAACCGCCCAAAAAATCCTCCAAGCCGCAGACCGGACCGGACCGTCCGGTTTGACGATTTTTAAAACCGGACCGGACTGCCAGACCGCCTAAACCGTCAAAAACGGTCCGGTCTGACTTGGTTCGACTTGTTTGAACACCCCTAAATCATGTAAAGTTTATGATTGGTGTTGCATGGTCAAAAGTTGACGAGGCAATGTGACTCACACTAAACAACTTATTAATGTTAGTGGGCACCACCTTGTCATAGTTTTTTTTTTTTTTTTTTTTTTTTTGTGCGTGTGTGTGTATATGTTAAGAGTTACCTGAATGGAAAATATTTACTGCTTTTATGAAGTGATCACAATGATAAAGTTGTATTATTAGGAACTCCTCCAAGTTATGAAAAGATCTATTAATATTATGAGTATGTCATATTCCTGTGCAACACATAGAGGTTGTTTTAAAAAAAAAAAAAAACTCTTAATTGTTCTTAAGTATGAATCGGTCAGATCTTTTTACATTCAGATTGTTTGTTCTTTTTTTAGTTTTCAGGACCTCTTAACTCTTAAAATACATCTGAAATAAGAAGTGGTGACCTAACTTCTTAAAACCTCTTATCGCCGCCTCATTTTCATATGCTCTCATTTCTCTCAAGATGCCTCCAGACGTTACAAAAAAAAAACAATCTTAATTGCTTTATATTTCAGACTTTAATTCAGCACCACCTCTTATTAATCATAAGTGAAATAAGACTTCAGATTTTAGACCTCTTAAAAAACAAACTGCTCTGAAGTCTTAAGTCTTATTTCACTTCTTATTAATAAGAGGTGGTGCTGAAGTCTGAAATCTAAAACAAAAAGACTGTTCGTTTTTTGTAACGTCTAGAGGCGTCTTGAGAGAAATGAGAGCATATGAACTGAGGTAGCGATAAGATGTTTTAAGAAGTTAGGTCAACACTTCTTATTTCAGATGTATTTAAGAGTTAAGATGTTCTGAAAACTGAAAAAAGAACAAACAGTCTGAATGTAAAAAGGTCTGACCGATTCAGATTTAAGAGTCATTAAGAGGTTTTTTCGAAAAAACAAACAAATGCTTACTGTATTGATGTAATTCTATATGTCACTATGATCGTGCAAAACCGATATTCTTATGAGGTTGTAAACGCTCTCCCAAGTTCTCTTGCATCACTCAACTTGATGTTTCTTTGTTAAGCACATTCATGGGTGTTAGACTCGACTTTAACACATTTAACAGATCAACTTCTAACGAGTGGAAGGTTTCCAACTTTGAGTGAGCAGGTTCAAGAGATGTGATAACGAAGATAAAAAGACACTGAAATGTTGAAATTGAATTCAAAGTACTGGTGTGAACACATGCAATGGACAATGTAAAAACTGAAAATGCTGCTAAAATGAAGAAGAAACTAGAAACCTTACTTGAAACTAAAAGCTAAAACATGATCTATAATACTAGAAATAAAATGACAACTAAGAAAAACAAAGATAAACACTGCATAAAAGAAAGATAACAAAAGAGAAAATGCCAAAAAAGTAAACTATCTAATGGATACATGCATGGTAAAAGAGGAGTGTCACTCATCCATCTTCACCATATGCAATTGTAAACTATGTTCAAGCATTCTCAAAATAAATCATATATTTACATGCATAACATATGCATAAATCATTTAACATAATATGAACCGTTAGAGTTATACATCTGCTAGACTTGGACTATTTCTCCTACGTATATGTACTCTTTTTTTCTTTAGGAGTTCTTTTGGAGGATAATTTAATGGGTCATGTTACACATATTTTCACATGGTATTAGATAGGGGTGTTCATCTAAACCGTCAAACCGCATAAACTGCCCACACCGCACTGCAAAGCGTGGTTTGGAACTTTCGCTGTGCAGTTTGCGGTTTGCATTTTTACCAAACAGCATTATGCGGTGCGGTTTGCGGTTTTGAGTTATCAAACAACGGTTCAAACCGCACCGCACCGCATTGCATACTTTGTATATTTTTTAATTTTTAATTATATATATATAGAATAATTTAGTATTTATGTAATATTTTTGGACTTCGTTTTTTAGCTCAAAGTCTCATTTTGAATAAACAATTGGCCAATTGGGAGTCGGAACTTAAGGATCGAGATGCAAGAAAAAGATAGACACGTCACTGAAAGGTTTTAAGCAAACCTACTACCATATGATATAGGCAACGGAAGCATATTTAAAAATTATCATGTGTAGCAATACAAAATAACATCTTTTCAAAATACATATGTTCTAGATAATTAACTACAAAAGAATGAACCAATATTACTTACTTGTTGATTGTGATTGTCGAAAACCACAATGATAAATCAAACCTTTGATCTCGCCTCTTGGATGTTAAGGACCAATAGTATGAATCCCTCTAGTGGCTCACACTTAAGAACATCAAATACCAACAATCAAGAAGAGGCTTAAACCCTAAACCCTTATTAGGGTTCACGATTTTGGGAGAGAGGGAGAGGGATCGACGGCTACTAGAGAGAAGGAGAGAAAAAAATCTCTTAGGTTTTGACCCCTAGCAGTTTATTTATACTCCTCTCCTGCTTCTATATTTTACACTTAGCCCCCTTGAACAGATAAGCTCGTTAAAACTATTTTAACCAATTATCGTTTATCCCTTTATATAATTAATCTAATTAATTATATTTTAGCTTACAATTAATTTATAATCAAATGACAAATTAATAAACTAATTGTTTCCCTTTATCCTTCTGATTGTTTATTTGGGTCTTAAGGGCAACCCAAAAGGACTCTGCTATTATTAAAATATTACCAATAGTTAATGACCTTGGACACTATATCCAACAGTCTCCCACTTGGACAAGTTATTAACTCTACTTGGTTCAACACTTTCAAATAATCAGCAGAGAGCAAGCCATCCAATGCAGCTGCCGAACTCTAATAAAGATTCGGTCCTAAAATAAGTGATTTAATGTTCCTTTGTTCTACAAGATATCATATGAACCTGAGACATGGATAAATGTCTATCTCATGGATCAAGATTATGTTTCCCGATTTCCGATATGTGTTGAATTCATCAGACTACTCAATCGAACACATCAATTCTAGTCAGGGTTTGGCCAAACACTTAATGTCAACACCAAATCATCGAGGGGCCTATGGATATCGCTTCTCCTGTTTAGGCAGAAGGAACAAATAAACTTTGACTACACAGTTCATTTCTACTCATCATATTATACATGGACATACCTTGTATAGCTGCCAGTTACGGTCAACGTTGGAGCACACCAAAGCATAACAGAATCCTAGAGCAAAACTCTATGTATCTCCGTTTGAAGAACATAAAATATTATTATCTCAAAATTACTCTGACTTAATCCATGGAGTAAACGTTTGAGTGCGGGATGTTCCAATACTCAAATCATTATTAAGTACTCATGAGTGTTAGTTGCATTCTCTATGTTTCTAACACTCAATGACAGTCTTGAATCACTACTTACTTCCAGGAGTATGACTGACTGTGGAGGTTTAAGTAAATTAATACTCAGGAAGTTGGTTCTAAACATGCAAAACGAAACACGATAATAAATTAAATGTAAATGGACGCAATCCATCATATATTATAATCTCCATATAATAATCTCCAAATCAAATACAATTTATTGTGTTTTAATACATCAAACTAACAACTAAAACATTCAAGGTATATTGATAATTCTAACACTTATGGCTTCACCTCTTTTGCTGCTTCACTAGCTGCAATATATTCTGATTCACACGTGGAGTCAGCCACCGTGTCCTGCTTGGAACTTTTCCAAGTCACGACCCCACCATTCAACAAGAACACCCATCCTGACTGCGAGCGAGAATCATCCCGATCTGTCTGAAAACTCGCATCAGTATAACATGTTACTCGTAATTCATTCTTTCCACCGTAGACCAAGAACATGTCTTTAGTCCTCCGAAGATACTTAAGAATGTTCTTTACAGCCGTCCAATGACTTTCGCCTGGGTTCCCTTGATATCTACTCACCATGATTAAAGCAAATGAGACATCAGGTCTAGTACATGTCATGGCATACATGATCGATCCTATAGCAGATGAATATGGAATTCGACTCATCCTGTCCAGTTCTTCACTAGAGCTGGGACATTGATCTTTACTCAATCTTATGCCATGTTGCATGGGCAAATACCCTTTCTTGGATTCACTTATATTGAATTTCTTCAATATCTTATCCAGGTATGTACTTTGGCTAAGTCCAATTAAACGCTTGGTTTTCTATCTCGATAAATTCTTATTCCAAGTATGTATGTTGCATTTCCCAGATCTTTCATAACGAAACATTTCCCGAGCCAGACCTTTACATCTTGCAACATCGGAATATCGTTTCCTATGAGTAGTATGTCATCAACATACAAGACTAGAAATACAACATTACTCTCACTAGCCTTAACATATACGCAGGACTCATCTTCGCTTCGAGAAAATCCAAACTTCTTGACCTTTTCATGAAAACAAAGATTCCAGCTACGAGACGCTTGTTTAAGTCCATAAATGGATCTTTCAAGCTTACACACCTTATTTGGATACTCGATATGTACAAAACCTTCAGGTTGTGCCATATACACATCCTCGTCAAGTTTCCCATTAAGGAAGGCGGTTTTTACATCCATTTTCCATACTTCATAGTCATGAAACGCGGCTATGGCAAGTAATATCCTGATAGACTTAATCTTTGCCACTGGTGAGAAGGTTTCATCATAATCAATCCCTTGAGTTTGGGTGTAACCTTTCGCAACCAGTCTAGCCTTGAATGTGTGCACATTCCCATCCATGTCGGTCTTCTTTTTGAAGATCCATTTACACCCAGCTGTCTTGCGACCTGGTGTATGATCAACCAATTTCCAAACTTGGTTATCGTACATAGATTGAATATCGCTCTCCATGGCCTCTTTCCATTTGGCAGCCTCAGGGCCTGCCATCGCTTCCTTGTAGTTGGATGGCTCATCCGCACTATCAAATGTTTTATCATTGACTAGTGTATCTCCTTCCTTTGTAATATGAAAACCATAATAAAACTCAGGAGGTCGATTAACTCTACTAGTTTTGCGAAGAGGTGGTGGAGGTATGTTAGTTTCCTCAACAGGTGGTTCAACCTCATGTTGAGGGCTAGTGTCAACTATAGGTTCATCATTGGTTGTTTCTTGAATTTCTTCAAGATCAATACTGCTCCCACTATCCTCTTTGGAAATGAGCTCCCTTTCTTGGAAGACTCCCCTTCTAGCTACAAATACTTTATTCTCAGAAGGTTTGTAAAATATATATCCAAAGGATTTGTAGGGATAACCAATGAACCGACACTTAGCTGCTCTAGGTTCTAGCTTGTCGTTAGTTTCGCGCCGAACGAAGACTTCACAACCCCAGACCTTTATATGTGCTAACGAGGGACGAGTCCTAGTCCACATTTTAGAGGGCGTCTTTGCAACCTTCTTAGTTGGAACGAGGTTTAAGATATGAGCTGCAGTTTCTAAGGCATAGCCCCAGAATGATATTGGAAGTGTAGCACGACTCATCATGGACCGAACCATATCAAGTAGCGTTCGATTTCTTCTCTCAGCTACACCATTGAGTTGTGGTGTTCTAGGAGGAGATAATTGTGAAACTATTCCACAATCCCTTAGATAGTCGTAGAATTCATGACTCAAGTATTCTCCACCCCTGTCGGACCGGAGCATCTTGATCTTCTTGCCCAGTTGGTTTTCTACTTCGTTTTTGAATCCTTTGAACACTTCAAAGGTGTCCGATTTATTTTTCATCAAATAGATAAATCCATATCTACTGAAATCGTCAGTAAAGGTAACAAAGTATCTCTCACCGTTTCTCGTGGCAGATCTGTACGGTCCACATACATCTGTGTGGATTAAGTCCAACAGATCCTTGCCCCTTTCCATTTTTCCTTTGAAAGGTGCTTTTGTCATTTTGCCAAGTAAGCAAGACTCGCATTCTTCATCCGACTTTAAGTCAAATGATTCCAAGATCTCGTCCGATTGGAGCTTGGCGATGTGTTTCTTGTTTATGTGGCCAAGACGATGATGCCATAACGACGATTTATCCAATTCACTATTGGAGTAACCAACATTTAGAGTTAAGTTATTATTATTTCTACCAGCACAGATCACGCTTTCATACACACCATTACAAGGAGAGGCTTTAAAATAAAAACAACCATGTTTATAAACCAAAATGCAACCATTATCAAATTGAAATTCAAAACCATCCTTGTACAATGCATGAAAAGAAATAATGTTTCGAGCCATTTCCGGCGAGTAGCAACAATATAATAACTTTATTGAAAAACCACTACTAAGCACGAGCTCAAAATCTCCAATCTTGGTAACAGCGACAATCATCCTCTTTCCCATGATCAGATTTAGCTCCCCATGTTTCAACGTCCTACTTCCCTTTAGTCCCTGAAAATTAGAGCAAATGTGAGTACCATATCCCGTATCAAGGACCCAAAAGTTAGAAATTGAAGTACTATGAAGTTCAATCATAAAAATACCTGAGGTGCCACACCCTTTGACCTTGTTTCTTTTCAAGTCCTCCAGATATTTTGGGCAACTTCTCTTCCAATGGCCCTTTTCTTGACAGTAAAAGCATACGACCTCTTTAGGGTCACTTATGGGTGGTATGTCAGAAGAATCAGCTTTTCTCTTAAGGCCTTGGTTGCGAGGAACAACTTTAGCCTTTCCCTTCCCTTTGGGATGAGAAACTTTCTTCTTCTTACAGCCACCTTCCCTAATGGCTAGGACGTGAGTAGTTGAGTGAGCACTTTGGGTCTTACCCATACTTGCTTCCGCAGATCTTACATGCCATGGAGCTCCGTCAAGGTCTTGCCCATATTGTTCATATTGAAGTTCACTATGAACTGTTTATATGCCCCACTAAGAGAGTTCAACACCATGTCAATAGCGAGTTCTGTTGGGAAATCGACACCTAGATTGCCCAACCTGTCAATGTACGCTTTCATCTTTTGCACATGCGCACATACAGGGGCACCGTACTGTTGCTTACATTCCACAAGCGATTTTACGACTTGGAACCTTTCTTGCCTCGCTTGCTCCTGAAACATTTCACGAAGCTGCTCATTCAGTTCAAACGCCCCCATGTTCTCGAAACTCTTTTGAAGTTTCGGGGACATGGACGCCAACATGAGACATACGACTTTTGTGGATTCCGCGAATTGCTTGTTATATTGAGTTACCGCTTCAGGGCTTGCATCATCATTAAGTATAGGAAGATCCTCGTCGAGCAAATACTCTTTGTCTTCGTACCTCAAGGCAATTCTCAAGGCACGAATCCAATCCAAGTAATTTGGCCCAGTCAGCTTATCTTTACTTAGGATAGAGAGTAACGTAAGGTTGGATGTTGAGTGAGTAGGAGGAGGAGGAGGAGGAAGATTTTCAGCCATCTGTAGATATAGTTTTAGTTAGTTTGATTTTATTTACCCGAAAATATTTAACAAGGGTTAGGATCCATATTTTACTCTATGATGCGAAAAGGGATGCCGTAATCACATCACAAAGTTATTTAGGTAAACAAATGCTATTTGTTAATTTCATTCACTATGAAACTCCTAGGTCTTTTGAGATTCATTGACTTATGTCAATGACATGTTAATCTCGATTATGCTTATCTTCTATTTGTGACTGGGATGCCGAGGATCACAAAATAGATGGTGAATCGACCATGCAAAAAAACACATGGACCCCTCGACTCAAGTACGCTTGAGAATCACGAGCGCCACATCATTTTTTACTATAGTTTCACATTAACGTGTCGGCAAACCGCACACACTCCGTTAACAAACTATAAGAATATGTGTGTTCTTTTCATGGGTAGCATAAGACTTTCACATTTCTTAGTATATCTAAAATGGGATTTTAGTTTTATACTTTATAGTTAATACTTTTAACTTGTCATATTGACCTATCAAACCTTTTCGGTAATTCCACTAGTCCACACAAGAGGCGGTGAGTATGGTAACGCATGGCGTTTTAAAAACCATTGACTCATTCGGCAACCATATTATAGGCAACCTCCTTAAACCCACTTAGAGTGCTTATAGTGAGTACGCCTAGTCTCGGTTTGACTATCAATGTATAATTTAATTATATATATATAATTAAAGTCTATTATATATATATATATATATATATATATATAAATTTAATGGAATTTTAAAACAATTTAAAATTATGATTATCTAACTAATTCTAATTAACCATGTGATGACACATTTAATAATTAATATAATCGTTTCCATAATTAATTCCAATTAAACATGTAAGGATACATGTTAATAATTAATGTAGATATTTAAAATTATGATTATCTAATTAATTAAATATGTGATGACACATTTAATAATTAATATAATCGTTTAAAATTATGATTATCCAATTAATTCTAATTAACCATGTGATAACACATTTAATAATTAATATAATTGTTTAAAATTATGATTATTCAATTAATTACAATTAACCATGTGATATTAAAATTATGATTATCCAATTAATTACAATTAACCATGATTAATGTAAATATTTGACATACAATTTATATTCACTATATAAATAATGTTAATATTTATCTTACAATATTATTCAAACTTAAATATATATGTAAGATAATCTATTCAATATTTGCCAAAACTCAAATTTGTGTATTTAAGGCAAGTTAGGAAACTAGCCAAAAACAATTAGGGTGATTTAACATTGCATAAAAAAACGGCTACCCTATACCCTTTAGGGATTTCGATAAACATATAGGATTTAAATAAAAATATAATCGCTAATAATGCAAACCTTTTATGCAAGTTAAAAAAAACTTAGTTTCTAAAAAAATAGGTTTTTCTATTTTTCAAAAACTTTAAACCAACACAAATAGTTTTTGCAAATCAAATTGAAACTACTTTTGAGAAAATATCTGAGAACTATGGCTCTGATACCACTGAAAAGTTTTAAGCAAACCTACTACCACATGATATAGACAACGGAAGCATATTTAAAAATTATCATGTGTAGCAATACAAAATAATATGTTTTCAAGATACATATGTTCAAGATAATTAACTACAAAAGAATGAACCAATATTACTTACTTGTTGATTGTGATTGTCGAAAACCACAATGATAAATCAAACCTTTGATCTCGCCTCTTGGATGTTAAGGACCAATAGTATGAATCCCTCTAGTGGCTCACACTTAAGAACATCAAATACCAACAATCAAGAAGAGGCTTAAACCCTAAACCCTTATTAGGGTTCACGATTTTGGGAGAGAGGGAGAGGGATCGACGACTACTAGAGAGAAGGAGAGAAAAAAACCTCTTAGGTTTTGACCCCTAGCAGTTTATTTATACTCCTCTCCTGCTTCTATATTTTACACTTAGCCCCTTGAACAGATAAGCTCGTTAAAACTATTTTAACCAATTATCGTTTATCCCTTTATATAATTAATCTAATTAATTATATTTTAGCTTACAATTAATTTATAATCAAATGACAAATTAATAAACTGATTGTTTTCCTTTCTCCTTTTGATTGTTTATTTGGGTCTTAAGGGCAACCCAAAAGGACCTGCTATTATTAAAATATTACCAATAGTTAATGACATTGGACACTATATCCAACAGTCACAAATTCACACGTCTAATTTAATTTGAAGTTTATTTTTTTTACTTCTTAAACTATTTTTAATTATGCAATATGTATTTGGAATCGGGTGTATTGAAACTCTTTATTTTTTTGGAATGCGGTCACTTTATCGTTGATTTTATAATGTATTTTTAAACTTATACTTTTTGGATTTTAGGTATAAAGTGCGATAAGAACAAACCGCATAAACCGCACCGCATTTTGCAGTGCGGTTTGAGATTTATGTGGTGTAGCTTGCGGTTTGGGAAAATGCTCAAACCACACATGCGGTGTGGTTTGGGTTTGACTCCAAACTACACCAAACCGCACCACGAACACCACTAGTATTAGAGCCAAGGTCTATTATATGGAACATCTTTGCCAAGAATCGACAATTTGAATTTTGGGACATCTTTGCCCGTCTCGCCTCCGTTGTTGGGAGCGTGTTAGAATCTTACACCAGCTAAATTTGAACAATTTCTCCCCATATATGTTAGAGCATCATTTCAACTTAATATCTCTTGTAAAGAGTAGTTTAATAAGATTCCACATATACTTTAATTCATTGATTGAGATTTATATCTTTATTGTAGATTATTTTTACATGTTTAACTATTTCTTATGGTATTTGAATGATAAAATAATATAAAACTATTTTTAATATTTTACTATGAAAAAATGTAAAGCTTATGGTGGTTGTTGCATGGTCAAAAGTTGATGAGGCATTCCAACATTTCTTTACAGCACAATAAAGCAACCACTTAGAAACAATAATGTCACAATTATATGAGTCTGTTTCATCTACTAATCACATTTTTCACCTTCATCAAACAACTACCTTTTCAAACTCCTCTTTTTTAAGTGTTATGTATATGTGGATATGTTTAATTACAAATCTAACTTTCGTTGTGAACGAGGGGACAAATGAGAACATGTCACTTGTCTCGCACATTCACGGGATATTCATCATGAATGATGTATGAATGGGGACAAATGGGGACACGTGTAGCACTCTCGTGTATTCCCCCGATTCACAACTAAAATCAGGTTATATATACACACACATATATTGTGTGAAACAGTGCATGTGAAAATGCAGCGTTGTTTCAAAATATGATTATTTATAATGTGTGTTTTTTGTTTCACATTATAAAAACAACACTGTAATTTCACATACATTGTTTCACAATGTAAAACAAGATATGATTACTCGTTCTCACCATTCTCAATCTTTTAATTGTGGTTCTGATTTCGTAAAAATTACCAATGCTTTCGTTGTAATAATTACTCTGTAAATATATACTTACAAATTAATATGACGAAAGTAGTATTTGTAAGTTTTACGAGATATCTTAAATAGAAATACTTGTTTTTATATATGTAATTCTTCACGACTAAGTTTTAATCATATCTATACATTTTTTAATATCCATTTAACTCAAACATCAAAAATTGAATTTAAAGAGTGTCACTCTTCAACAAACAATGTCATTTCAACCTTTTTCCCCAATAAAAATGGAATATAAGAGGAAAAAAAGGCAGATGAAAGAATTAATGGAACAAAAGTATATTGAATTGAAGAATGATAATTAAACAAAAGGGCAATTATGCTAATGGGTTCTTGTCAAAAGATTTGTAGGGCACCAAAAATGACCATTTTCTCTTGCCCAAAGTCATTGCAAAAGATTCAATATGTTCCCCAACTTTTAGCTTCTTCATATCAAGTCTTTTCTTAAATATACTATATGCTCTATTTGATTAATCATTTAGATGATAAGAATTAAGGTCACTTTAATTTATTCAAATTCTTGAATTGATTGGGAATGAATGGTCAAATTTTCTAGAATCAATATGTGCATTTGGGGATGTAAAGTTTCCGTCTTTGAATTCTTATTGGTTGAATCATGTACTTAGTTCTGCTTTAGAATTCGTTTCACTTACGAGTCGTTTACAAAATGCTTACCCGGTAAGTGCTTACCGGGGAATTTACCATAGCAGATGAACATGACAAGAGGATAGGATCTTACCCGGTAAGAGCGAGGATAAGGATGAAGAGTCTTACCCGGTAAGAGAGAGTGACAACTCTTACCCGGGTAAGGGCTTACCGGGTAAATTGTTGTATAAGATACCATTGTGATGATTAAAATCTTACCCGGTAAATCAAGTTAGTGTGTTGAGTTTTATTGGTAAACGCTTACCGGGTAAGCATTTGGGTAAATGGCCCCTTAGTATTTTTAATTTTTTCCAGCTTCGTTTGACAAACTAAGACAAGAATGCATATAACCAATAACTACGTGTAAACATCATATATATATATATATGTGTGTGTGTGTGTGTGTGTGTGTATAAACAATAACTACATGTAAACACCGTATATTTTTTTTAGCTGAAGTAGGATTCAGAAATGGCAGCATAAATATCAACGTCTTACTTATGTAATCTTCAAACTGGAGGGGTAATGGAGCAATACACACATCTTAAACTTACATGATTGAGTCGTTTTATACACAATTGATACTTTTGAAGTTGAATCCTTTTATAATCATACACATTGACGTTTATTTGATATACTTTCTTTGTATCATATGATAATGCTACACTTATGTCAAAAAATATTTTTTCCGTTGTCTCGATTGTAACACTCTAAAATTCGAGGCAAAATAAAAAGAAATTTCGACAATATAACGCCTAAAACACTAAGATTTATAAACCTGTGAATATGACAACCAAAACCCAATATGTAACACCCCAAAAATGGGACTAACAAAAATTTCCGGAAAATAGAAATGTGGTATGCATAACTGCCAAAGCACGAGCTCATACAAAAGGGACAACAAATGCCTGTTAATTACGAGTTTGTAATAAGACATAATAATAGATGACAACTCCCTAATCTAAGTCTCGCTAGACATAAGATTACAAAAAGGTTGTCAACTATGTCCAAAATAATGGTCTTCAATATTGGCATCCCAAAAATGCTCCCAAGCTCACCACTAAAGTCGATTAAGCTTCCTTGGCGCTCGCGCCGCTAGAACCTGAGATACATATCAACAATCAAGTGTCAGACCAAACGGGTCTAGTGAGTTACATAAAAGCATAGCATATTAACATAATATATATTATGAACAATTATGACACTTCAATCACCAAGGTCCTTACGGGGTCAATCATGGGGGAGACCCATCACACCAATGAGTTTTACCTCAAGTCAATGTACCTTGATGTTCACTCGCTTGAGCAACATCCCGAAGGCCCGACACACTTGAAGACTACCTCCCAGGCATTACTCCAAATGGCGGAGGTCTAGGTGCATACCATTATAGTGGCACCTAAGACTACATCCTCCTAGCACTTACTCATGGTTCTTTCTTGTGTACTTACGATGTCCGTCTCTATACATAGTTTCATACTCATAAGATACATGTATAAGACTACCACAATCCCAAACATAACTTAGGTACAAAACTCTAAGATATGCAAATAATCAATATTATTCATGACTCATCACGACGAATATGTAAACATGCTCAAACATCAAGAATAATAACCTCATTCATGTCCATAACTATATTCAAGGCTAAGATACCAATAATACCAAACTTAACAGTTAGGTCAAACTTATTAGGTGATTAGATCTTCTCATAACAATAATACATTAAGTATGAAAGCATATAAAATATGTATCTCATTTGAAAATAATGTAAGAACTCACTATCTAGGGTTTTATACAAAACCCTAGAAAACTTGGATTGGATGGAGAGAAGGTGGAGACTTGAAATGTGGCTTGAATGCTTCCCTTGAATGCTTCCCTAGAAAACTTGGATTGGATAGTCAAAGTTGGATTTTTATACTCTCACACACCGCCGACGATAGTGCCTGGGGATTGTGCCCATGGCACTATCGCGAAGGCACAATCGCGATACTCAAACGACTTACGGTACATCCCAGGCGATAGTGCCCGGCGATTGTGCCAAGGGCACTATCGCGAAGGCACAATCGCGACCAAACCCGACCTCGCGGTACAAATCCAACGATAGTGCCAGGCGATTGTGCCAAGGGCACTATCGCGATGGCACAATCGCGACCATCCCCTTTGACACCGAAAACTTGACTTTCTAAGGTTCGATAAAGCGAAGCTAAAAAGGTAGATTAACATACACATAACAGGTTGATAAAACGCCAATTAAGCACACAAAGAGATTCTCAAATTAATAAAAGTCAAGGAACGAGGGGAATACTTACCTTAGATTTTTCGGGTGTTACACAATATCATGGGGTGGTTCGCAACAAATAAAGTAGCGGTAAAAATGAAATATAATACAAACAACCTATTTAATCTAGAACGACTAATCACTAGATTAAAACGGGGTGACATTATATTCCCAAAACGCTCTTCTCAAAATCCCAAAAATTCCGGTCCAACGAGGCTCCTAAGTGCACGACCGGTACGTCAAAGTGGCTTATGAACACCACTAGAAGGACCTGTGAGCCAAACAAAATACCGAGAAGTGTTAGACCAACAATCCCACAATTAAAACAAGATTTAACATTTAGTACTTACATAATCCCGTCATGTTAATTGTTACCGATACTTCCAAATGGTTGAACTAGTGTCAACCTTTTCTTGAAGAGTGAAAGTCCACACCTGAATAGATACACACAAGATATACCTCTTGCAATTACGGGGGATAACCGTTTCCATCTTGGGTGTCAAGGACACGTGAGTGGTGGCACCCGCGATGTTATTGAATTCCAATACATGCCCCGGTTCTAGTTTCCATGCCATAAAGACATCACAATCCTCAAACCGTTTGTGCCTCTAATGCTTACTCCGTCGAGTTACAACTCAAAGGCTATAAAAACCCTCTATTGCCTACTCGCTAGCGGTCAAATACGACCAACATTTTTTACTCTTAAATCGACATATCTAAATCCTCGTGCACAAGGAAATAGATGACAATGATTCACATGGAAAGCGTGACAATTTAAATGATTTCAACAATGCATGAAAGACCTTCCAAACCTTATTCCTACTGATTACCATAAAAATCCCTACATTCATGTAGTTCATTCTATGTATACATCAACTTAACTGTTCTTATCAGGTAGCAATAATGTTATGACATGTTAGAGAAAATAAATCCATGGCATTTCACATGTATGTAGCCAAACCCAATAAAACCCAAATTTCTAGATTTCAACTCATGAATAGAGATCTAAGTACGTAAATAAATATGTATCTATGTTTATTAAGCATTTAAAACACAAAGTTCAAGGTTAAAGGGAGGAGACTCACAATGTAGGGTTTGTAAAGAGAAACCCTAGTTGTGATTGGTAGAAACCCTAGATGGAGAAAACTTGAGAGAGACTAGGAACCCTTGAGCTTTTAATGTCTTTAGCTTCAACCCTTGATTTTAATGGTCACCCACTAGTACTAAATGTTAGGGTTTTTTTCTAATGCATTTAATGGGAAGAAGAGAGAGGAAATAAGATAAAAAAATCGCCTCCCCCAAGAGAGATGTCGATCTGCAAAGAATAAGTGAAAAATGAAGTGTTTTGGGTCCCTTGGTCAACTAATATGACAGCAAACACCCTTCAGCGGGCGACATTGACATGGGCGACTATGCCCTGGCATTGTCGTCGGGCATAGTCGTCACCCTCGACCAGCCCACTGCATGATCGACGCCAAATGAGACTGCAACGACCATGACTCGAGCGACTATGCCACGATAATGTCGCCGGGCATAGTCGCACCGACAGTCCGAGCTTTGTTTGGTTGCATTGATAAAGACTCCGACCACTATGTCATGGCAATGACGCCGGACATAGTCGCAAGGTTCTCTTTCTCTCTCATTCTACCCCTCTCGGTTCCTCTTGATTGAGACTGACACACGATGGTCAAACTCGAAATCTAAGATAAGGTTTCATAACAAAATTTCAACGCCGAACCATAACATATACGCATTCTAACTATTCTAGAAATTAACACATTTAAGCATGTACGTAAAGGTTATTCATAGAGGCACATAATCACAGAGGTTAAAATTGTCCAAGACGTAACGCGTGAAGTTAAGAGAGGTCGAGACTCATAAAGACGATCCCCACACAGCTAGAATTTTGCGAGTAAATCCTGATTGAGGAAAATACTTAAAGGTTTAAAGAGTTTACTTGAAAATTTTGAGGTGTTACATCGATAATAATAATAATAACTAAATAATTCATATTATTCCATCCAAAAATAAACTTTGTAACATTATATTACAAAATTTTATTCAACAAAAAGGTATGTGGGTATATGAGAATAAATATATTCTTTTCATAATTTTATATTGTTTAATAACTTTAAAGAAAAATAGTCGAGTCAAATTAATTTTGATGAAAATAATTATAAAATAAGGAACAAGACATCTAACATGATACTTTGTCGCAACTAGCAAAAGAATGTTTATATCTAGCATTAGATTCATGTAGTATATTATATTTTCAACATTTCGTCTTGGCTTGTCATCAATATTTAATTTGATGATAAGTGATAATTCATATGTGGTAAAATTCTAAAGATTGCAATTTAAATCCCGTCTTCCACTTGTTGAAAACTTCGTCTCTTTGTTATGGGTTTAACTTAATAAAATTAATAGTGCCACTTTTCCACAAAATTTTCTGGGACGAGACTGGTTTATGTGTGACAAACTGTCCTACTACCTTAGTTATAAATTAGATTTGCCATTTGTGAGTCTCTTATATCTTTAGTATCGAGCTACTAATATCTTCCACAATGGTTTTCAAGTTGATTTAAAGGTGTTACTTTGAAAATAGAACGATAATCATAAGTGTAACAACCCAAAAACAACATAGCATAACATAGATAAAACTCCCAAAAACGGGTCCCAATACAAGCATTCGGAAAAGGAAAGGTTAACATTGTTCAACGTAAATAGATCTATCACAACCCAGAATCTATAAATCCGCAACTATCACCGCATCTAAGGCAACACACTCTGACTTGCTAGCGCTCAACACTTCTCTTTTCCTTTATAAGAACCGCCAACAACATCCTTACCTAAAAATGGATTTTAAGAAAATTTGAAAGCGATGGTTAAACCAAAAGGGTTTAGTGAATTCCCAACTCCAGCCATTTAAAATGAAATAGCATAATCAGTTTAATAAATTCATCTCATAAAATTTAACACCACGAGCAAGTGAATTATTCCGTGTCCGGAATCGAATCCCGATACTTTCAGATTATTCGCTCTCGGGGACCACAGTAGATCTCCATTCGACCCCCTAGTAGATGTCGTTCCCGGGTATAAGGAAATGAATTCCCTAAACCCGGTTCAACCATCCCCGCTGATTGAAACAAGCCATGGGGTGCAAATCATCAATAACCCCAATTATATGTGAATAAAACACGCAAGAAACGTCATGCACGATAATTGTATTAATCAAGTTCAACATGCAATAATTATAATTAATATTACCAACAAAAAAAAAACCATTTCCACCTATAAAGATTTTTAATAAGGGAACTCATCTGGTGAATTGGAAACTCGGTACACACACACGAAAACAAATTCCCGAAAGATCAAGCTCCTACAGGTTTGATAAATACTGACAATTAATTTATGATACTGTCCTAATTTAAAATCCCAAGTGCCCACCAATTCTAAATAAAATCCGAGATTGAAACACATCCCAACAACACAACATTACCCAGACTTGAAGTGGGCTTCGACCGGTTTGTGATCTGGTCCTACGCTCACGATGGCCCAACTCCTATGTTACTCCCGGGTGGATGAGGCTCCCGGATCCAAGAGACACCCGGGTGAAGGAGGTCCCGGTGGTAACCGGGTGATAGAATCCCGGTGCCACCCGGGTTTTGGCATCCCGGTTCGTCCGGTTGGGGAGAGCCTGGTACCTCCTGGGTAGGAGGAGTCCCGGTGCACCCGGGGAGGGCGACTCCAAGGCGACCGAGGGTTTCGACCTCTTTGACGAGCCTAACGATTAATCGAACAAAAGACTCCATTTCAACTTAGAATCGATTTCCACCCATCAGAAAAAGATAGGTTGATTCATACAAATCCTAAATCTGAGATTCCCATTCAAACAACCCTCAAACCCAACACTGATTCAATTTTATATAAACATTTCAAGGTGCGAATCAACACAGAGAGAGATTTTCTATTGACCCAATATTTTATAAATCTACTCAGGGATTAAATGGTTTACTTCTTCAAGAACGAATTTCCTCTATAAGCTTGCTCGATTTCCATGAGAGCTCCTCCACACTCCCTGCTCTCTTCCTCTAGCGCCGCACATATTACAATTTACAAATGAGGGGGTATCTAGGGTATTGAGCCTTAATCATAACTAATTTCCAAAAAGACCCTCAATTATCCTTATTTACACACAAGGCCAAACATTTACAAATTACGACAAAAGAGTAATGGCGATAACGGTTGTTACAATAAGCATATTCTATATGGCTTTGAGGCAATATGCTTTTGACATTTATGGGTGATCGATTACGTGTTGTTGTCTTTGCTTTTATAGCAAGTGCGTATCCAAGCAGACGTCATTCTTTTGAATACTCTACACTCTTCATCTGATAAGAATTACAACTATTCACTTAACTGTCATACCTTATTTTACAGGGCTTTGACGTTTTAACAATCTTTATGAAATTTGAACAATAACATGAACATACTACTAATCAATTACAATTGAAGACTTTCAATGTACTTACGAACTTAACAATCTGATACCAAATATATCTTGAATACTAAAACATACTGAAGCAACTAGAAAGAAATGTAGTTCAAGCTAAACATATTATCAAAGGTAGCTAGAATCGAAACAGAAAACTACCTTTTTTTTACCCTTTGCTGCTATCCATATTCGCTATCCCTGATGTATACATTACTAGTCAATTTTACTTTTAGTGAATTACTCATGATTTTCGTGCTAAAGAGTTACCAATACCTTTTTTTTGAACATATGACATCATATATATGCCAACACACAATAAGGCATGCATTTTGAATGTATGCATGAAATCTGAAGATGTATATGATCATGAGATATCTGAACTTTGTTACACATATAATAATGAATCTTTGCAGAAATGTAACATAAAAATAACTAAGATAATAAGTTGAACATGCACGATGAGGGGCCACTTTGTCACATACGAAAAATACCTAGTACAATGACGACGATATGTACTAATTAATAATATCTAATTACATGAACTATAAAGGTACCATCACAATACCAATACTTGTTATATGCATCTTCGTGCTGCCTCGCTTGTCCCTACCAACATTCCTGTATTTGACCCCACCCATGTAGCCAAAAGGTTTTCAAGGATAACATATTTTCAAAATATTGAACATGTGTACCATGTATAAAAGGTCTAAACCATGCAAACTATAAAGTGTAAATAAACATCATGCTCAAACAACTTTGCATATACTGAAAACATTATACATATAGGTGTAACACATCACAAAAAAACCCACTGTAACGCCCTCAAATTTGGTAAGAGCAACTAATTAAAATTTTTGATATAACATCAAAATAAGGAGCCAAACTTCCTCCCACAGTTTCAAAACTGTGAAAACTTCAAGATAAAGTTTTATCATTAACCTCGACAAATATAAACTTCCAATAATAAACAAAGACTAAACCGAAGTCGGGTGTTACTCAATCCCACACAATCTGCTCTTCCCAAAGGTGCGGAAGATTTCCCAAAGCTACTCTTACTCGCCTGCAACTAGCACTCATCTCTTCACAATAATGCTAGAACCATTTCCCCCATTCGGAACCTGATGCACATGCCGACAAATAAAAAGGTTAGGCTAACGCCTAGTGAGTCCAAGAGTTTACAATATGAAATAAATATATTTGTTAAAGGGAAAGAATGCGAGTTAAATCATTATCTGTCAAAATGATTTACTTTAAATATTAAACGACTCATTTTCCAATAACACACACCTTTTAAAAGAAACAAGCAACCCAACATGAACATTCTTTCGTAAAACAACTTCGACTCCAAATTCACCCCAAAACGTGAATAGTAATTAAAGCACCCAATTTATAAAATTGCGGATAAGGCTTTATTTCTAGAAACACCCAAATACAGGGGGGCATAATACTCGACCCATAAATCACGAATAAAATCCGTATGTACAAAACATCACCAAAAACATGGATAATAAAATAATACTATTTAATACCCAAATAACACCTTCCGGTGACGGGGTAAACCCGATTCCGTGGTATGTGGCGGAACACCAAGTTAAACCACCTAGCCACGTGGTCGAACTACACCTCAGATCGTAACTGTATTGCCTGCTCTGCCGAGCTACACCTCCAGTCGGACTATATTTCAAGTCCCAAAACATCGTATCCCCCATTGCCTGCTCCGCCAAGCGACTCCTCAAGGATACACGATCTTATTGCCTGTTCAGTCTCTAGTGGAGTTTCATCCTCAGGGTACTCATTCGACCCCTAGTGCCTACTCCCTAGCATTCAAGATAGAAGATTCAACTCCTTACTTGATAACTCCCGATGTCTAACTCTCGTGCACAAGAATTAGACATCCAATCACAAGAACCAAGGTCCCGAGGTAAGAATATCAACACTCCTCATCCTTAAATATGACTGACTTACATGCCTATGGATCCAAATGCATTACAGTCTAAAATACATGACTCCAAATGAATGATACACGCACTCAAACATGTATTCTCTAAAATAAAGCGCAATAAATGCAGTACTCACCCAAAGCTCCACTTTAAGCTATTAAACCGGAAAAATGTCTCAAAGACTCGGTGATTACAAAAAAATTGAGCCTTAAGCCCAACCAACAAATGACCATATGCTAAAATCCCCAAAATGCAATAAAATGCAACCGACCATGACTATGCAACCACATGCTCCGAAAATGTATGAATACCATCCAATATCATTTAGCTTTGAGTAAATCATTTTCTAAACAAGTTTTGACCACATAGGTTTACAACATCCGAAATATTCACAAGGTCGGGAATGACCAAACTCCAATGACTCGTACATTGATATTTTCAAACCATTTTACAACTCGAAATACACCTATTACCAATAACCACAAAAATGTATTTTTTTTTTACCAAATACCCTCCACCTATGAAAATGGCTATCAAATCATTTTCGTTATGATACATTTATCACAGATCCCAAAAATCCCAAAGATGTGTGTTTTATAAGTTTATAAAGTTAAACACTTCCAAATAACCAAAACTTATCAGGTGATCAGCAGTTAACAATTTCATTTAAACACAAACACTTTAAAATGAACATTTTGGTGCGGTTTGGGGCAAAACCGCACCGCGTGTGCGGTTTGAGTATTTTCCCAAACCGCAAACCGCTCCACATATACCTCAAACCGCACCGCAAAATGCGGTGCGGTGCGGTTTATGCGGTTTGTCCCTATCGTACTTTATGCGTACAATCCAAAAAATTATAAGTTTAAAATACATTAGAAAATCAACGATTATTTGACCGTAGTCCAAAAAATAAAGAGTTTGAATACACCAAACTCCAAAATGCATAACTAAAAATAGTCTAAAGAAATAAATTGTTTCAATACGATAAACGGATTAAGTGACGTCTCCAGTCGTAATTAAAAGCCTCATAAACTTTTAAGAGGCTTATAATTAAAAGGTTTATTTAGCAAAGTCCAAAACTTAAACTCTTAAAGTCCATAATTAAAAGCTCAATTATATAAATATTAAATTGAACTATTATATATATATATATATATATGTTTAAAATTAAAAAATAATATAAAGATGCGATCCGGTGCGGTTTGAACCGCAGTTTGAAAACTCAAAACCGCAAACCGCACCGCATAGTGCGGTTTGGTAAAAGTACAAACCGCAAACCGCACAGCGAAAGTTCTAAACCGCGTCTTGCGGTGCGGTATGGGCGGTTTGTGCGGTTTGGATGAACACCCCTAAGTGCAGTATCTCTGAGTAGCTGAGAACCGAATCTCACTTTCTGATCGTCCCCACACTCAGAGGAGCCGAAGGCCTGTTCAACCGCTTGGATCCATTTAACGCACACAACCGGGTCTTCAGAACCCGAGAACTCTGGTGGTCCACAACCGAGAAAAGATTTGTAGGAGCAACTCTTCCCACTTATCGGAGCACCAACAACCCTGTGCTCTTCCGTTCTGATTCTGTTCCCGGTGCCTCCAGAACCAACCAACACATTCTCCTCCAATGCCTCGTGTCTTCTGAGGCTCGCATCACGGTCCTCCATCATCTTCAGAAACGCCTCTTGCTGCTTCTCCATAGCCGACGTCACCATATGCATGACGCTGGCCATCATGTCAGCTTGAGGGTTTGCCTCTTGAACAACTGGGTTGGTGGATGCCAATTCCACCCTTGGCACCTGCTCCACCTCCCCATTGAATATCGACGGCATACCGAGAAGAAAAACTGTCGGCGCTCTAACCACCAGGTTTTGCTCGGGCGAACTAACATCGTGAAGGTCTCCGTCACCCAACGGACGACTACGTGTGTTCACCATAACGGAGTAATGGCTGCCACACAAGCACGAGAAAGGGTAAGAGAGAGATAGAATAAAACAGGATGGAAAACGTACTACCACATTACCAGTTGTCATAGTAACAGCAATTCAAGCACACTCACGTAAGACATCCTCATAATAGCATTAGCTAAGTGAGATTATGAACATATAATACATAAGGGTTCTCGTTACCATTGCTACAACGCTTGATAAACATAATTTTCGTCGACTCTAAGACTAACCCATCTTAGAAGCTCTACCCAAACTCACAATCAATACTTAACATACTCAGTCTAAGTCTAGACATCTTACATTCATGCCTAGTTCACTTAAACTAAAGCTCTGATACCAACTTGTAACACCCTAAAAATTAGAGTAATTTAAAATTCGAAAATTTGGCAATATGACGTTGTATTTGGAATAAACCACCCAAAATGGGTAAATGTATAAGCATTTACAAAAACCTGGGCATGGATATGGAATTCAACAACAAACTAATCTAAACATTTACTATCTAGATTACATCGGTTGTCAACCCATATCACCAAAAATAGGGGACTTAATTAAAATGCCCATTGTCAAATATTAATCATCTCAAAAATGCCTCGAGCCCATTCTCGTCACTCAAACCCTTGGCAACCCACCGCTAAGGGAACCTGTTATACACATCATTTGAGAAAAAGTGTTAGGCTTAAAGCCTAGTGAGAACATACAGTTTATAATTTGAAGAATTATAGGCAATTGTAACAAAATGAAATCTTTTCAAGAAAGTTGAGTTTACAATTAAAATCTTTGCCACATAAGGACTGTTCGGTCCAAAATTCATCTTGCGATGACAAGGGATACCTGTTTTACCAAGGATTGTGGCGGAACACCGAATAAGCCACAATCCGAGTTATGAGCTAAATACTTGGAATCCATGGCCACGAACAACGCCGGTCCGTACTAAGATGTGGGGGAGGGCACTCGAGGAAACCAAGTCATACTCGTTCAGTAGGACTACATTATGATCCATGGCTAGTAACCGGTCCCACATAATCGTACCAAAGGGCCTCCGAGGATCAAATGCATCCATAGCTACAATGGGGAAAACATCCCAAAATAAAATCCGACTCAATACCTAGGGATCCACTAGTAATAGTCTATACTTGTCACAATTTCATTTGTGACTAACCAAAGCTAAACATATAGCTTCCAATAACATTTATTTCCAAAATGCATTTCCAAGTTTAACTACTGATAAGAATGAAAATCATAAAGTGAGATCATATACATTCCTTCGAGTAACTCACATAAATGTGCAAGTAATACCCCATTTTACTTCATATAAGATAGAACCCTTTAGTTTAGTTGAAAATGATTGGGAAATCTAAAATCTCCCAAAACTCAAGTTAGGTCAAAATGTAATAAACTTAAATCCAAAACCAAGGAGATATATAGGAGTTCAAAATATAAGCTTTGACATGTATAATGTTTAGAAAATGATAGTAGGAACTCACCGAGTAGGTTTTTGAAAAAAACCCAAAAACCTAGATTTTCGATCCTTGGAGAAGATGAAGATGGTGGTGAAGCTTCCAAAAACTCGAATCCTTAGGTGATACTCTTAACTCTTAGAAATAAATGATATAGAGGGTGGTTGAAGAAACCCTAACTTGGAGTAAATGAAGAGGGAGAGTTGAGAGAGAAATCAATAGAAGAAAAGAAATGAGAAATGAAGATATTGAGGCTGATTTCTCATTTAAGTCGATCAGTGCCACCACGCGGGTTATGGCGCGGGCAAACTCGCGCCGTGACTCGCGCCAACCACTGGAATCCGCGAAATACAGAACACCGCGAAGGTTATGGCACGGGCCAAGCCGCGCGGTAACTCGCGCTGACCCACAGACTTCAATTTTCCCTCAACCTGGCCAAACACAAAAGTCGGGGTGTTACAATCCTCCCCAACTTGGAGATGATTTTGTCCCCGATATCCCAACTACTCGAATAGGTGAGGATATCTACGCTTCAAATCCTCCTCAGCTTCCCACGTCACACTAGCTCCCCGATGATGCTCCATTGCACCTTAACCATCGTGACCTCTTTGTGACGAAGCTTCTTTGACTCTCGATCCAAAAAAGCTTCGGATTCCTCGACACAACGATTACCTTCGTCCACTCTTATCTCAGAAAGGGGAATGACACTTTCTTCTTCCGCCAAGCACTTCCGAAGATAACAGATATGAAACGTGTTGTGGATCCCGTTCATTTACGGTGGAATTTCCAATTGGTAGGCTTGCAAACCTACCCGCTTAATCACCTTGAATGGTCCAAGGAAATGATGACTCAACTTCCCACGTTTTCCGAACCTGATAATGCCCTTCCATGGTAGGCTTGCAAACCTACCCACCTTGAATTGGTAGGCTTGCAAACCTACCCACCTTGAATGTCATTCATTTTGTTGAAATAAAAAATATATTTAATTTATTAATTAATATATAACGGGGAAGGTGAAGGGCGGGGCGGGGAGTACGATACCCATCCCCGTCCCCGTCCCCAGTTTGAGACAAACAGGGATCCCCGTCCTAGTCCCCATCCCCTGCTTAGCGGGGAATCCCGTCCCCGATCGAGGCGGGTGAACCGGGTTCCCCAACGGGACGGGGGCCATTTCCATGCCTATATGTGAATCAGTTAATTAGTTCATATGAGAATTAATTAATTAGTTCATATGTGAATCTGTTAATCAGTTCAACTGATTCACATATGAACGTACAGTTAGTTAGTTCATATGTAAATCAGTTAGTTAGTTCATATATTAATCAATTAAAAGAGTTCATATGTGAATTACACTGGTTCACATATGAACTGTAACACCTCGATTTCGAAATGTATCGTTTCAAGTTAATTTAGAAATCGGTAATTTTAAGGGAAAAATAAGATATAGGATTTTGGACTTGAATCCTAGATTTTATAGTCTTGATGGATGAAGGATTCAATTACGAGTCCAACGGTTCTTTCTGGAGCAAAATTGGAGCTATAACGAAGAAGTTATGGCCAAAACAGTGAACGAGAAGAAAACCGGGCGGACAATGCATGCCGTGACTTGTGCCGCGACTTAGGGGAAGCGGGCGACTTATGCCGCGACTGTCGCGAGACGCCATGTCGAGCATAAAATCCGATTTTCAGCCCAAGTACTTCATTTCTTCATATCTTCTTCATCACAACTCCGATTTCAGTGATTCAAGTTGCCATGGTTTCGTTTTTGAGAGCTCTTCAAGGATATAGCAAGATATTTAGAGTCTATTGGAAGATCCAAGGGTATTTTGTGGTGGTAAGCTCCTTATCTCTCTCAATGTTAAACTAGGATTTGATGGTTTCACCATTTTTCCTTTCATCCTTCATCTTGGGTGTGATTTTGATGACTTGTGTGGTGAAGGTGACCTTGTAGATGTGTTGGATCTAAGCTCTAGGGAGATTGCTTGGAGATTTCAAGACCTCATCAATGGTGATTCAAGTTTTGTGGGTAAAACCTAGATTTAGCATAAATCTAGCAAGGTGAGTTCAAGTTGATTTGTGAAAACGTTGTACATGCCAAAATGTCTATTTTAAAGCATTTATGTGTTTTATGAAATTATCAACTGTTGAGTTATTTGGTAACTTTTGATTATTGAAGTGTTTGACTATTAAACTTTGTAAAACACTACATATGGGATTTTTGGACATTTTTAAATGTGTCATAAATGAATGCGTTCGATGATTTATTGCATAAATGAATATTTGGTCAAAAGTACATTTTGGTGTTCATCGGGTTTTATGCATCATCCACGTAACGGGAACATTTTAGAAATAATAATATTTTGGGTTTTGGGCCGAAGACCAATGGTGATTTGAGAATCAAAGATTTTTGGGAAATATGTATTTTGGTTGATGTAACTATATTGGCTCTCGTATTTTAGCCAAACGTCTATTAAGCCTCTTGGGGCTTGATTTGTACTCGGTTGAGTCTTTGGAACATTTGTTCAGTTTTGGTAGCTCGTTAAGGAGTCGTGGACGTATGGTGCACTTAGTTTCATATTATTTGAGAGTTACATGTTTTGAATGCGTTAGTTCATTTATTTGAGTCATGTAACGTTTTAGACTGTAATGCATTGGATCCACAGGCATATGAGTCAATCAGTGGGTTAGTGGGGACTTTATCCCCGTTTTGGGACTGAATATTATTTATGGCTAGCGGGAGCTCGAGGTATAGATCGTGGGAGGTTGAACTCGATAACCGTGTAACCTTTATTAAGGGCTTGAGGTATATATCGTGGGTGGTTGAACTCGATGCCCGTTTGTAATCCAGTCTGGTTACTCATCGTGGAATTTAGTGTCCGCGTTTGAAGTCTAGTGAGTGGTCCCCAAGTCATGTTTTTTTATGTAAGCTTGCGGTGGTGCTCTACAGAGCCGTATACGGAGCTAAGTCTTGCGATGGTGCCCATGGTGAGCCGAATACGGGGACTTGTGGATTTTGTGGTGACACTCATTAGAGGTCGAGTAGACACTAGGGTCATTTGGGTATCTTGCGGTGGTAGCTCGGTTGGGAGCCGTATACGGGGATCCATTGCTCTATGTGAAGCTCGAGAACATTGATAAGTGGCTTAACTTTGTGTGCCCGTCACTTTCGATGGAATTCGGGTATCCCCCGTCACCGAAAGGTGTTGTTTTTGGGTATTGAGTTTTATTATCCAAGTTTCGGTGACATTTGGTATATATGGATCTTATCCATGATTTATGGGTTGAGTAATATACCCCACCCGTGTTTTTGGGTGTTTTGGGATTTAAAGTCTTAACTGCAGTTTCATAAATGAAGAGTTCGATTTCTATTCCCGTTTGAGTGAGTTTTGGGTTGGAATTTATTTACGAAAGAAATGTTTTATATTGGGATCTTGTCCCCGAAGTAGTATGGATTTGAAAACGTTTATATTGGTGTTTTTGCCCAAAATGCATATTATTGGAAAACAAGTCGTTTTCATATTCAAAGCATATCATTTGAAAGATTGTGATTTAAACCGCATTACCTCTTTTCAAGGATATCTTTATTCATGTGGAAAACTCTTGAACTCACTAGGCGTTAGCCTAACATTTTTATTTGTCGACATGTGCAACAGGTTTCGGTTGGGAATAGTCCTAGTGACACTGTGGAGCGAAGAGTGCTAGTTGTCTACTCGAGGAGTGGATGTCATAGTGAAGTCTCCCGCATTTAGAGCAACTTGCATTTGGGGGTTAAGTAGCACCCGACCTGTTCCGATCCTTGTATAAGATTGGGATTTATAATTGTTGAGGTCAAATAGAGAATTTTATTTTGAAGATTTATCTTTTACTTGATGTAATATTGAAATTTTAGTTTAGTTGCTCTTACCAAATTTGAGGGTGTTACATGAACATATAGTTCGTATGTGAATCATACAGGTTAATATATGAACTCGTCCCGTGTAATTGGCAAAATTACGAAACCGTCCTTCTATTTTTGGAATAGTCGTAACTTTTGATCAGTCAAAGCCGCAATTCTTGACCAGTCGAAGACGCAATATTTGACCAGTCAAATCCGATCTTGATTGTATGAATGGCTAGGGTTACTTCTCTATTTCTCACACACTTAGCATTTCTCATTTGAACCTATGACTATTATATATATATATATATATAGAGAGAGAGAGAGAGAGAGAAAGTTCAAACGATAATAGTAACAAAATAAGAGAGAAGATGGTCAAATCACGTGCAAAATCACTTGTGATTTTACACAAACAGACAACACAAAGGTGTACAGGCCTACAGGGGATGTGTGTAACACCCTGAATTTTTATCTCAATTGAAGAAAAGTGTTGAACTAGGTGAATCGGTAAAGGAAGAACCACATATGGAGTATGGCTATAGTGACATGTGGTTGTGACATCTGTCACAATAGCACAAATGGTACTAAGAGTATGGTCGTCTCGGCTATAGTAACACGTGGTTGTGACATTTGTCACAATAGAACCAATGATACTAAGATTATGGTCGTCTCGGCTATAATGACATGTGGTTGTGACGTATGTCACAATAGCACCAATGGTACTAAGAGTATGGTTGTCTCAACTATAATGTCATGCAGTTGTGACATACGTCACAATAGCACCAATGGTACTGAAAGTGTGGTTGTAACACCCCGATTTTTGAAAGGTATCATTTCAAGTTTATACCGAAACCGATATAATAAGGAAAAATAAGATATTTGATTTTGGGCTTGAATCCTTGACTTTATAGTCTTGATGGATGAAGGATTCAATTACGAGTCCAACGGTTCTTTCCGGAGCGAAAACGGAGCTATAACGAAGAAGTTATGACCAAAACGGTATTTGACCAAATAAGAAGAAGAAGGAAGATGCTGGCTGCTTCACTAAAAACGCACGGGTCGTGCGTGAGAGGCAGAAGCCCAGTTCGGGTTAAATGCAAATTTCTCCCCAAATCTCATTCTCATCTTATTTCTATCATCCAAATATTCTCTCCCAAACCCTCCCTCTTCATCTACTTCTTCTAAGGTTCTTTCAACCACCAAATCTTCATCATTTATTGCTAGAGTTAAGAGTATCATCCAAGGTTTCGGTTTGGAATCTTCACCACCATCTCCATCTTCATCTTCCTCAAGTGTCAAAAGCTTGATTTTTGGGTTTTCATCTCCTACCTTATATTTTCTGGATTTTGGGTGATAAGAGTATTAAATCATCATTGAAGGTTCATCCAAGTGATTTCATTGAAGCATCCTTCAAGATCTTCATCTTCTCCAAGTCTCATCTTCTTGGATCTAGGGTTCTCTATTTTCTAGGTTTTTGGTTCAAAACCTAGATTGTGAGTTTACTAAACTTTTGTCAAAACTGGATACACATCATAGTTGCTTAATTGTTTTCATTATTACATATTTGCTCAAAATGTTCATCTTTACGGGTTTAAGTATTTGATGGTATTTTCATGAGATTATGTGAGAAATAAGTATGAGAAGTATCATTCCATGATTTACTCTATTTTGTGTAATTATTTGCGATTTCCATTATGTGTGCCACAATGGGTATTTGACATGATTAAGGAATACATGTTTGGTATAAGATGATGATTTTCATTTGGAATACTCTCTTGGTGATATTGTATCTACAACGTGGCTATGTAGATATTTGAGTCTTATGTTGGACTCATGCTATTAGGAGGGTGATATTATACCCATGGTTGGTATTGAATTATACTTGGTTGAAATATACCTAAGGACCTCCTATATGCATTATGTTGGATGAACCAAGTCAAGGACACTAGGAGGATGTAGTCTTGGGGGCCACCGTGATGGTATGTGCCTAGACCTCCGCCACTCGGGGGAGGTGAAATCTTCGGGTGTGCCAGGCCTTTGGGGTGTTCCTTGTTAAGGGCATCAAGGTATATCGACTATTGGGGTGGAATTGATTGGTGCTATGGGTCTCCCCCGTTGACTCCATACATGTTGAAATTTGGTTAACTGCGGTTAAAAGTTATATATGTTCTACCATGCTATTTCTTGTTCAACTCACTAGGCTTTTTGGCCTAACACTTGTTTGGTGTCGATGTGTATCTCAGGTTTAGCGGCATCGGTTCTACGCTGGCGTAGTGCTTGGGTGAGAGATTTGGGAATATTGCATTTGGACTTACTCTTGGTAGGAGAACCTTTGGGTTTATAAATGACACCCTTATTTGTAACCTCTTTTCTAGTTATGGAAATTAGATTAGTTGGTTATTATTTATTGTCCGTTTGATTACGACTGTATTTAAACAGGTTTGTGTATTTTTCCCCATTGTTGGGAGGCTCTTGCTTTGGCAATTTTAAATACCGCATATCTGTTTTTCGGATTTTTGTTATCCCTATTTTTAGGGTGTTACAAGTTGGTATCAGAAAGCACAATATTAGAAATTATGATTGAAGCTCAACAATATTGAATTTCAAACGGGGGTATTACCATCGAAAAATTGGTTCTTTATGAGACATGGTAATAACAAATACAAATGAAGTACTGAACCTGTGTGTGTGAATACGTTACATTATAAGGATAAGATAATACGCAAGTATTGATCTTTAGAAACACACAGTCAGTTAAACATTAAAGCTCAAGAATTGAAAAACATTTAAATTCACACTTCTAGATTCATAAAATATTTTGAGAACCAGAAGTGGTTTGAACATTTCAGAAAACGTTTTTCATGTTCGAAAGTTGTTCTTCTTTCAAACAATCAGAGATCTAGATTAGAAGATACTTACATTTAAGCTCCCCCTCAAATCATGATAGAATGATATAGATCAGATAAGTTCCCCCTGGATATTTGCAAAATATCCAAGTTTGAACAATGTAGAACGGGTCCTGATCTTTCATGTGATCAGAAGCCATAACTTCGTTGAAGTCCGGGTTCTAAGCTGATTTACTTAGAAGCCATATTCTTCTACTCCCCCTTGATAGTAGGTGCCTGCAACAAAGAATCAGTTTTCGGCTTTGGTACCCACTGGTATTTGGGTCCATGAATGTTAGTTGCAGTTCTTGTGGGGGAAATATAATAAGAACCATACCAGAAATGATCACTGGTTTTGTGAATGTGATCATGTGTACGATAATAAGAACAATAGTATTTCTTACCTGATAACCTGAGTAATTGATCTCTCGAGTATGTATGATCAGGTTTACCTTTACTTGCATTGTTCTTCTTGGCATTAACCGCATATACACATGATTCTTTTTCTTTCAGCTCATCTTCAACTGGTTTCTTCTTCTAGACCAGTTCCTCTTCTTTGTATCTCCTTCTTCTATGACGTGTACCTGAACTATCTATATTTCTATCATAGAAAAGGTTAGCTTTACGAATCTGATCAAAAGATTTAACTGACCTTTGTGAAGAGACCGATTTCTGATTTGAACTTGATGCAGTCTGTTCAAGCACTTTAATCGTCGAAGCAAAGTTGTCTCTTTCTTTAACAAGCAGGTCAATCTTCTTCGAGAACTCAGACTTCGTTTTCTGCTCTTTTAGTGCCTTCTCAGATAGTTCAGATAACTTGGCAGTCAGCTTTTTAATCTCAGCCTCAAACATACTTCTCTCTTCTTCATATCCCTTCTCAACATTGTTTCTTTGGCCGAATATTTCTTTGAAGACGCTAACATTCTTTTGTTCAATGGCCTTCTTTTATGTTGCAAACTTCTCTCTTTCAAGAATGATTACTTTCTGAAAATCAGAAACTTGCTGAGAAAGTTTTATGCATTTCAGCTCAACTTCTTTCTTCTCATCAGCACATTTTCTCGAAAAATCTGAGAACTTCTTTGCAAAAGATTTCTCAAACTCAGATTTATCTTTAGCATGCTTTTGCTCCAAATCAGATATTTGCTTTTGAAGATCGGCATTTGCATCTTTTAGTTCAGAGATATTTTCCTCATAACTTTCAACGGATTATTTCTAGATCTGGACAATCTGATCTTCCAAGTTCAAGATTTTTCTTGTCAGCTCTTTGTTCTCAGTTTCCAAAAACTTTACTCTTGAAGACATCTTTGGTCCTGTCATTATCTTCTCAAGATGTTCCCACAGCTGTTTTCCTGTAGCCTTTTTACTGTCTAAACTTACAGAAATCTCTTTTGAAATCTCCTCGGAAATTCCTTGCAAGATAAAAGCTTTAGTCAATTTATCAGCTTCAAATCTCTTTCTTTGCTCATCTGTGTATTCCTGAAATGGTAGTGAGTACGTGTCGTGTTCCGTTCTTCCATTTTCTCCCATAAAATAATAAATCTTTGTCGGAGTTTCCATTCTTCCTTCCCTCAGAGATAGTTTGATATAATCACCCAAGTCAAGTTTATCAATGAAGTCTAAGAACTGAATCTTCCATTGGTCATATTCTCCTCTGTAAAGAACAGGTGGCATCTCATCCATACTCATTGAAAGAGCTTCGCTTGAAGGCATTCCTTTTGATATACAGGGACTAAACTTGACAAGAGATGGAATTTGAAAGTGCAGGGACCAAAAATGACAAAGTGTGAAACTTGAAAGTTTAGGGTCACTAATGACAAACTACTGAAACCTTGAAGTACGGGGGCTAAAAGAAATGCACTGCAAAATGATCGTGAGACAAAAAATTTGACCATTTTTTCCTCTTTTTTTTTTTTAACAAACCCGGTCGAGCAGGGTACCGGTCAAGTAAAAGACCGGTAAAGACAACGTACCGGTCTAGTAAAGGCCCGGTATAGACAACTTATCGGTCGAATCCAAATGTCAGTCAAAGCAAGGCCGGTCAAACCAAAAGACCGGAAGTGACAATGTACCGGTCAAAGGACAAAGACCGGTAAGCAGGGTATCGGTCGAAGGTAATGAGTCGGTCGAGCAAAGGACCGATAATGTCAAAGTATCGATCGAATAAACGACCGATAATTACAAGGCACCGGTCGAATCAAAAACACCGGTAGAGACTATATATCGATCGAACAAAAGACCGGTAACAACAACGTCCCGGTCGAAGGTTATTGGGCCAATATCTATCGGTCGACTAAACTATCGGTCAAGTAAACTATCGGTCAATCACTATCAGTCGATAACAGATAACCAGATAAAGACCGATAGAAACATATAAGGACCGATAAACACGAAGAACAGATCGATGAACTCGATGAACAATCAAACCCAGAAAACAATCGATCGAACAACAGATTAACACAGAAAAACCAAGAAATCGATTTATCAACCTATCGACCGAGAGTATTAATTTTCCAGAAAAATCTTTAACTCAGACCGATAAACAATAACCACAGAAGAACCGATAAATCAATCAAACAAGATAAAAGACCGATAAACTGATTTTCCAGAAAAACAGTAGACCGATAAAATCTTAAAGAAAACAACCCAGATCGATAGAAAACTTAGACCGATATTATGCACATAAACAGTAATCGATAAAAAATATCAATCGACCCAGATCAACCAAAAACTTAGCAGATTAAGCAGATAATCGAATAGGGTTTTTAGACAAACCTTTTTCTGGATCAAACCTTTAGTCTCTTTGCTTTGATACCAATTGTAGATCCCAGTACAGTGCAATCAATAGTAAATATTCAATGTAGAACAATAATCAAGCCACAACTGCTAGTCATATGATTAATATGCAATCAAAGGATTACAGGTTTACAAAAAGGATTTCTGATCAGAGAGAGTAAACCTATTGACTAGTAATATGAAATTATGAGACTGAAAAAAACTTATCTGAGTAATGAACACGTCTAGCCTGAATAATGAACTAATAATGCCTTTATATACTTAAGCTTACAGCCCTAATGGGCTTATGGGCTTGGGTTCATCTAATTTATCAACCATTAATGAATTACATTATGCACCCTTATAAATACTTTATTCCACTTTCAACACATAGGACTTTCAGTCCTAACACCTTTTGAAACTCTTTGGTCCCAATACGTGTTGAGTTTTGGGTTAATCACGTCTTTGAGGTATGTGTTTTCATAAACGTTGTTTAAAGACATTTCATTATTTGGGGAACGTTAATTGTCGGCCAAATGGATTTTGAGCATTTTAGCTCTCGGTGTCGACTTAAAGAGTATTGAGGACATTTGTCCGGTTTTAATGGCTCGATGTAGATTCCAATTTATGATGTACATCTTAATGCATTTCATTGCATATTTATAATCATTACAGGCTCGAATGCTTTTGTCATTCATGGGTAGTCGTGTATTTTTAGACTGTGCTGCATTGGATCCATAGGCACGTAAGTCAGTCTTATTTGTTGGTCAATTGGGTGGTACGGGGTTGGACTCCGGGACTCATGTTTTATGACCAAAACTTGACAAGTAGGAACTAAGAGGAGGTAGTCTTGGGCGCCACCGTGATGGTATGTGCCTAGACTTCTGCCACTCGGTGGAGGTGTAGTCTTCGGGTGTGTCGGGCCTTTCGGGTATCCTTTGTGGCATCAAGGTACCTCGTCTCTTTGGGTGAAACTTGTCAAGGATTCGTAGGGACACTTGGGATTTCATGTCGTTAGGTGTCATGCGATGAACGTTGTACGAGTGGCATACTTTATGTTCTTCCGCTCTCAACGGATACGGGTATTCCCCGTTGCCGGCCATTGTATTTTGTATATTTAATTGTCCATTTGGTGCATATGATTTTATAAACCATTGGAAAATGCATGTCATTGGACTAGCAGTCGTTTTGGAAATATGAAGAGAAAGAGTTCATTTGGAAAACATTTTGTTTCAACTAATGAGAAGTTTTGGGTTAATTACCTTTTTGTCATGTTTGCATAATAGTTGGTCAAACGTGTTTCAATATTTATATCGACTTTCATTGGGTATTTATGTAGACTGTTGGGTCATTGGCTTGGTTTTAACTAAGTGGAGTCTTGAGGAAATTGTCCAGTTTAAAAACAGTAGTGGAAATTTTATTGGCGTCCAGTGGTATTGTTTCCCCTTTGAGTTTAGTGGGAGCAGTTCAGTTGTACATATCATGTATGCATATTTTATTGGAAATTTCCGTCATGGTATTTTAGCCAATGTTTTAAAACGATGAGACCATGTTTATATTTGGCTTTGAACTCGAAACCGACATAAATTATTTCATGTTTTAACTAGGTGCATACGCATGTCAATCCACTAGCTTTGTGAAATACACGGTCGCATGCAAGTTTTGTAGTGAAATCTTATTTCGTGCCGCATTGTGACTAAAAGAAAGAAAACTTTAAGAGTTCGATATTATGAGCATATGGTCTTGGATTTTTTCAAACATTTTATTTATTCAGTTTGGAATTAAACTTTTATTACGCATGTTATGAGACGGAAAGTTATTTTCATACGCATAGCATAAATTGATGCATGCTAAGACCCTGGTAGCCCGTTTGAAAATTTTGTTACGCATCTTTCGTTATCGTTTTATTAGCGTAAGTACTGATCAAATGAGTTTTGAAAATGGTTTTATATGTGTGGCATTGGCGGTCAATTTTGAAATCTATTGAATGCACGATAGTGTATTTTCACCGCACGTTTAATTGTTATAAAACTTATGTATTTGAGAGTTTTATAAATTTCAAATTGGCATAGTAGTGTGAAAAAACTTGAACTCATTGGGTTATAGGTGTAAGCCCCCTCGTGTTAGAAGTAGATATTAAGGATTAAAAGAGTCCTCGGAGTTTGAGGCGTTAGACATGTGCTTTCTCCCAGTCAGTTAAGTAATAATCTTTATGCTTCGTTAAACCTACGGATTAAAATCGTGTTCGGTTGTTTGGGTATGGTTGGTTTTGGAATTGTTGGAGTTTGGTACGACGGCATGCTATGTGTCGGTGTTGTACTATATTGTTGATTATTCGTGAATAATGATGATGTTATGGTTGACTGATAAGTATGTTGAATTTGGGTGACTACTTCCAAGAGTAGGTGTCAACTTTGAATCGACATTACTAATCGGGAAGGAAATAGTTGGTAGTATAGCCACGGTTGTAGAATGCTCATTCCGAGGATAGGTGTCGACACTCTATTTTGAGGACAATAAATGTTGGTGTGCTTCAATGTATTTCTGTTAGATCTGGTGCGTCTACAGGACGAGCGGTAAACTTAAGGAAATTAGATGTTGATAATTAAGAATCAATCATTGGTATTTTGATAATTGTCAGAACTTTCGTTGAATTGGAAATCGATGCTTGAGTGCATGGTGGGAGTTTGGTGGTAATGTTTATTGGATAAATTTGGTGAGAATGTCGAGGTAGACTTTAAGTACAAATCGATTATTGAAGAGACCTTGATGCGTCGTATTTAGAGGTATCTAAGGGAAATGTTTGCTTTGGGGTATTCTTGGTGGAAATGACTGAATAAGGTCGTAAGTTGTTCTTGAGATATTATGAACAACATAAGGTTGGGAGGAAACATATATTTTATGGTTAAGAAAATGATCAAGCGAGGACTTGATGTTCATTTCGTCATCGGTGAGTTATGTCGAACCTTGGGATTGAATTGTAATGACTCTTTACGAGAAGTGCAATAACAACCTCGACCGGATTGTAATTGGGTTCGTATACGAGGTAAGGTTTCGCGGAGGCATTTTTATGGGAAATCAATCGATCTTGCCAAGTGCTATGTTGGGTTCTTGGTTGGTGCCAGATTTCGAGGACGAAATCTCTTTTAAGGTTGGGAGGATTGTAACACCCCGATTTTTGAAAGGTATCATTTCAAGTTTATACCGAAACCGATATAATAAGGAAAAATAAGATATTTGATTTTGGGCTTGAATCCTTGACTTTATAGTCTTTATGGATGAAGGATTCAATTACGAGTCCAACGGTTCTTTCCGGAGCGAAAACAGAGCTATAACGAAGAAGTAATGACCAAAACGGTATTTGACAAAATAAGAAGAAGAAGGAATATGTTGGCTGCTGTGGGGCGCACGGCCCGTGCGCCCTCCTTCACTAAAAACGCACGGGTCGTGCATGAGAGGCAGAAGCCTAGTTCGGGTTAAAATGCAAATTTCTCCCCAAATCTCATTCTCATCTTATTTCTATCATCCAAATATTCTCTCCCAAACCCTCCCTCTTCATCTACTTCTTTTAAGGTTCTTTCAACCACCAAATCTTCACCATTTATTGCTAGAGTTAAGAGTATCATCCAAGGTTTCGGTTTGGAATCTTCACCACCATCTCCATCTTCATCTTCCTCAAGTGTCAAAAGCTTGATTTTTGGGTTTTCATCTCCTACCTTATATTTTCTGGATTTTGGGTGATAAGAGTATTAAATCATCATTGAAGGTTCATCCAAGTGATTTCATTGAAGCATCCTTCAAGATCTTCATCTTCTCCAAGTCTCATCTTCTTGGATCTAGGGTTCTCTATTTTCTAGGTTTTTGGTTCAAAACCTAGATTGTGAGTTTACTAAACTTTTGTCAAAACTGGATACACATCATAGTTTCTTAATTGTTTTCATTATTACATATTTGCTCAAAATGTTCATCTTTACGGGTTTAAGTATTTGATGGTATTTTCATGAGATTATGTGAGAAATAAGTATGAGAAGTATCATTCCATGATTTACTCTATTTTGTGTAATTATTTGGGATTTCCATTATGTGTGCCATAATGGGTATTTGACATGATTAAGGAATACATGTTTGGTATAAGATGATGATTTTCATTTGGAATACTCTCTTGGTGATATTGTATCTACAACGTGGCTATGTAGATATTTGAGTCTTATGTTGGACTCATGCTATTAGGAGGGTGATATTGTACCCATGGTTGGTATTGAATTATACTTGGTTGAAATATACCTAAGGACCTCCTATATGCATTATGTTGGACGAACCAAGTCAAGGACACTAGGAGGATGTAGTCTTGGGGGCCACCGTGATGGTATGTGCCTAGACCTCCGCCACTCGGGGGAGGTGAAATCATCGGGTGTGTCGGGCCTTTGGGGTGTTCCTTGTTAAGGGCATCAAGGTATATCGACTCTTGGGGTGGAATTGATTGGTGCTATGGGTCTCCCCCGTTGACTCCATACATGTTGAAAATTGGTTAACTGCGGTTAAAAGTCATATATGTTCTACCATGCTATTTCTTGTTCAACTCACTAGGCTTTTTGGCCTAACACTTGTTTGGTGTCGATGTGTATCTCAGGTTTAGCGGCATCGGTTCTACGCTGGCGTAGTGCTTGGGTGAGAGATTTGGGAATATTGCATTTGGACTTACTCTTGGTAGGAGAACCTTTGGGTTTATAAATGACACCCTTATTTGTAACCTCTTTTCTAGTTTTGGAAATTAGATTAGTTGGTTATTATTTATTGTCCGTTTGATTACGACTGTATTTAAACAGGTTTGTGTATTTTTCCTCATTGTTGGGAGGCTCTTGCTTTGGCAATTTTAACTATCGCATATCCGTTTTTCGGATTTTTGTTATCCCTATTTTTAGGGTGTTACAGTGGTAGTCCCAGCTATAGTTCCATGAAGTTGTGACATATGTCACAATAGAAACGGAGATACCAAGTGTTTGGTCGTCCCAACGAATGTGCCATGTAATTATGACAATGGTGTAACACCCGTAATTTTTTGGTAAATACTATTTCAAGTTAGTGTAGAAATTGATCTTTTGAGAGAAATAGAGGAAATGAGATTTTGGGATTCAATACTAGATTTTATAGTCTTGCTATATGAGGAATTAAAATACGATTCTAACGGTTCTTTCCAGAGTAAAATCAGAGCTGAAACGAAGAAGGTATGGCCAAAAAGTGTTCGGTACATGCTCGACTATAGTGCCAGTGATTGTGAAACTGTCACTATAGCATGTCACAATCTTTGAAGGCCAAAACTCTCGGTATAATATGAGATATTGTGCCCGCGATTGTGACATTGTCACTATAGAATGGCACAATCGCATGGGGGTACCAGTGTGCATAAAGTCGCGGTTTTCAGCCCCATTCTTCATTTCTTCATATCTCTCTCATTTCTACTCCATTTTTGGTGATTCGAAGTGCTATGGTTTCTTATTTGAGAGATTTTCAAGGATATATTGTTATTTTTGGGAAGATCCAAGTGTATGTGGTGGCGGAGTGGAAGCAAAGATCAAGAGCTCATCATCATCACCTTCATTTTCAAGAGATTTAAGGTTTTCTAGGTTTTCACCAAAACCTAAGTGGTGAGTTCATCCTCCTAGTTTCTAAACTTTATTATTGACTTGTAAATTCTCCATTGATGACTTTCTAGTGTTTATGTTTATCAAATTTCGGTTTGGAGGATTTTGGGGAAGTTAGGTCAAAACTAGGGTTTTGGTCAAAATGAAGATTTTGATATAAGATGTTTGTGGAATGATTCTAAGTTTTTGGATATGTATATCTATGTTTGGAAAACTTGTGAATCTAGGGTTTGGAGGAATTGCTTGTGGATTCAATTTTCTTCAAGGAGCTCGTATTGGGATAAAATCTAGATTTAGCCTAAATCTAGCAAGGTGAGTTCAAGTTGATTTGTGAAAATATTGTACATGCCAAAAATGTCCATTTTAAAGTGTTTATGTGTTTTACTTGATAATTATCAAATGTTGGAATATGTTGTGAGTTTTACTTAATTTGGATATTTGATTTTATAAATCTTGTGAAACCCCCACATCCGGGATTCTTAGGTATTTTGATAAGTAATTAGTTTAAATATGTCCCTTTTGGTGATTTATTGTACGAATAAAGTTTATTTAATGGTTTATGCATTTTTGGTGTATTTGGTTTTATAAATCATTGGAAAACGCACGTTTTCGTATTAAGGGATATTTTGTAAATATAAGGGTATGAGCCTTATTGGAAAATCGTTCGTCCCAATCCGTAATGAGTTTTGGACTAATCATATCTTCGAGGTAATTGTTTACATAAACGTTGTTTAAATGCGTTTTATTATATGAGAACCGTTATTTGTCGGTTTATTGGGTTTTTAGCATCTAGCCCGGTTTTGACTTAAAAGAGTCTTGAAGAAATTTGTCCTGTTTTAATGGCTCAATGTAGATCCCCATTTATGATTTGCATCTTATTGCATATTAATGATAATTCCATGCTCGAGTGCATTGGTCATTCCTTTATAGTCATGTAATTTTAGACTGTGTTGCATTGGATCCATAGGCATGTAAGTCAGTCTTTACTTGATGGTTAACTGGGTGTTGCGGTATTTGACTTTGGCCCCCATGTTTTATGACCTTAACCTTTCAAGTATACACTAGGAGGGTCGAGTTCGATTGTGCTATCGTGTTGATGGGCGTTTGGGACCTCCACCAAGTCGGGGTAATGCCATGGTTGTAACCCCCGAATGGGTCGGGCCTTTGATGGTATTCATGGTAATATTCACTAAGGTTAGTGGTCTCTTTGGGTGTAGCTTGAAAGGAGTCATAGGGGCACTTGACTTTTATGTCGTGAAGTATCATACAATTAACGCTGATAAGTGGCTTAACTTTGTGTGCCCGCCACATTCAATGGAATCGAGTCTCCCCCATCACCGAAAGGTGTTGTTTTGGGTATTGAGTTTTAGTATCCATGTTTTCGGTGACGTTTTATATATATGGATCATTATCCATGATTTATGGGTTGAGTATTATGCCCCACCCGTGTTTTGGGTGTTTCAGGATATGAAGTTTTATCCACGTTTTCATAAATTAGGAGTTCGATTTCTATTCACGTTTTGAGTGAGTTTTGGGTTACATCACTTCATGAAGGAATGTTTTGCATTGGGACTTTCATCTTTAAAAATGCGTATTATTAGAAAACAGGTCGTTTTCATATTTCAAGTAAATCATTTGAAAGATAATGATTTAAGCTACATTCTTTCCTTTCTACGATATATTTATTCATACTCACTAGGCGTTAGCCTAACCTTTTTATTTGTCGGCATGTGCATCAGGTCCTTGTTAGGAATGGTACTAGCGACACTATGAAGAGTTGAGTGCTAGTTAGATGCACAAAAAGAGTGTAACTATTGGATGAAGCCTTCTACACTTTTGGAGATCGCAATTTGGTAATGGGTTTAGTAACACCCGACCTTTGTAACATCCGAAAAATTTAAGGTAAGTACTCACGCCTAACGTTTTATTAATCATAGTAATTTATGAATCTGAAGTCCTTTAGTGTATAATTTTTTCGCATTTGGTATAGTCTTGTTATGCTTTGATTGATATATCTATCTATGTGTGTGAAATCAAATCGAAGCAGAATTTTCGGGTCTTGGGGGTGTGGCGCGATAGTGCCACGCGACAGTACCAAGGGCACAGTCGCAGGGAACAGTCGCGGGGTTTGTACCGAGACTTGGTGGGCTGACGCGACAATGCCCCTGTGATAGTGACACAGGCACTGTCGCCGGTCACTATCGCGTGGTGTGTACCGAGGGTTTAGAAAGTGGCGCGATTGTGCCCATGCGACAGTGCCATGGGCAATGTCGCCGGGCACTGTCGCCGTCGGGGACTGAGAGTATAAAAACCCTATTTTGACTATTTTGACCTCATTTTCTCACTACCATTGTTTTAGAACTAATTTGGAGAGTGTTTGGGCGATTTTTCTTCATCTAAAAACCTTCTAACACTCACTAAAACCCTTTGGTGAGTTGAGAGCATTTATTGGTAGTTAAGGAAGTTGGAGGAGCATTCAAGTGAAGCATTTAAGGCTCAATCAAGTCCCTACCTTCTCACCATCTCAACCAAGTTTCTAGGGTTTCATCTAAAACCCAAGATAGTGAGTTTCTTTTAACCATTTTCAAATGAGATACATGTCTTGTGTGTTTATTTGTCATTACTTAATGTATATGCATAAATTTGATTACCTGATAAGTTTGATCTAACTGCTACTTTTGTGATTATTGGGGATTTTGGCTATTGTACATCATGTGGACTTTGATGGGATTGTTATTGACATCGTTTGGTCATGATTGTGTTATATCATGGGGTTTGTGAATATCATATTTGAACTTGCATGTTTTAGAGTTTTGGACCCAAAATGGGATGGGAACTATATGAGGTCTTATACATGTATCTTGTTGATATGGAATATGTATAGAGATGGATGTTGCATGTATATTGGATGAACCATGAGTAAGCATTAGGAGAATGTAATCTAGGGTTCCTCCATGACGGTATTCACCTAGACCTCCGCCATTTGGAGTAATGTCTGGGAGGTAGTCTTCAAGTGTGTCGGGCCTTCGGGATGTTGCTCATGAGAGTGAACATCAAGGTACATTGACTTGAGGTGAAACTCTTTGGTGTGATGGGTCTCACCCATTGATTCCTTTATGGCCCTTATTGACTATAATTGATATAAATGATTATGCCATGCTTTTGTACAACTCACTAGGCTCGTTTGGCCTAACACTTGTTTAGTTTGATGTGTATCTCAGGTTCTAGTGGCACGATCGCCAAGAAGGTTTAGCAGGCCTTTAGATGTGAGCTCGGGAGCATTTTTGGGATGCCATTATAGAAGTCGATTATTTTTGGAAGTAGATGACAACCAATTGTAATCTTATTTCTTGTCTAGATCTTAGATTAGGAGGTTGTAATCTCTCAATGTTATTATTACAAACTTGTAATTAAACAGGCATTTATTACTCTCTTTTTGGATGAGCTCATGCTTTGGTATTAAATTGATTACCATATTTTCATTTTCCGGAAATTTTTGTTCGTCCTATTTTTGGGGTGTTACAAGTTGGTATCAGAGCTCTAGTTTAAGTGAACTAGGTGTCGACTCTAGTATACCTAGACTGGTTGTGCTTATAGGATCACTGTCCAAATGGGTGGAGCATCCCTAGGTGGGTAGGGTATTAGGATTATGGAAGTGCATTGATTGAAATTTGTAATGATGACAACGAGGATTCTTATGTAAAGTACGTTCACAATCTCACTTGGCCAGTGTTGTTTTGAATTTATGATTACGTGAGCATACTTGGGGTTGTTATTATGATGAATAATCTTTGTAGTGGTACGTATTGAACCGTTTATCTTCTAAAGAACTAACCGGTGTGGTCTTTATCATGTGTGACAGTTCACAAATGGTAAACACTCGGAACATGCTCCAAAACCCGCGGGAGGGCCAAATTGAAGATGAACCTACCGCCGACCAACCTTCGTTGGTCGTAGCTACCGAAAGGCCGCCTGCAACCAATGTCTTGGGTGGGGGAACCGAACACATACCAAAGATCAAACTTGAATCCGCTCGCCCGATTATGGAGGAAGTGGCCATGGAGACGAGGATCCGAGACAGTATGATGCAACCCATGAACTCGGCTATGGCACAACAATAGGAATTCTTCATGAAACTTTTGGAAGACCGGGACACCAGTCACCGGTGGACCGAGGCAATGGCAGAGAATGTTGTAAATGGGTCGGGTGGCGGCCCGCATTCATAGGAACGGAGGAGCATGCAATCAGGAATGAAAAGAAGAAGGATGGGGGTTGCTCTTTCAAGACTTTTCTTTGTAGCCGGGCTCCAGAATTCTCCAGAACGACCGATCCATTAGCGTGTATGAAATGAATTCAGGATGTGGAAATGGCATTCGAGTCAAGCGAGTGCGCGGACTCTCAAAGGGTCAAGTTTGCATCCCAATTGGTCATAGGGGATGCGCTGAGTTGGTGGAATGTTAGCAGAAGGACTCTTACACCGGAGGTTCTGGCCAAGTTCACTTGGCCAACTTTCAAGAAGAAGATTATGGAGAAATATTGCAACGAGAGGGTACTTGACAAAATAGAAGAAGAGTTCCGCTATCTGAAGAAGGGCAATTTGTCTATTGCCGACTACGCAAAACAGTTCATGGATAAACTCAGCTTAGTTGAGCACATGGCAACTAGTTGAGCACTTGGCAACTGATGAGAGGTCGAAGATAAAAGCTTTCGTGAAGGGTTTACCGGCGGAAATGAAGACAGACGTGAGGAACGCTCAAAAGGTTACCTTGTAAGAAGTGATCGAGGCATCTCAATTGGTAGAGGACGACATCGTTCAAGAGAGGGAGGAGAAGAAGCAACAAGGAGAGAAGAGAAAGTGGGAAGGGCCGACCGGGCCCGCACGACCATCCAAACCCTTTAACGGGGGAAGGAACTTTGAGCCACGGCGTGAGGCAAGATGGTGCCCCAAGTGCAAAGGTAAGCATTTCGGGCCTTGTAATCCAAAACCTTTCTCCGACCCTATCGAGTGCTTTAAATGTGGGTGGAATGACCATTTGAGTAGGGATTGCCCCTCCCAAGGAGGAGTTTGTTATGAGTGCCGGGAACCGGGGCACATCAAGAGAAATTGTCCTAAGCTAGCGAAGGGTCATCAAGGGGTTCCGAGCGTGGTCGTGCCGAAGAAGGAGATCCAACCGAAAGCTCCAAGTCGAGGCTTTCAAATGATGGCGGATGAAGCAAGAGAGATGGCAGATGTTGTGTCGGGTAAGTTTCTAGTGAACTCTCTACCTACTCGTGTGTTGTTTGATTCCGGTGCGAACCGATCTTTTGTGTCCACTTCGTTTTGCAATAATTTATCTACTCTTATTAGTGTATTGAATGATGCTCTAGTGGTGGAAGTAGCCAATGGGGAGCATTTGTCGGTTCGGGAATGTTATGTCGGGTGTACCATAGAACTAGGTGGGGTGTATTTTGTGATAGACTTGTTAGCGGCAAACATCGGGGGGTTTGATGTGATCATTGGGATGGATTGGTTATCCAAGAATGATGCCAGTATATTCTGCTCTAAGAAGCTAATTTGTGTACCGTTGCCGAAGGGTGGGGAAGTGATAGTCTATGGGGAAAAGAATCGAAGGTTCAACATGATTATTTCGTCAATCAAGGCGCGGAAGAGCCTAGCCAAGGGGTGTACCTCATACTTGGCCTACGTAATCGATGCAAAGTTAGAGAAGAAGAAAGTGGAAGACGTGGACGTGGTGCGCGACTACCCGGATGTCTTCCCGGAGGATCTACCCAGGCTACCACCGGAACGACAAGTAGAATTTCATATCGACCTCACTCCGGGTGCCGCTCCAATTGCTCGCGCTCCTTATCGTTTAGCCCCGACAGAGATGCAAGAAATGATGACGCAACTACAGAAACTCCTCGAGAAAAGATTTATAAGACCGAGCTCGCCGCCTTGAGGAGCCCCAGTTTTATTTGTGAAGAAGAAGGACGGGTCTATGCGGATGTGTATCGACTACCGAGAACTCAACAAGGTCACCGTGAAGAACAAGTATCCACTCCCTCAGATTGACGACCTCTTCGATCAATTGTAAGGAGCGAGATGTTTCTCCAAGATAGACTTGCGGTCCGGTTACCATCAAGTGCGGGTAAAGGAGAGCGATATTCCGAAGACGGGATTTCGAACAAGATACGGTCACTACGAATTTCTAGTCATGCCATTCGGGTTGATTAATGCTCCGGCCGTATTTATGGATTTGATGAACCGAGTATGTCGACCTTTATTGTACAAGTCGGTCATAGTCTTCATCGATGATATTCTTATCTACTCTCGTGACGAGATGGAGCATCGACAACATTTGCGAGAGGTCTTAGAGATTCTTCGGAAGGAGAAGTTGTTTGCGAAGTTTTCGAAATGTGAGTTTTAGCTCCAGGAAGTCCAATTCTTGGGCCATGTTATATCCAAGGATGGAGTGAAAGTGGATCCTACGAAGATAGAAACGATGATGAATTAGGAACCACCGATGAGTCCAACGGAGATAAGGAGTTTCTTGGGCTTAGCCGGTTACTACCGGCGGTTTATTCAAGATTTTTCGAAGATCGCCTCTCCACTCATATCGTTGACAAGGAAGAACGTCAAGTTCTTATGGACCGAGACGCAAGAGAAAGCCTTCCGGACTCTCCAAAATAAGCTATGCAAAGCACCGATTCTATCCTTACCTGAAGGATCCGAAGACTTCGTGGTTTATAGCGACGCCTCTAAATTAGGTCTCGGGTGCGTTTTGATGCAAAGGAGAAAGGTGATCGCGTATGCATCGCGATAACTCAAAGATCACGAGAAGAATTACCCTATGCACGACTTGGAGTTAGCGGCGGTGGTATTTGCCTTGAAGCTATGGCGACATTACCTCTACGGGACGAAGTGTACTCTATTCACCGATCATAAAAAGTTTGAAGTACATATTCGACCAAAAGGACCTCAATATGCGGCAGCGAAGGTGGTTGGAACTCTTAAAAGATTATGACAGTGAGCTACTTTACCACCCCGGTAAATCCAACATTATGGAGAAGTTATGGGAGTGAAGTCAAAGTCACTCTTTCAAGGATCGACGTGATATCAAGCTTAGTGGAGAACATCAAGAAGAGTCTAGCCGAGGCACTTCGTGAGGAGAACCTCATGACTGAGATCATGGTGAAGCAAAGGGAATTACTTACAGAAGATAGTCGTGGCCTCAAGTTGTTTCAAGGGAGGATTTGGGTACCGAAGATTGGAGAAAACCGAAAGTTACTTTTGGCGGAAGCTCACAAGACCAAGTACTCTATACATCCCGGTAGCACCAAGATGTATAGAGACTTGAAATTACATTATTGGTGGCCGGTGATGAAGCTTTATGTGGCTAACTACGGTGAGAGATGTGTCACTTGCCTTCAAGTCAAAGCGGAGCCTCAAAGGCCTTACGGGAGTTTACAACCACTAGCCATTCCGGAATGGAAGTGAGAGCATATCACGATGGACTTCGTCACTAAGCTACCAAGGACTTTGAAGGGACTCGACACTATTTGGGTGGTGGTGGATCGACTCACAAAAAGCGCACACTTTTTGGCAATGTGGGAGACGTTGCCAATGGATAGATTGGCCATGTTATACATAGATGAAGTAGTGTCGCATCACGGTGTTCCACTATCTATAGTCTCAGATCTGGATAGTTGGTTCACTTCCAAATTTTGGGATGGGTTACAAAAGGAGTTAGGCACGAAGGTCAAGTTGAGCACGACTTACCATCCTCAAATCGACGGGCAAAGTGAGAGGACCATCCAAACTCTCGAGGACATGCTTCGTTCATGTGTCATAAACTTTGGAGGGAATTGGGATTCACACTTTCCGTTGGTGGAATTTGCGTACAACAACAGTTACCATTCGAGCATCAGGATGGCACCATTCGAGGAACTTTACAGACGAAAGTGTAGGACACCAGTGTGTTGGCTCGAGGCGGGAGAGAAACAATTTGCGGGACCGGAAATCGTACAAGAGACGACCGACAAGGTGAAAAATATCAGGGAGCGTTTGAAGGCGACTCAAGATCGTCAAAAGAGCTACGCAGACAAAAAGCGAAAGTCGGTCGAATTCCAAGTGGGGGAGCAAGTTATGTTGAAGGTGTCACCATGGAAGGGAATCATCCGTTTCGGGAAGCGCGGAAAACTTAGTCCTCATTTCCTTGGGCCTTTCACCATATTGGAGAAAGTTGGACTCCAAGCCTATAGGTTGGACTTGCTACCGAAAATGGACGGGATCCACCCTACGTTTCACGTGTGTTACCTTCGCAAATTCCTAGCCGAGGAGGAAAGTGTTATCCTTTTGACGGAAATTCGGGTGGACAACGGTAACCGATGTGTGGAAGAACCGGAAGCCATATTGGAATCAAAGACGAAGCAATTGAGACACAAAGAAGTAACCATGGTAAAGGTCCAATGGAAGCATCACCGAGGTGCAAACGTGACGTGGGAGTCAGAAGAGGACATGAGAAAGAGATATCCTCACTTATTTTGAATTGATGTGATTTCGGGGACGAAATCCTTATTAGGTGGGGAGGATTGTAACATCCAAAAAATTTAAGGTAAGTACTCACACCTAGCGTTTTATTAATCATAGTAATTTATGAATCTGAAGTCCTTTGGTGTATAAATTTATTCGCATTTGGTATAGTCTTGTTATGCTTTGATTGATATATCTATCTATGCGTGCGAAATCAAATCGAATCAGAATTTTCGGGTCTCGGGGGTATGGCGCGACAGTGTCAAGGGCACAGTCGCAGGGTTTGTACCAAGACTTGGTGGGCTGGCGCGACAATGCCACAGCGATAGTGACATGGGCACTGTCGCCGGTCACTATCGTGTGGTGTGTACCGAGGGTTTGGGAAGTGGCGTGATTGTGACCATGGGACAGTGCCATGGGCAATGTCGCTGGGCACTGTCGCCGTCGGGGACTGAGAGTATAAAAACCCTATTTTGACTATTTTGACCTCATTTTCTCACTGCCATCTTTTTAGAACCGGATTTGGAGAGTGTTTGGGCGATTTTTCTTCATCTCAAAACCTTCTAACACTCACTAAAACCCTTTGGTGAGTTGAGAGCATTTATTGTTAGTTAAGGAAGTTGGAGGAGCATTCAAGTGAAACATTTAAGGCTCAATCAAGTCCCTACCTTCTCACCATCTCAACCAAGTTTCTAGGGTTTCATCTAAAAACCCTAGATAGTGAGTTTCTTCTAACCATTTTCAAATGAGATACATGTATTGTGTGTTTATTTGTCATTTCTTCATGTATATGCATAAATCTGATCACCTGATAAGTTTGACCTAACTGCTACTTTTGTGATTATTGGGGATTTTGGCTATTGTACATCATGTGGACTTTGATGGGTTGTTATTGACATTGTTTGGTCATGATTGTGTTATATCATGGGGTTTGTGAATACCATATTTGAACTTGCATGTTTTAGAGTTTTGGACCCAAAATGGGATGGGAACTATATGAGGTCTTATACATGTATCTTGTTGATATGGAATATGTATAGAGATGGATGTTGCATGTATATTGGATGAACCATGAGTAAGCATTAGGAGGATGTAGTCTAGGGTGCCACCATGACGGTATGCATCTAGACCTATGCCATTTGGAGTAATGTCTGGGAGGTAGTCTTCAAGTGTGTCAGGCCTTCGGGATGTTGCTCATGAGAGTGAACATCAAGGTACATTGACTTGAGGTGAAACTCTTTGGTGTGATGGATCTCCCCCATTGATTCCTTTATGGACCTTATTGACTATAATTGATATAAATTGGGCATGGAAATAGGGCAGGACCTCAATCCCCATCCCCGTCCCCGATCCTCATCTCTATCCCCGTCCCCGTCCCCATCCCCGCCGGGGAACATGATCCCATCTCCATCCCCATCCCCAACGGGGAACGGGGATCCCCAACGGGGAAATGGAGATTTTTTTCCCGTTTATATAAACTATTTTAAATCAAATATGTGAGACACAACACGTCTTTAAATTTCACAAATTTCCAAAAACCTAAAATCAAAAGGAATTTAATTTTATACAAACAATCACATATGATACTTAATTAGCTAAAACCAATATAAATCCAGTTTAATAAAAAAAAAAACCTTAACGTCACACGTCCAAAACATATCGAGTAATATCCAAAACACATCGACTAATTGTATTTTGACTTGACATCCAAAAGATTACATACTAACATCCACAAAATGACAATTTTAGATTCTAAACCTAGTTAGAAAATGCAAAATAATGAATTACCGATTTAGTTGAAATAAATAATATATTTAATTTATTAGTTAATATATAACGGATACGGGGAAGGGCGGGGCGGGGAGTACGATACCCGTCCCCATCCCCAGTTTGAGACAAACGAGGATCCCCGTCCCCATCCCCGGCTTAGCGGGGAATCCCCGTCCCCGATCGGGGCCGGGTGAACCGGGTTCCCCAACGGAGCGGGGGCAATTTTCATGCCTAATATAAATGATTATGTCATGCTTTTGTACAACTCACTAGGCTCGTTTGGCCTAACACTTGTTTGGTTTGATGTGTATCTCAGGTTCTAGCGGCGCGACCGCCAAGAAGGTTTAGCGGGCCTTTAGATGTGAGCTCGGGAGCATTTTTGGGATGCCATTATAGAAGTCGATTATTTTTGGAAGTAGATGACAACCAATTGTAATCTTATTTCTTGTCTAGATCTTAGATTAGGAGGTTGTTATCTCTCAATGTTATTATTACAAACTTGTAATTAAACAGGCATTTATTACTCTCTTTTTGGATGAACTCATGCTTTGGTATTAAATTGATTACCATATTTCCATTTTCTGGAAATTTTTGTTCGTCCCATTTTTGGGGTGTTACAACCTTTATCTAGTCCTTGTTTACGACTTGGATTTATAAATGTTGAGGTTAATGCTAAAATTCAATATGAGTTATTTCAAGAGTTGATTTGTAGAAAGAGATTTTATATTTTACTTGATATATTATTGAAACTTTAAATTAGTTGTTCTTTCCAAATTTGAGGGTGTTACAATGTGGCCCCCAACCTGAGGTCACAACCAAGGTCGCATGAATCATATATGTGATTTTACACGTGATTTTAGTGTAAAATCACACGTGATTCAACTGTTTTCTTATTCTTGTATTTGATTATTGTTCTCGTATGAATTTAACTCTCTATATATAATCTTAACGAATCAGGTTGTTATATTGATAATGTTTGATTAATGAACTAAAGTCAATACATGATTTCTATGAGATATTGTATTAGGGGCGGACCTATGCATATCAGTGCGGCTCCCATGCACCCGCTCAACATATTTTGCAAGCAAGATTTTCTTTTAGGTATGAAAGGTGCAACTACTAAACTTTGAGGGGTGCTTCGGGATATTAGAAAATATAAGGAACATAAACTAGAAAAACAAAAAAATACCTCAAAATCAAGCCAAAAAAACATAAAAATTCCTCGAAATCAACCCAAAATCTAAAAAAAAAATTGAAATGGTGGAATTCGCCTAAAAACACATCAAATGACTTTGTGGGCCTTTGATCAATCTTAAAAGTGCACTCACTCAGTAAAATTCCTTGGTCCACCACTGTATTGTATAATAAAATAGTTGTAATCATAAGAAAAATAAACTAATATATAACTATATATATATATATATAACTAAAGGTAAATACTACGAGTGACAATTTTGGAGTAAATTAAACCAACCTACCATGATATCGATTAATTTATCATTTTACTAGTTTTTTGTATTTTTTACTTATTGGATATTAAACACTGTAACTTTAATTATTTTATTTGAATGTTTGTAAATTTTATTCCTTGTAATTAAAACTCCTTAAACATCACACTGTCACTTGTAAAATCAAAAATGACAATTTGAATAAAATGGCAAGTTTTCATATATATATATATAGGTAGGTTCAATTGGAAACCATATTAGATTGGAAACTTCGGAAACCGTCAATTTCATTGGTTAAATTAATGAAATTGGTTCATAAAGTTGTTTAATATGATCAAGTTATTTCATATAATTCTTTTGTTAATGAAATCATTTCATATATTTGTGTTTTTTATGTAGTTTCATCTATTTTTCTCATTCTGATGAAATTGTTTCATGTATTTTCGCAGTCTGATAAAACTTTTTCATTTTTACACAAAAAACACAAATATATGCAACGATTTCATCAATAAAAGAATTATATGAAACAATTTCATCAAACTAAACAATTTCATAAAACAATTTCATTAACTTAACCAATGAAATCGAAGGTTTCCACGGTTTTCAAAATTAAAGTGGTTTCCATTTGATCGCTCCCCTATATATATATATATATATATATATATATATATATATATATATATATATTGTGAAGTTGGTAAAAAACCAGTACTAACACGTACCAACCGGTTGGTATCGGTTAAGTCGGTATCAAATATAATTTTTTGGTATACGATATAGGATTTTGCATATCAATTATATTTGGTTGTACATGGTATTGAAGAAAAAACTTACTACCATTACAAGTTTACCCTTAATAAATTAATACATTCTTAATTAATCAGATTATCTGGAAATACACAATAATACTCTCTCTCTCTCTCTCTCTCTCTCTATATATATATATATATATATATATATATATATTATGAATTATTGATATCCTTTATCTTCATTTATAACAAATATCTATTTTTAGGACCCTTTATGTAGTAGGTAAGTCTCACCACCTTTTAAAGAAAAAAAGAAAAAGAAATTTGTTCACATTCTTTGTTCTTTTCCGTATAAAGTGAAATATTGACTTAATAATTTAAATATAAATATAACAAAATTATAGTTTGATTCATCTGCATGTTAATTTTTATATTAACTTTAATTTAGAATAAATAAAAATAAGAATTTTAATTATTTATTGCAATTTTTCAAAAATAAGAAATAAATTAATGGAGAATAAAATATAACAATTCTAGAAAGTACTAGATAGGGGTTGGATGTAGGTAAGCGCATCAAAAAACGATGGATTATGAATACTGAATCCATCACGCTCTTGTTTAATTCCCGCCGTTCATTCAAATATGTTTTCTAATGTATTAATGATATAGATAATTCATAGTTATGATTGATAATAAGATAAGTTTTAAACTCCATTTAAATTTATGACGACTTAATAAATTTCAAATCAACTAACCATTTCATTTAAAATTCATAACATTGTGATTTGTTAATACTACAGAAAACAGAAATAGAATCCTAAAATCATCATCTCCAAGGAGATGCCTCAGTCCAACCTACATCTTGGAAGGCCACAAATGTCATTTGTAGCATTTGAAGTCAAAATCAGTTGACTAACCTAATAATATTTAAATCATTTGAAATCATGATCAAAAGTTATGTAACACTACAAAATTTTCGACTTTTTCCGACAGCCAAATCCGTCGGAAATAAGGTATTTTCGGCGGATTTGGTCCGCCGGAAACAGGGGCGCCGCAAATCATTTTTTTCGACGGCATTTTCGGCGGATTAAAATTTTCGACGGATAAATCCGCCGAAAACCGACCCGAATTTTTTTAAAATTTAAATGATTTGATTAATTAAGAAAATTAATTTTAACTATTTGCGGCGGATTTTCGACGGAATATTCCGCTGAAAATAGTAATTTATTTATTTATTTATTCATTTGCGGCGGAAAATTCCGCCGGAAATATTTATTTATTTATTTATTTGAGGCGGAATATTTCGTCGAAAATCCAATGTTTTAAAACCCGGTTTTTTGGTTGACCCGGTGTGGTGACCGGGTCACGATCCAACCGGTTATGGAACAAAACTATGTCGCAAATCAAGCAATTTCCACTGCTCACTCTTTCCCTTTTTATAATAATAATAATAATCAACTCCTATAATTCCTACCAATATTTCTTCTAATAAAAACAAAATAAAATATTGACCAAGAACGGAAAATAAACAAGTTTTTCTTTATAAAAAAAATCTCATGTTACATACAATACACATTTAATTAAGCCCTCACCAACTTTGATCTAAATGGGTGTAATCTTTGACCATCAAGATTTCACTACATAGCTTTTTAGGCACTTGTTTCAGCTCTTTTTCTCCTTCTTGCCATGCTTGTCCCACCACAACACCAGGCCCCAAATTCCATATATATATCACGACCTGGTCGTTGAACGGCCATGGATGTTTCCCTGCTAACGCAACATATAAACCATCATTAAGATAAATGATAACTTTGCTCAAGATTCTATAACAACTCCTTCAGAACCATGACATAATATGTATATAAATATATATATATATATATAACCTGGATTTCGAAATCCTTGAGGGTACTCTTGGATATCCAAAAGCCCGCTTCCAAATTCGTATGCTACGTCACAAGGCTGCTCTGTTGCCATCACTTCGTTCACCTCTCTCACTGTGAAGTACAATGGAGCAAATGAGCGTGATAACCCACGCAGAACTGATGCATCTGAGAAACGGGTAAACCAATAAAAACGAACACACATTGATTAGCATATCATAATCAAGAAAATACAACGGCTGGTAGCTACCTTTTACTAAAAGAAACACTTTCTAAAGGTTTGGCCTTCACATCAATAACGTCTCCCACTGGAGTTGATATAAAACATGGAAGCTACAAATTTTCAGATTGCACTAGATTTAAGAATAAAGATTTACATCCCATTCACAGATTAGTAACATTATCGATTCTAGATCAAAAAATTTAGCATGTCAATTAAATTTAAGATGGTACATAAGTGCAGTAATCAATATACAGGGTGCTAGGACAACAAAGTCTGTTGCAACACATATGTCATGATTCTTCAGGTTGCAGAAATTGACAACAAGTACAAAGATACAAATGAGTACAATTAGTGAATTACCAATAACTCTTCCAAAAGTTTGGCCATCCTCACAGCGGAATAAAGCCTGGAACAAAAATGGAAGATAAATGGTAGTATATGCACAAGTGCATATGAATGTGGAATCGAATTTGGCCTTAAAACTTTGTACCTGTCGAGTGTCGATTGATGAAGCCATGAACAGACTCTCAATAAATGAAGTACGTCTATTTACTCTCAAGGCATGGGTGACAATTAATAACCATATCCAATCCCAATCAAACTTTCCGAGATTGGTGGTCTTGCTTCCACATAATAATCTAATCCTTTATCAAACTAACCAGTTTATCTAACTAACCAAACTAACCAGTTTATCGAACTAACCAGTTTATCAAACTGAACAAATGTAAGAGAAATCGAGAAATCAAAAGGGGGCGCAGGGAACGATGAAGATTAACTCGAGAAATCAAACAGGGTTCAATGAAATTGTAATCGTGAAATGCAAGAAGAAGAAGAACAAACAGATTAGGTCACTGAAATCGTGAAATACAAAATCGACCAATCTAACATAACAGATTACCTTATAAATCACGCAATTCATCAAATGATTTCACACACTCACCATTTCTCTTTGATTTATAGTGCTACGTCGATGGAGGCCACCGGTAAACCTCCGGCGCCGTCGCTCTCCTTACCATGGAAAACACGAATCGCACTTTCCGTCCTCTCCACCTTCACCGACGCATCCTGCCGGAAAAACGGCACCGTTAACCGTCGTCTTCTTATATTCGACTTCCGGAGCCCGCCGACGTCCAAATCGATCAACGGCGTTACGTCACACGACGTCGTTGTGGATCAAGCTCGTAAGCTTTGGTTTCGAGTATACGTACCTACACAACACGTTGGTGAAATCTCCCGGTGATCGTGTTCTTTCACGGAGGCGGATTCGTCTTCCTCTCCAACCGAAATCGATTGCAATCGACTAGGTCAATGAGATGGAGGGTTTTTTAGATGGGGGGAAATTTGGGGGGAAAGGGAAATTAGAAGCATTTCAGCGGGAAAGGGAAATTAGAGAGTGAGGGGCGTTTGGTTCGCAGAATGTTTTTGGATGGAATGGAATCTGTCAAAGGAATTTGACTTTGATGGAATTGGAATGGAATGTTGTCAGGTTTGACCACCTGTTTGGTTGACAGAATTGGAATGGAATCTGTTAAATGGATTAGAATTTTTCTGTTTGGTTCACAGATTGTAGCTTCGGAATTGGAATGGAATTTTGGTAAATGACCAAAATACCCTTTTTGATTATTTTAATTTTTTAAACAAAAATTACTTTAATAAAATAGTCATTAAACAGTTTAATTTTTAACAAAAATTGTTTTTATTATTTTAGCACATGAATGATACCGAGAGAGGGAGGAGAGAGAGGGAGAGAGAGAGGAGAGAGAGGAGGAGAGAGAGGAGAGAGTGGAGGAGAGAGAGGAGAGATAGAGGATAGAGGGAGAGAGAGGAGAGAGTGGAGGACATAGAAGAGAGAGAGATAGAGAGAGGAGAGAGAGGGAAGAGAGAGAGGAGAGATAAAGAGAGAGGGAAGAGAGGAAAGATAAAGAGAGAGGGAGAGAGAGAGGAGAGAGAGGGAGAGGGAAAGAGAGAGGAGAGAGAAAAGAGGAGAGATAGAGGATAGAGGGAGAGAGAGAGGAGAGAGAAGGGAGAGAGAGAGGAGAGAGGGAGATAGAGGAGAGAGAAAGAGAGAGGAGAGATAAAGAGAGAGGGAAGAGAGGAAAGAGAAAGAGAGAGGGAGAGGAGAGAGAGGGAGAGGGAGGAGGAGAGAGAGAAGAGAGGGAGAGAGAGGAGGAGAGAGAGAAGAGATGGAAGAGAGAGGAGAGAGAGAGGAGAGAGAAAAGAGGATGAGAGAGAGAGAGGAGAGAGAGGAGGAGAGAGAGGATAGAGAGAGAGAGAGGAGAGAGTGGAGGAGAGAGGGAGAGAGAGAGGGAGGAGAGAGAGAGAGAGAGTAGGGTTTATTTGGAGTGAAGGGTAATTTTGGAAATAAAGAAATACCACATTCCATTCCATTGAAATGCTTGGCATTTTGGATGGAATTGTAAAATCCCTTATCTATGGAATTTAATGGAATTGGATGATTCCATTCCTTTGAAATGCTTGAACCAAACAAAGGAATGGAATCTGGTCAATGGAATTTAACATTCCAATTCCACCAGATTCCATTAAATTCTGCGAACCAAACGCCCCCTGAGAGATTGGGGGAAATTTGGGAGGGAAAGGAAAATTAGAGAAAGAGTGTGTATATGTGTGTAGTTATCTATATCTATCAATATCTATACTATATTATAAAAGATATATAAAAAACTCTTAAAAACAATCCATTAAACATTATATACTATTGTTTAATGCTAATTTACTTAAAATCTTTTAAAAAACAACTAATGAAGCAATATGTACTACTTTTAAATGCTTTCAACCATAATTAATAAATTTCATCCTTATCCCCCAAAATTCTTATCTCTAATCCCAAACCTTAAAATTATGAAATTTGAATTCTGATAAACATAATCAAAATAGAATAAATATCAATTTAAATATAAAAAATTTAAAATATATAAGATAATTAATGAATTTAACAAACTATTTAGTTTTTTTATATAAAACATATAATATTATTAAGCCTAAATTAAACAAATTTATAAAAAAAAATTATTATCACTCTCTAAAAACCATCCAAAATCGTACTGTAAATCGATAAAAAACAAAAAATAAAAGAAAATATTAAAATCGTGATGTATCTAGCTGCATTGCGCGAGTACACTTCTAGTTATATTATAAAGTACGGATAAAAAACTCTTAAAAACAATTATTAAAGCATGATGTACTGCTATTTAATGATAATTACTTAAAATCTAAATAAAAAATAAAAACTTAAAATTTATTTCTATTTAATCCTTATCTCTACCAAGTTTAACTTCCCTAAAATCACACCTCACTTCAACTACCCTAAAAATCTAACAGAATATTTAATGTTTATTTTATAAAAAAAACATTATTTTATTAAACCTAAAATAAATTACATTGTTATTAAACTATCGAATAATTCACAACTAAACGATCCGTTAAGACCAACTGAGAACATTAAAGCCCAACTGGCTTTGTTAAAGCCCAGCCGAATCCATTAAAGCCCAACTAGGTACGTTAAAGCGCAACTGGGTACGTTAAAGCCCAACTTTGTACATTAAATCCCAAATGGATCCATTAAAGTTTAACGTGATTCGTTAAAGCCCAACTGGGTACGTTAAAGTCTAACTGGATCCATTAAAGTCATACTGGATCAGTTAAAGCCCAACTGTACCCACTAAAGTCAAACTGGATCCATTGAAGCCCAACTGGGAACATTAAAGCCCAACCGGATCCATTATAGCCCAACTAGGAACGTTAAAGCCCAACCGGATCCGTTAAAGCAAACTGGATACGTTAAAGCCAACTCGATCCATTAAAGCTCAACCGGATCCATTAAAGCCCAACGAGGTACTTTAAAGCTCAACTGTGTAGTTAAAGCCCAACTAAATCCCTTAGAGAACAACTGTATCCATTAAAACCCAACTGGGTACGATAAAGCTCAACTGGGAACATTAAAGGCCAACCTGATCCGTTAAAACCCAACCGGATCCATTAAAGCCAAACTGGGTACGTTAAAGCATAGTTGGATCCATTAAAACCCAACTGGATCCGTTAAAGCCCAACCGGGTAAAGCCCAACTAGGTATGTTAAAACCCAACTATATTCGTTAAAGCCCAACAATATCCATTAAAAGCCCAATCGGATCCATTAAAGCCTAACCGAATCCATTAAAGATCAATTGGATCGGTTAAAACCCAACTGGGTACGTTAAATCCCAACTGGATCCATTAAAGCCTAACTAGGTACGTTAAAGCCTAACTAGGTACGTTAAAGCCTAAGTGTGTACGTTAAAGCCCAACCGGATCCATTAAAGCCAATACTGGATCCATTAAAGCCTAACTTGATCCGTTAAAACCCAACTGGATACGTTAAAACCCAACTGGATACGTTAAAGCCCAACAGTATCCATTAAAGCCATACTGGATCAGTTAAAGCCTAACTGTACCCATTAAAGCCAAACTGGATCCATTGAAGCCCAGCTGGGAACGTTAAAGCCCAACCAGATCCATTAAAGCCCAACTGGATTTATTAAAACCCAACTACGTACGTTAAAGCCCAACATTATCCATTAAAGCCATATTGGATACATTAAAGCCCAACCGGGTACATTAAAGCCATATTGGATCCGTTGAAGCCCAACTAGGAACGTTAAAGCCCAACCGGATCCGTTAAAGCCAATTGTATACGTTAAAGCCAATTGTATACGTTAAAGCCAACTCGATCCATTAAAGCTCAACCGGATCCATTAAAGCCCAACTAGGTACATTAAAGCCCAACTAGGTACATTAAAGCCCAATTGTGTAGTTAAAGCCCAACTAAATCCCTTAAAGATCAATTGTATCCATTAAAGCCAAACTGGGTACGTTAAAGCACAACTAGATCCATTAAAGCCCAACTGAATCCGTTTAAGCCCAACTGTGTACGTTAAAGTCCAACCGTATCCATTAAAACTCAACTGGATCCTTTAAAGACTAATTGGATATTTTAAAGACTAACTGGGTACGTCAAAGCCCAACTAGGTATGTTGGAGCCCAATTGGAAACGTTAAAGCCCAACCGGATCCGTTAAAGTCCAACTGGATTCGTTAAAACCCAACTGGATACGTTAAAGCCCAACCGTATCCATTAAAGCCATATTGGATCAATTAAAGCCCAACCGGGTACATTAAAGTCCAACTGGATCCGTTGAAGCCCAACTAGGAACGTTAAAGCCCAACCGGATCCGTTAAAGCCAACTCCATCCATTAAAGCTCAACCTGATCCACTAAAGCCCAACGAGGTACTTTAAAGCCCAATTGTGTAGTTAAAGCCCAACTAAATCCCTTAAAGATCAACTGTATCCATTAAAGCCAAATTGGGTACGTTAAAGCCCAACTGGATCCGTTAAAGCCCAACTGGATCCGTTAAAGCCCAACTGGATCCGTTAAAGCCCAACCGTATCCATTAAAACTCAACTGGATCCTTTAAAGAATATTTTCGGCGGATTTCCGACGGATTTTTATTTTTATTTTTTTAATTCATTTAAATATAATAATTAATTAACTATTTTCGGCGGATTTCCGACGGATTTTTATTTTTATTTTTTTTAATTCATTTAAATATAATAATTAATTAACTATTTTCGGCGGATTTTCGACGGATTTTATTTTTTTAAATTCATTTAAATATAATAATTAATTAAATATTTTCGGCGGATTTTCGGCGGATTTTATTTTTTTAATTTTTTTTAAAAAATATAGAAAATCCGCCGAAAATAGTTATAAATTTTTCGGCGGATTTCAGACGGATTTCAGACGAAATTTTATTTTTATTTTTTATTTTTTTTAATTCATTTAAAAATAATAAGTAATTAACTATTTTCGGCGGATTTTATTTTTTTATTTATTTTTTAAATATAGAATATCCGCCGAAAATCCGCTGAAAATAGTTATAAAATTTTCGGCGGATTTCCGACAGATTTTTATTTTTTATTTTTTTTAATTAATTTAAAAATAATAATTAATTAACTATTTTCGGCGGATTTTCGGCGGATTTTAATTAATTAATTTAATTAATTAAAATCCGCCAAAAATAGTTAATTAATTATAATTAATAAGAAAAAAAATATAAAAAAAATTATATTCCGTCGGAAATCCGCCGAAAATAATTGATTTTTTAAAAAAAATAAAATAAAAAAAAATTTCCGGCGGATTTCCGGCGAAAGTCAAACTTGGTTGAACCGTTTGACTTCCGTCGGAAATCCGCCGAAAATTTCCGGCGGAAAAATCCGTCGGAAAAATCCGCCGAAAATGCCTCTTTTTCTAGTAGTGTAAGTTGTTCGCCGATCGACTATTTCTAGAAAGACGCAATTTCATATTTGTAAAATGGCACGAAACAATTAAATGTCACAAAGTACTCCCTCTTTTTTTGAAGAATAAACTAATGCGTTAATTTTATTTTATTTTGTAACATGTAGAGGGAAATACAAGAAAATAAGTCATTAGCAATAACGTTTTTTTTGGGTATCATCCAAAGTGGAAGACCTTTGCAGTTGGAGCCAAAACGACTATACTTGCCTGTAAAACATTTCAGATGCTATAATGTCAACAAATGTATAAGAAATGATCAATTAATCAAAGGGAAGCAAAATAATGGGTATTTGTAATAACCTTAAATCTATAAATCTGAAAAGTGTAGAAGTTCGAGGGGGTAAATGTAAATTCTTTGAGTTTCAGGGACCTATTGCTAAATAAGAAGTTAGGGATGGGAAAACCCTTTTAACATCCTCATTTGGGTGAATACGTATTTGGGATAGAAATCAGGGAGAGACAATGGAGGCTTGAAGGTTAGAGACATCTTGGTGTAATCTTGAAGAAAAACAAAGAAAGGGGATTATCTTCTCTAAGGTAACTTTACCCTCTTTAAGCCTATGTACCACCCGGAATTTTCGGTAATAATTGTGTAATTTGATAAATATATTCATTCTTAGAACCGAGCCTAATGATGTTTTAGTGGATGGAAGTTTTACCTTGGACCCTAAATGTATCGAGAGCGTTCAAGCGGGAAAGAAAGAAGGTTTTTCGGGCCCTGCATGGTCTGGGCGATAGTGCCCGACGACTATGACATGTGTCACTATCGCTGGGGCAATGTCGCAGGAAGGGTAAGCTCTCGGTATGAGCGAGACGAGAGTGACTTCGGTCACAATCACATAGCACAATCGCGTGGACCGTGACCCCCACGGTACAATATCGACGACAGTGCCCGCGAGAGTGCCCAGGGCACAATCATGGTCGGGCCCCAGACGAATATAATCAGGTTTTTAGCCATTTTTCTCATTTGTTACCTCCTTAATCCAGTTTCCACTCTCTCCCAACCGAACCCCTTTGCTCCTATTGTTGATTTTGGGCATTTGAGGCACTAAGACTTGGGATTCCAAGTGATTCTTCATAAATCTAACAAGGTTTTAGAAGTTAGAACTAATATATCTTCATCTTCATTTTTATCATCAAGTTTCTAGGGTTTCATCAAACCCTCTTTAAAACCCTTTCCATTCTCTTGAAGATTGGGAGTTTGAGGTTCACATTAGTGACCCTAGAAGTATATTGTTGGTGGATACAAGTTGTGGTTAAGGTAACCTTCCCTTTTCTTTCACCTAAGAAATTATGGTTTTATGGTTCTCATTTCCTTTCCATTTGTTGGAACTTGGTATACCTTAGAAATGTTTGTAGCTAAGGATTGTTGTTGAAAACTTGGAGTGTAACGCCCGTAGTTTCGTTTAGAACTTGTATATATATTTGTATGTGTGTGTCCTTATATCTTTTTAAATCAAAGTTAAAACACTGAGGCAGTGACTTACGCGTCCTATAGCGCGACCTCAAAGCCGCGGACAAAGCCGCGGGACCCACTGAGGTTCAGGCCTTCGGACACACGCGCGACCTGGAGCGTGGCCTCAAAGCCGCAGGACCACCTGCAGGTCCTAAAACGGGTTTAAATGTTATTCTTCACCCTTATTCCTCTTTAAGATACCAAATCATATATCTTTAATGAGAAGAAACCCTAGTAGGCAATCTTTGGTCCAAACCCCACACCTCTTCCCCTCATTTCTTGCAAAACATTGATTGTTGGTGGTTGGGCAAGGATTCAAGAGTTTGGAAGCATTTATTGAGGACCCTTTCAAGATTCAAGTTCAAGGGCCCAAGCATTCATCCACTTCTTTTCTAGGGTTTTGTATAAAACATAGATTGTGAGTTTTTACTAAACTTTTCAAATGAGATACATATCTTGTGTGCTATTTATCATAACCTTATATTCATGTACATATTTGATCACCTGATAAGTTTGACCTAACGGTTATCTTTGAGATTATTGGGGTTTTGGTGATTACGTTTCATGTGGACTTTAATGGGAGTGTGATTGACCTTATTTAGTCATGAATGCATAATATCATGGGACTTTAAGACCCTTATTGCCTATAATTGATATAAATGTTTATACCATGCTTTTGTACAACTCACTAGGCTCGTTTGGCCTAACACTTGTTTGGTTTGTTATGGATCTCAGGTTCTTGTGACGCGACCACCAAGAAGGTCTAGATGACTTTAGTTCTGAGCTTGGGAGCTTTTTGGGATGCCATTATAGAAGATGACTATTTTGGAAGTTGATGACAAGCAATTGTAATCTTATTTCTTGTCTAGAATCTAGATTAAGAGGCTGTTATCTCTCATTGTTTATTATTACAAACTTGTAATTAAACAGACAATTATTGTTCCCTTTTTAGGTAAGCTCATGCTTTGGCATTAATTTGAATACCATATTTCCTTTCCGGAAATTTTGTTTATCCCAATTTTTGGGGTGTTACATGGAGCTAGTGGAAGGATTCAAGATCTCACCTAAGGAACTCAAGTTTGTGGGTAAAACCTAGATTTAGTCTAAATCTAGCAAGGTGAGTTTTAGTTGCTTTGAAAAACTATATACATGTCAAAACGCACATATTTTGGGGGTTTTGAAAGTATATCCATAAGTTTACTTCATTTTGATAAGTTTTGTGAATATTTGAACACTTACACATATTTGACTTATAAATCCTTGATAATGGTTTACCAGATTTTGTGAGGTGCTTGAGTCACCAAAAAAGGGATTTTAATCCATCATACAAGTTCTTGAACATTTGGAGAATTTAGGTATTTTGTTGCTTTGGTTCTTGAACTTATGAGTTTTGATATTTCAAACTTTAAGTTCTTTGACGTTAAAAAGTGTGAGTTGTTGGAAACGAACATCCTTTGACTTTTGAATATTTGGAAAAGTGTGGACCTTATGGTTCAGGCCTTTGCCTATTTATACTTGGAGAAAATACCAATTTTGGGAAAGTTGTACATCGGCTTATGTAGCCATATTGGCTTTATTTTATTGCCAAACGTTTCATGATGCCTTATGGCTTGACTTATACTCTAATGAGTTTTGGGACGTTGTCCGGTTTAAATGGCTCAATATGAAGCATTATATGGAAATGTAATTATTGCACAAATATTGGTTATTACATGTTTTGAATGCATTAGTTCATTCATTTGGAGTCATGTAATGTTTAGATTGTAATACAATAGATCCATAGGCATAGCAGTCATTTCGTTCATCATGGAGTTTTGACGTCCATGTTTGAGTCCAGTGAGTGGTCCCCAAGTCATGTTTTTATGTAAGCTTGCGGTGGTGCTCTTGGAGAGCCGTATACGGAGCTAAGTCTTGCGGTGGTGCCCATGGTGAGCCGGATACGGGGACTTGTGACTTTTGTGGTGACACTCATCTAGAGGTCGAGTAGACGCTAGGGTCATTTGTGTATCTTGAGGTGGTTGCTCAAAAGAGCTGTGTACGGGGATTCATGACCCGAAGTGAATCTCGCGAACGTTGATAAGTGGCCTAACTTTGTGTACCCGCCACATTCAATGGAATAAGGTCTCCCTCGTCACCGAAATGTGTTATTTTCGGGTACTCCCTTACCCGTACTTTCGGTGTTGAAAAATACAACTTTATTTTATACAAATGGTAATGTTGGCCAAGCGCCTCGTGTGTGTGTGTGTGTTTTGGGAAATTTAAATGTTGAACATTTATTATAAATGAGTATTGGTAACGAATTGGAGTCGTGTTTTGAGCACGTTTGGGGTGAGTATGAAAGGTTAATTTATTACCCAAAATATTATTGAGAATTTGGGATGCAAACCTTACTGTCGTAATTCTTTTATAAATTCTACAATTTATGGACAAATCGAACTTATGGTAAACTCTTGGTTTTTAACCATTTTTATATTTTATATGTTGGAAACTGCTATAGTTCACTCGGCGTTAAGCCTAACACTTTTTATTTTCAACATGTATATCAGGTCTTAGATGGATCTGAGTGGTAGGTGGAGCTTGGTAAAATTTCTGGTAGGATGGATTTAGAGACGTCGTCCGGTTTTGAGAAGATAGCAGATTTGGTGGTTTTAGTAACACCCTACTGACTGTGTCCCTGTTTGTGGGACTAGATAGTTCCGTTAGAACTCTGATACATGTTGTATTGTTTTTTCCTTTGTAAACTTTAGATATTTGTTATTTCGAGCTATGTATTTAAGGGATTTTTGGAAGTTCTAAATTTTCTGCTATTTTCAAATTTTAGGGGTGTTACAGCCTATGACTCCATTAATGGTGGTTTGGATTGAAAATGGGAGTTTTATCGTTTCTATAAGTTTTTGAGATGGAAATCTTGGTAAACGCTTGATTTGATTTGGTTTTGCTAGTCCTTCAGTTGATTTCATTGAGATTGAGCACCATTTCAATGACAACTTCTTCTATATCAATGGTTGGGGGTTTTGGGATTAAAATGGTTTTCAATCCATGGATTTTGATGGTGTAAATGGAGTATTGATGTGTGAGGATCTGATTCTTAACAAGAATAATGAACTCAGAAACAATATTAAAGGAGTTTGCGGAATAACACTTTAATATTCAGAATATCAATGAAACAGTGAATCAGAAATCACAAATTGTAAACTTTATTGAATTAGTTAAAGCTACAAGATTTCACACACAACCTCAATATTGATGAACAGGCTCATCAATACGAATTCTACTTCTCTAGAACTAGGATTATAAACCTTGAGGTTGATTCTCTCTATGAAAGCAAAAACTCAGAATATTGTCTAACTTCTTATTCTAAACTATTCACAATAATTCTATACATATACTAAAGATAAAAGATAATTACAAAATATAAAAGATCTTTAGTATAATCTTCCATAGTTATCTCCAAGCTTTCCATGATTATCTTCATTCTTGATCTGCACGTATCTTGATTATCTTATAAGCAACATTAAGTTGTAGCAGTATTAACACGCTGAGCAGTATTAATCTTCTCCAGCAGTAGTAACTGTGCTCAGCAGTATTAACTTTGATCTGGCAGTACTAACTTCATCAAGCAATAGTAATCTTGGTTAGCAGTATTAACCATACTTGTGCAATTCTGAATTCCCAACATGATGTTAGTATTATGGTTAAAAAGGTTTGGACTGTTGATTATATCTATTCTAAGGCTTAAAAGCCAATTTGGAATGGTTTGAGTGCAAGAAAATTGAGGATTCATCTGAAGCTTTCGTGCAAGCTTGGAGTCAATTCCAATGACTTTCGCGGGATCTCTCGCGACCTCTAGGCCGCGGGGAAAGCCGCCCAAGTCGTTGTTGATTCAACTTCTTCGGTTTTGCTTCGTTTCTCGTATAGGTCTAGTATTGAGGCGTTGATTGGGGGATTGTCTTAGGGATTATTAAGGATAGTTTTGGGATGTAACTGATTTAACATCATTCTTATGTTGTCCAATTCTGGTGTTCGGTTTGTTCATATTTGAGTTCTAAGACGAGTGGTGTTTTGCCCAAGCCCATGTGAGTTCCCTTAAACCTTTTTCATAATTGAAGAGTGTTTGATACATGTTTTTACTCACTGATTATAGCTTGACATGATAGCATAGATTTCACACATAAATGCTTTGTATGTACTTTTACATGCATTGATTTGATACCGAGCATACATCGTCTATATGATCTATAACATGAAATGATGGATTGATTTTTGTGGGGATTGCACAGTGACATTAGGGTACCATGGAATTACATAAATTCCTTGGGAGACATTTATACATATCTTTGTGCCATGAATTCGTTTCATGTACACATAGGCATGGCATCGACTAGGGCCATGAGGATCTACTAGGGCCCCGTGAAGGACATCACAAGAAAGTGATGGGTGTCTATGAACACTATGCAAATACCCATGTTTTGTGTTGATATTATTAATTATTTATAAAGGGCCTTATGGCGAATTGCATTGTGTTTTGGGACATTTTGAACTGTTCTTTTGAGAGGGAATTCACTAGACCTCATAGTCTTACCCTCACTTTTCAAAACTTAAAACCATTTTCAGGTATGAAAGATGTAGTGAGCTCCTCCAAGGGGAAGGAGAAGCTATGAAGTTGATAGCGGACTCAATGCTAGAGAAGGCCCTTAGTTAAAATTTTAGTCTTGTAACATCTCAGTTGTGGATGTGTTTGCCCGCTGCTAAACTATGAGAATATTTTTATGTTTTGACCTGTGAATGTTGAGACCTTTTGGCTTTATTTTAAGATTTATACTTTATGGTTTTTGGGTTGTTACAGTATTGTGACAATGTTCATTGTGTCTGAATTAGTACAATTAACATTACAAAAATTTTCATTGATTAGTGCCACGAGGCCGTGTATAATGTCACATTTGGAAAAGTTTATCAATATGTATGATAGTTGATAAAGGGCACTTGATTATCTTAACAGACAAATTGGGTATGATAATAGTTAATCGTACCCAGTTGGTTTCTTAAGGACATCGGTTAAAGTTATTGGTAGTTATACCTAATTTCTTCAATAACCATGTCCTATAATTTGATCCCACTTGTGGTTTATTGACTTATAATATCGGGTTTCTTCATCAATTGTGTAGCATTAGTTATAAGACTAGGTGCGAGAACCGGGTTCCTTTAACCCTTGTAATCAACTCTTGCGGAATATTGCACGTATGGTGTACCAGATACCATTCACTATTCTAACCAGGTTCTATTAACATCTACAGTAATAAAAGGATATCATATATAACAATTTTTCATGTCCTTTTGACACAGTACACTCGTTCATTTAGATTCTCTAACCCATATACAACATAGAATGCGAAGGAAGTTAAGTTTGCAAGCTTTCACAACCCTTATGTGAATCAAAACCAACTTTCTTTCAAATTATTAAATACGATAATGATTTAATAATATTAACTAATATAATCATTTAAAAAATCAATATTTTTCTACAAAAATTCTTGAAAGGAATCAATTTCTTGGTATTTTCAATAACCAAAAACATGTTTTATAATAATGTAAGATTCTTCCTCAATAAGATCGTCGACTTCCTCAAACCCACAAGTGTGACTTTTTTATTAACTCATTTTTCTAAGCAACATTAAGATTTAAATTAAAAATTGATATTCATTTATTAAATCGTTTTTACATCATATAAATTATGGAGTCGTTAATTTCTTAAAATTTCCCTATAGCATTTAATTTATAAATTATTCCATTGTTGATTATACATTAATAAGAGCTCTAGCTTTTAATTTTTTTTCTTTTCTTCAAAGTTCCATTAAAAGCATTAATTTATTGTTTTCTCACTGCTCTAGGACTTGTTGACATTAGTGCAATGTAAAATTATTATTTACAATGAGTAATGTAATACTAATATAATGATCTTTGATTAATAATTAATGGGAAAAGTTCAAAAAAAACCCAATGGACTTTAGTGTTTGAAGTAATTAAGTTTTTGGATAATTTTTTTGAACAAATAAGCCATTGGACATTTCAAAACCTGTTAAATAAATTCTTGAACTTTTGGTAACCTGTTGAATACATTATTATTACTTAAAAATGTAACTTGCAACCTACATAGCAAGTAAAACTACAAATTAAAAAAATTGTCACCTACAAATTTACACTTTGCATCTTTATAAAATTATAATTAGTTATTTAATTTATTTTATATCCATTATTTTTTCATTTTATATTTTATTATATTAACACACATAATCATATATTAACTAAAATATAGAGAATTTAATTAAAATAGTCAAACATAAAAAATCAGTACCTAAAATACCCAAAATCTTGAAGTTTTTGCCAAAATACCCAACAACCGTGTTTTGGGGCCGTGTAAATGGGAAAATATGGGGTTCTGTTTTTTTGTCTGTGTATCCAACGAAACACGGGGAAAGCACGGGGTAAACCGATTTTGGTCCGCGTATGGGGACAAATTAAACACGGGGTTACCCCGCGTTTTAATTGTGTAACGCAGAGTTGGGGGTTCTTACACGTTTTAACTTCCACTAATTATTTTATTTACAAAATAATAAATAAATTGGAAATGCAAATTGTTTGCAACAGAATCCCACCATTTTTGCCCCCCTCTTCCTATTTATTCAATGTATATATATACACTATATTATAAGATATTTATGTAAAAAAGTTTAACCCTGCGTTTTAATTGTTCCAGCCATGTGTTTGTGAAGAGGCCTAACCCCGCGTTACATAATTAAAAGGCAGGGTAACCCCATGTTTTGTCCCCATATGCGGACCAAAATCGCTTCACCCCGTGCTTTCCCCGTGTTTCATTGGATACACGGACAAAAAAACAGAACCCCGCGTTTTCCCATTTACACGGCCCAAAAACACGGGATTGTTGGGTATTTTAGCAAAAACTTTAAGATTTTGGGCATTTTGGATACTGGTTTTTGATATTTGGGTATTTTAATTAAATTCCCTAAAATATATCAAAAAAATTAGTTTTTTTTCTTTACAAATTACAATAATCGTTTCGTTAATACATTCAAATTGAACTCAATATTGTTTTTGAATTTAATCTTATACTCTTCAATATCCTAAATATATATTAATTATTTTTAATACTTACACTTTATACTATTATAGTTACAGATTAATCTTATATTATTAAATAAATAACCATAAAGGATTGAATGTGCAAGTATTAAATATAATTCGTACATATTTATGATATTTAATAATATGAGATTAAATAAAAAAAAACGTTAATAATAAGCCCATTTTAAAAGTATTGACAAAAAAATTATAATGGTATAATTTGTAAAAAAAAACATATTTTTTTGTATTTTAGTTAATATACGATTACGTGTGTTAATATAATAAAAGAGTTAAAATGAAAAAGAAAAATAGAAGATATAAAGTAAATTAAATAACAAATTATAAAGATGTTTTTTTTTGTTGCCAAAAACAATTCTTAAGGCAAAAAAAATTATGCCTAAACTTTGACTATTTTAAGAAGAGACTTTGAAAAATGCTTAAAAATGTATTTGGTTGATGAGATTGACTATTTTAGTTAATTTCTCCATTTTTTTTATTTGTAGGATGATAAAGTCGGTGATATCTTTTTTTTTCAATTTGTAGTTTTACCTGTTATTTAGGTTGCAAGTTACATTTTTAAGTAATAATGATGTATTTAACAGATTTCCAAAAGTCCAAAGATTTATTTAATGTATTTTGAATTGTCTAAGGACTTATTTGTTCCAAAAAATTGTCCAGGGACTTAATCACTCCAAATATTAAAGTCCATTGGGTTTTTTTGAACTTTTCCCATAATTAATATTGTTGGATATAATAAAATCTGAAAGGAATGTGAATTTACTTGTTTTCCATTAATGTAAACAACCCTTTAAATAGACTTATAACAACCCACGAAGACATCGACGGATCCAGGATTTTTTCCTAGTGGGGGCACGATAAAGGTAGATTAAAGGCCCGCAAAGTCGTCCGATATGTTTTTAGCCCAATTATGCTGTTTCGAAAGATTTTTAAAGTTTTTTTTGGTTGATTTCAAAAGATTTCTAAGTTTTTTTGTCGATTTCGATGGACTTTTTCGGTTTTCTTGGTTGATTTCAAGAGTTTTTTTTTGTTCTTTTATTGATTTCAAGGTATTTTTTGGTTGATGGGGTCCCAGACCAGAAATCACTAGGGGGAACTGATAATCCAAGATCTACCAAATCATAGAGAGAGAAAGTAGAGAGAGAAAGTATAGACGTGAAAAGCTCTCAATGTATTGAATATGTGATCAAAGTGTTCCCAAAGTTACAAACATACAAGAGCCATATCCCTATTTATACCACAGGGAACATGGACACAGACAAGATAAACAGAATACTGACTAACCATATACAGACCTTGTTGACATTACATGTTTGACTTTTCTAATTAAATCTTGAATACAATATTTAGACTTAACAATCTCCCCCTTTGTATTCAAGATTTAATAAAAATCTGACACTAGTTTTCAGCACTTGATTCTTCAGCTTTTGTCTCTGACAACTTTGAACATTGAAACTCTTTCAGCCTTTGAAGAATCTTGGAAAGTCTTTTTCTCTTTGAAGCTTTGAAAGTCAACAAGTCTTGAACACGAAACGGAATTCTTGAAACACCTTTGAAACTTTGACTATGAAACATCTTTCACAATCTTTGAACATCTTTGAAACAACTTTGATTACTGTCTTTGAATATAGAAACAACTTTGAGGAATCTCTGATCTTGTATTTTCATCTCTTGTGATCTCTGGACTATCTTTGGAAGAACAGACTTTCACAAATCATCTTGAATTAACTTTGAACAATCTTCTTCAGATACATTTATCTTTGTAACAACGGAAGCATTTTGAGTTGTAACACGCTTAATTCTGGAAATAGCAACTTATTTAAAATTTCCTAATTACATCGATAAACGATTCGCCTATAATCACAAGTTAAGGTTTAACCTCAATACACACACATTCATTCTATACATATAGTCTATAATAAGGACGGGTGCTACTAAAACCCAATAAAGTCACTATCTCCAAACTGCGGAAGGCTTCACCAAATGCTTATACTTGCACAAAGCTAAGGCTCAACTCTTCATAGCTGCTAGAACCAAACCCCAACAGGAACCTGATACACATGCCGACAAATAAAAAGGGTTAGTCTTAACGCCTAGTGAGCTCAAGAGTTTTAACATGACTGAATAAATCTTTAAAAGCCAAGAAACCAGTTTAAAGCGAGATCCTTCGAAATAATATACTTTAAAATGGAAACGACACATTTTCCCACGATATGCACTTTTAAAGACAATGTTCCCAAACACACATTCCTTATAAAACGATGCACCCAAAACTCACCCAAAACGCACCCACACAGTATTTCTCCAAAAGACTTATTGTGTAATTAAAATGTACGTTTTAACACCGAAGGCATGGATAAGGGAATACCCAAGATAACACCTTTCAATGACGGGGGATACCCGATTCCATCGTATGTGACGGGCACACAAAGTTAAGCCACGTATCGACGTTCACGAGTTTCACATAAGACCAGTGTTCCCCGTATACGGCTCCTCTGATCTCCCACCGCAAGACACCACTGATCCTAGTGTCTACTCGACCTCTAATGAGTGTCACAACCAAAGCCACAAGTCCCCGTATCCGGCTCACTCTGGGCTCCCACCGCAAGACTTAGCTCCGTATACGGCTCATCCGAGCTACCACCGCAAGCTTACATAATCCACATGACTTGGGGACCACTCACTAGACTCAAACATGGACATTAAAACTCGATGATGAACATAACGACTCATATGCCTATGGATCAAATGCATTACAGTCTAAACATTACATGATTCCGTATGAATGAACTGACGCATCCAAAACATGTAATTAACCAACATTTATATAATGGTTGTTTTTCAATGAAACACTCCATAAGGAGCCGTTTAAACCGGACCACGTCCCAAAACCCGTTAAGGTACAATTCAAGCCGAAAGGCTTCATAAAACGTTTGATACTCAAGAGAGCCAATTTGGTTACATAGACCAAAATACCTCGTTTCCAAAATCTTTGATTCTCAAATTACCATTGGCCTTCGGCCCAAAACCCAAAAAGGTTTTCCATTTCCAAAATACCCCATTTCATGAATGATGCATAAACCATGAAACGGACTCTATTTGTACAAAATTGCTAAGAACCCAAATATGAATATTTCATGAGGTTTACACAACTCAAGTTTACCAAATATGAAAACTTATTAAAATACTCACACTTTGATAAATACCAAGTAAAACACATTTTTATTTCAAAATACACATTTTGGCATGTACACCGTTTTAACAAATCAACTTGAACTCACCTTGCTCTATTTAGGCTAAATCTAGATTTCACCCACGAGCTCTTTTGAAGGCCGCTTGAGTCCTCAAGCCGAAAACTTCCAAAACCTAGATCCAACATTCCAATCCATAAATAACTATGATCACCCATAAGGAAACATTCTCCAAACATAAAAATACCAAGATCCCAAACAAGATCAAAACCCTAGTTTCTCCAAAACTAACAAATCTGAGATCTGATAAACCCAACACTAGAGAAACATCCGGAGAATATTTATAACCTTAAATCAAAGAAGCTTACCAGTAAAGATGACGAGACTTTCTGAGGACACCCAATCCAACTCTTCAACCCGAGCTCCCACACTTTGAACTTGATGAGGAAGATGAAGATGGAGGTTTTGTGGTTCAAGATCTCAACTAGCTAAGTGATGACGAAGTATGAGGGTTAAGGAGGAAAACCCTCCAAATAGGTAGAGGTTCGACATTTGAGGTTTGGGGAGAGAAGAGGGAAGAAGATTTAGGGTTTGGGTTGAGAGAAATGAGGTTAAATGGCTGAAAATCGGGTTTTTAGCTCAACAGGGCACTCCGCGGGTTATGCCGCGACCTTAAGTCGCGGCATAAGCCGCCCGTTTCCCCGAATACTCACATCCAGTGAGTTACGCGACTTGTGTCGCGAGCCAAAGTCGCGTGCCAAGTCGCGGTAGTCCAAAACTTCGGTTTTCTCGCGTCATTCGAACCAACTTTGATTCCCGATGATTCCAAAGTAAAGCTTGACTGAATCTCGATACCTTTACGTCCCACGAGTCAACCGACTCCCAAAATAACACCTCGGGAAATCCCCAAATTTACGGGTGTTACATGAACTTTCATAATTTCTTCATCAGACTTTGAAGATCTTGATCCAAACAAACTTTCGTCAGACTTGAACTTTGAAATTGATCTTTGTATAATTCTCCCCCTTTTTGATGATTGAGAGCATCATAATCATCAAAATTTCTTCAATTTCAGCTCAGACTTTGATTTCCTCTTTGTGAACAACTAACAATCTCCCCTTTTACAGTTTTCGCACTTTGATCTGAAGAGCCGAATCATGAACTGTATATATCCGAATCTTTTCAAATTCAGACATAATGAGTGTGTAACCCTGATTCAACATATGAAACAGTTAGGAATGCCTGTCAGTAACACAAAGTTACTGTGTACAACGAATGTACAATATAAGGAGCTGGCTTGATGATGACTCCCCAGGACTTCCATTCAATCATTGAAAAACACAAGGTAATTCTATGAATGTCCTGACAGAAAAATAGATTTTCTGTGTGCTCGTGCTTGTGTATGAAAGAATTTTAGCACAATGATTGTGTTTCATTAAGGCTCAAATTGTGTAAACTGTTGAGACAGCAACAAATAATACACGGACTCAATGTGCATGAAAGAGGTGCGAAGGTGGGGCAACTTTCCTTCTTTTTCAATATCTAAATCTTCCGAGTGAAGATTAGATAGCATATGTGCTGCGCCCCCAAGAAAATGAAACATTTCTTTTTCGAGAAAGAAACGAGTGGTTGGTGGGGTTATAGCAAGAGTTGGCATGGGCTCACTGCCTTTTTCAATGATGGTCACCAAAGAATGTGAACCAATCAGAAGATGTGGCTGCTCGGCTCAGAAAGTGGTTAGTGCAGAGTTCTGATATTCTTTTAACTCTGATCTCACACCCTCTTTCTTTTTAACATTATGCTCACATCTAACCAAACTCTCTTTTCCATTTTCCGCTCCACGCAATGAGAAAAACTCAACCGGATGAGTTATCTCCCCCACTATTTGATTTATGACCCCTCACCCCTCAATCACTCAAGGATAACTTCCTGGGTAGGAAACACTGGTTTACGTGAATCCATGGAAGTTCTGTTTAAGCTCACACACGAATCCCATGTAAGTCCTAAAAAGCATGGTTGCTCAACAATTTAACTAAACAGTTAAGCACAAAGTGATAACAGTGTCAGAATGTATGCTCATTTAAAAATATGAATGAAATTTAAGCATTTGAACTTTGAAGATTTCTCAAAACAAGGATATTGAATGAATGAAATGAAGTCAAGAGAATTGTTTTGAGAATCTGACAACGTATCAATCAGATCAAATCAAATCAAAAGGTTAGGGTATCAAAGAATTGGAAAATTTGTTTATATGAACGAATATAAACAATTTATCAATGAAAGTACAAATATGAAAAAGATGAATGATGCTCAACAACTTTGAAAGCAAACGGGGGTATTACCATCGAAAAATTGGTTCTTTTAGAGACATGGTAATAACAAATTCAAATAAAATACTGAACCGGTGTGTGTGAATACTTGACAGTATATGGACAAGATAATACACAAGTATTGATCTTTAGAAACACACGGTCAGTTAAACATTAAGCTCAAAAAAAAATTTGAAAAACATTTAAAAGCACACTTCTAAATTCATGAAATCGATTGAGAATAGAGAAGTGGTTTGAACATTTAAGAAAGCGTTTTTCATGCTTGAAAGTTGTTCTTCTTCCAAACAATCAGAGATCTAGGATCAGAAGATATTTACCTTTTCAGCTCCCCCTCAAATCATGATTAAATGATTTATATCTTTTGAGCTCCCCCTGGATATTTGCATAATATCCTTCTTTGATCGTTGAAAAACGGGTCCTGATCTGTAATGTGATCAGAAACCACTTTATTCACATCATTTATTCAAAAAAAATAAAAGACAGAAAGTAGTAAAATATTTTATAGTATGAGTTCTGATCTAAAATAATCAGAAGTCATCACCTTTACTCCCCCTTAAATTAGGCATCTGAAATATATCAGTTAAAACAGGATAGAGATCAGACACTCCCTTTTGAATTGTAGACCATCATATCAGTAAAATCTATCAGTGAAAAAGTACAGGATAGAGATCAGATCAACTCTCTTGGGATGTAGACCATCATATCCATCGGATGCAAAAACAGGAGTAAGGTCTTTTAATTGCTGATGTCCGAGTCCTAAACTGTTGTGTTTAGAAGTCAAACTCCGTTGAAGAACGGGTCCTAAGTTGTGTACTTAGAAGCCATAATCTTGACATTGAGGTGCGGGTCTTGAACTGTGTTGTTCAAGAGCCATTGTCTTACTTACTCCCCCTTGACGTGTGGTGCCTGCAACACATAATCAATTTTCTTCTTTGGTACCCACTGGTATTTGGGTCCAGAAATGTTAGTTGCAGTTCATGTGGGGGTTATATAATAAGAACCATACCAGTAATTACTAAAATTTTTACTTACAAAATCATGTGCTCTATAATAAGAACAACATATTTTCTTCTGAGCAATCCTGATAATATGATTAGTAGAATAAAATGTATCAGAATTACCAAAAGTTTTACCTGTGCGTGCACTGTTCTTTTTGACATTGGATGTGGATGCATATGCTTTGCCTTTCTTCTTCTCATCACCTGAAGAACCCTTTTCTCTCTAGACAATCTGATCTTTCCTTGAATTCTTTCCAAGAGATTTAACATAAAAGCGCGCTGAACCATCAACAGATTTGTTATAGAACAGATTAGATGGTCTGATCTGATTTGATTTGACAGTTTGAGATTTGACACTTTTGTTTTTCAAACCATTTTTCTCATTAATAGAACTAGAAGTTGTTTTGAAAGAACAAATTGATTCTGTTGAATTATCAACAGGTGATTGATCAATCACATCAGTTGTTATCTTTTCTGACATTTCAATGTTTGCAGCTTCTAAGTCTTTTATCTGTTTGGTCAAAATGTTTCTTTCATTTGAAAGTGTGTCAAATTTCTGTGCCAAATCAGACTTGACCTTTTGTTCTTTTTGGATATCTGAAGATAGAACAGTAATTTTGGATTGGAGCATAGATATTTCAGACTCAAAATGTATGCGTTCTTGCTTAAAATCTTTTTCCAAGTTCTTGGTCTTTTCAGATATTTCTTTAAAAATCCCAACATTTCTCTTTTCGTAATTTTTCTTTTCAAGATCAAAAGACTTTTTCTGCTCTTTGAAAAGTTTTCTTTCTTTTTCGAGCAAGTCTTGTAAAGTAGAGATTTGTGAGGGAAGACCAGATATTTTTCCTTCAAGAACTTGTCTTTCTTTTGAAAAAGTGTCTCTTTCAGTTATAAGAATTTTCTCAAAATCAGACACTTGTTTAGAAAGATTCCTGCATCTATGCTCCAAGTCCTTTTTCTCTTGGAGAGTTTTCTTAGAAATCTCAGACATCTGAAGAAAAGAAGATGTCTCCTGTTTTGATTTTACTTTATCTGCTTGGATGCTTTTAATCATCTCAGCATTCTCTAACACCAATGCAGATATCTTCCTTTTAAGTTCAGTATTTGAACTTTCCAATGCAGATATATTTTCTTCGAAAGCCTTAAACTTGATTTGAAGCTCAAATGATTCTGCTTGCAGATCCGGTGTTTTCTGTTCAGTTGTCTTCATTTGGCTTTGAAGATTCATAATCTCTCTTTCTTTCTCTGTTATCTCTTTCTCCTTTTCATAAAGAATATCTGCAAAATTAGATCTATTTTTAGTACAATTTATACATTCAGGAGTTTTAATACAGTTGAACAATTTAAGTTGCAACTCCTGAATCCTTCTGAGATATTCTGAATTTTTCAATTTCAGATCATTTCGTTCAGCTTCAATTACAGATATATCAGGCTTGTACAGTATCGACATCTTCAACCACCAACACTTAGACTGGCTCAAAGAAGGATTTCACGTGAGCAAGCACTGGTAAAAAAATAAGAATTCCAAATTTTTTTTTTGACGTGAAAAGCTCTCAATGTATTGAATATGTGATCAAAGTGTTCCCAAAGTTACAAGCATACAAGAGCCATATCCCTATTTATACCACAGGGAACATGGACACAGACAAGATAAACAGAATACTGACTAACCATATACAGACCTTGTTGACATTACATGTTTGACTTTTCTAATTAAATCTTGGATACAATATTTAGACTTAACAGGAACTAACGATATAAAGTTCAAAAATAGTGATTTTAACTTATGAAAATTTTAGTTTTTTAATAAATTACTGCATCTGCCAATGCACGAAGGGATAAATACAAGAAAATAAGATGTATACAAAAATACTTAAGGATGGGGTAACAACCAAATGTATACAAGGTTTGAATAATTTAACAATTATCACATGTGTTATATATCTTTAACACGCCCCCGCAAGATGGACGACCATTAGGAAAGTCCAATCTTGAAAAATAGATCCTGAAACAATGTGCGAGCTAGCGGTTTGGTAAGAGCATCGGCTAGTTGATCACTACCAAATATATGTTGAACTCGAAGTTTACCAAGCTTTATCTACTCCCGTACAAAGTGAAAATCTAGTGCAAGATGTTTCATTCTCGAATGAAATACCGGGTTGGGAGCATATTGAGTTGCATTTGAATTATCACAATATATACTAGGATGTTGATCTAGTGTAATACCCAACTCAAGAATAAGGGAGTGCAACCAAAGTAACTCAGCTGTGGTGGAAGCCACTGCTCGAAATTCAACTTCGGTAGATGAACGGGCTAGTACTTTTTGTTTCTTTGAACTCCAAGACAACGAGTTTCGACTGAGATAAACAATATACCCAGTAGTAGATACGTAGTTATCACGATCTCCGCCCCAATCTGCATCACTATATGCATGCAACCGTAATGGTGAATCTCGATGGAGAGTAATACCGTGGTTCAATGTGCCATTGAGGTACCGTAGCAACCGTTTTAGAGCAGCCCAATGCACATCCGTTGGATGATGCATGTATTGAGATAAACGATTGAATGTAAAAGCAACATCCGGGCGAGTGAGAGACAAGTACTGCAAACTTCCTACAAGAGCTCTATACTCAGTTGGGTTTGACTAGGGCGTACCAACATTAAGAGTGAGGGGAGGATAAGTAATGATTGGTGCAGGGACTAGTTTGACATATATCATTCCAGCTCGATTTAAGAGATCACTTATATACTTCTTTTGGCTTAAGAACAAGCCTTTTGAGTGAGGGTGTACTTCTACCCCAAGAAAGTAGGACAATGAACCAAGATCTTTTAAGGAGAAGAGAGTAGCGAGGTTTTTAATGAAGGATTGAAGATCTTTGGATGGAGGACCGGTGATGATTATGTCATCAACATATACCAAGAGATATAAGGTAGTGTTCTGTTGGCGGAAAAGGAAAATAGAGGGGTCGACTATGGAGTTTTGAAATCCATAGGATAGAAGAAAAGTGAGAAACTCTTGATACCAAGCTCATGGAACTTGTTTAAGGCCGTAAATGGTTTTTCGAAGTTTACATACATGAGTAGGATGATCTTTGTCGATGAAACCTGGAGGTTGGGACATGTAAACATCTTAATCGAGAGAACCTTGTAAAAATCAGGTTTGTATTTACAAGGCGAGCTTTATATCGCTCAATGGATCAATCAGGTTTGTATTTGATAAGGTAGACCCATTTGCACCCAACCAGATTTTGAGTAGATTGATAAAGGACCAAGTTCCAAGTGAGATTTCGAGTGAGAGCGTTGTATTGTTCTAACATGGCATTGTGCCATTCAGAATCCTTAAGGGTTTAAGTGATGGTTTTTGGTTCTGTAGGGTGAAGATAAACACAAGTGTGGTGTGCATATTTGGGGTTGGGTTTGCTGATGTTGTTTTGGAGTCTGGTGGTAACTATTCAAGTAGTAGTAGTAGTAGGAGGAGGTGGAGTAGAAGGTGATGGAGAAGTAGAAGAATAAAAGGTTGAGAATGATGGTAAGGTATCGCTGGGAGATGGTGAAGGGGAGAGAGAGAATGATGTTGGAGTGGGTGTTTGTGTTTGTTGTTGGGAAATGGGAATAGTGAGAGTGCACCATTCATCAAGTGATGCACATGTTGTGGGTTGAGGAGAAGGACATAACTCGGGGTAAGGAAATACATGTTCAACAAACTTAACGTGACGAGACATATAAATGCGGTTTGCGGGTGGATGTAGACAATAATAAGCACTTTGTGAGGATGAGTAACCTACAAAGATGCAAGGCATAGAGCGAGAGTCTAGTTTGTGAGATGAGTATGGCCTAAGCTGTGGGTAACATAGACACCCAAAGTTTCTTAAATTATGGTAATTCGGTGGGATTCCGAATAATTTGTGGAAGGGTGACATATTTTGAAGAGTTGGTGTTGGCAAACGATTAATTAAGTAAGTGGCGGTAGCAAAGGCATGTGGCCAGTGGGTAAGGGGAAGTTTAGAATGAGATAGGAGAGGGAGACCGGTCTCGAAAATATGTTGATGTCGACGTTCAGCAAATCCATTATGTTCTGGTGTATGTGGTGGAGAGGTAAGATGAGATATGCCATTGGATGTGAGATAAGGAGTAAGTTTTTCATACTCCCCCCCCCATTGTCCGAGAAAACCTGGATTATAGGGAGATTGAAATATTTTTCAACTAGAGCTTGGAAGCGTTTGAATATCTCATATGTATCGGATTTGCGTTTAAGTGGGTATATCCAAGTATACTTTGTAAAGTGATCTACAAATTAAAATGACATAATATTTGTAATTGTCATAAGATAATATGGGAGAAGTCCACACATCAGTAAAGATTAACTGAAAAGGTGCATAAGATGAGAGAGTAGGAGTGGAGAAAGGTAACTTGTGACTTTTATTCATGTTTCAAGAATTACAATCCGACATCGAAAAATCAGGAATAGATAAAGAAAATTTAGAATTTAAAAGTCTAAGAATAGAGAGTGAAGGATGCCCAAGTCGATGATGCCAATCATGCATGGGAGTTTTGAGACATGTGAAGGCTTGAGGAGAGTTTTGGTGCCACTCGTACATTCTGTCTTTAGGTCGATCTTGAAGGAGGATCGTTCATTTCGAAAGCTCATTTACACGAAAAAGAAAGGGCAAGAACTCAATACTTGTTTGGTTGTCTTGACAAAACATGGAAATAGATAGAATGTTTCGAGAGATGGAAGGAACATGTAAGACATCAGAAAATATAAAAGTTTTAAAGGGGGTAGTGAGAGAGAAAGAACCAGTGTTATTAATTGGAAGGCTTGAGCCGTCACCTATCACAAGTTCCTCGATACCATCATATGGAGCACGAATTGAGAGATTGTTGATGTCGTTGGTACCATGATGCGATGCACCGCCGTCTAAGATCCACGTATTTGGAGATGAGAAAGTTGTAGATGCCATATTAGCTTAGGGTGCATAAGGACGAGGTTGGTAGCGTTGTTGAGGTGCACGGTGTTGAGGAAACTGGGTTGTAGGAAACTGTGCTTTGAAGGCATCACACTGATGAAGAGAATGTCCTTGAGTTTTGTACCATTGACATTTATCAAGATGAGGATGTTAGTGGCAAAGGGATGCTTGATTACGAGGAAGTGGCAACAACGGTGGGGTTGAGGAGGACCATTGTTGTTTGCCACGATTGTTATTGATGTTGGGGTTGTACTGAGTAGTAAGAACAGTAGTAGGTAAGGGAGTGGAGACGATGTTTTTGGTGGCAAGCTCTCTTGTGATTAACTATTCATGAAGCTCCTCAAAGGAAATAGGTGTGTCACAACATTGACGGCATCAATGATAGGTTTGTAAGTCTCATAATCAAGACCTTGAAGAACTTTGTCAACGATATCCTCATGATCCATGGGTTTTCCCATGTAAGCCAAACGATCGGTACAGGCTTCATGAACGGTACTAGTCTGGGAGACAAGAGGGACCATGTTTTGAAAGAGAGTTCCAACAAGGGCACCGAAAACTAGTTGGTCTTGACGAAACCAAGTAATGGCAGCATGGTTTTCTGTAGTTTTACCATCATTGTTGAGCATGGTGGGTGGAGAAGGGTAAGTGCCATCTACAAATTTGTATAGATCATAACTGTAATATCCAGTTTCGAAATTTTTATTAATTTTGGAATTTGGGTGAAAAGTTATGCGAGACCCAAAGTTCAGGGGGGTTTATTGAAACATTGGTTATATAAAAACCAAAACCCTCATATATTTATTTCATAACTCATACTTGAAGAAAAATTTGAGACCGATATCAGAGAGTGAGAACAGAACGAGAGTAGAACGAGAGCAGAACGAAGAGAAGCTAGGTATCAAAGGATCGATCAGTTTTTGTCAAATAGAGGTATGATTCTAGCTTAATACTTCTATCTGCATGTTATAGTCGGTAAATAGTTGTGTTATTTAAGCTTTTATCCGTGTTTTCAATCGATTCATGGATCTGAGTTTTCTGTAAACCGACTTATTATGAACATCGATCGGTATAGGACCGGGAAGAAGGTGTCAACCGATATAGACATTGACCGGTATAGTTGCTTGACCGGTAAAGGTCGACTGGTGTTATCGACCGGTAAGTTGTGTCGACCGGTAAGGAGTGTCGACCGGTAAGGAGTGTTGACCGGTATTGCTTGACCGGTGTAGTGAACCGACCGGTATAATGTTAATCGGTCCTAAGAGGTTTTGATCAGAGTGGTTTCGACCGGGATAATAACAGTAGATTGTATTTGATGAGTTTATAGAAAGAAAGAGTGTTAGTTGCAAGTTAGCTTACCTTTGTTTTTAATACCATCGTAGGTGGTGTTAATCAGTAGAAGTCAGTGTTTAATCAAGAAGAATCAGAGGTGAGTCTTTCAAACTAAATCTTTTATGATTTTAGCAGTTATTTGATAAATGTGGGTTTATATTATTGAAAGTTATGCAGAATTATTGAAAAAGGTTGATTTAATCAGTTTTGCATGTTTATGCTCAGTTTATATAAACTTGTTTTATATATAGTCAGGACTAAGTGTATGCATACATTTGAGTCAGAAGTCTGATCTAAGTCGTGAAGTGTGACCCGCCTGCTCGTACCGGGGAGTATGGCCCGTTTATGCTATTAGGGTGTGTCCCTAAAATAAGGCAGTGCGAGACAGACATACCATCTTTGACGACAATGTTGGTCAGTAGCTTAAGGTACGCTTGTGAAGCGTAAAAAGTGGTCAGTGATGGCCAGTAGATTGAGTTATGCCTGCGAAGCATAAAGTATTTTAACTTTTGATTAAAAGAGCAGGTTATGTTTTTAAGATATAAAGCTTTGTTTAAATGTTTTAATTAATATTTGAACTGTTGCAGTAGTGATTGGAGGGGACTCACTAGACCATTGGTCTAACCCTCGCTATTTCAAAATTATAATCCTGTTTCAGGTTATCGAAAGGTAGCAGGTACAGATAAGGGTAAGGAGAAGATGTGAGCTATTTCCAGGAGATAGAAGACTTCCTGCAATAGTTTACTTTTTGACTCAGTTGTGTAATAAGTGATAGTTGTAAACCTTACTCTGAAATGTAAGCCTGGGGCAGTATTTAGACAGAAATGTTATTTCATTGTATGTATAAATGTTCAGGTTGTTACAATTGGTATCAGAGCATTAGTTTAAGGGATCTAGGTGACCAGATGGGCCTAGACTTAAACTGAGATAGTAGAAACACAACTGAGAAGTAGGAAGGTCGTAGGAAGATAACATTAGGGTAGTAAGGACTAGCATGTAAGGTAAATTTGGAATTCCATCTGGCCAGTGTAATTGTGAATTTACAAGTACATGCTTGTGCTTAAACTGCCGTAATGTGTAGCATGTTAGATTGAATATCTTATGTTTCTTCTTATCAGAAGTATGTCTGAGCGAGTGACAAGGAGTAGGTCTATGCTGAATCCTGAAATTGAGCCAGATAATGAAGTCGTTGCCGAAGAGCGAATGATTGATGTCAACCCGACTGCTAACCAAGGAAAGAGTCGTGGTCGACCTAGAGGTAAGGCAGTTCAGAAAGCAACAAAACAGGCAAGGGTTTCCAATGTGGGAACTCGAGGCGGGAAGACGAGTCGTGGTATTCGTCAAGATGAAAGTGTAGAGGTAAGAGTTGAGCAAGAAACTTCTCATCAAGAAAGTTCGACTTCTGTGAGGGGTCGAAAACAGACAGGAAAACGTAGTGGAGGTAGAACGCAAGGTTTTGTTACACAAGAAACCTTTACTGCAGAAATGGGAAAATTACAAGAAACGTTGAACGCTTTATTGGCTCAGCGTACTAATGAAGTTTCGTCAAGTAAAGAAAAGAGTGAAGATAAAGTAGTGACTGAGGTAGCAGAATCACCAGTAACTGGAGTGGGTAGTCACCCTCAGTCAAACCCCATTGTGTCAGTTAAAGTTGTAACTGGGAGAGGATGTAGTTTTAAGGAATTTGCTGCTTGCAAGCCTCCTACTTATAAAGGGGAATGTGATCCAGTGATAGCTTTAAGATGGGTAAAAGGTATGGAGCTAGCGTTTGATACGAGTAAGTGTGCTGAAGAAGATAAAGTAGTCTATGCTTTGTCAATGTTGAAAGATGAAGCGGTAATGTGGTGGGATGTTGAAGCTGGAGGACAAAGTTCGACTGTAGCTAAAGAAATGACTTGGGGTGAGTTTTTGAAAAGATTTAAAGCACAGTTTTGCTCTTTGGCGGCAGTTAAAAAGTTGGAAGAAGAGTTTATGAGTCTAGAGCAGAAAGGGATGTCAGTTCGAGAATATACCACAAAGTTTATTGAGAAGTCTCGATTTGCAGGAATTTATGTACCTAATGAAGAAAGACGAGTAGAACGTTTCGTCTTTGGATTGAGAAGTGATATTCGAGAATTTGTCTCGAACAAGGAACTGTCTACTTTTCAAGTGGCAGTAAATGCAGCTGAAATGAGAGAGAAAGAAAAGAATAGGCAAGCTACAGAAAGAAGTGAAGATAAAAGAAAATGGGAAGGAACGGTTCGTGACTCCAAACCGTTTAAGTCTGCAAAGTTTGATCAACGTTTTGTTAATAAGTTTGAAAGTAAGCCCTGTAGCAAGTGTAATCGAAGGCATAAAGGAGAATGTAAGATTGATCAAGAGGGCTGTTATAAATATGGGAAGATTGGGCATTTGGCTCGGGATTGCCAGAATTTGAGATCTTGTTATCAGTGTGGATCTCCTGATCATATCGGGACTAATTGTCCACAATTGAAAAAGGGATCGGTCGGAGGAAATGTAGAAAAGGGAAGTGAGAAAAAGGTGGAGCCATCTAAAGCGAGGGCTAGAGTTTTCAATATGTCAGCAGAAGAAGCGGTGGAGATACCTGATGTAGTGACAGGTACTTTCTTTATAGATTCGAATTATGCAAAAGTATTGTTTGATTCAGGCGCAAATCGTTCGTTTGTATCTCCAAATTTTGTGCATAAATTGAATGAGAAACCTAAGAAGCTTAGGCATGAATTGAAAGTAGAAATGGCTGATAATAGTCAAATCTTAGTGGAGGAGGTGTATGATGGGAGTAGTATTGTCATCGATGGGCATTCATTTCCACTTCGACTGTACCCGATGGGTATGGGAGAATTTGATGTCATTGTGGGAATGGACTGGTTGGCGTCTAATGATGCTCATATAGTATGCAATAAGAAATTAATTCGTATAGAGCAACCAGGTAAAGAAGAGATAGTAGTGTTTGGAGATCGGAGGGATAGAAAGTCATGCTTGATTTCTATGATTAAGGCTAAAAGATGATTAGAAAAAGGGTGTGTGGGATTCTTAGCTTATGTTATAAATGCTAAGAAGGAGAAGAAGGAATTAGAGTCAGTTCCGGTAGTAAGTGAATATCCAGAAGTATTTCCGGAAGATTTAACACTCTGCTTCCTGATCGGCAAGTGGAATTTCGTATTGATTTAGTACCCGGAGCAGCGCCGATTGCAAGAGCACCGTATAGACTGACACCGGCAGAGATGAAAGAAATGATGACTCAACTGCAGGAGTTGTTAGACAAGGGGTTTATTCGCCCTAGTACCTCACCATGGGGAGCGCCAGTATTGTTTGTTAAGAAGAAAGGTGAGTCTATGAGAATGTGCATAGATTACCGGGAGCTCAATAAGTTGACTGTCAAAAATAAGTATCCGCTTCCCAGGATTGACGATCTTTTTGATCAACTTCAAGGAGCGAGTTACTTCTCGAAAATAGATCTACGATTTGGTTATCACCAATTGAAGGTGAGGGAGGAGGATGTACCTAAGACTGCATTTCGTACGAGGTACGGACATTATGAGTTTCTAGTTATGCCATTTGGTTTGACCAATGCGCCAGCAACTTTCATGGATCTGATGAATAGAGTGTGTAGTCCGTTTTTAGATAAGTATGTCATAGTCTTTATAGATGATATACTGATCTATTTACGTTCCAAAGAAGATCATGAAACTCATTTGAGAGCGATTTTAGAATTGCTTAAACGTGGGAAATTGTACGCCAAGTTCTCAAAATGTGAATTTTGGCTGAAAGAAGTTCAGTTTCTAGGTCACGTGGTGTCGAAAGATGGGATTAAGGTTGATCCGACTAAGATTGAAGCCATTAAAGGGTGGGAAGCACCGAAAACACCTTCAGAAGTAAGAAGTTTTCTAGGATTGGCGGGTTATTATAGAAAGTTCATCCATGACTTTTCAAGGATAGCTACGCCACTAACAACATTAACCAGAAAGAATATCAAGTTTGTATGGGCGGAAGCTCAGAAGGAAGCGTTCAGTAAATTGAAGGAGAGTTTAAGTAGTGCCGCTGTCTTGTCTCTACCCAACGGAACGGAAGGATTTGTAATCTATAGCGATGCTTCAAAGTTGGGTCCGGGATGTGTGTTAATGCAAGAAGGCAAGGTGATTGCTTATGCATCTCGACAGCTGAAAGAACATGAAAAGAATTATCCAACGCATGATTTAGAGTTGGCAGCAGTAGTCTTTGCTTTGAAAATATGGAGGCATTACCTGTATGGAATCAAGTGTCAGATTTACACAGATCACAAGAGCCTTCAATATCTTTTCAATCGGAAGGAGCTTAATATGAGGCAGCGTAGGTGGATGGAGCTGTTAAGCGATTATGACTGTGATATTCTGTACCATCCAGGCAAGGCCAATGTGGTAGCAGATGCTCTAAGTCGTAAGGAGCATGGAGAAATAACAGAAGTTGTGGCATATCGAGTTGATGTTGTTTCTAATTTCTTAGAAGAAGTTATAAAGTATCAAGAAGAAGCAACGTCAAAAGAAAACTGGAAAAGTGAGAGAATAGTTGGAATTGTTAACTTGTTAGTAGTTGACAATCGTGGAGTAAAGTGCTTCAATAAAAGAGTATGGATTCCAAAAGCAGGAGAACTGCGGTAGAAAGTATTGGAAGAAACGCATAGATCCCGTTATTCAGTACATCCAGGAACCAACAAGATGTATAAAGATCTGAAACAAAACTATTGGTGGCCAGGTTTAAATAAAGATATTTCTCACTTCGTTGAGCGATGTATGACACGTTTGAAAGTTAAAGCTGAGCATCAGAGACCTTATGGGGAGCTTCAGTCGTTAGAAATTCCAGTTTGGAAGTGGGACGAGATTACGATGGATCTTGTTACTGGGTTACCGCGATCACCTAAGGGGCATGATGTTATTTGGGTGATAGTGGATCGACTCACAAAGTCAGCTCACTTCCTACCGATCAAGGAGACGTACTCACTAGAGAAATTGTCTCGATTGTATATCGACGAGATAGTAACCAGACATGGAATACCGTCGTCAATTGTGTCAGACAGAGATGCTCGTTTTATAGCAGCTTTCTGGAGAAGTTTGCAAAGGGAATTAGGCTCTCAACTTAAGCTGAGTACGACCTATCATCCGCAAACTGATGGCCAGAGTGAGAGAACTATTCAGACATTGGAAGATATGCTTCGTGCATGTGTTATTGATTTCAAAGATTCGTGGGAAGTTCATTTGCTGTTGATTGAATTTTCCTACAACAATATATAGTTATCATGCTAGCATACAAGCGGCCCCGTTCGAAGCTTTGTATGGTCGTAAATGTAGAACACCTTTATGTTGGAATGAGGTGGGTGAAAAACAGCTAGCGGGACCAGAAATAGTACAGGTAACAGCTGATAAAGTCGATCAGATTCGAGCAAGATTAAAGATTGCTTAAGATCGTCAGAAAATGTATGCTGATAAGCGAAGGAAACCGATAGAGTTTCAGATAGGAGACAAGGTAATGTTGAAGTTTCGCCCTGGAAAGGGGTAGTCAGATTTGGAAAGAAAGGAAAGTTGAGACCAAGGTTTGTTGGAGCATTTATCATCACGGGGCTGGTTGGTGAAGTGGCCTACGAACTTGATCTACCAGAAAGTTTGCGTGGGATTCATCCCACATTTCATATGTCAAACTTGAAGAAGTGTTTGGCAGAAGTAGATGTAGTCGTTCCTTTAGAAGATATTCAGGTAGATAAAAATTAAGTTATATTGAGGAGCCCGTAGCAATTACGGACCTCAAAATAAAGAAGTTGAGGAACAAGAAGATTCGATTAGTGAAAGTTCAGTGGAAATTTCACCAAGGACAAGAGTCCACGTGGGAAGTAGAGGCAGACATGAAATCTCAGTATCCCCATTTGTTTAGCGATATAATTCCGGGGACGGAATTCTCTTAAGGGGGGAAGATTGTAATATCCAGTTTCGAAATTTTTATTAATTTTGGAATTTGGGTGAAAAGTTAAGCGAGACCCAAAGTTCAGGGGGGTTTATTGAAACATTGGTTATATAAAAACCAAAACCCTCATATATTTATTTCATAACTCATACTTGAAGAAAAATTTGAGACCGATATCAGAGAGTGAGAACAGAACGAGAGTAGAACGAGAGCAGAACGAAGAGAAGCTAGGTATCAAAGGATCGATCAGTTTTTGTCAAATAGAGGTATGATTCTAGCTTAATACTTCTATCTGCATGTTATAGTCGGTAAATAGTTGTGTTATTTAAGCTTTTATCCGTGTTTTCAATCGATTCATGGATCTGAGTTTTCTGTAAACCGACTTATTATGAACATCGATCGGTATAGGACCGGGAAGAAGGTGTCAACCGATATAGACATTGACCGGTATAGTTGCTTGACCGGTAAAGGTCGACTGGTGTTATCGACCGGTAAGTTGTGTCGACCGGTAAGGAGTGTCGACCGGTAAGGAGTGTTGACCGGTATTGCTTGACCGGTGTAGTGAACCGACCGGTATAATGTTAATCGGTCCTAAGAGGTTTTGATCAGAGTGGTTTCGACCGGGATAATAACAGTAGATTGTATTTGATGAGTTTATAGAAAGAAAGAGTGTTAGTTGCAAGTTAGCTTACCTTTGTTTTTAATACCATCGTAGGTGGTGTTAATCAGTAGAAGTCAGTGTTTAATCAAGAAGAATCAGAGGTGAGTCTTTCAAACTAAATCTTTTATGATTTTAGCAGTTATTTGATAAATGTGGGTTTATATTATTGAAAGTTATGCAGAATTATTGAAAAAGGTTGATTTAATCAGTTTTGCATGTTTATGCTCAGTTTATATAAACTTGTTTTATATATACTCAGGACTAAGTGTATGCATACAATTGAGTCAGAAGTTTGACCTAAGTCGGGAAGTGTGACCCGCCTGCTCGTACCGGGGAGTGTGGCCCGTTTATGCTATTAGGGTGTGTCCCTAAAATAAGGCAGTGCGAGACAGACATACCGTCTTTAACGGCAATGTTGGTCAGCAGCTTAAGGTACGCTTGCGAAGCATAAAAAGTGGTCAGTGATGGCCAGTAGATTGAGTTATGCCTGCGAAGCATAAAGTATTTTAACTTTTGATTAAAAGAGCAGGTTATGTTTTTGAGATATAAAGCTTTGTTTAAATGTTTTAATTAATATTTGAACTGTTGCAGTAGTGATTGGAGGGGACTCACTAGACCATTGGTCTAACCCTCGCTATTTCAAAATTATAATCCTGTTTCAGGTTATCGAAAGGTAGCAGGTACAGATAAGGGTAAGGAGAAGATGTAAGCTATTTCCAGGAGATAGAAGACTTCCTGCAATAGTTTACTTTTTGACTCAGTTGTGTAATAAGTGATAGTTGTAAACCTTACTCTGAAATGTAAGTCTGGGACAGTATTTAGACAGAAATGTTATTTTATCGTATGTATAAATGTTCAGGTTGTTACAATAACCCAGAAGGGTTGTTTGAATCTGAGTTTTCCAAGCAATGTAGTTTGTAGGTGTACGTTTGATGGAGTTTTGAAGTTGAATGAGGGTGAAAGGTGCTACAGGGTCATTGTTGTTGGGTATGTTGCTGTTGGTTACAACAATTGGAGTACCGGTCATGGTGAGCTTAGAGAAGAAAAAAAAACGAGAAGGATGGGGTATGATGGATCAGAGCTCTGACACTATGAAAGGAATGTGAATTTACTTGTTTTCCATTAATGTAAACAACCCTTTAAATTGGTTTATAACAACCCATGAAGGGATAAATACAAGAGAATAAGATATATACAAAAATACTTAAAGATGGGGTAACAACCAGATATATACAAGGTTTGAATAATTTAACAATTATCACATGTGTTATATATCTTCAACAAAATCTTGTAAAATAAATTAAAACTTTTTGAAAAAAATCCTCACAAACTAAAAAAATCGAATTTTTGATCGCCACGATATAGTAAGAAAAATATTTACTGCAATTTTTTAGTATATTGAATTTATTAAATGAAAACAAATGTAATAAAAAAGTTTAAAATTGAAATTTATAATTTTTACATTTTGTTACGATTACTAGTAAAATAACTTTTTTGAATTAAATTTTAGATGAAATAAAAAAATTGCAGTTATTTTGAAACGACTCAAATTAAAGATTAAAGAAATAAGTAACAGCACTGTTTTTATATAGTATTTTATTATGGAGTATAAAAATAAGTAATTAATTATGAAAAAAAAAATAAAAGATAATTAAGGATGGAAGTCAAATTGCCACAGATATCAAGATTGTTTGTTTGTCAGAGTTGCATTTGGTTGAATTAAAATCCAGAAAGAAACATACTCCGATGCTTAGTTTCTTCTTGAACCTACTGCTTCCATTGTTGTCGGCAACATCATATCAAGTTCCCAAGATTAATAAAAACAAAAAAAAAGAGAAACCCAAAGAAATATTTTCCCCTTATTTCCATTACCAATATATATATAGTGTCATAATCTTGTTATATCTATATATAATAATTATTATATTAATTCAAGCAGGAATGGATACATAATTTTTTTAAATGATGACATTATGACATTTTTCATAAAATCATCGTTAATCTGTTGGTTAGTTCATTGTTTTTTTCATATATTAGGTTCCATGTTCAAGTCTTTTATTGCAGTTTTTTTTTCCAGAAACATAATAAATCTGAAATTAAAAGTTCAAACTAAGAAAATGACACTAATAATATTTGAACTCGGGTATGGGGTGGAAAAAAAAAGTTTTGCAAACCAACTCTACCAAGGGAAACTTGTATTCTTATTATAGTTTCAAAATATATATGGTGACATACAACAAATTGATACGGTGATACTTTTCACGACCCTATAATTTTTTACAGTATAACGGAGGAACGAAACGGTGGCACATGCCATCATATGCTCTACATTTGGTCTGTCCATGAGTTCAAGAGACTTAAACTGATACTGGTTTGATTAAAATTTAATTTATAGTTCTTTTACGTTCAAGTAATTGGAAAACTTGAATCAATCTTTTTGGACACCTTTTGAGCAACACATACAACTACCTTAAACTTTGACTGTTTTCGAATGTCAAACTATATATCTTTTAGGAAACAATATATTAATAAAGTTTGGTTGATCATATTTGGGTGTAGAGTGGATAGATTTCGGAAATAATTAGTAAAATTATTAACAAAGTTGAATGGATGGAACATAATGTGTTTGCAGATTAGGCCATTACGATAAAATTTGCATTTTAGGATGTTCAATTGTTCTTGGACATCTTATTAGACTACTTCATAATATTTTAAATGTATAGAGCCATAAATCAACATCCTATATATCTAAAGACGTTATTAATAAATTGTTACGTTAAATTTAGACAACCTAACAAATAATATATCTTGGACAACTTGATGAAACACAAAAAGTAAATCGTTATATTAAGGGGCCGTTTATCAAATGCTTACCCGGGTAAGTGCTTACCAAGTCATATTACCTTATGGATGGAGATGACAATGACAAAAGATCTTACCCGGTAAGAGCTAAGGCAAGGACCAAGAGTCTTACCCTGGTAAGTGATGGCGAAGACTCTTACCACGGTTAGCACTTACCGGGAAAATTGTTGCATACGATACCGTGTTGGTGGACTAAAATCTTACCCGGTAAGTGAGTGATAGTGTTAAATTTTACCCGTAAGCGTTTATCGGAAAATTGTTGCATACGATACCGTTTTGGTGGACTAAAATCTTACCCGCTAAGTAAATGATAGTGTTAAATTTTATTGATAAATGCTTATCCGGGTAAGCGTTTGGTAAATGGCCCCTAAATCTTTTTATAGGTCGCTTTTGAAATGTGCCTCATTAGTCTTTCATATATAGGACATTTTTAAAAATGTCATAAAAAAAACTAATAACATGATTAACTTTTTGTTGCAATTGTTTAATTTCGTCCTAACAACTTACTGTAATGCTTTTAAATAGAACGTCGGTTTTTATTCTATAAACTTAAAGTCTTATTAAGTACTCTAATAAGACACATAAATATGATTTCTATATAAAAACTTATTTTATTGTAGTGAAAATAAATCTTTAGTGCTAATTAAGGCACTTGTCTTGCTATTACCATATGGGCGTGATTGGTCAAATTTCAGAGAACCATATGTGCATTTAGGGATGCAAAATTCCCATTTTTTGAGCTAGTAATGGTTGACACATTCACAATTTATTTTAGAGTTCGTTTTAGCGATACTTTGAAAATTTCAACTTATTTTCGTAAAATAAGATGAGAATTAGTGTAGCTCGAAAGCATATGCAAAAGCCTTGTTTAGACATTTCTTTACTAGTTAGGGGTTGTTTGTTTTTTTTAAAAACCTCTTAATGGCTCTTAAGTCTGAATCGTTCAGATATTTTTACACACCACCTCTTATTAATCATAACTAAAATAAGACTTCAAACTTTAAACCTCTTAAAAAACAAATGACACGTTTGACTCTTGAAATGCTAGAATAATGACCACATTTTATTGATTGAAAGCACAATACACTCGGCTTAACTAAATATGATTGAGTTACGTGATAGATATGAATACTTTCAAGGTGGAATATTTTTATAATTATATATTGCTTTGATTGTTCAGTTTGCTTTCTATATATATATATAATATATATATATATTTATTGTATAACAATAACTTTTTTTTTCCAAAATAATGATCACACAATAATAATGATAATAATTAAAAAAAATAGTATTATTCATTTATTCCATCAAAGGATAAACCTTTGTACAATGTGTTATATTAAATATTTTGCTACAAATTTATTCAAAAAACATGTATATGTATACACAAAAACAGAATATAATTTGTCATATAATTTTCTCAAAGTTTCCTTATATAAAACGTCAATTAAGTTAAAGAGAAATGTATTACGATCTTTTGATCTATCTCAATGACTTTATCGCTACTCGTTGTTTCATTCATGTGTCTTATTCCGTCACTTGTCGATATCCACAAACGTCTTTGTTAGTTTTATAAAAACCCAAAATCCAAAATAGCAATAGTATAAAATATTGCCAAAACGCCCCAACATGTAACAATCAAAATATTAAATACATCTCAAGGCTGGCAGTGGATAAACATATCTATAGCTGAGAATTATTACAAGTTTAAGGATAAGCTAAAAATACTCTCTTATCCAAGTGTAAGATTCCACATTGGTTGGGGAGGGGAACGAAGGTTGCCTTATAAAGGACTTGATACCTCATCTATTAGACGTGTTTCAAAACCGTGAGTCCAGGTGTGTGGACAAAGCGGACAATATCTGGTACGATTGGCCCGGGATGTTACAGATGGTATCAGAGCCGGGAACTGGACTAGTGTGCCAACGAGGACGTTGGACTCCTAAGAGGGGGTGGATTGTAAGATCCCACATTGGTTGGGGAGGGGGAATGAAGGTTTCCTTATAAGGGACTTGATACCTCCTCTATTAGACGCGTTTTAAAACCGTGAGTCCAGGTGTGTGGACAAAGCGGACAATATCTGGTACGGTTGGCTCGGGATGTTACACCAAGCCTCTTCTGAGAGCATCACATCTTCTCCTTCCCTTTTGAGGAACTTCCGACATCACTCTTACCTGAAAATGGTTTTAAGTTTGAAAAATGAGGGTTAGACCATAAGGTCTAGTAAATTCCATTTCAATTGACATAATAAAACAATTTAAGAAAATATTGTAATTCTCCATTGTAATAACCGTGTTTCCTCTTGTGAAAAGAATAGAACTTAAGTGTGTGTGGTGCAATTGTAGGAGTTCAAGAGACAAACTATGATTATGGAAAAGAGGGTTAAAACCCCCAAAACCCTCTCATTTCTTCCTATTTAGTGTGGAGGCGGCTTGAGAGAGAAAGAGAACTAAGAGTTCTTGCAAATTTTAAGAAAGATTGAAATATGAAGCAATTTGTAGTGTGGTTCTTCATCTCCTTCAAGGTAACTACTCCCTCCCTTGTTCTCTTTAACCTTTTTGGAGATTATTGGATTTGTTTGTGGTGATTTTGGGAGGCGATAATCTCAAATAGTTGGGTTTGTGGATTGCCTGATCTCAATGGGGGATTAGGTATTAATGTTTAGATACTGTTATAAAGGATTGAGGTTTGTAACCCCTTTGATTTGGGGGCTTAAAACTGGATTAGTATGTGTTAAGACCTAAGATTGAGATTTCTAATTGAATGCAATGCACGACCTGGGAATCGCCTAAACCTGGAGAGGTAATACCCGAGTAGTGGAAGAAACCCGGTTGTATGCTAAATCCGGATGTGGTAATACCTGGTTGTGGATAGCATCCGGATGTGGTGATATCCGGTTGGGAGTGGTGTCCGATTGAGGCCGAATCCCGGACGGGATGGTATCTGGATAAGGCCGAAACCCGGAAGGGGTAGAAAACCAGGTAAGTAAAACCCGGGTGTGGTTAAGACCTAGATATGATAAATACCCGGATGTGGGTATAATCCGATTTCGGGCTAGACCCGGATAGTTGTTATCCGGGTATGTGTTATCCGAGTATTTTGTGAGTGTTCGTAAGTTTCATCGAGCTTAGTCCAAGGTGTCATTTAGAGAACCTATTAAGAGAGCTGAGAGAGACAACCTTGAAGGATGGCTGAATGACTTATCACTCTTGTGTGCTTGTTTAAATCATAAGTGTTCGGTTTAAGGATCAATAGCTTAAGCGAGAAGGAACTAAGCAAGGGCAACATGTGAGTATTTCTAATTGAAAATGATGTTGACGTAAGAATCTTAACGTATGAAATGATACGTCTTTCCACGGGTCCAAAATACGACCCGTATGACAATTTGGGAAAGTATGAAATACTTGTGCAAATTATTTTAAAAGTAAGTTTCGTGCATGCATGTTGGTCGAGGCTCAAAACTTAGGGCCAAGCTCGCCAATTCGTGGTTACACTATCGGTACTCAATTGAGCAAACATCTTAAGGTAATAATCGAAAATTCATCGGTTTCTCTTCGAATAATGTCTATTCCGTAAGTCTATGGTTCTAATCCAACCAATAATTCCGACCGGAAACGGTCAACTTAATGTATTCATCTTGCTTAACCGTCATTCCAAGTGACAATGCTATAAACATCAACTTCTTCTGACTATTACTCCTAAAAAGTTCATCCACTACCCCATCGGTCATCACATAAAGGCGCTTCAAGCACACACATGTAACATGTAAGTTCACCATGACACTGTCCAGGTGCAATTATGAACATACCGTAAATGATTATCCTTGATACCCCCGTCGTGGTTACCGATTCTAATGACTCTATCGACCTCAAAATATCCTATCTTAAGGCGTCTAATAGTGTAATATCACTTCCACTTACTTAGAAGAACACTAGTTTGAGTCTAGGTATACGAAATCAACACCTAAATCTCTCAAACTTAAGCTCTGATACCAACTTGTAACACCCTCAAAAATTGGAAAGAGCAACTAATTTAAAATTTCCAATAATACCTCAAAGAAAGATAACAAGTCCATACTTGAAATACTATTCTAGGTTTAACCATCAACAAAATAAATAAAGTCTTACGTATAGACTAATTAAAGGTCGGTTGTTACTAAATCCAAATACAAATTGCTATACCCAAGATAACAGTGGAATGCTTCACCAAACTACTCAACCTCGAGCATAAATCTATTTCTCGTCTCTTCACAATAATGCTAGTACCATACCCATCCGGGACCTGATGCACATGCCGACAAATAAAAAGGTTAGGCTAACGCCTACTGAGTTCAAGAGTTTTCAACGTAAATAAATATATCTTTAAAATGAAATAATGCAACTTAAATCATAATCTTTCAAAATGATTTATTTTAAATATGAAAACGACTCGTTTTCCAATAGCATGCATTTTTAAGGATGAATGCCCCAATACAAAATATTCTTTATAAATTGATGCAACTCAAAACTCACTCAAAACGTGAATAGAAAACAGACGCCCAATTTATAAAAACACGGATAAAACTTTATATCACAAAACACCCAAAACACGGGTTTGGCATAATACTCAACTCATAAATCATGGAAAGCAATCCATATAAATATATATACCACCTAAAACATGGAACTAAAATTCAATACTCACGCGGCCATAAAATTGAATGAAATCCAGATGTTAAAGCATGGACAATTAAATATCCGAAATATCGTTGGCCGACAACAGGGGAGACCCACATCCATTGAGAGTGGAGGAACACAAAAGTATGTCACTCATACAACGTTAATCGTATGACACTTCACGAAATGAAAGCCCAAGTGTCCTTACGACTCCTTTCAAGCTACACCCAAAGAGACAGTCGACCTTGGTGATCATTACCATGAATACCACCCCGAAGGCCCGACACACTTAAGGACTAACTCCAAGGCATTACCTTTAATATTTAATGAAACAGTGAATCAGAATAACAACTTGTAAACTTTATTGAATGATTGTAAAGCTACAAGATTCAACACTCAACCTCAATATTGATGAACAGGCTCACCAATACGAATTCTACTTCTCTAGAACTAGGACTATAAGCCTTGAGGTTGATTCTCTCTAAGAAAACAAAAATTCAGAATTCTAAAAGTAATTCTATATCAATTACAAACTATTCTATATATACTGAAGATAAAAGATAATTACAAATAATAAAAGAACGTCAAAATAATCTTCCATCTTTATCTTCAAGCTTTCCATAATCTTCAAACTTGATCTGCACGAATCTTGATTATCTCTTAAGCAACACTAAGTCTTCAGCAGCATTAATACTTTGAGCAGTATTAATGTTCAGCAGTACTAACTACTAGCAGTACTAAAATTGCTTAGCAGTAGTAACTTCATCTAGCAGTATTAATCTTGACTAGCAGCATTAACCTGTATCAGCAGCATTAACTTCAGAAGTAGTAACCAAGTTCTGCTAGCAACATTAACTTTACTTAAGCAATTCTTTCAGTTCCCAACAATCTCCCCCTAACTTGACTTTTAGGAAGAGAAGTCAAGTTCTTCAGATGGTCTTTAAGATACTCCCAAAACTTCATAGCTCATACACCTGTATTAGCATCCAACCCCAAACTCTGATTGATTGTTCTTTGAATCAAATACTTTGCCATTTCTGAATCTGGAGTACATCCAAGCTTCTTTTTCAACATTGCATGAAGCTTCAGTCTACTGTGGTTGTACACTCTATCCACTAGGAAGTATTCTATGTGATTTGAATCCATAGTCAAAGCATATACTCCACTAGTTTCATATAGAGTCCAGTTGGTGACTTTTTGAAACACACTTCTGATCATATGCTCCACTTCTTCAGGCTTGAACATCATACACAGATACTCCATCACAAGTTTTGTGATTGAAATCCCTGGAGCTTTCAATTGATCTGCATACAACTTCATTCCTATTTCATACATCTCTTCTAAATTTGACCTGGAACATGTTCTGACAATCTTTGCCCATGTATTATACACTTCATGCTTTTCATCTTTTCTTTTGAGCCTGATGTATTCTTTTCCATCAACCTTCATTGTATCCTAGAAAATGACCTCAGGTGGCTTAACTCCAACAGGTTCTGCTGTAATAGGTTCAGGCACTTTGTCCATCACTACCATGTACAGATTCACATCATCAGTACTTGATGGTTCTTTCTGTTCAGATGACTTAGGTGCCCCTTCCTCTTCAGCAACCTTCTCTGTTTCTACTTCATCTACTCTAGGCTTCTTGACTGATTTTCTTCTGGCCATCATTTTGGTTCTTTTTAAAGTCCTCAGACTTTCACCTAGAGTGGCTTCTTTCTTAGGTGTTTCTTGCTCTTTTGGAAAAGGCTTTTCTATCAGAAAGTCATTGCTTTCTTTCATTCTCTTCTCCATTTCCACCCTGGCAGTTTCATTCCCTTGAAGCTTGGTCATTTCTGAATTGTACAGCTCTTTAATCTGCTCAAAAGTCATCTTTGAGAACATCTCCTTTCTGACTCCTACAACACCTTTGAGAAATGTAATCATCTTGTTTCTCTCTTGGGTACCAAGGTAAGTCTTTGAGGGTTGTCTCTTCTTTGCAGCCACTTTGAACAACACTGATTTCTTCATGGTTGCAGCTTTCTTCTGAGCCATTTCAGTTGCCAGACTTTGTTGATAAGCTTCATTTAATTCACTGTCTTTTTCAACTTAAACCCTTTCTTCTTGCTCAAGATCATCCTGCATCTTCCTGGCCAAAGCTTCATCTGACTCAACCAACTTTTGCTTTTTGATTGGTTGATCAGATTCCACCATTTTAGCTTTGCCTTTATCTTGGTTTATCACCTTCTCAACACTTGCTGTCTTGATAGCCTCACCTCTTTCTTTGATGACAACTCCTTTGGCCTTTGAGGTGACCTTGGGAGTATCATGTTTGGCTTTGATTAAGGTCTCTGCTATCTCAAGATCTGTTAGTACTTCTTGTACTATTTCTGCAGCTTCATTTAGTTCAGCAGTACTAACAGTTTCTGCTGCTTGTTCTATTTCTGTTACTGCTGCTTTCTCTTTTTCTGCTGCTTGAACAAACTCTGTTTCAGTTTCCACTGCTTGTTGCTCCCCCTCAAAATCAACTTTCTCTTGCTCCCCCTTATCTTTGGCATTTTCCATGTTGCATCAGCTTCTGACTCCCCCTTTTTGGGAGCATCAGTCACTGGTTCCCTTCTTCTGAGTACATACTGTTTCTTCTTCTTTTTCTGGATCAATCTCTTCACCATATTCTTCAGATGGACAATCTGTTCTTGTTGAGACAGAATGATCAGCTTCAGGTCTTCTATTTCTTTTCCCTGCTTGATTACATCCATGTTGATGTTTCCCATTGCTTCCATCAATTCAAGATAGTCATATCTGTCCTCACCTTCTCCAGGAGTGTAACCCCATTTTGAAGGATCATGGGATCTTTTTGTAGTAGAGGTCTTCTGCCTAGCAGAAGCACCTGCTACCCCCATGGTTTCTTGGCACCTGGGACCTTTGGATGATTGCTCACCCAAAGTTGCCACGGGGAAGGTCTTATTTATGTTACCACTGACCTTCTCTGTGCTAGCAGGAGTAGTGGCAGCCTTTGCACCCATATGCTCAGTCATCTCCTCATTGAGCACCTCCTTGGGGTTGGGAGACACCCCTGTGGTTTCCCTGTAGATATTCTCTAATGGAGAATTCTCCATTAGAGGGCTTAAAGGCTCTGTGGGTGAAGGTACAAGAAGGGAAGGAGCCTTATTTACCTTTTTCCTGATATATGTATTGGTTATTGGTGTAATTGGTTTTTGAACAAGGGACTGAGGGATTGATATGGTGATGGAAGGTTGGGATTGGCTTTCAGTGGGTTGGTCTAATGAGGTCCTTGACCCTGAAGCCATACCTTTTTCATTGTGGGACACCACCATCATTGTAGAGAATAATGGGGTGTCAACTTCTTCCGAGTCCAATGGAGATCTCTTCATATTTGAAAAGACCTTACCTTTGGGGATTTTGGGTACATATACCTCATCAAAGTGAGGCATATCCGTCAATTCATGGGTTATAACTTTCTGTACAAACCTTGGGTACATATAAAAACTCTTTTTGCTTCCCAAGTTTGATACAAGATCACTGAAAATCATTCTTGAAAAATTGTACTTTCTGGCAGTGGACAAGCAGACCAAAGCATAAGCAATGGTACTGCTAAACTCACTCCATCCAGTAGTCTTTTTGGAAATACAGTGCATCAGGGTATGAACAAGAAAGCGCCATTGGGTATAAAATTTTGCTTTTGAGAATTTGAAACCACCCAATTGGCCTCCATACCCCATTCTTGACAAATTTGAGAACAAGTCCTCATTTGGAATAGAAGTAATACCTGCAGCATCGTCTAGACGTAGACAGATGCGTATCACCTCTTCAGAAACTGACAAGGGTTTGTCACACACCCTTGTCTTGATTATCTGCACACCATTCTCTGTGACCACGGTGGCATTCGCCCAGAATTGTCTTTGATGCTCTATGTATATAGTTGGTGACACAGTAAGAGCATGGGCAATGTGGCTGGACTTGAGAAAATCCACAATCTGGTGAAATCCAGCAGCTTGTTTCGGCTTCTATAGCATCGCAATCTCGTTGTGCTCATCAATGAATGCCATGGATGCCATTGTGCTTGAGTAATCTGGACTGCAACACTTGGTGCTTAAGAGAAAAGGGTTAGAGAGCAGATGAATAGAAATCAAAGAGTCGTTATGAACTTTTGGGCGGGCAAAAAGGGTATTTATACGATTTGGGACATAAGCAGTATTAACTCCTAGCAGTATTAACTAACTAGCAGTATTAACTGAGAGCAGTATTAACTACTAGCAGTATTAGCTAACTAACAGTATTAACTACTAGCAATATTAACTGAGAGCAGTATTAACTACTAGCAGTATTAACTAACTAGCAGTATTAACTGAGAGCAGTATTAACCACTAGCAGTATTAACTAACTAGCAATATTAACTGTGAGCAGCATTAACCACTAGCAGTCTTAACTAACTAGCAGTATTGACTGTGAGCAACATTATCCACTAGCAGTCTTAACTAACTAGCAGTATTAACTGTGCACTGGCAGTATTAAAACTGCACTGGCAGCATTAACTATACTTACACTCTTTGAAGCTTGAGGTACTCTGAGCAAGGTAATAACTTCCTGAGAAAGATTTTAGTAGCACCAAAGAATAAACCAATAACAGGTATGTAAACACTTTTTAAAACATGAGCTCATTCAGAGTTGATCATGCCCACACTTGTGACCAAGAAAGTGAATCTACCCACATCAAAAGCTTTAGTGAATAGATCAGCAAACTGGTTGTCAGTATGAACTTTAGCAACTTGAATTAGCTTCTTTTCATTACAATCTCTGATAAAGTGATACCTGATCTCAATGTGCTTTGTTTTGGAGTGCTTGACTGGATTGTTAACAATGCTTATAGCACTGCTATTATCAATGAAGATTGGAGTGTGAAGAAAGGTTACCCCATAGTCCAACATCTGATTCTGAATCCATAGAACCTGAGAGCAGCAACTTGCAGCAGCAATATACTCAGCTTCTGTTGTTGATAAGGACATTGTGGTTTGTTTCTTACACTGCCAAGATACTAGTCTTGCACCCAAAAGTTGACATCCACCTGAAGTAGACTTTCTGTCCATGTTAGCACCTCCCAAGACACTGTCTGAGTATGCAATCAAGTCAAAGTTGGATTCATAAGGATACCAAAGACCTAATCTAGGTTTCCCTCTTAAGTATCTGAAAATCCTTTTAACATCTTGAAGATGTGATTTCTTTGGCTTGACTTGGAATCTGGCACACAAACACACTGGAAACATGATGTCTGGTCTTGAGGCTGTAAGATACATGAGAGATCCAATCATTGATCTATATAGATGGACATCAACATCCTCCCCCTCAAGATCAACAGTGATCTGTTTATGAGTCTCCATAGGTGTGCTTGCTGGTTTTGAGTCTGTTAAACCATACTTATCCAGGATGTCTTTCACATATTTTGATTGGATTATGAAGATCCCATCTTTCTTTTGTTTCACTTGAAGCCCAAGAAAGAAAGTAAGTTCACCCATTGAACTCATTTTAAAGCTCTTATGCATCAACTTTTCAAAGTCTCTACACATCTGATCTTTTGTGGATCCAAAGATGATATCATCCACATAGATCTGAACAAGTAGGATGTCCTTCTTACTTCTTTTAATGAAGAGGGTCTTGTCAATTATTCCTCGTTTAAACCCATTCTCCAAGAGATAGGTAGATAGAGTATCATACCATACTCTTGGGGCTTGATGAAGACCATAAAGTGCTTTCTTCAGTTTGTATACTCAGTCTGGATATGATGGATTTTCAAATCCAGGGGGCTGACAGACATATACTTCTTCATCAATTGTACCATAAAGAAAGGCACTCTTCACATCCATTTGGTATACCTTGAACTTCATGTACGAGGCATAGGCTAGAAATAGCCTAATTGCCTCTACCCTTGCCACTGGAGAAAACACTTCTTCATAGTCAATGCCTTCTTCTTGAGTGTACCCTTGTGCCACAAGCCTTGCTTTGTTTCTGATCACAATTCCTCTCTCATCCTTTTTATTCCTGAAAATCCACTTGGTACCAATAGCTCTATGACCTTTTGGAAGGTCCACCAAGTCCCAAACTTCTTGCAATTTGAATTGCAGTAACTCTTCTTGCATTGCTTCTATCCAACTGGAATCTTTCATTGCATCATAAACCTTCTTAGGCTCAATCTGAGATAGAAAGCAGGAGAGTATTGTGTGTTGCTGATCCTGCGGCTCTTGAAGTCTGCTTTGATTCCTTGTTATCATAGGAGAAGAAATGTCTCCTATGACCAACTCTGGAGGATGATTCTTTTGAGTTCTAGTCTGATGACTAGGTTCTTCATTGAGTCCCACATCTAGATTGGAATCATTTAAGCCAGCTGAGGGGATCTCATCAGCTGCTTCTGGCTCTTCATGCCCTTGATTCTCCTCATCTCTTCCTTCTTCTTCACTCTGAATTGGTTCAGTCATAGTTTCCTTTCCACATACCTTAACAGGCTCTATTGTAGGTATGGGAAAGATCACAGACTGAGGAATAATGTCTTGTACTTGTACTTAATCATCCCCTGATCCTCCACTTCCTGAACCTGCAAGATAATCACTACTGAAACCCAAAGAGTTAGTTAGTGAATCAATGTCAAATAACCACTGAGGACCAGACCCAATAGGATCTGGTGTGTTCTCATTGCATTTGACATTGTCACTTTCCTCAATTATTCTAGAAGAAGTATTAAAAACTCTGTAAGCCTTACTCTGAGATGAGTAACCAACAAGAAAACCATCATCTGCCTTGCTATCAAACTTTCCTAAGTGAGTTTTGGTATTGAGAATGGTACAAGGACACCCAAAAGGTTTGAAAAATCCAATAAATGGTTTTCTTTTATTTAAAAGCTCATAAGGTGTCTTGTTTTTAGGCTTGACTACTAGAACTCTGTTTTGGACATAACAAGCAGTATTAACTGCTTCAGCCCAGAAAGTAATTGGTAGTTTGGAATCAGCTAACAGAGATCTAGCAGCCTCAATCAGTGTCCTATTTCTTCTCTCAGCAACACCATTTTGTTGTGGAGTCCTAGGAGCAATGTATTGCCTCTCAATTCCTTTTTCCTCACAAAAGGTGTTTAGGTCATGATTTTTAAATTCAGTACCATTGTCTGACCTAATGACTTTTACCTTTTGATTTGTTTGGTTTTCAATTCTTAGAATAAAGGATTTGATCAGTCCACTTGTCTCATCCTTAGTCCTTAGAAAATATACCCAAGTAAATCTAGAGTAATCATCAACAATAACTAGGCAGTATGATTTCTTACCTATACTCATAACATTTGTAGGACCAAACAGATCCATATGCAACAACTGAAGAGAACTAGAAATTGTGTTCAACTCTTTGGACTTATGAGAAGTTTTGTGTTGTTTGCCTTTGAGACATGCAACACAATGATCATCACATGAAAAGACTTTGGAAGGTAAACCTCTTACAAGGTTGTTTTTAACAAGTTTATTCATTGTTTTAAAGTTCATGTGACACATCCTTCTGTGCCAAAGTGATGATTCATTCAAAGAAGCTTTTGAAACAAGATAGTTTAGGGATGAATCAGTTGAAACACTTTCCATATCTAAGCAATATACATTATCCTTTCTGGGTGTTCTTAGTAGTATCATCTTTTCATCAACTACCTTGAATCCAGGAGCAAGGATAATGCATTCAGAATCAGTAAATAATATACTATGTTGTTTGTCACAAACCTGTGATACACTTAACAGGTTGTACCTTAACTGCTCAACATAGAATACATCTTCAAAGGTCATTTTACCTTTGGTTACATCCCCCTTACCACTTATCTTACCTCCATCTGGAGTATTACCAAAGGCAACATGCCCACCATCAATTTTCTTGAAATTCTTGAGGCATGACATGTTCCCTGTCATGTGCCTAGAGCAACCACTATCAACATGCCAAATGCTCTTTCCCTTGAGCTGCTGGTTGCCCTGCACATAAGATAAATCAATTAGTATTGACTGGGAACCCAAACCAAAGTGGTCTTGGGTCTCCCTTTCTCATCAAAGTACTTACATTCCTTTTTGATGAGATTTTTAAAATCAGTACACTCTTTATTGGAGTACTTTGTCAATATGATTGGTCCAGCAGCATAAACATTAGGAGCAGTACTAACCTGAGAAGTACTAACAGAGTTAGCAGCACTAACATGTTTAGCAGTACTAACCTTGTTAGCAGTACTAACAGAGTTAGCAGTATTAACATTTGAAGAAGTACTAACAATGTCAGCAACACTAACATTGATAGCAGTAGTATTGCTTCTAGCAGCACTATCATTGTCAGCAGTACTATTTTGGGTAGCAGTACTAACAGTTTTAGTGCATTTAGGAACCCACATATTGACACTTTCTTTAACAATCTTTTTCTTCATGTGGCTTTTAGGTTTAACAGATTTCTTAGCCACATGGTTCCTTTCAATCTTCCTATAACCAAAGGGTTTTTGCATAGATCTTTGAAAATTCATCCTTTGGTTCATAGGATTGAAATAACAGTATTTGGCAAGATGATTCAATTTGCCACAGATAAAACAAGGTTTTGGTCTATTGATTTTACTCAAATCAACCCCTTGTTTTTGTGCCCACTGATTATTCCAGTTTCTTTGATTTCCCCTCTTTTTATCATCTTTTAGGGGTTCAGTTTTCTTAAATGCACACTGTTTGCAAGGAACTGGATTCACAACTGTGGTCTGTTTGTAATGGACCTTTCCAGACTTTCCCTCTGTCTTCTCTATGTCCTTGGATTTGATCCAAGCCCTTTCACAGTCCTCATTGGTGATAATGTTATTCTCTAGAGGAATCTCACCACTCACATTGTTCTCCTTACTCTTATCAACCTCTTTCTCAGTCTTATCCTCAACAACTACCTCATCTAAGGGATCTATCTCAGTGGCTCCCTCAGGCAAGTCCTTCCTATCTTTGGTTTCTAGCAAGTCTGAAGTAGGAGGGATGTAATTGTTGTTATATGGTGGTGGTGTGGCATTGTATCCAATTCCTCTTCTCAATTTGTCATGAATCTGAGTTTGTAGTAAAGAGTCCATTGCTTTAGAAGCATTGGAAAACTTTTCCACATCAAGCTTAACCTTGGTTAGCTCCTCTCTCAACTTTTCACTCTCCTCTTTAGATTTGGTCAATTTGAGTTCTAGATCCTTTTTCTCCCACTTCCAGTAATTGGTATCATATGAGTGTTGGAGTTCATTGGCTTGAAAACTTTTAATCTGTTCCTCAAACCTCTCAACAATTCTCACATAATCTTTTATATCCTTTTCTAACCTCTTAAGGTCATCACTCATCTTCTGGTTGTGATCCCGGTACCTTTTAACAGTGTCTATGCAAGTTTTAGAACATAGATTAGAACTTACCTCAGTTGGGAGATCAGATACTTCAGCCATAAGAGCTTGATTTTGGATAGCCTCTTCTGCTTGATCACTCCAGTCAAACCCCATTCCTTGTTGAGAAACAAGGGCTTGAGCAGAGTTTCTGTTGTGATTGAAGCTTCCAGACTGTGCTTGTTGGTGGTTGTTGTTGTGAGACACTCCACTTCTGCATTCCCTGGCAAAGTGTCCCTTCAGATGACATTTATAGCACTCCACCTTTGATTTATCAAAGCCTGATCCATCTTCTCTTCTTTGGGAGAAGTTGTTCCTCCCAGTCCTCTTTATGAACTTCTTCACTCGCATGGAAAGCATGGCCATCTGCCATTTAATATCCATCTCTTCAAGATCATCAGGATGAAGTTGTTCCAAATCATCATTGATTAAAGAGGAATTTTCATGGCTGGAAAGAAAGGCTTCAAACACAGATTCAGTGTCTTTTTCTTGATTTGCTCCATTAGCAGCATTAACTGATTCAGGGTTAGCAGTAGAATCAATTGATGCTGATAGGAGTGCAGCATTATGAACATATCCAAAAGGCTTCTTCTTTGCCTCTACCTCAGCTTCAAATACTCTAAGATCATTGTACAGATCATCAAGTTCTTTCTCTTCCAATTGTTCATTCTGTCTGAATGAAACAGTGTACATGGTCCATTCATCTCCAAGGGACCTTAAGAACTTTCTGTTTACATCATCTTGATCAATCTGTACTCCCATAGTGGCTAGTTCACCAATTAGCTTGTTAAACATGTCAAAAGTTTGAGTCATTGACTCATTCTTAGTTGACATAAAGTTTTCATACTGTTGCTTCAAAATTGCCTTCTGATTTCTCTTGGTACTTTTGGTACCAGAGAATCTCTTCCCTAGAGCATTCCAGAGCATCTGTGTATCAGTGCAATTGCAGAATTGATGTTGATACTCATTGGGAATGGCCAAGAGCAGTGTGCTCAAGGCTTTCATCTCTGTCTGCCTTGTCTTTCTTTCTGCATCCGTCTTTGGTGGGGTTCTTTTTCCATCTTCACCAATCTTTCTTGCATCAGATGGGCCATTCTCAATGATGTCCCACATGGAGTAATCTGTGAGGAGAATGTATTGCTTGATTCTAATCTTCCACATGTCAAATTCATTGGATCTGAGCATTGGAACCTTTGAGACCAAAGTACTGTTTGATTCAACTGTATTTTCCATGATGAATAAGATTTCTGAGAATACTTGCTCTGATACCACTTGTCAGGATCTTAATTCTTAACAAGAATAAACACTCAGAAACAATATTAAAGAAGTTTGCGGAATAACACTTTAATATTTAATGAAACAGTGAATCAGAATAACTACTTGTAAACTTTATTGAATGATTGTAAAGCTACAAGATTCAACACTCAACCTCAATATTGATGAACAGGCTCACCAATACGAATTCTACTTCTCTAGAACTAGGACTATAAGCCTTGAGGTTGATTCTCTCTAAGAAAACAAAAATTCAGAATTCTAAAAGTAATTCTATATCAATTACAAACTATTATATATATACTGAAGATAAAAGATAATTACAAATAATAAAAGATCGTCAAAATAATCTTCCATCTTTATCTTCAAGCTTTCCATAATCTTCAAACTTGATCTGCACGAATCTTGATTATCTCTTAAGCAGCACTAAGTCTTCAGCAGCATTAATACTTTGAGCAGTATTAATGTTCAACAGTACTAACTACTAGCAGTACTAAAATTGCTTAACAGTAGTAACTTCATCTTGCAGTATTAATCTTGACTAGCAGCATTAACCTGTATCAGCAGCATTAACTTTAGAAGTAGTAACCAAGTTCTGCTAGCAGCATTAACTGTACTTAAGCAATTCTTTCAGTTCCCAACACATTAATATCCACATTCAACCATTTAGAATCGTTCCCCAAACATTATATACCAAAATCACCATTTTGGCCAAACCCCTAGTTTTGACCTAATTTCTCCAAAACCATCAAACCTGAAATTTGAGAAACATAAACACTAGGAAATCATCAATGGAGCATTTTATAACTTATAATAAGCTTTAAAAGTTAGGAGGATTAACTCACCACTTAGGTTTTAGTGAAAACCTAGAAAACCCCAAAATTCTTGAAGATGGAGGTGAAGATGATGAGCTCTTGACCTTTGCTTCCAATACACCACCAAATACTCTTTAATCTTCCCAAAACTAACACTTTAACCTTGAAAAGCTCTAAAAAAAGAAACCATAGCATTTCGAATCGCCCAAAACAGAGTAGAAATGAGCAAGATATGACCAAATGAAGAAAATCCCGATTTTATGCACTGCGAGATTGGCGCGACCCTGCCATGCGACAGTGCCATCTGTCACTGTAGCGGGCACTATCGCGAGGAATATACCAAGGCCCCCTTGCCTCTCGCGACCCTGCCATGTGACAATGCCATCTGTCATTGTAGCGGGCACTGTCGCGTGGAATGTACCGAGGCCTTTTTCGACGGCTTTCCTGACCGTTTTACCGACCTTTCTTCGACCGTTCTCCCGGACATTCCTCGACCTTTATCCCGGCCATTCCTCGACCGTTCTCTCGAAACATTTGATGCTATTATACCAGTTATCCTGCCATTGCCATAATTACATGGTACATTCGTTGGGACGACCAACCACTTGGTAATCGCCGTTGCTATTGTGACATATGTCACAACTGCATGACACTATAGCCCGGGACTACCACTCTTTAAGAACCATTGGTTCTATTATGACAGATGTCACAACCACATGTCACTATAATCGAGACGACCATACTCTTAGTACCATTGGTGTTATTATGAAAAATGTCACAACCACATGGCACTATAGCCGAGACGACCATACTCTTAGTACCATTGGTGCTATTATGACAAATTTCACAACCACATGGCACTATAGCCGAGACGACTATACTCTTAGTACCATTGGTGCTATTTGTGACAATTGTCACAACCACATGGCACTATAGCCGAGACGACCATATGTGGTTCTTCTTTTACCTATTCACCAGTTCAACACTTTTCTTCAATTGGGATAGAAATTCAAGATGTTACACTGCGAGAATGCCCTACGACTTTTCCCCTTGGCATTCTCACTGGCACATCGCCCAGATGGTACCGTGGGTCCCCACCTGCGACCTTGCCCAACGACTTTGACTCTTGTCATAGTTGCGGGCATAGTTGCCCACCCCGTACCGAGACCTGAAACTCGCAAAATTTTCACCCCGCACACTCCCGCTACCTTTAGAGCTTAAAGTAAGTTGTTACTTACGCCAAGACTAGTGGTTTATAAATCAAATCTTTAATTATCCACTGCGCTGGCACTTACTGAAAATTACGGGTGTTACACTTAGGCTCAAACCAAACACCTAAATTAGAGGACATAGGAATGGTTTTAAACCATCTAAACCATCTTAAAACTATCTATTATAATATCTAAGACAATCCCCTAATTGATGCTTCAAACGTACTACAAAACGAGGAACAAGCCAAAATTGAAGTCGCACATGGCAATGACCAATGCGAGTGTCATCTGACCCAAGTCGCATGGCAAGTCATATAGAAGTTACATTCTTCTCTGGTATGTGTTGTACGAGTTTTGCGCCAAAAATCCCAATATCCACACTTGCCCAATCTTTCCCAAATCGATTTTATGGTTTAAAATTGAAGAAATCAATGTCTAAAACCATCCTAACCATCAATCCAACTTCAAAACAAAAAATTAATCCATCCAAATCCATCTATTAATGCTGATTTTAACCCTTAAAATTTGAAATCTCTAAACCCTTGATAGAACCATTAACAATGGTGAGCTTTCTCAAGGAAACAATTTGAAAACCAACAAAAACCAATCCAATTCGGGACCACTATTCGAAATCTTAGTGAAACATTGGATTTGTTATCTCATGTCTAATCAATAACCCATGAAGATTTTTAATTAGTAACTCAAAGGAAGAGAAAACCCTTATCTAGAACCCCAAAACTCCATAAATGGAGGTATTAAGTTTGAGAGAAGGGAGTTACTCTAGAAGATATGATATTCTTTAAGTGATTTCTTCAATTTCCTCAACAAAGATCCAAAAGGCACCATTTCCTATCAAGACACCTGTTGGGTCAGAATATGCTAAGTATGGTTTATGCTGCTGATTAATGTTGCTAAGTAATTACTACTGCCAGACTATCAAGATTACTACTGCTAGTAGAATTAATACTGCTTGAAGAGTTAGTGCTGCTACTTGAATAGTTAGTACTGCTAGTAGTCAGTACTGCTGAAGATTAATGCTGCTGAAGATGGTTAATACTTCTGAAGATAATTAGTGTTGCTTCTAAAGATAAAGATGATTTGGAGATAAAGACAAGCTGGAGATAAGACTGAAGATAATTATGGTATTGATGTTGAAGATCAATTGTATTTTGATAATTATCTTATATTCAGTTTTGTATATATAGTATAGAAGTATTTGATTGTAAAAGAATTAAATTCATTCATAAGTTTTTGTTTTAGAGAGAATTAACCTCAAGACTAGTTTAGATCCTTTCTATAGAGAAGTATAGAGCGTCTGTTGAGCCTATTCAACAGATTGAGGTTTTGTGTGTAATCATCAAGTTGAATCAATATAAACTTGTGATTTGAGTTTGATATACTGTTTCATTGATTGTTAGTGTTAAAGTGTTTTTCCGCAACTTCTTTAGCATTGTTTCTGAGTGTGTGTGAATTAAATTCTTGTTTGAATTTCGATCCTGACAAGTGGTATCAGAGCATTGTTAAACTCAGAAAAACAACAATCATCATGGACAGTTCAAGTGATAGTGTTCTGGTCTCAAAGGTTCCAATGCTCAGATCTAATGAGTTTGACATGTGGAAGATTAGGATCAGGCAATACATCGTTCTCACAGATTACTCTATGTGGGACATCATTGAGAATGGCCCATCTAATGAAGGAAAGATTGGAGCAGATGGAAAAAGAATCCCACCAAAGACAGATGGAGAGAGGAAGATAAGGCAGACAGAGATGAAAGCCTTGAGCACACTGCTCTTGGCTATTCCTAATGAGTATCAACACCAATTCTGCAACTGCACTGATGCACAGATGCTTTGGAATGCTCTACAGAAGAGATTCTATGGTACCAAAAGTACCAAGAGAAATCAGAAGGCAATACTGAAGCAACAATATGAAAACTTCATGTCAACTAAGAATGAGTCCATGACTCAAACTTTTGACAGGTTTAACAAACTGATTGGTGAACTAGCTACTGTTGGAGTGCAGATTGATCAAGATGATGTAAACAGAAAGTTCTTAAGGTCCCTTGGAGATGAATGGACCATGTATATTGTCTCCTTCAAACAGGATGACAAGCTGGAGGACAAAGAACTAGACGATCTTTATAATGACTTAAGGGTGTTTGAGGCTGAAGTTGAAGCCAAGAAAAGACCATCTGGATACACTCATAATGCTGCCCTTTTATCATCTTCTTCTTCTACTGTTTCTGCTGCTAATACAGAATCAGTTAGTACTGCTTATGTATCTAAGCAAGATGTATCTAATGACTCTGTATTAGAAGCTTTTCTTGCTAGTCATGCTAATTCTGGTTTAATTAATGATGATCTTGAACAAATTAATGCAGATGACCTTGAGGATATGGATATAAAGTGGCAGATGGCCATGCTAACTATGAGGGTAAAGAGATTCATAAAAAGGACTGGAAGGAACAACTTTTCTCAGAGGAGAGAAGATGGTGCTGGGTTTGACAAGTCAAAGGTGGAGTGCTACAAGTGTCACAAGATGGGACACTTTGCAAAAGAATGCAGAGGAGGAACTCCTCAACAATATGGCAGCAACACCAGCAAGCACATTCCTCAAGCTTCCAAAATAACAGAAACTCCACTCAAGCTCTTGTTTCTCAAGAAGGAATGGGATTTGATTGGAGTGATCAAGCAGAAGAAGCTGTTCAGAATCAAGCCCTAATGGCAGAAGTCTTAGAATCTTCAAGCACAGATATTCCAACAGAGGTAAAAACTAAACTGTGCACTAAAGAGTGTCTTCAGACTGTTCAAAAGTACAGGGATCATAACCAAAGCATGTGTGATGACCTTAAAAGGTTAGAGAGAGATATAAGAGAGTATAAAGTGATTGTGGAGAAGTTTGAAGATCAAATCAAGGCTTACAAGGCCAATGAACTTCAGCATTACTATGACACAAATTACTGGAAGTGGGAGAAAGATCAATTAGAGATCCAAATAGAAAAATCTAAAGAGGAGTGTGAGAAAATAAAGAGTGAGTATGAGAAAGCTAAGCTTGACATTGAGAAGTTTTCTTATGCTTCCAAAGCAATGGACTCTTTGCTTAAAGCTCAAGTTCATGATAAGATCAAGAGTGGTATGGGATACAATGAAACACCTCCACCTTATAACAATAATTATATCCCTCCCTCTTCAGATCTCTTAGAAAACCAAAATAAAAAGGACTTACCTATAGGAGCAACAGAAGTAGATCCTATAGATAGTGTGGTGGTTGAAGAAGAGAATGAGAAAGAGAATTCTGAGAATAAGAATGCAGAAGAGATTCCTGTAGAAAATCATATTCTTACCAATGAAGGGGGAGGTAAACCATTCATCAAGAGTGAAAAGGTGGATAGCTCAAAGAGTGAAAAGGTGGAAAGCTCAAAGAGAGAAAAGGGAAAGGTACAGGGAGTCCACTATATGCAGACCACAGTTGTGAATCCCTGTACATGTAAATAGCATCAGCCCCAAAAACATGATAAAACAAGGGGTAATCAAAGAAACTGGAATAATCAGTGGGCACAAAAACAAGGGGTTGATCTGAGTAAAATCAATAGACCAAAACCTTGTTTTATTTGTGGAAAGCTTAACCATATTGCCAAATACTGTTATTTCAATCCTATGAACCAGAGGATAAACTTTCAAAGACATATACAAAATCCTGTTGGTTATAGGAATCAAAGAAGGAATCATATGGCTGAAAATGTAAAAAGAGCACCTTTAAAAGCTCATGCTCAAAACAAGTTTGCAAAATCAAAGAAAAATACTCCAAATAAGTCAAGGAGTAACTTAAAGAAAAATAAAGCAAACAATTTTGTTCAGGTTTGGGTTCCAATAGTAAAGAAATCTGTTAGTACTGCTCCTTCAAATAGTACTGCTGACAGAAATAATGCTGCTGCAAACAATACTACTGCTAACAATGTTAGTACTGCTAATCCAATTAGTACTGCTAATGAAGTTAGTACTGCTAACAAAATTAGTACTGCTAATCCAATTAGTAATGCTAATGATGTTAGTACTACTAACAAAGTTAGTACTACCAATCAAGTTAGTACTGCTTCCAGTAACAAACCCATTATTGTGACAAAGTATTCAAGCCATAAAATTCCCAAGTCTGAAAAGCTCATCAAAAATGATTGTGAATATGTTGATGAGGATGGGAAACCCAATACCACTTTGGCTTGGGTTCCTACTAAAAACTAACTGTTCCACTTTATGTGCAGGGCAACCAACAACAAAAAGGGAAGAGCATTTGGCATATTGATAGTGGTTGCTCTAGGCACATGACAGGCAACAAGTCCTGCCTACAAAACTTCAAAAGAATTGATGGAGGACATGTTGCATTTGGTGATAATCCATCTGGAGGAAAGATTAGTGGAAAAGGTAATGTGTCAAAGGGTAAGATGACCTTTGAGGATGTCTACTATGTTGAGCAATTGAGATACAACCTGTTAAGTGTATCACAGGTTTGTGACAAGAAACATAGTATATTGTTTATTGATACTGAATGTATTATCCTTTCTAAAGGGTTCAAGGTAGTTGATGAAAGTATGATACTACTGAGAACACCAAGAAAGGACAATGTTTATTGCTTGGATTTAGAGAATGTATCTAATGATTCATCATTTAATTGTCTATTTTCAAAAGCTTCTGTTGATGAATCATCTCTATGGCACAGAAGGATGTGTCACATGAACTTTAAAACAATGAATAATCTTGTGAAAAACAACCTTGTAAGAGATTTACCACAAAAGGTATTTTCATGTGATGATCATTGTGTTGCATGTCTTAAAGGCAAACAACACAAAACTTTTCATAAGTCCAAAGAGATAAATACAATCTCTTCACCTCTTATCTTACTGCATATGGATCTGTTTGGCCCTACAAATGTGATGAGTATTGGCAAGAAATCTTACTGCTTAGTTATTGTTGATGATTTCTCTAGATTCACTTGGGTCTATTTTCTGAGGACAAAGGATGAGACAAATGGACTGATCAAATACTTTATTCTCATAATTGAAAACCAAACAAATCAAAGAGTTAAAATCATCAGGACTGATAATGGAACTGAATTCAAAAACCATGATCTAAACAGCTTCTGTGAGGAAAAAGGTATTGAGAGACAATACAGTGCTCCTAGGACCCCTCAACAGAATGGAGTTGCTGAGAGGAGAAATATGACACTGATTGAAGCTGCAAGATCCCTGTTGGCAGATTCAAAACTGCCAGTTACATTTTGGGCAGAAGCAGTTAATACTGCTTGTTATGTTCAAAACAGGGTTCTAATAGTTAAATCTCAAGGCAAGACACCATATGAACTTTTTAACAAGAAGAAACCTTTTATTGGATTTTTCAAACCATTTGGGTGTCCTTGTACAATTCTTAATACCAAAACTCATTTAGGCAAGTTTGATAGCAAAGCAGATGATGGATTTCTGGTTGGTTACTCATCCCATAGTAAGGCTTACAGAGTATTTAATACCTCTTCTAGAATAATTGAGGAAAGTGACAATGTCAAATGCAATGAGAGCACACCAAATAAACTTGGTACAGGCCCTGATTGGCTTTTTGACATTGATTTACTAACTAATTCTTTGGGTTTCAGTTATGAGAATAATGCAGAAACAGGGACAGATTCAGTACAAAACAAAAGACAAGAGTTTGTGCTATTCCCAATTCCTACAGCAGATTCTACTAAACTCTGTGTTCAAGAGAAGAAAGATGTTTCAGATTCAAAAGATACTGAAACTACTCAGAATGAAGAGGAGAGAGGTGAAAAGGAGGATCAACTTTTGACTTCAGAACAGCTAGAACCTGAGATGCCTGCATTGGCAGAAGATGACAGTGATGATGATAACTCCTCAGTGTTTGGTGGCAGCTCTCCTGAAAAGAATGACTCTAATCTGGATGCAGACATTAATGAAGAGGCTTTTTCATCAAACAAAAGTGCATAAAGATCCTCCTCCTCAGTTGGTGATTGGTGACATCAATTCTCCAATCATCTCAAGGAATCAGAGTAAGTTGGGAGGATTAAAAGACATACATTCAGGCTTACTATCTTGCTTTCTATCTCAGGTTGGGCCTAAAAAGGCACATGATGCAATGAAAGATCCAAGACGGATAGAAGCAATGCAAGAGGAGCTGCTACAGTTTGTACTGCAGAATGTATGGGATTTGGTAGAACTGCCTAAAGGACACAGAGCTATAGGGACAAAATGGATTTTCATAAACAAGAAGGATGAGAGAGGGATAGTGATCAAGAACAAGGCTAGATTGGTAGCACAGGGGTACACTAAAGAAGAAGGAATTGATTATGAGGAGGTTTTTGCACCAGTGGCTAGGATTTAGGCAATTAGGTTGTTTTTAGCCTATGCTTTCTTCATGAAGTTCAAAGTCTACCAAATGGATGTGAAAAGTGCTTTTCTATATGGCAAAATTGAAGAAGAAGTATATGTCTGTCAGCCCCCAGGGTTTGAAAATCCCAAGTACCCTGACAGAGTATACAAATTGAAGAAAGCACTGTATGGACTACATCAAGCACCAAGAGCTTGGTATGACACTTTGTTGGAAAATTGTTTTGAGAGAGGAATCATTGACAAGACTCTGTTCATTCAAAGGAAGAAGAAGGACATCCTGTTAGTGCAAATCTATGTGGATGACATCATCTTTGGATCCACAAAAGATCAATTGTTCAGAGATTTTGAAGAGTTAATGCATAAGAGATTCAAGATGAGTTCTATGGGTGAACTTACTTTCTTCCTTGGGCTACAGGTTAAGCAGAAACAAGATGGAATCTTCATAAGCCAAACCAAGTATGTGCAGGACATTTTAACCAAGTTTGGGTTCTCAGATTCCAAGCCTGCAAGCACACCCATGGAGACACACAAACAGATTACTGCAGATCTTGAGGGGAGGATGTGGATGTTCATTATTACAGATCCATGATTGGCTCTCTCATGTATCTCACAGCTTCTAGACCAGATATCATGTTTCCTGTTTGTGTATGTGCAAGATTTCAAGTTAGGCCAAAGCAATCACATTTTCAAGCAGTCAAGAGGATATTCAGATATCTCAAAGGTCAACCCAGATTAGGACTTTGGTATCCTCATGACTCACCATTTGACCTACTTGCATATTCGGATAGTGATTTGGGTGGAGCTAACTTGGACAGAAAGTCTACAACTGGAGGATGTCAGTTTTTGGGTGCAAGACTAGTATCATGGCAGTGTAAGAAGCAAACCACAGTGTCCACTTCAACAACAGAAGCAGAATACATAGCTGCTGCAAGCTGCTGCTCACAAGTGCTATGGATTCAGAATCAAATGATGGACTATGGTATGACATTTCTTCACACTCCTATTTTCATAGACAACAGCAGTGCTATTAGCATTGTTAATAATCCTGTCAAGCATTCAAAAACAAAGCATATAGAAATAAGGTACCATTTTATCAGAGACTATAATGAGAAGAAGCTAATTCAGGTTCAGAAAATACACACAAGTAACTAGTTTGCTGATTTATTCACAAAAGCTTTTGATGTGGGTAGATTCACATTCTTGGTCACAAGTGTGGGCATGATGAACAATGAATAAGTATATTCTCATTCTCTTTATGTACCTATATAGATTCCTTCTTAGTTACTTTCATTAAAGTGGTGCTATTAACCCCTGTGTGTTTAAGTGTTTCAGATTGTTTGGATTGGATACTTGGTACTTCTCGTTCAGTTAATACGGCTCACTGCATTACTCATAATAATAGTTCAAAAATGGTTAAGTATGGTTACTACTGCTAGGTGGTTTATACTGCCAGTGCAAAGTTACTACTGCTTGCCTTATTTATACTGCTAATCGTTGTTACTACTGCTGGTACATGTTAATACTGCTAGTATGTGTTAATACTGATAGTCTGTGTTAGTACTGCTAGTCTGTGTTAATACTGCTAGTCCGTTTTAATACTGCTAGTCTATGTTAGTACTACCAGTATGTGTTACTACTGTTGTTATGAGTTAATACTGCGAGTTCGTTAATACTGCTAAGGTAATTAGTACTGCTTCTACCGTACTCCCTCCACCTATAAATACCCTGTGTGACCGCCAAAATTACAAACGGCTCTTTGAATTTCCTACTAGTGTACTCTCTCTTTCTCTTGTTCTCTTGAATTCTCTCTTACCAGTGCATAACCCTAGCTTCGACCAATCGCTCAAGAAGATGGCTGAACTGATGTTTGTCGATGAACACAATGAATTGGCAATGCTACTCAAACCAAAGCAAGCAGAGGGATTTCATCAGATTGTGGATTTCCTAAGATCCTCACACATACCCCACGCATTAACTTTCAATCCCACAATCTGTGTGGAACACCAAAGGCAGTTTTGGGCCAATGCTGCTATTCATACTGAATATGGCAATCAGATCATCCAAACAAGGGTGTGTGATAAACCCCTGACAATCACAGAAGGAGTTATTCGCATTCATCTACAACTAGATGATGCCTCAGGTATAACCTCTTTACCCAAGGAAGATCTCTTCCAAGCTCTTAGTAATATGGGGTATGAAGGTCCCACTGATGTCTTCAAAATTTTCAAGAACAGATTCTCACCACAGTGGAGATTCTTTGTTCATACCCTTCAGCACTGTATTTCAAGGAAAACAACTGGCTGGAGTGAGTTCAGCAGTACCATTTCTTATGCTATGGTCTGCTTAGCAACCTCCAGGAAGTTCAATTTTTCACAAATGATCTTCAATGACTTACTGTCAAACCTGGATACCAAAACAAAATCCTTTTATATGTATCCCAGGTTTGTACAAGCTTTACTGAATAAAGAATTAACGGATTTACCTCATTTTAATGAGGTATATGTACCAAAGGTCCCGAAAGGGAAGGTGTTTTCTAATATGAGGAGGCCTAGTAAGGACTTCTCAGGTATTGACATACCATTGTTCTCTACAATGATGGGTGTGTCTCCTTACCATGGTGAGGCATCAGTGTCAAAGCCCTCATCTGACAACCAAACTGATGACCTACCCACACCACTAATTTCTATTACCATCCCTCAGTCCCTTCTTAAAAAGCCAACATCACCCATCACTCACACTTATATAAGGAAAAAGGTAAAGAAGGTTCCTTCCCTTCTTGTACCTTCACCCCCACATCCTTCAAGCCCTTTAATGGAGCATTCTCCATTAGAGAATATCCAAAGGGAAACCACAGGGGTGTCTCCCAACCCCAAGAAGGTGCTCAATAAGGAGAAGGAAGAGCATATGAGCTGTAAGGCTCACACTACTGACTTTGCACAAAGTGCAGGGCAGGACAGTGTGAATATATCTAAGACCTTCCCCATGGCAACTTTGGGTGAGCAATAATCCAAAGGTCCTAGGTGCCAAGAAACCAAGGGGGTAGAGGGTGCTTCTGCTAGGCAGAAGACCTCTACTACTAAAAGATCCAAGGATCCTTCAAGGGTGGTAAACACACCCAAAGGAGGTGAGGACAGATATAACTACCAGGAATTGATTGATACTATGGAAAACATTAATCTTGATGTCATCAAGCAAGGCTCAGATATAGAGGAGTTGAAATTGGTAATTCTGTCTCAACAAGTGCAGATTACCAAATTGAAGAAGATGGTGATGAAGTTGGTACAGAAAAAGAAAAGAAAGCAGTATGTCTTGAAGAAGAGGGGAGATGCTTTCAACAAGGGGGAGAAACAAGATGAAGGGGAGAAACACAGTCCTATTGGTATGGAAGCTCAGTTTGAGGGGGAGCTGAATAAGGAAACAGAAAATAGCAAAGAAGCAGAAACTGAACCAGCAGCAGTAAATGAGAAAGAAGTAGAAACAGAACCAGCAGCAGAAACATCATTGTCCAGAGAGGAAATGGAGATTGCAGAAACCTTGGTCAAAGCTAAGAATGACACTCCCAAAGCCACTCAAAAGGCTAAGGGAGTAATAATCAAAGAAGGAGGTTTAGAAAAGAAAGAAAAAGAGGTCAGCATGGAGGATGCAAAGAAGAAGGGAAAGGAGAAGATGGTTGAATCTGATCAACCTTTAAAGAAAGAGAATCAGATAGAGTTAGATGAAGAAGTGGCCAAACAGCTTCAAGCAGAGTTGGCAAAGGAAGAAGAAATACAATCTGCCAAAGACAGAGAGCTTGCACTGGATATGGCTAAAAAGCTCAATGAAGAATATCAAAAGAGTTTGAAGGATGCATCTGCTGCCAAGATAGTTACAAAGAAGGCTTCAAGGCAAAGGCTGGCATTAAAGCAAAGACAAAGACAACCCTCAAAGACCTTCCTGGCTAATCAAGAAAGGAGGAAAATGATAAACTTTCTGAAAGGAGCTCTTGGAGTTCCTGAAGGAATGTTTACTAACATGGCCTATGGTAGGATAGAGGAGTTGTATACAAAGGAGATATCAAATCTGAAAGGGGACTCCACTCAAAGGGAAGAAGTTGAAAGGAGGATGAAAAAGAGGCATGATCTCAACATACAACAACCCTTCCCTGAAAGTGAAGAAGGTACTCCTATCAAAGAAAAGAAAGAAGAAAAGAAAGAAGAAAAGAAAGAAGAGACTTTGGCTCAGCAAATTGGAGTCATCAAAAGAAAGAAATCCATTGCCACCAAGCCAAAGGCAAAAAGGGCAAGAATTGAAGAAGAAAGAGCATAAACAGAAGCAGAACCTAATGTTACACCTTCAGCAGAACCAGAGCAGACTCAAGAGCAGTCCAATCAGCAACCAAATGAGCAGTTTGACTTGTATATGACTGTGACAGATAAAGATCCTGTACAAGCTGATCCAATTTCTGTCCAAGCCCCTGAGATTATCTTTTGGGACATCCTGGAAGATCAAAGGAAGAAATATTTCAGGATTAAAAGGATGGGAGATCAGTATGAGGTTTACTCTACTTGGGGAAAAATCATCAGAAGTTGTTCCAGATCAGATTTAGAAGAAATGTTCAAAGTTGGAATGAGCCTGTATGAAATGGTTTTGACAGGAGAAGAAATGAGCTTAATCAGATTAGCCTTGGAGTACTTATGCATGATGTTTGATCCCAGCAAAGTTCAACATGTGATCAGAGATTTGCATCTGAAGAATAAATTCCAAAGAATAGAAAATTGGATGCTATTTGAAAGGTGTGGAGTGTATGTCATCACTGTAGACAGAGCCTATCATGAGTACTACTTGGTGGATAAGATCTATGATCACAGCAAGGCTAAACTTCAAGCAATGTTGAATGCTAAGTTGACATGTTCAAAGGATTCAGAAATGGCCAGGATAGTAGTCAGAAGAATCATCAATCAAAGTCTGGGACTGGATCCAAATTTGGGCAACTGAACTGAAGTGTTGAAAGCATCATGAAGACCATATCATGAAGAACTTAACTTCTCTTTCTGAAAAGTTAAGTTAGGGGGAGATTGTTGGGTCTGAATATGCTAAGTATGGTTTATGCTGCTGATTAATGTTGCTAAGTAATTACTACTGCCAGACTATCAAGATTACTACTGCTAGTAGAATTAATACTGCTTGAAGAGTTAGTGCTGCTACTTGAATAGTTAGTACTGCTTGGAAAGTTAGTACTGCTAGTAGTTAGTACTGCTGAAGATTAATGCTGCTAGAGATGGTTAATACTTCTAAAGATAATTAGTGTTGCTTCTAAAGATAAAGATGATTTGGAGATAAAGACAAGCTGGAGATAAGACTGAAGATAATTATGGTATTGATGCTGAAGATCAATTGTATTTTGATAATTATCTTGTATTCAGTTTTGTATATATAATATAGAAGTATTTGATAGTAAAAGAATTAAATTCATTCATAAGTTTTTGTTTTAGAGAGAATTAACCTCAAGACTAGTTTAGATCCTTTCTATAGAAAAGTATAGAACGTCTGTTGAGCCTGTTCAAAAGATTGAGGTTTTGTGTGTAATCATCAAGTTGAATCAATATAAACTTGTGATTTGAGTTTGATATACTGTTTCATTGATTGTTAGTGTTAAAGTGTTTTTCCGCAACTTCTTTAGCATTGTTTCTGAGTGTGTGTGAATTAAATTCTTGTTTGAATTTCGATCCAGACAACACCATTTTCTCTCTATTTCCTCCAAGACCTTCAATTGCAAATGAGAGTAAATAGAGGCTTTACCCTAGGCATGACAACGGGGCGAGTATGGGGCGGGGTTTACAATCCCCAACCCCGTCCCTAGTTTTTGGTAACTTCCCCCGACTGTAACACCCGTAATTTTCAGTAAGTAGAGGACACCCGGCCGTTTTTGGAACTTATGTACGGCGGAACTTTTGTTGGGAATTCATTGTTCAAAGTCCCTTAGAGTATCGGGGGTGTTGGCGTTGAAAAAGTTAAGTTTTGGGGCATGAAAAGGGTTCAACGACAATGCCCGGCGACTATGACAGTGTCATAGTCGCACTGTCACAGTCGCAGAGAAGGTACCGTGGCCTGGGGGAAGATGGCGACATTGCCAGGCAGGCAATGTCGCTGGTCAATGTCGCACCAGGGCACCAGGGTGCTGTTAAGTCGGGATTTTCAGCTTTCTTTCTCATTCTCTTCTCCAAAACTCCCCCATTCTCTCCCAAATCGTTCCTTCTTCATTTCCCACAAACCCTAACCCATTTTAAGGTCATTTCCATGGATTCTAAAGTGTTCTATCATCATCAAGCTTGCAACCCCAACCTCAAGTATTAGATCAAGTGTTCCTTCCCATTCCTTGATATTTATAAGTTTTAGGGTTTTGCTCAAAACCTAAGTGGTAAGTTTATCTCTTCCATTTCTAAACCCTAATATAAGATATAAATGCTCCATTGATGATTTTCTAAGTATTATGTTTCTCTATTTTCGGTTTGGAAGATTTTGGAGGAGTTAGATCAAAATTAGGGTTTTGGGTATAAGTTGAGGTTTTGATGTAAAATGTTTGGGGAATATTTCTTTATGGTTGAATATGGTTATTTACGGTTGAAATGTTTGGATCTAGGTTTTGGCTTGGAGGATGCAAGTTTCGTCAAGGAAGCTCAAAGTGGGGTAAAATCTAGATTTAGCCTAAATCTAGCGAGGTGAGTTCAAGTTGATTTGTGAAAACGATGTACATGCCAAAATGTTTATTTTTAAAGTGTTTTGCGTCTTGCATGAAACTGCTAACTGCTGATAAGTTTGGTTATTCTGAAAGTGTTTAACTTTATAAACTCATATAACACATATCTTTGGGATTCTTGAACATTTTGTTAAAAGTGTCATAAATGAATAGGTTTTGATGAATTATTGCATAGATAGAAATTTGGTCAAAAATGTACTTTTAAGTGTTCGTCGGGTTTTATGCATCATTCATGAAATGGAATATTTGGAAAAGTACGAATGTGTGAGTCCTTTGGTTTTGGGTCATTCCCGGCTTTGGGGAACTTTTTAGACATGGAAAACCTTTTGGTTTGGGCCGAAGGCCAATTGTGATTTGAAAAACAAAGTTTTGGGGAAAGATTTAATTTGGGTTATGTAACCATATGGGTTCTCGTGTTTAGTCAAACGTCTACTAAGCGTTTTGGGGCTTGATTTGTACTCGGTGGAGTCTTTGGAACATTTTTTCGGTTTTGGTAGCTCATTGAGGAGCCTTGGACGTATGGTGTACTTAGTTGCACCTTATTTGGGAATTACATGTTTTGAGTGTGTTGTTATTTCTTTGAGTCATGTAAAGTTTTGACTGCAAAGCAATGGATCAATAGGCATAAAAGTCGGTTTTATTGTATGTGACTAAAGACTCGGTTTGAGTTGATGTCCGATATGACTAAAGACTCGGTTTGAGTTGATGCCCGATATGACTAAAGACTCGGTTTGAGTTGAGGTCCGATACGACTAAATACTCGGTTTGAGTTGATGTCCGATATGACTAAAGACTCGGTTTGAGTTGATGTCCGATACGACTAAAGACCTGGTTAGGGTTGATGCCAATGGTGGTTTATCCTCGGAGATAGGCTTGTTTTGGGTACTGAGTCTTGTACCCATGTTTTCAGTGACAAATTGTATATGGGATTCATTAACCATGATTTATGGGTTGAGTGTTATGCCCCACCCGTGTTTTGGGTGTTTTGGGATGTGAAGTGTTATTCACGGTTTCACCATTTGGGAGTTGATTTATATACACGTTTTGAGTGAGTTTTGGGTTGCATCGTCTTATAAAGAATGTTTGTATTGGATCGTTGTTTTCAAGGGTGCTTAGTGTGGGAAAATGAGTCGTTTCTATTTCTAAAGTAAATTAGTTTGAAATATCTTGATTTGAACTTATTTCCTTTCTTTTAAGGACATATTTATTCATGTTAAAACTCTTGAGCTCACTAGGCGTTAAGCCTAACCTTTTTATTTGTCGGCGTGTGCATCAGGTTCCAGTTGGAGTTTGGTTCTAGCGGTGCCGTGAAGAGATGAGTACTAGATTTGCACGAGGGTGAGTAGTTTGGTGAAGTCTTCCACAGTTGGAGATAGTGACTGTTATTGGGTTTTAGTAACATCCACACTTATTATAGATTGTGTATAGAGATTGAATTGTGTTTATTGAAGTCAATTCTTAAATTGTCATTATAGATGAATCATTTATCGAGGTATTTAGAAATTTTGAAATTAGTTGCTATTTCCAGATTTGAGGGTGTTACAAGTTGGTATCAGAACTTAAGTTTGAGAGATTTAGGTGTTGATTTTTGATACCAAGACTCAAACTAGCGTTCTTCTAAGTATGAGAAAGTGAGATTGCACTACTAGACACTCTAAGATAAGATATTTTGAAGTTGATGGAGTCACTAGAATCGGGAATCGTGACGAGGGAAGCAAGGATAATCATGTACGGTACGTTCATAATTACGCCTGGCCAGCGTCGTAGTGAACTTACATGTTACATGTGTGTGCTTGAACTGCCCTTGTGTGAGGATCGATGGGGCAGTGGATGAGTTTCCGAGGAGTAGTGACTCGAAGAAGTTAATGTTTATAGCGTTGTCACTTGTAGTGACAGTTAAGACATGATGAATGCCGAAAGTAGACCATTGTGGGTCAGAGTAATTGGTTGGAGTAGAACCTTAGACTTATGGAATTGACGTTATTCGAGGAGAAAGTATAAGTTGAACCGATGAAATATTCGAGTATTGCTTTAAGATGTTGAGCATCCAGATGACAATAGTATGAAATTGAGGAGCGTGATTTCGCGATGTCAAATGCCGACAAATTTCATGCACGAAATTATTTCTAAATAAGTTTGCATAAATTGTTTCTCATGTTTTCAAGGTATACAGTGAGTTACGTTGCGAAGTCTTGGTAAAACATTTAGCACTCATCATATTTTAAACCGTGAGCTTAAGCATGCATGGAATTGTTTTGTTGCATGTGATCGCAATTTATGTGGAAAATCTCTCTGTCCCTGTTTTGTGTTTAACGCTATTTTTTTATATTGTGAGGTTTGTATTTTGACGTTGAGTAGGGTCTTGGACAAGTAACTATGGCTTATGACCTTAACATTGGATCTCCTCCACGTATGTTGAGGCCTTAGACGAAGAGTTGTCTTCCACGATTTTAGTGTTTGAATTTTCTTGGGAATTTTAATCTGTACGAGTCGTGTGGAAATTTTATAGGCATTGTTTTGCGACATTTTGGGCACGTGAGTGTACTATGAGTCGCGTGGGTTTTAATTTTATTGCATGTGAATTTACGAGCTTACTGGGCGTCGTGTCTCATGAAAGTTTTGCTGAAAAGGGTCACTTTATTGTACGTGGTGGTTTTAGAATTTTAACATTTTAGACTTGTTGTCGTCTTGTGCTTTTATGTTGGGAAATGAAAATTTTGACGCCGCTTGATTTAAGCGTTAATGAGTTTTATGAAAATTCAGTTGGGTTTTATGGTATCTTAACGTATGACTTTTGCGTCGCGTAGATAAATTTTGAACATATGCACATGCATTATTGCGTGTGTTAATTGTGGGTTTTGTTAATTGTTGCCGCCCCATATGATTATTTTGGAGAGGTTTCAATATCATGCGATGGGCCCTTGGGCTTTATAGAAGTGATAATCGTGATACACTATTCGTATTTGGATTAAATTATATTGTTGGTGTGAGTAAAAGTATAAAGGATTTATATTGTTTCAAATAGAACTTTTGCTCAGAACGTGTTTCAGTTGCAGATCTTACCGTTAAAAATCTTCCGCAATGCATTAAATGAGTTAGCAATATTCATGTTGTTGTAGTTTCTATTTTGGTCAAATGTGTTTTATCTGTGCGGCTCAAAGCTTTAAACTCGATTTGAAAATTTATTTGTGTTCCCATCGTTCTACCGAGCTTTGGGGAATAAACTGATGCATATGGGGTTTGTTGAGAATTTTATGCCACAACGTTTTGGTTAAAGAAGGAAAAATTTTAAAGTTAAAAGTTGTGAAGTTCTCTTTTGGAGTTGTATAGACATTATTACACGTGTTGTGGTGCAGGAATTTATTTTCATGTTCATAGTGTAAATTTCGCTACACATCTTTTGTTACCATTTTATTAACGTGAATACCGATCAAACGAATTTTGGAAATGGTTTTATATGTGTAGCGTCGGTGATCAATTTTCAACTTATCGAATGAACGGTAGTGTATTTTTACCGCACGATTAATTGTTATAGAACTTATGTATTTGAAAGTGTTATAAATTTTGAATTGGTATATTAGTCGAAAACCTTGAACTCATTAGGCCTATAGATTAAAACCCCTGTCGTGAAAGGAGTTGTAATTAAGCGACTAAGGAGTCCTTGGGATTGAAGCGTCGGATGATCCGACTCGTGGTCAATCTTGAAATTGGGTTTCAACTTTTGAATCGGTTCACATTTGAATAGTTGAGGTAATAGATTCATGCCTTCCCCGTTATCTTAGGAGTGACCACTATGCTTCGGTAAGCCTGCAGGTTAAGGTCTTGTGTAGTTCTGTGCGTGGTTGGATTTGATTTGTCAGGTTGATGGTCCGTCTGACATCATGTTACACGTTGGCGGCGTACCATCTTAATGGATTTTCCCAAGTAAATGAAATATTGGGCGGGATGTCCACGTTCTTGATATCGTCATTTTGGTTTTAGGCGTCAACTTGTCTTCTAGAAGTCATTAAATCTTGGGATATTTGGGAGTATCCCGTTAGATCGTGAGAAATGTTGACCTCTTTGTGGTGGAAATTAAAAGAAGGTTAGATGTTGTTGATTAAGTGTCAATGTGTGCAAGTTTCCCCATTGTGGTAAAGATTTTATTAAGGGAATGTTTTGAGGGTGAGAGTATATCAGGGTGAGTGATAGTTGGATTTGCATTAACCAGCTACCTAGAGAGCGTATATGTACGCCTCGAATTGGACGGCGTTGTCAATATCAAGGACGGTTCATTAAGAATTTTGGGAATTCTTTGGAAGTCGATGTCGAACTTGGGTTTGGATTCAGAAACATGTTCAGCTAAAGTGTGTTGGTCGGTGTGAAGTCGGGGTTACAAGCTGCCCTTGAGGTAGCAAGTGTCACCCAAGGTTGGGAGACAACCGTAATCTTCCGGGTAAAGACTACTTTAGTGAGTTAAGTGTTCACTCGGACATAAGTGTAATGTGCCCAAGGGGACGGTTGTCGAGAGTATCAGCATAAGTATATGGTGGCGGTGCTAGCATGTGGAGTAGAGGTAACCGTTTGAGGGCATCGTTCATGGGAATCTAGATTTCGAGGACGAAATCTATTTTAAGGTTGGGAGGATTGTAACACCCGTAATTTTCAGTAAGTAGAGGACACCCGGACGTTTTTGGAACTTATGTACGGCGGGACTTTTGTTAGGAATTCATTGTTTAAAGTCCCTTAGAGTATCGGGGGTGTTGGCGTTGAAAAAGTTGAGTTTCGGGGCTTCAAAAGGGTTCAACGACTATGACAGTGTCATAGTCGCACTGTCACAGTCGCAGAGAAGGTACCGTGGCCTGGGGGAAGATGGCGACATTACCAGGCGACATTGCCCTTCGCTGGTCATTGTCGCACCAGGGCACCAGGGTGCTGTTAAGTCGGGATTTTCATCTTTCTTTCTCATTCTCTTCTTCAAAACTCCCCCATTCTCTCCCAAATCGTTCCTTCTTCATTTCCCACAAACCCTAAACCATTTTAAGGTCATTTCCATGGATTCTAAAGTGTTCCATCATCATCAAGCTTGCAACCCCAACCTCAAGTACTAGATCAAGTGTTCCTTCCCATTCCTTGAGATTTATAAGTTTTAGGGTTTTGCTCAAAACCTAAGTGGTAAGTTTATCTCTTCCATTTCTAAACCCTAATATAAGATATAAACGCTCCATTGATGATTTCCTAAGTATTATGTTTCTCCATTTTCGGTTTGGAAGATTTTGGAGGAGTTAGATCAAAATTAGGGATTTGGGTATAAGTTGAGGTTTTGATGTAAAATGTTTGGGGAATATTTCTATATGGTTGAATATGGTTATTTACGGTTGAAATGTTTGGATCTAGGTTTTGGCTTGGAGGATGCAAGTTTCGTCAAGGAAGCTCAAAGTGGGGTAAAATTTAAATTTAGCATAAATCTAGCGAGGTGAGTTCAAGTTGATTTGTGAAAACGATGTACATGCCAAAATGTTTATTTTTAAAGTGTTTTGCGTCTTGCATGAAACTGCTAACAGCTGATAAGTTTGGTTATTCTGAAAGTGTTTAACTTTATAAACTCATATAGCACATATCTTTGGGATTCTTGAACATTTTGATAAGTGTTCTTTGGTCTTGAACTTTTAAGTGTTCGTCGGGTTTTATGCATCATTCATGAAATGGAATATTTGGAAAAGTACGAATGTGTGAGTCCTTTGGTTTTGGGTCATTCCCGGCTTTGGGGAACTTTTTAGACATGGAAAACCTTTTGGTTTGGGCCGAAGGCCAATTGTGATTTGAAAAACAAAGTTTTGGGGAAAGATTTAATTTGGGTTATGTAACCATATGGGTTCTCGTGTTTAGCCAAACGTCTACTAAGCCTCTTGGGGCTTGATTTGTACTCGGTGGAGTCTTTGGAACATTTGTTCGGTTTTGGTAGCTCATTGAGGAGCCTTGGACGTATGGTGTACTTAGTTGCACCTTATTTGGGAATTAACATGTTTTGAGTGCGTTGTTATTCCTTTGAGTCATGTAACGTTTTGACCGCAAAGCAATGGATCAATAGGCATAAAAGTCGGTTTTATTGTATGTGACTAAAGACTCGGTTTGAGTTGAGGTCCGATATGACTAAAGACTCGGTTTGAGTTGATGTCCGATACGACTAAAGACCTGGTTAGGGTTGATGTCAATGGTGGTTTATCCTCGGAGATACACTTGTTTTGGGTACTGAGTCTTGTACCCATGTTTTCGGTGACAAATTGTATATGGGATTCATTAACCATGATTTATGGGTTGAGTGTTATGCCCCACCCGTGTTTTGGGTGTTTTGGGATGTGAAGTGTTATTCACGGTTTCACCATTTGGGAGTTGATTTATATACACGTTTTGAGTGAGTTTTGGGTTGCATCGTCTTATAAAGAATGTTTGTATTGGATCGTTGTCTTCAAGGGTGCATAGTGTGGGAAAATAAGTCGTTTCTATTTCTAAAGTAAATTAGTTTGAAATATCTTAATTTGAACTGATTTCCTTTCTTTTAAGGACATATTTATTCATGTTAAAACTCTTGAGCTCACTAGGCGTTAAGCCTAACCTTTTTATTTGTCGGCATGTGCATCAGGTTCCAGTTGGAGTTTGGTTCTAGCGGTGCCGTGAAGAGATGAGCACTAGATTTGCACGAGGGTGAGTAGTTTGGTGAAGTCTTCCGCAGTTGGAGATAGTGACTGTTATTGGGTTTTAGTAACATCCGCACTTATTATAGATTGTGTATAGAGATTGAATTGTGTTTATTGAAGTCAATTCTTAAATTGTGATTATAGATGAGTCATTTATCGAGGTATTTAGAAAATTTTAATTAGTTGCTATTTCCATATTTGAGGGTGTTACACCGACCCCGGCTCTGGGCGGGTACGGGGATTATTATTCCATCCCCGGTCAAACCCCCGTTTCCCCGTCCCCGGTCCAGATCCGTTCCCCGAACCCGGCTGACCAGACCCATTTTCTATTGTTTTCTGCAATTTTTGTGATCCATCAATAAAGATATGCATCAATAAGATATGTAACAGGAGTAATCCATCAATAAAGATTTTACTTGATTGTTTAGAGTTTTGATGTAACAATCCATCAATCCATGAATGAAGATTTTGTTTACTATGCTCTTTGTTTCAAGTGTGCTACTGTGCTCCTCGTTTCAAGTATGTTTCTTTCAATCATGAATGTATAAAACAGTAAGATCTAACCATAGGATATATAGCATAGTAACTAGTAAGCATAAAACAGTAAGCCATGGAGTGTGGAAGCAGAAATATATAAATAATACCGGGTACGGGGTGGGTCGGGGAATACGTTACCCGACCCCGGTTTGAGTCTACGGGGGATCCCCGGCCCCGGCACCCGGTTTAGCGGGGAATCCCCGGCCCCGATTGGGTCGGTTGAACCGGGTTCCCCACCGGGTCGGGGCAAATCACCATCCCTAGTTTACCCTCTTTTAGCCACTTATTTATTTCAATGGTCCCTGAAACAAGTAAAAATTACACTCTCATCCCTAAACTTCCATAAAAACTAATGTGAGGTTAAGGTTATTACAAGTTTTTTGTTTGCTATAAGTTTTATTTATTTACTGTTATAAGCTAGTACAGATAAAAATATGTTCAAAATCAGTTTTAAGTTTTTGGAATATATAAAAGAAAAACAAAACATGCCTCTCAAAACTCATTCATTTTTACTAAAATTTCGTGATTGCACTAAAAGAAAATTGAGTTTATAGAACGTATAAAGTGTTGAAATGTCCTAGAACACTACTAAATGAAAGACTTTTAGCTACAAAATTTTTCCTGAAAAATTTGTCACTAAAGGGATGATTCGTTACAAAACCGTCACAAACTTGGTGGATAAATTGTTGGTAGGAAACTCAAATCAATGACAGATTATCCAGAGCCCTAATTTATTTATTTCTTTGAAAAACATTGGATTCTACCGAACCATTGGTATTTTGTGTACCAACAGAACTTTCCCTGAGTGATTTTTGTGAGTAAAAGTCATTTGTTTTGTAGTGAATAGAGCGGTTTGTAGGACTTAATTTATACGACCAAAAAAATAAAACGTTCTATCCAAAAATGTTAAGTTTATATGACATGTTTGGACATTATAATAAGTTTTTTAGACTTTTTTAAAATAATATATTGTATTAGCTATTTTATAAAACATTTTTGAAAAATGTCCTATAAACCTATCTTTTATAGAACCCTTGTGATTAATTGTTTATAAGACACTTTTTAAAATAGTGTCCTATAAAATAACTAATACAATATTATATTTTAAAAAGACCATAAAAAAACTTATTACATATACGACACCCAAAAATATCTTATAAACTTTTTGCAACAATTATAGATATAACACTTTATTTTTTGGTCCTATAAATTTAAGAACCGTAAATCACTTTATTTAAACATTTAAACAATTTAAGCATCCTATACAAATATTTTGTTCTAGTATTATGCCCTTAATTTTTTTTAAACCTCTCATACCCACAGGCCACAAATATATAGAACAATAAAAGATCCCATCCAATAGTTTTTTTCAATTTAATAAAAATAATTGACTATTTAAATTAAATATTTTAGATAATGTTTAACAAGAACAAAGCCAAAAATCATAGATTCAAATCAAATTCAGTGATATAAAGTAATAATCTTTGAAAAAAACAAAACAAAATTTTAACAAAACTTTTAGAAACATGTATTAGTTTTCTACTTTCCATCTTCAAATAAAATTATTGCAACCTTATATAAGACAGAATATATATATGTATATATATAGGGGTAAGTTATTATGCAACATTTTACATGGTGCAACCCCTCTATTCACCACTCATTTTATTTTCACACTTTTTAATTAAAAAAGTGAAAATAAAATGAGTGATGGATAGAGGGGTCGCACCATGTAAAGGGGTTGCATTTGAACACCCCCTCTCTCTCTCTCTCTATATATATATATATATGAAGATACAGATGGAACACAAAGTATAAGATTTGTAAATTTCACAAGAGATACACGTAAGATACACGCTCAAGAAATATTTGACTGATGACTAGGGCAATATTGGGTGTGGAATACTCTTGAGACAAGATGAATCCTATGCTATCTAATCAATCTACCATTTATTTATGCACCTTGATTGGCTGCTTATCAAACACCCAACCCAACTTCCCCTTGTTATTAACATTAATAAACCTCATAAAAATATAAATACTTATAAACTTTGTATAAGTATTGTATAATTAAAAAAATTTAGTCTTTTACAAATACTATAATATTATTGTAAACTAAATGTTTTTCTTTTAACCGTGGGTGTTAGGAGCAACTTGCATGTACCTCGACTAATCACAAGTGCTTTGGAGAACAGTCAAGAATATCACTATTAACCTTGCAGGGTTAGAACCATTAACCTTTGAAGGAAATCCTCAAAAACTCAAGTCTTATTGTCAGTTGCGCTAACCCAATAAGGCTCTCTATTGTTTATATATCCTAGTATTGTTTAAGTTACTCCATGGTTCTCTATAGTTTATATATCCTAATATTGTGATAATGTACTCCAATGTTATTTTGAATTGATTTCGTTATGTTCGTTTTTTAACTTAGAGTTTCACATAAGTGGAAACCGAATTTATTTTCCAGTTTACATTCACAAAAACGTGGGAGCAACTTCATGAGATCTTATAAAATATTTTCAGAATAAAGAAATAAAACTCAAAAAAATTTGAAAAATTTACCCTTAATCCTAACAGTTTCTTCATTTTGAAGATTACAATATTAATTATATTATCAAAATAAAATATTCTATATATTAATAAAATATTATTTTTTCTCTCTAAACATTTAATTTCAAAGTTTTTTATTTTGGAAAATATAATAACAAAATATTTTTTTCTCATGATAATCGTTTTTTGAGATGTTTGAAAATTTTCAAATTCTCTCTTCTACTTTCTTCATTTTGGAGAATCTATCGGTACGAAACCAAAAACACTAAAACTGGTGAGACCCTTTAACACTAAAAAAAAAATTTCAACTCCAACCATACTTCAAAAAAACACCAAATCTTCTAAAACCATATAAAAAACATTTTTCATTATTATTAATAATATTATTACAAATAATATAATGATATTATAAAAAAAATTAAAAAAAATGGATTAGTGGTGGACCATTCCTTTTTTGAAGGGTGAATAGTATGACACCAAATTTGACGTTTTATTCTTGAAAAAAAATTAGAACTGCAAAATTTTTTGGTGTTTAGAGTATGGTTGGATTTCACCATGCTGCAAATCACCATATGTTGGAGTTGTTTAGAGTATGGTTGAATTTCACCATGCTGCAAATCACCATATGTTGGAGTTGCTCTTAGAGAATAATGAGTCCGTTTATACATACAATATTTTTTTCTATTCCTCTTCTTTGTATTTCCTGTTAGCATAAATTTTTAATTAATCCACATTTATCTACCAATAACTTTTATAAAGCATTGGTATAAATGATTTACAAAGAGCTTTTTACATTTTATAGTTATCAAAAGAGAATTTAAATATATAACTAATAAAAAACATGTTTATTAAATTATGTTCGTAAGGAACAAGCGAATTTTTTTTAAAAAAATCTCAAAAAAGAAAAATGGAATACTATTAAAAGCAAAAATGATATCATTAAAGAGAAGTTGGTGAGAAAGGAACAAAAATGTCTTCACATAAATTCCTAAAGTGAGGGTCATCATTGTATTATAATTATAGTTGTGAAAATAATGGTTCTTAATCAATTATAATCTATATTATATTATAAAACACTAATAAAAAACTCTTAAATACAAATCATTTTATGCAAGATTTTAAAAATCTTTTAATTTACAAGTATCAAAGCATAATATACATATTACTACTGCAGACTTCTAACATCCACCAATTTGATATGTGCAAGACATTCCTTTTATGCAGACCTTTCCATGTATCACTATTAATCTATACTATATTATAAAGCACGGATAAAAAACTCTTAAATACAAACTATTAGGCACAAGTTACCATCATTTTATGCAATATTTTAAAAATCTCTTAATTTACAAGTATCAATGCACAAGATACATATTACTACTGGATGCTTCTAACACCCACCAATTTGGTATGTGCAACAACTTCCTTTTATGTAGATCTTTCCATGTATCACTATTAATTAATATATTATATTATTATAAATTTGTTTTAATTATATTATTAAATATGTAATTGGTTATTTTTTCTAGATGTCATTAAAATATATAAGATAATCATTGAATTCTAACAAAATAATTAATTTTTTTATATAAAAAACATTATATTATTAAGTCTAAATTAAACAAATTTAAAAGAAAAACATTTATCATTTTTCAAAACCATCCAAAATCGTACTGTAAATCGACAAAAAATAAAATGAAACATTAAAATCGTAATGTATCTTGCTGCATTGCACGAGTACACTTCTAGTTACTTTATAAAAAATGTACAACCTTTTTTATTGTCTTATAAAAACAATTTTTTCCTTAACTTATTTAACCATTTTCAATTACAAGGAATTTGTTGATTTAGTTGAGTATTTCCTATTTAAATCTCTTTTTCTACAACCCCCCCCCCCCCCCCCCCCCACCTCTATCTTTATATAGAGAGAGAGTCGGGTTCAAACGAGAATAATATCTATTTAAAAGAACACGAGAACGACAAATCACATACAAAATCATAAGTGATTTTACATTAGCGGGGTAGTCGTGCAAAATAACGGTACACGGGCGACTTTTGCCGCGACTTAAGGTCGTGGGAATTACATGTAAAATCACTTATGATTTTGTATGTGATTTGTTGTTCTCGTGTTCTTTTAAATAGACATTGTTCTCGTTTGATCCTCCCTATATATATATATATATATATATATATATATATATATATATATATATATAGGGGTAGGTTCAAATGAAAACTCATCTTTCATTGTGTACATGAAGACAAATCTTAACCATTGATCAAAACTTAGAAAACTAATCAATGGTTAATACATAATAAGGTTAACTAAGAAATGATTAAGAACAAAATTGAAAATTTGAATCAGCGCTGTAATAACCGGATTAAGTAGAGAGATTTGAAAGTTTGGGGAAGAAAATAGAAAAGTTTTATTGGAGGGGTCGGGAGTGAAATTTTAGAAAGAAATGGAATTTTAACCCTAGGGGTAGAGGGGTCTGGGTGTGTGGCGGCTTTTGTTTTGGGGAAGGGTCTTGGCAATTTTAGAGAGAGACCGAGAAGAAGGAGATTCCTCGAGAAGTTCAAGTTGATTGATTCCACTTCAAGGTAAAACTTCTTATCTGAAATCTCTATTTACTAGAGTTTATTCTTAATGGTGTTGGTCTGAGAATGATTTTTATAAATCAGAAGTTGGAATTTCTGGGTTTGAGACATTTAGGGATTTATCTAGAAATATATCTGATTAATGGATTATGGGGTCAAGATTGCTATAAATTTTGGTTTAAAAGGTAATCGATGGTGTTTGTATCGAATCTGCGGTAGAGTTTTGCCCGACGTTGGGACACCGGTCAAATACCGAGAAGCAACCTCAGTCGTATAGGGGTTGACCCCGGTCTGGACTCCGGTTACCGGGGGGAAACTGTTGGACCCCGGTCTGTGACTCCGGTCACCGGGGGGGAGCTGCTGGACACCGGTCGCGTCCGGTTCTGATGTTGATTGTGGGCCGAAGCCCATATATATATATATATACTAGTTTTGATTATTTGAGGGGTGGGCCTTGTTGTATGAAAAATAGCCCATGTTTTATTTTGTTGGACCTTGTTTTAAATAGGTAATTTTAGTGGGTTAAGTTTTGTATAGAGTTTCGATGTCGTTGGGTTTGGTGTTAAAGACAAACTCGTATAAATAGAAAGATTTGAGGGTTCACCGGTCAACGTTTTCTTGTTAGGTTTCAGATCGATTATAAAAGTAGTCGTAAAGCTTTAAGCTAAGGACGTCAGGTGAGTTTTTCTGAACCAAACCTCTTTGGTAACAAAAGCATGTGAAGTTTAATTTTTAAACTTTGATTTATTTATGATGACATGATATCTATGAAATGTTTTCAAGTGTGTTTATAAATCGTTGTTGTTTAAATGTATGCATACATTCTATGTGGAGATTTTGACCTAAGTCGGGGAGTGTGGCCCGCCTACTCGTGCCGGGGAGTGTGGCCTGATTATGCCGTTGGGGGTGTGCCCCAACATTAAGGCAGCGCGAGTTAGACACATCGTCTTTGACGGTCGTGTGTCAGTAGCGTGCTTATCCTGGTGTGTTTATAAATTTGTTGATTTAATTCTGGGAAGCTATTTTTGTTGCTTAATTGTTTGAGGGGACTCACTAGACCTATGATCTAACCCTCGCTCTTTCAAAATTAAAAATCTTTTCAGGCAAGCGTGAAATTATTGAAATCAGATAAGGGCAAGGAGAAGATGTAGCGGAAAGAGTTGGAAGACTGTCATTTTAGATATTCCTTGTTATTATCTCAGTTGTGTAGGTTGGCTTTGAGAACCTTTAAATTTTCGATTGTAAGTTTGGGGCCGTTTTGACATGAATTTTTATTTATATTATTAAGATTTAAGTTGCTAGTTAGTTGGGTTGTTACAAGCGCCTACCTTGTTTGATTTTTTATTTTTTTTTAATTAAAAACTTTTTACCCCCTTAAACTTTAAAATGAATTATCTTAAAAATTACTAATATTTTAATCAAACAAATTACATCAAAAAAACGAGAATTCCATGCTCTTCGATATGACATCCATCTCGATATAGTTTTTTTTTCCGTTTTAACCGTTTTTTACGTGAAATTCTATATACGTGTTATATTCATTATGAATATGCATGCACGTCCTTGGGTGTCCACATTCAGTATGAATAAAAAAGGTGAACGTTCATTCACCATTCATGATGAATAATACACGAATTAATGATTCATGTATTATTTATCATGAATCGTGTATTATTTACCCTGAATGATGTATTATTCATCCTGAATGATGTATTATTCATCCTGAATGATACATTATTCATGATGAATAATATATGAATGACCCGTGAAGGTGTAGACAATTCGCGCACTCTCTTTTGTTTCCCAATTCACAACCGAAATTTTGGTTTAATTCATTATGAATATGTATGCGCATCCTCGGATGTCCCACATTCAGTATGAATAACAAATGTGAACGTTCATTCATTATTCATGATGATTAATATAGGTACAGGATGAATTACACAACATTCATGATGAATAATACATGAATTCATGAATCGTGAATTATTCACCATGAATGTTGTATTATTCATACTGAATAATAAATGAATGACCTGTGAAGATGTGGAGACGTGACGCACTCTCCTTTGTTCCCTGGTTCACAACAAAATTACTCTATAGGTTCTCGATTCGTCTTGATGGGTGTTGGGTTACGGTGCTGAAGAAACACGATGCTTTACAACGTTGAAGAAAGTGTTGAAGAAGGTGATGTCGAGTTACATACTTACGGTGTCGAGTTGTTGTACAAACTTGAACGTACATAAATATTCATAATGAATATAACACATATATAGCATTTCACGTAAAAAAATGTTAAAATAAAAAAAATATATCGAGATGGATGTCATATCGAAGAGCACAAAATTCTCGTTTTTTTTATGTAATTTGTTTGATTAAAATATTAGTAACTTTTAAGATAATTTATTTTAAACTTTAATTGGGTAAAAGTTTTTAATTAAAAAAAATAAGAAGTTAAATATGGTAGGCATGAGTTTAAATTATCTTCCATTTTTACCCTAAACATCTTAAAATTAAAAGTTGTATTTAATATGAGTTGTTGGATCAATATAGATGGAGTGGTTGAACCTGAGATCTGTCCTCACGTGCACAATGAAAATTGAGTTTTCATTTGAACTTTCCATATATATATATATATATATATATATATATATATATATATATATATATATATATATAGAGAGAGAGAGAGAGAGAGAGAGAGAGAGGGGGGGGGATGTTCAAATGTAAACTTTTTAATGGTGCAAACCCATGCAACCCACTTATCTACCACATATTTTATTTTCCCATTTTTTTATTAAAAAGGTAAAAACAAAATATGTGGTAGATAAGTGGGTTGCATGGTTTGCACCATTAAAAAGTTTGTATTTGAAGGTGTCTCTCTCTCTTTATATATATATAATTCTTATTAAAACACATTTAAGATATTTAACTTATTAAACAGAAGAACATTAATTCCAAGATTTTTATATGATATTAGAATTGTGATAATGTATATATATATAATGAATTTTAAATATTGTATATCTAACCTTTAATACTAGCTAGGAACAAACATGAATAGTTATTACTTCATTTCAAGGTTCAAAAAGCCTCGATATGGTAAAGAAGGAGGTCTTAACTCGGAATAGGGGCGCATAAATAGTTCCAGTACTAAGGGAAGTGTAATTGCGACTGTCCATTCTTTGATATCGTTAAACATTAATTTTCATGAATTATGTGTGAAATAGGTCGGGAAGGGAGTATAGACGGCTTTTTGGACAGATCGATGGAAGGGCTCCTCCCCTTTTGAATCTCGATTTCCTAGACTCTTTGCTCTAGAAAATGAGAAACAAGCGTCGGTGGCGGACATGATCAAACCTGGAAATTCTTGGGATTGGCGTAGACCCATTTGTGACGGATGTGAAGCTAAGGAACTTAACCAATTAAAGGAAACTTTAAAGGATTGTGAGTTGTCCGATAAACCAAATGGTTGGAGGTGGAGTCTAGTTCCTAATGGCATGTTCTCTATCGGATCACTGAGACGTATCATTGAAAATTCTTATCTGGGTGTGGGTGAAAAAGAACGTTGTGGAATATTTTGACACCTCGATCCTCGAGTAAATATTTTCATGTGGAGGGTTATGCTAGATAGGGTTCCTACCCGCGTCAACCTTAGCAAGATGAAGATGGACATCGATTCCATTTTATGTCCGATTTGCAGCTCCACCTCAGAAACAATTGATTTTGTATTTTTTTTGAATGTCCAGTACCGTCGAAGGTGTGAAGATTCATCGAGAGATGATGGTTGATTTCATTTTTTGTGAATAAGTCGATGGATTTTGTAACGACCCAAGATCCACAATAGCATAATTCTTGAAATAAAACCAAGTGATCCCAAACATCAAGTTATAACATAACAATACTCTCTAAGTAACAAAGCGGATACACAAATCCACAGCTGAGATATCTAAACTAAACAATAGAAAATTAAGGTAAACTAACTCTATTGCCACCACCGCTAATACTCAAACTTTCTCCTTTCTCTTGAAAGACGCACCGACCACTCTCTTACCTGAAAATGGTTTTATATTTTGGAAAGTGAGGGTTAGACCGAAAGGTCTAGTGAATTCCCCATCGAGAACAATTCAATAATTTAACAATAATTATGCAAATCCCCATAAGGCTCATCAATATGCAATTCAACAACATCACGCCAAACTTGGGTATTTGCACAGTGTTCATAGTCTCCCATCACCTCACCGTGATATCAGCAATCGGCACCCCCAGTAGATCCCCATGGCCCCCAGTAGATGACATTCTCGTGTGCACAAGAAACAGATTCAAGATACACGGTATAAATACTTTCCCAAGAAATATTCACAATTCCAACGTACACTAATCCCACTGTGCATCCCGAATCCAAATCAACATGCCAAAAAATGGATAATATTACATAAATAATACAAGTGCTTTTAGAAGCAATTTCATATCACGCGTGATAAAAATCCTCATAAGTGTAAATCATGTCATAATGCTCATAACCAAATTCAGTGATAAAAATCATTGGCAAAACATTTCACATATATGAAAAGTGTTAAGGGAACTCACCTGCTCGGTAGGAGTGCGACACACACACAAAAACCTACTTCAGAAAGACCGAACGCCTACAAGTTTGATTAAACAGAATACAGTCAAACCCCGGCTAGACTTCTCTTTAAATCCCGGTTAACACCGCCCGAGATTCTCCCTACGTTTCCAAACACACCCACCCGGATTAGGCTTAGGCTTTCGGCCTATACCGGGTTTTGGCCCCATCTCCCGGCTTTACCGGGTTTTGGCCCATACCGGGTGCGACCCCAACTTTCGGATTTACAGGGTGAATCCCCGGGTTTCGGCCCATACCGGGTTCGACCCCAGTTTTGGAAATCTTTCGGGTTTTGTTCCAGCTCCCGGTTCCTATCGAGGACTCTCGGCTTGCCCGGGATGATGCTGGGCTCCCGGTTTGCCCAGGTTTGTCAACGACTCCCGACTTGTCCGTGTTGGTCCGGTTCCGGGGGTTTTCACCATTGCAACCCCGATTATCCCATGAGATTTTTCAAGGGTTTTCTTCCCCAATTCGATGAATTTCAAACCAACACAACTATTAACACCAAAAAATCAATAGTATCGACCACAAACATTTGATTTCTCCCAGACAAGTGTTTAGATTGATACGACATTAATACTTAATCAAATCGACCCAAAATCTTCAATAGGTTCTTTATTCATTAATCAAAAGAAAGATTAGTAGGAGATGGTTACCTCTAAGGAAGAATCTTCCAAGCCTTCCTTGATTTCTCCTCTCCTTTCTTCAAAATTGCTAACCTTCCATTCTTCTCCTCTCTCTCCCTTCTTTTCTTTCAATAGTTGCTAACAATAAAAAATAAGGGAGAGTGTAGGGTTTTTATTTCCTACTTAAAATAACTCCAACATATGGTTCAAAAAGGCCCTTAAGTTTTATTTTCTCAATTTCGACCACCACTGAAACCAAGGAAGGTAAATCGGGGATGACGGTCGTTACAGATTTGATGCTCAACGGGGTCAATTCAGCTTGTAAGGACAACCAAGTCAAGAAAGTGATTGAAGCAACTTTTTTCATTAGTTGCTACTCTTTGTGGTGTTTTCAAAACAGGTACGCTTTCAACAACCCCCCCCCCCCCCTAAAGATTATGTCCTTGGTCATATAGAGGAGAAATCGTTCATTTAGTTATTTGCTAGGTGTAATGGGAGTTTTAAAAATCCTATAACGGAGAGATATCATCCAATCGATTGTATCAAGAAAATGTAATGTTTTTGTTCCTCGTTTGCTAGCTTCTTGCTAGCCGTAATAAAAGTCTTGTTTTTGTTATAAAAAAGGCGCGATATGGCATGCCTGCACCATTGATAAGGCCTATAACATTTTTTTAAAGCGTGACTCACACCATGGCGCCTTGAGGCGCTCCATAGTGCACCACAATGTGCAAATTTTTTACAATGCGACTTTTTTCAAAAAAAAAATTAGCTTTTGTGTTTTTATACTTTTAACGTTAAATTTTATACTTTTATAGATATATCTAATCACATCACTCATAGTTCACAAATTCATACACGCAAGGGATTCACGATTAAAGCGAAGTTGTAAAATTATCTTTCTAAGTTCTATTTTGAATATTTAATTAAAACCTATTTTTAAAATAATAATATATATGAGTTTTCTATTTCTAATATTATTGTAAATTTTTTTAGTATAATTATCTGATTGAATAATATATATTAAATATATATATATATATACTTCTATATATACTTATAGATTTGCCAGCTGATGTCACGCCTTGAAAAAAGTTACGTCCTCGTCGTGGCGTATAAAGTTTGAGGCTTGACATTGCCATCACACTACCCCCTCATCCCATTTAGAACCTTGCTTCATTTAGAAATTGTCTCTAGCTTATGGTGTGGAGGAGATGATGCAAATGCTCGTTAATTAATTAAAATCACAAAAGATCTATTCGAAACGGTTTTTAACCCTCAATAAGATGACCTTAATTGCTTGACGGTGATAAAGACTATTAGGGGTTGTTTGGTTCGATTTTAAGGGAATTGGAATGAATAATTTTTTTGACCAAATTCCAAATCCTATGTTTGGTTCACATAATGAAAATGATGGAATCGTTTGAATTCCACAATTTAAGGAATTCATCGTTCTTTGACTAAAGTGATTGAATTGAATTCTTACTAACGTCAGGGACCGAAAGTGTAATTCTCTCTTTATTTCTTGTAATATATGTTTCAAAATATTTCTTATAATTTTTCTAAAGGTAAATAAAAAGAAAAGTCTTTTTAACATATATACATCATATATGGAGTAACTGAATCTCACGGGTGTGACATAAAAACAAAGATGGTTCTAATACATTGTTGTTTTTGTTATATACTTTTTATTTCATCAACTAATTTTCTTATATAAGATAAAATAAAACTCTAACATCTAATTTTATGGAGTTGTAAATATTTTTGGTTCTGATCAAACACAAACACCAATATCCATGCATACATGAACACATCGATGAACCACGCTTACACAAGTTAATACATATTGTGTCTATCTTTCGTTTTTCTAAAGGTATAATTAACGGTATTTTTGATCGTCCTACGTCATAAACGAAACTCATATTTACGGAATTTATTAAGCAAAAAGATATAACTTTAGTATCCCTAGACTTGTGACATATTAATTAATTGTTCCCAATAAAAGTATACAGGGTTTAAACTAATAACCACTGAATTATCTCATCAATTCCCTTAGATTTCGGATTTTAATTTACATGCAATACTTTAAGATATATTTTAAAGTAAAAACTTAAAAAATTAAGAAGAAAAAGTTAAAGATGGTAAAGGAATCAAGTCTCAAACTTATTCACTTTTTTTCCTTTTTTCATCTTTTTCCTCCATTTCTTTTCCTACCCCCACGTCCACATAAAGAAATTAAGACCCCCCCACACCCCACCCCACCCCACCCCTAGGTCTTTCAAGTGTCATTTTCACACATATACTTCACATACCATATACAACCATACCATTCACTTCATACTCTCTTGCTCCATCTTTCTCCATTTAAACACATCCCTTCTAAAAAGAAGATCTTGATTATAACCTCAAGAATTGAATCAAGAACAAGAAAGATAGATAAAGTAGAGAACTTTGCAAGTGCAAAAATGGAGTTCTTTCCAGCACAACAACCCGACCTATCTCTTCGAATCAGCCCACCCGACACCGAACCCACTTCAACAACATGGAGAACATCAAACCCAAATGATCAAGATCATGATTTGGATTTGGGTCATTTCTGGAAGAGAGCTTTAAGCTCCCAAAACAACCACCATGGCTCAACAACAACAACAAGATCATCATCCGACACCTCTTTCGGACTCTACCCATCCTATCGAACCCATTCGAACGATTCAAACCTCACCCAAAACATCACCAACACACCAACAAATCTTCAACAATACCATCTTCAAAAATTGAGCTCAGAGCTAGGGTTATTGACACCCATTAGAGGGGTTCCTGTTTATTACCAAAATACCCATCCTAATTTCCAAATACTTGCTCAATATCATCATCAAAACAACCAAACTTCTTCAGATTCTTGCATTACTGCTACTACTAGTGGTTCTGGTTCTTTGATTCATGGCAATAATATTAACAATATTGCGCGATCGAGATTCTTGTCTTCGAGGTTTCCGGCTAAGCGTAGTGTGAGAGCTCCTAGGATGCGATGGACGACGACACTTCATGCTCGATTTGTACATGCTGTTGAGCTCTTGGGTGGCCATGAAAGTATGTTATATCTATAGTTGATCTTACTATTTACAATCTTATTATTGAAGACAAAATTCTAAACAAAAAAATGGTTATTTTGGTTTTCTGATTTTTGCATTTTTGTTTACTGATGTTAATTAATTTACTTGTGTAATTATGAACTTAATTAGGAGCAACACCCAAGTCAGTTCTTGAGCTAATGGATGTGAAGGATCTAACATTAGCACATGTCAAATCTCACTTACAGGTGAACTTGATTATTATTCCACCTCTGATCTATTTTTTTTTCCAATTATTTCAAATTAATGGGGTTTTATTTTTAATCTATATCCCATTTTGTATTTATCATTTTTCTTTGATTGGCATTTTCAAAAATCGCATATGTATATGCCAATTTGTTTCTAATATTCAAATGCAAATAGATAAAGTTTGCAAACACAGTTTTATTTTCATATTTTCTGTCAACCAAGTGTTTTTTAGTTCCTTTTTTTTGGGTATTTTTATAATAAATTAATTGTTTAGAAAGAAAAAAAAATGTAATATGCATTATTTTGGTTAGGTATCAAAGCAAAGGATCTTGATATACACTATAGTTTTTCAAAAAAAAAAAAAAAACACTATAGTTTTTCAAGATTCATTGTCTGTGTACTCTGTGTGTGTGTATATATATATATATATATATATTTATATAGTACATAATGAAAGCAACCTTCAAACTGAAGTCTTGAATGTATATGCAGGGACAGATCTCCGTTTACTTATATTTACTTTGACTTTTAACTTTGCATTATCAGAAAATCCAAATATATATTTTAAAATAAGTTCAAAATATATTTATATATATATATATATATATATATATTCATTTCCATGCAGAGACCCATCTCTACTCCTTGGCACTTATTCTTGTTCTCCTTTTCTCCTGCTACTGGATCTGATGGTTCTGCCTAACCACAGCTTTCAAAATCAGCTTTTCTTGCTTTCCATGACACATGTTTTTAGAGTTTTAAACTTTAATATTGCATTAATATACATACATTAAATGCACACATATACATACTACTGCTACATACAGCCGTATTTAGTGTGTATGTATGTGTGTATATATATAGCCATCTTTAGTGTGTATGTGTGTATATATATAGAGAGAGGAAGAATCGTGAGAGAAGTTAAACATTTTGCGAGAAGGCGAGAAGTATGATAGCATATATGATTACCCAGCCTGTGGGTGTGTTTAATCATATATATATATATATGATTAAACGTCTATGTATATATTATATATGATATCACACTTCTCACAAAATATTTAGTTTCTCATTTGAACATGCTCATATATATATATATATATAGACACGTACACAAGAAGACAAAGCCTAAGGAATTGAAAACAAAGAAATATAGCACAAGCAAGACAAGTTTGCACACAGTCCATTGTGTAATTGTGTGTATTTCTTTACTTTGAATTGAATAACAACATTAATAATTCTCTCCTTTTCAGAGGGAAACTTGAGATATGTGAAAGTACAAAAAAGACCATCATTTGTCAATGATATATTGTGTATATATGTCTAGTAGCATCACATGTCGTTTCTTAACCATGGTTAAGTCCATTGGTTAAATTGTCTTTCACTCATATAGACATGCAGCCTACTATAGATTCGTTTTTAAATTATATGCTTTCTTTATGCATGATCTCTCTCACACACACACATATGTATTCACATTTTGTACTTAACCTACCTTTTTTTTTTTTTTTTTTTTTAACCTACCTTTTCTTTTATGATGCAACAAACACATTTAAGCATATTTCACTTTTACAATATGGTAAAAAGTATGTTTAAAATATGATATCTTGTAACGAACGAAAGATATATAATGAGATAAATATGAATATTATATATGTTGGGTTCCTTTTAAAAAGGAGGTTCAAGAGAAAATCTCAAAAAATAGAAAATTAAGTAACACCCTGGTAGTCCTTGATTTGGACGGTATGCACTTGTGCATATAAGTAAATTAAGTTGTTTTTTGTTTTTTATGAATGTGTGCATGTTACAAATTACTTGCATGCACAAGTGCATACCGTACAAATGAATGGCTACCAGGGTGTTCCTCAGTTTTCCGTTTTTTAGGTTTCTCTTGAACCTGACCTTTATTTTAAATTATATATATTGTGTTACATCATTGTATATATAGTTGATGTGAATCAAGGATGAAATTGCATATGGGATAAGTGCATAAAGAACAATATATATCGTTTGTCATTAGTTTTGATAGAGATATAAAAATTTGTTTGTTTTTGTTTTGTAGATGTATCGAACCGTAAAGACAACCGATCATAAAGCATTACTTTCTACAGGTTAATTAGTACCCTTTTTACCTTGTCTTTTGTATATGTTTTAGGTTGTAGGATACTTTTATTAACTAATTATTTGCGAAACTGTGGTTTAATTAGGGCAATCGGAAGTTTTTGAGAACGTGTCATCAGGGGATAATTCGGATGATATAATGTTTGGCATTCAAAATCAAAGAATGGAGTTATCAATTCTTCAAGATAAAGAGTTTCAGTATGGTCGTTGGAGCAATTCCTCAAGGTGAAAACTTTATTCTAATTAATTAGTTGCTTTAACTAGTAAAATTTAATGTTTCTTGAAATTCAAAATGTAGTTTTATTCATGAAAATGTGTAGTCCACAAAAGATTGTACAACATGCCCTTATTAATTCCCAACAAATCTAGAGAGCTTGACTGACAAACTTATCAACAATTAATTTGCATGCTTAATTATTGTGATTATACTCCAAAATGAAAAATGGTTATATATCAAGAATACTTTTGGAATTCTTTTTCGGGTTCTTTAGCATTGTATATCCTTTAATTCGTGTTCGACTACGAATCAGGTTTCAACATCAACCTTCACATTTCTTGTATGGTACCATTCTCAACACGAACCATTTCTAGATCAAGAAAACGTGTTAATTATGTCTTTTACGATGCCTGAAAACAATCTAGTGTTCGTTCCTTTCTCAACTATTCCATCTCCCTCCCATATGCTTCGTTTGGAAGCTAACAATCTCTTTCTCAACTCGGTTTAAATGTCAACACTTATGGTATTAGGGGTAGGTTCAAACGAGAAGCTAAACATTTTGTGAGAATGTGAGATGTGTGATATCATATATGATACACAAGCTTAATTATATATGATTAAACCCATGTTACGTTGGCAATACATAGACATTTAATCATATATGATTAAACACATCCACATGTCGTGTAATAATCATATATGATATCACACTTTTCGTCTTCTCGTAAAATGTTTAACTTGTCGCATGATTCTTCCTCTATGGTATTACCTTATTAATTTTACGAATTAAGGATGGTCAATTAATTGGTCGAAAAAAGTTCTACCTCTTGATTGATGTGCTTTTTGAGTCTTTCTAAAAAAATAACCTCCCTTTCAAGTGGCTTGAAAAGGGGCTTCAAAGTAAAACATGTTAAGAAATATATATATATCCCTTTAAAAAGAAAGCAAAAATCAACCCATTTCTTTCCCTATTGATCTTGTGGTCTTCAATCAAATATGACCATTCAAGAAGGGTCCCATTACTTTCCTTCCCAAACTTAGTCTCAAAAGCTATCCTCTTTGAAACTTCTTTGTACCTTGTGTCTATGCATTTGTGTTTTATTATAATTGTTCTTCATTTCCCCCCTTTTTCATTTTGTGTACATGGCATGGGTAATGGCCTAATGGGGTTTCACATGGGTTGATTTTGATCTTTTATCTCAAAAGAAAATTGGTAAAGTGAGAAGGTATAGCTAGCTATAAACTAGCCATTGAATTAAAGAAAAACTTTCTTTATATGGGTTTGCTTTTTCTCTTCTTTTCTTCTGTATGGGCTTTGTACTGATTAATGGAATTATTCCCTTTCTCAATCTTGGCAATGGTGGTGGTTTTTGTAGCAGGGAAGTTTTGTTGCATGGCAAACATGGAGATTTTGAAGCAAACATACCATCTCTTGAGGTAGATATGCTATTTCCATTTTAAACTTCCAAACACTTCCATTTTTTTAATGCCACCGTTTCATATGGATCATGACGTCCATCTGATATACCATAAATAGCTTTCAATATAAAATATCAAAAGACTTCACAAAAATAGTCGATGATATATGTCAGATCTACATACACTTGTTTTCATCTTCGGTGTGATATATTGTGTTCATTTGGTTAGTTTTCAATAATAATAAAAAGATATATGCATGAAGTATTGTGAATAAAGTAATAATATTAAATTACTTGTAATGAAGATAAAAATAAAAAAAATTAATACCTAAGCTTAACATAATTAGACTAATTATTATTCAAATGAAATCGGTTTTGCAACTTTCTTGTGGCATCTTTAAAAAAGGTTATAGGATGGAGTAACTATATTTTGTTTAAATGAGATGGAGGAACTACATATATATTAATTTGTAATGTTTTTTGGTAAATTTTCTAAAGCTAAAATTATATATTTGCTCCTAATTAATATATTTTAAAAGTATTAGTTTTGCAATAAAAAGTTGTATTCTTTTGAGATAGGTGGAGAGTATGTGCATGTTTCTCTCTTAATTTCTCCTCTCTCTCTAGAGAGAGAGAGAGAGAAGGGTATGCATAGTAAATCCTCCATTACCACTTAGATGCTTTATACAATGTGATAGTGCTCTTTAAGCTTTGCATGGGAATATATAGTTACATTCTATATGTCGTAAAATGTGATATATATATATATAAATAAAGTGGAAGAATAAATGAGTTACAAAGGCAATGTGTATATATTTGAATTGCAGGTCATGATCCAAACATTTAAGTGCCAATAATGCATTTCAATAAGCTAAAGGCAGCTACACTTAAAGCAAAGAAAATAAACAACACCCTAGCTCCTTCATATCTAGGTTATACTGAAAATTCAAAAGAAGACCCTCCAAAGTATCTAGTACATGTAAACCCTTGTGGCAAATTAATTAATTGCAGTGGTGGTTCCCATAATTATATATATATATAGGGTTGGGTTCCGGTGAGAAATTGAGGTTATCGTGAGAAGCGTGAGAAGTGGTTATCAACTGTTGGATAAGAAATGGATGCACATTAATTAGGATGAGATGCATCGAGATAAAATGCACCGAAATACATCTGATCAATTCTCTTTTAAGGCGCAATTAAGGGAGGGATATGACTTATGAGATTAAAAGTGATCAACGCTTCTCACTGTTAACTTAACTTCTGACACGATCCTTCGCCTATGTATGTATGTATGTATACATAATCTAGCTAGAATAGGAAACCTAGCACGTTAATTGCATGCCCTATACGATACATAACGATCAATTAAATTAATTAGTGTCATAGGTTTTGTTTGCAAACTAAAGTTTGTTAGTTCTATATATGGTTATATAAATTTTGTTTTGAATAATATTTTGTATAATACTTCACAAAGATTAGACTACAACATGATTTTTTTGAATTAATAATTAATGCACCCTTGACTAGCTTTCTTCTTACAGAAGGAAATGAATTCAAAAGGCATGAAGAACGATAGATCATCAGAAGTGAGCTCATCAAACCATTCAGAGGCCAGCCTTAAGAAGCCCAACCTAGAGTTCACTTTGGGAAGATCACTTTGAAGTGATATATATATATATATATATATATATATATAGATTGTACTACTCATTTAGATATCATTGTGTTTTTTAATGGGAGATGGTGAAAAAGAATGAGTTGCCCACTGGAAAATCAGTAGAGAAAAGTAAAGAATGGGAAAAAAAGAGAGCTAAAGAAAGACTAGAAGACAAGAGAGGGTACAGAAAGTAACAAAAGGGACTAGGGTTTTGAAAAGCATATATATATATATATATATATATATATATATATATATATAGGGGTTAAATCATGTGAGAACCAAAAAAAGATTGAGAACCGTGAGAACCGATCTAAGCCGTAATTTGGTTTTGATCATGTGGTTTTAATTAAAAGTTGTTTCATTTCTAGTTCATTTCAAAATTGCCATTGCTTTTAATGACCATGGATTAAAATTAATTAATGGTTTAGATCGGTTTTCACGGTTCTCAACCTATTTTTGGTTTTCATTTGATTATCGTCCTATATATATATATATTTCCTATCAAAAATTTGTGAGTGAGAGACCCAGACCCATATATATACATATATAATCATTTTAATATAACCAATTATAATATTGGTTATATATATAAGAGAAGAGAAGAAATTAAAGTAAATATATGACCAAAAAAGATCAATGCACTTTGATCGTTAAATCCTTTTAATTCCTCTTTGAACTTGAAAATGTTGTTGTCATTAATAATCAATTGTGGCGTTGTGATGACGATCAATTTCTTTTTTTAAAGAAACAGTTATTAATCTATCAAATTTGCTGTGTTCTTACCACTCCTTGTCCATTGGTACATGATCCAAGACCCAAGAAAACAGACATGTACCATATCATTAAATTGTTAAAAAAAAAGGTGAAAAATACTTAGAAGTAGTAGTACTACAATGGTATTCTCTTTGTTTTCGTACAACCTTGTGTTGATCGTTAGTGTAAAATCACATGCGATTTTGTCTATGATTTGACTGTTTTTTTCCTCTTATTTTGTTACTATTCTCGTTTGAACTTTGAAACAACCCTCTCTCTCTCTCTCTACATATATATATATATATATACACACACATACACAGGGTGGGGTTCTCGTGAGAATGTGTGAACAAAGCATTCATCTACATGCATTTAACAAATCTACATCTACGTTCATTTACCTATTTATGTCAAGATAACTGAACTTTTAATAAATTCATGTATGTGAAAGTGATCAAAGATATGTATGAGTTCGTGAAAGTGGCTAAAAGTAAAAATAAATGTAAAGATGAAGGTTGATGAACGCTTGTGTTTTGTCGACCCTCAATTGAAGGTATGAAGTTTTTTTAGCCGTTAGATCAACAAATCAACCCATCCAAATGTTCCAAAGTGTTTTGATCACCTTCTCATGAAAAGGGGTTGTTCTAAGATGATCTCAACTCTATATACACATGTAGGTGTGTATAATTTATTCAAATATACATATATAGAGACTCATTCTTTTGTTAACTAACACATTAACATTAGTGTTAACCATGTTAACAAAAATTGACCAATGAGATTTCTACTTTCCATATTGTGTAAATCCACAAACCATATTTTAGGGGAGGGTAAAATTGGAATTGTTTTCAAGAGCCACGTGGAGGAAGTAATTTCCTTAATTCTTTCATTGCTAACGATGGTAGTTTATTAATTATAATTTTTTGGTATTATCCTTTATCAATATTTTCTTAAATTATTGAAGATTGTTTCTTATTCTTTGTCGTATGATTTTCAATTTTCTAGATAAAAGTAGGGAAAATGTTCACCCTATACAAGGCACACAAAATGTTCATGTATGCACAACCTTCTCGTATGTACAAATTAAAATGTTCATGTATACACAATTTTCACTGGTGCACAATGTTCAACTACACATAGTTACCATGTAGTGATTATGTGCACAGTAGTTAATATTGAAACAATGTGCACTCATTAATGTTAACCATGTTAACCAATCACAACTGTTCATGTATGAGATCAATAGCTATAACTTTTTTTAATTTAATTAATGTAATAAATTAAAAGGCTCACACGCTTACTAAGTTATACATACATGAAGAGGGGTAGAATGATAAAAATAATAAGATAGTTAAAGAAAAAAAAAGGAGATTAATATGGAAATCGGCTCCAAAATTCTATCAAAGAATATATATATATATATATATATATATATATATATATATATATATATATATATATATATATATATATATATATATAATTATAATGGTGAGGTGATTCTTGGTAATTGTGAGGAAGAGATAGATGTAAAAAGGAGTCTTCTTTTATCAAATGTGTAAGAGGGAGCTTTGTACATACTCGCATGCTTTATATATGTACATGACTTGCTGAAACAAGGAAAGTAAAAAAAGAAAGATGAAATTCGACTTGAAAAAAGATAAATTTAGAACTGAAAAGAATTTAATAAATGCATCAAACAAACAATAAAAGGCAAAATGCAGGAGATGGTACCCTTTCTTTCTTTTTCTTTTTTTCTGCTCTACTTTTAATCTATCTATAGGCGAAAGGATCGTGTGATAAGTTGAATTAACGTGAGAAATGATGATCACTTATAATCTCAAATCCACACATGAATCTTGCTTCATATATAAGGGAATTGATCCGATGCCTCTTATCTCGATACATCTTATCTCGGTGTATCATCTTGATGTGCATCCAACAGTTGCTAACCATTCCCACGTTTCTCACGTTAACTCAACTTCTCACCGAAACTCAACCATATCTATCTATCTATATATATATATATATATATAGAGAGAGAGAGAGAGAGGGAGGATCTGTAACGACCCAACTCACACGACAATAGGCAGAACCAACTTTATTAAATAATAATGCCAAGCGGCCCAAAAACAACATCTAAAATACAAGGTTTGCGGAAATACAACCTAGTACACAACTGAGAATACACTGACAATAATCTACAATGAAGGTCATTTAATTCAGCTTCAGCTCGCATCTTCTCTTAAAACTTAACCGCTCCTTCTACTGCCACTCTTTACCTGAAAAGGGTTTTAGATTTGAAAAGAGCGAGGGTTAGACCGAAAGGTCTAGTGAGTCCCCTCTTGCAACAATTTTTAACTCAACAAAACATTCAAGAATTTATCATAAAAATAAACCATTTTCAGCTTCCAGGAAACCTTTAACTTTCAGCAAACTTCTCCGCTCACACTACCGCCACCCTAAGGTGACAGCGTGCCTGTGATTCACACTGTCTTTGTTGGGACACACCCCCAACGGCATAAACGGAACACACACCCCGGTATGAGCACAGGCGGGCCACACCTCCCAACTTTGAGCCTTCACACTTAGGACCATGTATGCATACATTTCCACTTTGACAACAATAATAAAAATCATCTTTAACATTTAAATAAATCTCGCAAGTAAGAACTAAAGCAACATCATTTCAAAGCTTGCATATAATTTTCATAATACTCATGCCATTATATATAAATCAAAGTTTAAAATGAAACTTTCACCTGCTTTCGTTAACAGAAGGATTTAGTTCAGAAAAACTCACCTGGCGTCTTTAGCTCGAGTCTCGCGTCTACTCCTATAATTCGGACCGAACCTATAAAACAAGGCATCGTCCGGTGAATTTCCGATACTTTCTATTTTAACGAAGTTTGACCTTAACACCCTCATCCCAACGTCATCTAATCTTTGACCGAACTTAACCCGCTAAATCTTACTTGACATAATAAATTGAGTCCTTGACATAAAAACAAAAATAAAATGAAATGGGCCACCCTTTCCAATCCAAACCAACAAAAGAATAAAGTCTCTAAAAGAAGTGGGCTTGACCTCTAATAATTAGCCCAACAATTAACTTAATTAAATAACAAGGTTGCTAGGCTTCGGCCCATAAGAAGAAGTCGGGGACCGGACCCTAGGTGGTCGCCCGGTGTTGAAACTTGACCGGGGTCTCCCCCCTTAACACCGACCGGGGCCTCCCCCCATGGTCTTGACCGGGGTCTCCCCCCATAATACCGATCAGGGCCTCCCCCATGGTCTTGACCGGGGTCTCCCCCATGGTCTCGACTGGGGTCTTCAAGGCGACCGGTGTCACCACCTCGACCGGTGCCTTAACTGTTCGAACAAAATCCCCCGAAGGTTGATGTACAGATCCCACCGAATCGACATAAAAACATAAATTAATAACAACTCCAACCCAAACTCATTTCCAAATAAAGAAATCGATCTAACAAGAGCCTCCCCCCCTCCCCCCCCCCCCCCCTTAACCGAAAGAAAATTCTTAACCAACGCCAGAACTAATCCCAAAACTCAATCTCAGATTCAAATATCCAACCTCCACATCACAACTACTATAATTAAAACATAAAGAAGTAAAGGATTTAGGTTACAAGATGATTACCTTGACGAGAACTCAAAATCACACTTGAAATCTTTGAATAATCTTCTTCTCTTATCGCCTTCTCCAAAAACGCCCAAGACCCACTTCAAAATCAGCCGCCACTCCCTAATACCAAGCTTCTAGGGTTAAAATCCTTGCTCTCCAACTTTTCACTCTAGACCCTCTCACTAAGCACTTTCTGAAATTTAACCCCCAAACCTTTAATTCTTTTACTTTTAACTCGGTTATTACAGGATCATTTGTTAACCTTGTATTTCTTGCTAACTATGTGAACCTTGATCAACCAATAGGATTGCAAGGTTAGTTGATGTTTTATTCATTTATTTATTTAATACAAAAGGGTATTAACGTCATTTTAATATGTAATCTTTTGTAATTAATTGTATGGGAGTTACAAAAATGAAGATTCCAAAATTGTTGTGTAGGTTACGATTCCACAATTTTATCCTTTTTTCATAATTTTTTTGAGTCATTAGAACCGTTCATATGTATTTATGCTAACGTATAAGTTCATGTTATTCATATCTGTTCATAGTTAACCATGCTTACATATATATGTTCATGTTATGCATATATGTTCAAGTTTGTTCATGATGAAAAAAATGAGGTTAACGTAAGTGTTTGTATGCAACTATAGTATCATCACAAAAGATGTGATTTACATAAATTTCTTTAGATAACATATACGATATATGATTTTGAATTACGTTCAATTTAAATATCAATTTTAGATCACATATGTTCATCTAATTTAAACTTCAATTTAACTATGAACATTAGAAGGTGATAATTGTTCATAATATGTGAAATTAAGTACGTTACAGTAGTGTTCATATGCATCCATGTTAACAAATGTGTTCATGTTATGCATATATGTTCACATTTGTTAACATATAATTCAAATTTCAATTTGGATATCATCTTTAGCAGTCAATGATTGTTCATATCGTGAGAAATTGAATATGTTAACATAAGCATTATAGTTGCATAATATGATAACATATATGTTCATGGTATAAATGTGTATTAGTTGCATAATATGTCGGTTACAAAATCAATGTTGGTACTCGTCGGTTACTAATTTAGTGTAATAAATGTGTTTAAAGCGTTTCCAAGGGTTTAATGTTTTGAGTGTTTTTTTTTTTCCTAAAATACCCTTTTCCATTCATGTTCACTTACAATTGTATTTAATGAAACGTTTTTTTATTAAAAAAAATACATTTAATCTCAACCATCCGATCTATAGATGGATGGCTTTGGATTAGTTCATATAGTTAACAAGAAATACAAGGTTAACAAAAGATCTCAACCCTATGTATGTATATATATATATATATATATATATATATATATGTGTGTGTGTGTTTTTTTGTGTGTATGGTCAATAGAAATCTATATATAATCTTGACTAACTGATCATCCAAAAAGATGATCACGAGACCTTAATTAGGAACTCCAATAATGTATTGTTTCGATCGATAAAACTTGATGATTAAATAATTGATCGATAAATAAAACAAATGTATAAGTAATGCTTCAAATGTCACTATATATATAAGGGAGAAGAAAACCATTCATAGACTTATATTTCATCATCTCAATCCAAATACAGTTAGCAGTACTATTGTATATATCATTCTACTTAATACAAATAGGAAATTATTGGCTATATAGTATATAGCTAGTTCATGTTACAACAAAATTGGATTAATCTGTAGAACGCCTAAATTTTCTAATTAAGCGTTATAATACAATGAATTTATATGATTAAAGTTTATAAAAACAAATAATAAAACGTTTTATCTAAAAGTGTTACAATAGGTTTATAATAGTAAGTTTTTGGACGTTTAACAAGTTTTCATAATACTTTTTTAAAATAACACGCCTTATTATAACTATTTTATAGGAAACTTTTGAGAAAACATCTTTTTATAGGACACTTGTGTTTGTAGAATATGTTTTCAAATAGTGTTCCTATAAAATTGTTATTTCGACACTTTATTTTAGAATGTTGTAAAAAAGTTGTTAAAGCGTCCAATAAACCTATTATACACTCACTACAAGAAAAAGCTTGGTTAGTGACCAAAATTTTAGTGACTACTTATATTTTGGTCATTAACTATGACGTTAGTGATGATAACAAAAGTCGTCATTAATTTTTGGTCACTAACATGAATTTTAGTGACAAAAAATAAATTTGGTCACTAAGTGGTTACTAATTTTCATGGAATTTTTTTACGACATAGTATTTCGTCACAAAAAGTAGTGCTCATTACATTAAAAATATTAGTGACCAAAAAATAATGGTCACTAATGTGATTCATTAATTGTAATTGAGTTGGATGGGTTGGTGACCAAAAAAGGTGGTCACTAAATTGAAAGTGTTAATGACCAACAAAAGGTAGTCACTAAATGTTGTTTATTAATCATAGTGTTGGAATGGTTAGTCACCAAAAAATGGTAGTCATTAAATTAAATGTGTTAGTGACCAAAAAATAGTGGTCATTAAGTGTGATTCATTAATTGTAATTGAGTTATGAGTTAGTGACCAAAAAAGTGTGGTCACTAAATTGAAAGTGTTAATGACCAACAAAAGGTAGTCACTAAATGATGTTTATTAATCATAGAGTTGGAAGGGTTAATGACAAAAATATGATAGTCACTAAATTAAATGTGTTAGTGACCAAAAAATAGTAGTCACTAAATGAGATTCATTAATTGTAATTGAGTTGGATGGGTTAGTGACCAAAAAATGTGGTCACTAAATTGAAAGTGTTAATGACCAACAAAAGGTAGTCATTAAATTGTAAGTGTTAGTGACCAAAAATTTTGTGGCCACCTAATTTAAAAGTGTTAGTAACAAAAAATAGTGGTCATTAAATGACCACAAAGAAATGGTAAAATAATGACATAAATGTAAGAATCTGAAGTCCAGGGTTAAGACTGCCAACCTTCTAATTCTTATTTTAAAAACACACGGATCTTTCCATTAGATCTGACCCGCTTCACTGACCCGGGTCTAAATATGCATCCGTTTATTTTCTCCTCACACTCCAACCTGACGCAAACCCTAGGGTGCTCTGCACCGAGTTTCCATCGACCTCCCCCTTCTCTTTCAACGATCGGAGACAAGGCATCGAGATCGACGATCTTCTAATATTCAACGATCCTCTCCCATCTCCCCGTCGTGCTCAAAAACCAAAAGTACGTTTCATATTCAAATCAAACCCAAGTTGTTCAACAAAAATTGTAGTTGATTATGTTTCCATTCACTCTCGATCCATATTCTCTTCTTTTTTTGGTAAGCTTCATGATTTTAATTTCATTTTCAATTTCAATTCATGTAATTAACATATTCATCGTGTCTTTTCATGTATATATGAAACACATTTTCTCCATTTATGTGATTAATGCAATTTTGCTTCATGATGTTTGTAGAAATGATTGTTTTTCTTTTTCTGATCTGATCATGAGTTCTATTATTGATCATCTGATTGTGATATCCTATAGCCATGGCATATAAATCATTTTTTAAATATTTGATGTCTCTGTACTTCACTTGTCCACAGAGCCTCGTTGTTTGCACCTGCTGGTAATTAGTACCTTCATGCTTTAGTTGTCCTCCTATGATACAAAACCAAAGTTCGACTATTCTACCTTGTGAGGTTTCAACATAATGATAGTTGCTACTAGAAGTGATTTTTATGGCAAACCTTATCTTCAACTATCCCGAGTTCCAGAATTCTCCTTATTCTTAGTTCCTTGCCTATCAAAAATATTTGGTCATGTGATTTTATTATTCCCATTTTTTGTGTTCTCTGTTTATGTCAATAGTCCTCAGCCTCAAGTTTGGTCAAGTTACCTTTTTATCGACTTAGCCACACTCATATAAGTTGGAAGTCGATTCTCTATAGTACAAGAATAAATTATCTTCTAGTAGCACTAGTATAGCTTCATTAAACAACAACCTTTTATACACTTTAAGTTCAAATCTTCCATTTGATTGTTCTTTCATTCTTTATTTGTAATCATACTCACCCCTATTTCCAGCACTTAATAATACCTAATCACATTGCCAATGAGTCTTTGCCTGTCTAATTTACTTAAAAGTCTTTGTCCTAAGAAATCAAGAGCCATTGTTGGTCCACAACAATTGTCACAAATTGATAGAGAAGGTGAATGATGGGCATAGAAGAGAAATAGGTGGATGCTTATTGACCCACCCTGTGTCTTGTAATTGGCTTAAATCGCAACAGGATCTAACAAAATCTTTTCTATTCATCCATCATTGACAATTATAAAACTAGAAATTTCCCAACTCAACTTTTGTTGAGTAAATTTTAACTTTACTTATTTTTTCAACTTTATAAGTTATGAAATTTTGATTTTGCATACAATTTTATGGTAATGTACAGATAACACCCGAGAATTGGTACAAGCTAAGTTCAAGGCATTCATTTTTTGATACAAGTTGAGTTTTATTAATTTGTTTTTTGATACGTCTTCTTCAACTCGTGACACAACCTTCTGGTTCTGTTTGGTCCCTCCTCACAGGTACTTTTCTAACTTTAAATATTTGATGCTCCACATAATAGCAAGGACATGTTTAAATGTAACTGTTGACTGAAAGACCACTGTGCAAGCTTGTCTCCTTGGTCAAGTTTCCGGGTGTTGCCGTATGCACCCATATTTATGTCATAATCGAGTTAAATCGTGCATTGGTAATGTAAAAAGTAAGTTTTAATGTTGATATTTGTGTGAGGAGGAAATTAATAGGCAATGGTGCATTTAGCCTATCTAAAGTTTTCTTCATAAAAATTATGAAAATTTCATGACAACCATACATCTAAACTTATCCTTTTATTTCAGAAAACAGTGATGATGTTTTATGGTTATCTTTACCATTGTAAGGGGGGGTTTTGATTAAAGTATTGGGTGGGTGGTCCTCCATTAACACACTTTTATGAAGTAGATCAACCTTTGTAATCATAGTCTAATGATATTTTATTACATAGACGATGGCCACAAAACCAAGAGTCGATTGGGGTGGGGATTCCCCTGTTAATTGTTAAAAACCAAGAGTCAATTGTGTACATGAAAGAAACTTCCTTGTCTGGTTTTAACATGAAAGAAACGTACTTTTTGATTTGGCTCAATGAAAGTTGGTTTTGCAAAATGACCCTTTAGTGTATAAAACGTGTCATTGCAAGTATTTTTACTTGATTTCATCAGGGGTTTTAATTGATACCCCCATGTAACTTAAGAATTAAGACAAAATATTTAAGCCCACCAAACAAGCCCATTAATCAGACAAATTCATTGCAAAGTCCAAAAATTTCATCTCTCAGATCTGATTCATCACCGTCGAACAAAGAAACCAGAAACCAAGGCCTCAGTAACTGAAGGCCGCCATAACTAGTGCATAAAAATGACCAGAACATAACCCTTCTTTAAAGAGAGGAAAACGGGTCCACTTTCAGAAGATAATGGTAATCTTCAAAGTCCACAAACACAATAGCACCTCATAAATGGTTTGACACCATGTTTAGCAATTGTATCGGTGGAATGATGAATGGTGTTAGGATGATATTACTCTGGAACATTAAACCACACCCCTCTTGTTGGAGGATGATATCACATGGTCCATATATCTGTCTGTACAAGTGTTTCTATGCGTATATAGAAGGTTTTTAGACCGATTTCCAACAATATTATCTTTACAGTAGAGTTTAGTTTATGCACTTATAAAACCTTCATTTCTTTAATTTTCATCAGATTCTTCAAGGATTCAAGCGATGAAGAAAGAGAACATGCCGAAAAATTAATGAAATATCAGGTTAATTAATTATTCTGCCATCAATAAACCGGAATTAATCATCTTTTTTTCAAGATATTTCTAAATCCATTGAAGGAATGTCTAGAATACACGAGGTGGAAGAGTGAAGTTGCACACCATAGTTGCGTCGCCTTCTGAGTTTGAACATGTTGAAAAGGGCCACGCTTTATAGTAGGATATATTGGGTTTCTTTGGTTTGTATGTCAAGTTAATTAGCACTTGCTTAACATATATTTCACCATCGATCATTCTTTGATCTCGAATTAGCAATGGAGCTAGCATTCTCCTTGGAGAAACTAACCAACGAAAAACTTATATATTTGCATGAGGTATGCCATTTTATCTTTGAGATTGCAGTATTTTATCAATCTCACATGACAATAAGGCTTAGAAAAGAACTGTTTTCACATCCGTTACTCCACAAATTCTCTGTCCTCTCCATGTGTCACCAATCATGTGAAACCATATCAATGACATGGCTTCACGGGATTGGTGGACAGGAGGAGACACGGAATACAGGGACTATCGGCTTTTTGTTCTGTTCATGGTGGGTCATCTTTAAACATTATTCATCATGTGGGATATGTTAATATTATTTTGTCGTATATTTACGGTCTATAACCTGTTAGAAACAATGATCCACAAATGGCAAACTTCATTGAGAGCTAATTTTTAGCTGAGCAGGTGAAATATCATATATACATATGGCGTAAATATGTGTGAGTTGAGTTGTTTAGTAGGTTGTTTGGATTCAGCTCAAGAACATGATCCCGGGCATGAGCTCGAATATTTTTTTCAGAATAATGTTCGAGCTCAAGCTTGAATATTTTCCAATGGATGGGCTCGAATTCGATTCTTGATTAACAATTTTGTCAACTTGTGTTTATATTTGTGTTCTTTAATGGGTAATTATTTGTTTTCTGTGCAAATAACTAAACGATGGATACAATATGTGATGTATCCTTGTGGATTGACAAGCATCAATCGCAACACTCACAGTCATTGATCCCTCTAACAAGTCTGCCATCAAAGATTTATTGTGCCCTCAACATAGTAACACCTAGCAACTCACAAACAAGTTTCCGGTCAGTCTTTTGAGTTGTTTGTAAGTTGTTAGTATATCAGTTTCTCACTTAGAAAGTTTACAAATCATTACTTTCAGTTATGTACGGATCTTGTACTTATATTTGTGTTCTTTAATGGGTAATTATTTGTTTTCTGATTTTTGCATCGTGTCATTAGTTTTTGACTAGTTCTTAGTTTGTTTTCCTTTTATATTTGTTTATGATTCTTCAAACTTGATTGCTTATGCGATTAAACAAACCAGAAAGAAACCTCTCTATCTCAAATCCACCCATTCCGACTCTACTTCAATTGCAGGATCTCCCACTCCGATTTATTTTCAGTTCTCGATGTTCCTGAGTGATTTCCTCTCAAGATTCCCGCTCCTCGATCCTCTTTGCCTTCTACAGTCACCAGCAGCGTTGCGTTAGATGCCGCAGAGCTTTGCCCCCTCTCGTGGATAAGTATTACCGAAAAACAGGTGATTAACGATTGGATTCTCTCTTACGATAGATTAGGGTTTTATTTTGTGATTGGATTCATGTTTATGATTTGGGTATGGGTCTGTTCTACCCTAAAATTGGGTTTTTACATCTCAAATTCATGGATTTTTTTCTATTATGTTGATTATTTTTATTAATAAATTGCACCCCCTTCCCTCAATTGAAGGATTTGGGTTTGTTCGGGATTTTGCGGGTGAAGATGTTGTTAATAGTAATGATAAGGATTTAGGTTCGAGTAATGGTAGCGCTTTTGTATAGTTTGAGACTTTGGAGAATGTTCAAAAGTGTTGCAATTCAGGTATTTCTCTCTCCAGACGCAACAATTATCCAGGTATGTTTTCTCTGATTTCAGTTTACTTGACAAAATCTTCGTTTCTTTCTCATACACTCGATCCTTTTTCTAGTTTCTATTGTATGTTAGGTTGAAAGTGTTAACGAGCACGGTATTCTACTAGAAGTTGTCCAAGTTCTTGTTGATTTAGACCTCATCATCATCAAAAAAAAAAAAGCCTATATCTCATCATCCAATGGAGGCTGGCCTCATCCTAATTTATTAATCTTCTCAGTGTTCAACGTCATTTGTCAAGACAGAATCAAAATTAGAGATAAAAGAATGATCGATTATATAACAAAGGTAATCATTTTTCCTAATAATTCCACTTGAAGTCTTCAAGTTTTTTGAAAATTTGTTTTTTCTAAATTTAGGAAGACGCTAGGTTTGAGTGTCAGGATCTGATTCTTAACAAGAATAATGAAACTCAGAAACAATATTACAGAAGTTGCGGAAAAACACTTTAATATTCAAATATCAATGTAACAGTAAAGTAGAAATCACAACTTGTAAACTTTATTGAATGATTAAAGTTACAAGCTTTCGCACAAAACCTCAATCTTGATGAACAGGCTCACCAAGACGAATTCTACTTCTCTAGAACTAGGGTTGTAAACCTTGAGGTCAATTCTCTCTCAAAACAAAAACTCAGAATACTCGTGTAACAAACTATTCTGAATAATTCTATACATATACTGAAAATAAAAGATAATTACAAAACATAAAAGATCTTCAGTATATTCTTCCATGATTATCTTCAACCTTCCATGATTATCTTCAAACCTTGATCTGCGCGTCTTACCAAGATTATCACATAAGCAGTATTAAGTCATAGCAGCATTAACACTCTGAGCAGTATTAATCTTCACCAACAGTAGTAACTATGCTTAGCAGTATTAATTTCTACAAGCAGTAGTAATTTGGCTCAGCAGTAGTAACTATGTTGTACTGGCAGCAGTAATCATACTTAAACAAATCTTCAGTTCCCAACAATCTCCCCCTAACTTGACTTTTAGAGAAGAGAAGTCAAGTTCTTCAGATGCTCCAAAAACTCCATTTCTCATAATCCTGTATCAGAATTCAGCCCCAAACTTTGATTAAGAGTTCTCTGAATCAAGTATCTTGCCATTTTAGAATCTGGTGCACAACCAAGCTTTTTCTTCAACATAGCATGCAGCTTTAACCTGCTATGGTTGTAAACTCTATCCACTAAGAAGTATTCAATGTGATTTGTATCCATAGCCAGTGCATATACTCCACTTCTTTCATACAGAGTCCAGTTTTTAATGGTTTTGAAAACATTTCTGATAACATGTTGAACTTCCTCTGGCTTGAACAACATGCATAGATATTCCATCACAAGTTTTGTAACTGCTATCCCTGGAGTTTTCAGCTTATCAGCATATAATTTCATCCCCACCTCAAACATTTCCTCTAAATCAGATCTGGAGCATACTCTTACAATCTTGGCCCAAGTAGGATACACTTCAAACTTGTCATCTTTCCTCTTAAGCCTGATATACTCCGTTCCATCTACTTCCATGGTATCCCAGTGAATAATCTCAGGAGGCTTGACACCAACCGGTTCAGCTGTTATAGGCTCAGGCACTTTTTCCATCACCACCATGTACATATTCACATCAGAAGTACTGGATGGTTCTTCCTGAGATTGAGCTTCCTGTTCATCAGACTTAGGTGCCCCTTCTTCTTCAGCTACCTTCTGTTCTTTCTCAGCTTCTTCCTCATCCACTATAGGTTTCTTAGCTGGTTTTCTTCTTGCCATCATTTTTGTTCTTTTCAAAGTCTTCAAACTTTCACCTAGAGTAGTTTCCTTCCTTGGAGTTTCTTGATCATCAGGAAAAGGTTTTTGTATTTGAATGTCATGCCTCTCTTTCATCTTCTTTTCCACTTCAACTCTTGCTTGGTCATTTCCTTGTAACTTAGTCATCTCTGCCTCATACAAACCTTTGATTTGATCAAATGACATTTTTGTGAACATTTCCTTTTTGACTCCCACAGCACCTTTGAGGAAAGTGATCATCTTCTTTCTCTCTTGAGTGCCAAGGTAGGTCTGTGAAGGTTGCCTCTTCTTTGCACTCATTTTGATCATTACAGGCTTCTTTTTAAGTGCAGTTTTCTTCTGTGCCATCTCTGTATTCAAACTCTTTTGATATACTTCATTAAGCTCTGCAGCTAGAGCTCTTGCTATCTCCCTATCTTTTTCCACTTGATCTTTTTCTGCTTGCTCAAGTTCTGCCTGAATTTTCTTAGCCAAAGCTTCATCTGACTCAATCAACTTTTGATTTTTAAGTGGTTGGTCAGATTCCACTATCTTGGTTTTGCCTTTGTCCTTGCTTGCTACCTTATCAGCACTAGCTTTCTTGATAACCTCAGCATTGTCTTTGATGACAACTCCTTTGGTCTTTGAAGTGACCTTAGGAGTGTTATGTTTAGCCTTCATTAGTGCTTCAACTATCTCAATTTCTTCCAAATTTCTGCTAAGGAGGTCAGTTAATACCTCTTGAACAATTTCTGTTGCTTCATTTATTTCAGCAGCATTAACTGTTTCTGCTGCTTTCTCAAACACTGATTCTGTTTCTACTGCTTTCTCTGTAACTGCTGCTTTTCAAACACTGATTTTGTTTCTACTGCTTGTACAGCAAACTCCCCCTCATCTCCATGTTTCTCCCCCTTATTCTTAGCATTCTCCATGTTGACCTCAGCTTCTGACTCCCCCTTTTTGGGAGCATCATCCACTAGGTTCCTTCTTCTGAGCTCAAATCTTTGCTTTGACCTTCTTTGAACCACCTTCTTAACCAACTTTTTTAAGGTGCTGATTTCTTCTTGCTGGTTGATGATGACTTTCTTGAGTTCATTTACAACCTTCTTGTGAGAATCCAGTTCAGTTGCCATGTTGGACATGGCAGAAATCAATTCCTGGTAGTCATATCTATCCTCACCTTCTCCAAGAGTGTTACCCCCTTTTGAGGGATCATTGGAATGTTTAATAGGGATCTCCAGACAGACTGAAGCACCACCTATTCCCTTGGTTTCTGGGCACCCGGGACCTTTGAATGATTGCTCATTCAAAGTTGTCGTGGGGAAGGTCTTAGTGATGTTACCGCTGGCCTCCTCTGTGCTAGCAGGAGTAGTAGCAGCCTTCTCACCCACATGCTCATGCATCTCCTTAGTGAGAACCTCCTTGGGGTTGGGAGACACCCCAGTGGTTTCCCTATGGATATTCTCTAATGGAGAATGCTCCATTAGAGGGCTTTGAGGTTCTGGGTTTGTAGGAGGTACAACAACGGAAGGAGCCTTGTGTACCTTTCTCTTAGTATAAGTTTTGGATATAACTGGGGTTGTCTTAAGAACAAGGGACTGAGAGAGTGATATAGTGGTTGAAGGTTGGGTTTGGCTATCAGTGGGATGATCTAGTGAGGGCCTTGACCCTAATGCCATACCTTCTTGGTTGTGGGACACCACCATCATTGTAGAGAACAATGGGGTGTCAACTCCTTCCGAGTCCTTGGCAGATCTTTTCATATTTGAAAAGACCTTGCCCTTGGGGATTTTAGGTACATATACCGCATTAGACTGAGGCATATCCGTCAATTCAGAGGTGATAATTGCCTGGACAAATCTTGGATACATATAGAAACTCTTTTTATTATCCAAGTTTGACACAAGGTCATTGAAAATCATTTGTGATAAATTATACTTTCTGGCAGTGGACAAGCAGACCAAAGCATAAGCAATGGTACTACTGAACTGACTACATCCAGTAGTTTGTCGAGAAATACAGTGCATAAGAGTATGAACAAAGAAACGCCATTGGGGAGAAAAGTTAGCTTTATAAAATTTGAAAACACCCAGTTGGCCTTCATACCCCATTCTTGTGAGATTGCAAAACAAATCCTCATTAGAGATAGAGGTAATACCTGAGGCATCGTCTAGTCGTAGACTGATGCGAATGACCTCTTCAGATATTGTCAAGGGTTTGTCACACACCCTTGTCTTGATACACCGCACACCGTTTTCAGTAACCGCGGTGGCATTGGCCTAAAATTGCTTCTGGTGCTCGATATAAATTGGTGGTGACACTGTAAGAGCATGAGTTATATGACTGGACTTGAGAAAATCAACTATTTGATGGAATCCAGCAGCCTGCTTAGGCTTTTGAAGCATTGCGATCTCATTGTGTTCATCAATAAACGTCATGGATGCCATCTGGCTTGAGGATTCTTGACTGAAACACACTGGTTGCTTGAGAGAAAAGAGTTGGAGAGAAGACGAACAGTATTCAAAGAGTCGTTGTGAGCTTTTAGGCGGGCAAAGAGGGTATTTATAGAATTCAGGAAAGAAGCAGTATTAACCCTAATTTCAGTTAAAGCAGTACTAACCCACTCGCAGTATTAACTGAGAGCAGTAGTAACCAACTAGCAGTATTAACTAACTAGCAGTATTAACTAACTAGCAGTAGTAACACGTACCTGAAGTAGTAACTCAGAATAGCAGTAGTAATAATGAACCTGCAGTAGTAACCTTGCACTGGCAGCATTAAAACTGCACTGGCAGCATTAACGATACTTACACTGTTGAAGTTTGTGTTAGTCTGAGCAAGGCAATAAACTTCCTGAGAAAGATGATTAGTAGCACCAAAAAAATAAACAAATAACAGGTATACAAGCACTTTTTAAACATGAGCTCATTCAGAGTTGATCATGCCCACACTTGTGACCAAGAAAGTGAATCTACCCACATCAAAAGCTTTAGTGAATAGATCAGCAAACTGGTTATCAGTATGAACTTTAACAACTTGAATAAGCTTCTTTTCATTGCAGTCTCTAATAAAGTGATACCTGATTTCAATGTGCTTTGTTTTGGAGTGCTTGACTGGATTGTTAACAATGCTAATAGCACTGCTATTGTCAATGAGGATTGGAGTGTGAAGAAAGGTTACCCCATAGTCCAACATTTGATTCTGAATCCATAGAACCTGAGAGCAGCAACTTGCAGCAGTAATGTACTCAGCTTCTGTTGTGGATAAGGACATTGTGGTTTGCTTCTTACACTGCCAAGAAACTAGTCACTGTCTGAATATGCAATCAAGTCACTGTCTGAATATTAAAGAATAATATTAAAGAATAATGAAACTCAGAAACAATATTAAAGAAGTTGCGGAAAAACACTTTAATATTCAAATATCAATGTAACAGTAAAGTAGAAATCACAACTTGTAAACTTTATTGAATGATTAAAGTTACAAGCTTTCGCACAAAACCTCAATCTTGATGAACAGGCTCACCAAGACGAATTCTACTTCTCTAGAACTAGGGTTGTAAACCTTGAGGTCAATTCTCTCTCAAAACAAAAACTCAGAATACTCGTGTAACAAACTATTCTGAATAATTCTATACATATACTGAAAATAAAAGATAATTACAAAACATAAAAGATCTTCAGTATATTCTTCCATGATTATCTTCAACCTTCCATGATTATCTTCAAACCTTGATCTGCGCGTCTTACCAAGATTATCACATAAGCAGTATTAAGTCATAGCAGCATTAACACTCTGAGCAGTATTAATCTTCACCAGCAGTAGTAACTATGCTTAGCAGTATTAATTTCAACAAGCAGTAGTAATTTGGCTCAGCAGTAGTAACTATGTTGTACTGGCAGCAGTAATCATACTTAAACAAATCTTCAGTTCCCAACATTGAGTTTGTTTAGTTCATGGCCATATTTTGTATCCCGATTTATGTGAAAATATGATGTTATGGCAGGTGCTTGAAAATGATGCATTTTATGTTCCATCACTGAATGGTTTAGTTGGATTAAAGCCTTCTGAAGATTACACTGCAATCAAATTAGCTGGAATAGATAGACCTAGTTTATTATCCGAAGTGTCTGCAGTTCTAAAGGACCTTGGATGTAATGTGGTCAATGCTGAAATATGGGCCCACAATGCTCGAGCTGCATTCGTGGTCCATGTCACAGATGATAAGACCAAATGTGCAGTGGAAGACTTGAAGAGGCTCTCCACTATACAAAAACAATGTTCTCAAGAAACAATGACCTGAAGGCTGCAAAAATGACACGTGGTTTCACGCATAGCCAGAGAAGATTGCATCAAATCATGTTTGCTGACAGGGATTACGAAAAGTCAGAACAAGAAGAAAAGGAAGATGGATCAAGGCCACAGGTTGCTATTTTAGATTGTGCTGAGAAGGGTTACACGGTATTACTATGCAGTATGCAGTATTTTTTTTTAATTTGTTTCCAAAATTCTTCTGGAGGTTATATCTAAAATTATACTTTTATGAAATGGAATTAACACTTTAGATTTCTATCTATACAAATTATCAGGTTTTGATTTTATTGTGTACACAATTATAGTGCCAATTAGTGACCGTTTTTTTTTCATACTTTCTTAATTAGTGACCACTTTTTTTTGGTCACTAATGGAAGTTAACGGACGTTAATGGAACCGTTATCTTCAACATTTAGTGACGACTTTTAATGATTTAGTGACGATTTTTAGTGACTAAAATAGTCGTCACAAACACAGTGACCACTTTAATTTTGTCACTAATTAGTGACCATTTGTGTTTTTGGTCACTATCGAAAATTAGTGACGGACCTTTAGTAACGAAAAGTGACGACCGAGATTTTGGTCACTAAACGATCTTAGTGACCATCTTTAGGTGGTTAGTGACCAAATTTTTTTTGTCACTAATTGGATTTTTTCTTGTAGTGACTTTTAGATAAGATCATTTATTGTTTGCTCGTATAAACTTATGTCCTCAAAAATATTCAATTTAGACATTTAGACCTTAATTTAGACGTACGTCATATAAACCCAGTCTTATTATTATGTTCATGATACCCTTTAAAAATTTCTTAACTCTAATCAATGTAGTATAACAATCATGGGTATGTCTATATGTAACCCCCTAAATTCGACAAAAATAAAGAGATATTTCAAATGAAGAATCTAGTCATTTACGAAAATTGGAGCCTAAATAAAAAAGTGAGAATATCAAATCTTGAAAATAATACATATTAATCATGATCACCCACATAATTCTTTTGCTGATTGATAAAAAAAATCAAAGCAAATTTAGAATTTTGTTGAGTTTTGGAGTCAAAGAACAATGAGAAGGTGTGCAACAACATTTGAAAGGACATTGATGATTAAAGACATGACTATTAAACCTATGTATTAGTACACGTGGTGATTATATAGCATATATATATATATATATATATATATATATATATATATATATATAGGGTGCGTTTCTTTTGCAAACTAAACAATTTGTACAAACTATGCAAACCAATCTTAGCCGTTCATCAAGTCTAATGAATATATAATTTTATTATGTTTCCTAATTTAAAATCATGATTATAATGAATAAACTTAACATTTCCTAATTTAAAATCATGATTATAATGAATAAACTTAACATTTCCATATATATCACAATCATTATTAATGAATCATAATCATTATCCATAAATATATCTATTGTTTTCTAATATAGTGGTTTGCATAGTTTGTACAAATTGTTTGGTTTGCAAAAGAAACGCACCCTATATATATATATATATATATATATATATATATGATGTTAAGGAGGTATTTAGTACTTATTTTATATTCTAAACTGGGCTTTAAATTTACTGATATGGATGATGAAATGACATGTATGTTAATGTAATGAAACAAGTACTCATTTTTATGCATGATGTAATGTTAAATTGATATCAAAGTGAAGTATATGACGAATATATGCATCGGGTACATTTGTATGCAAAATGAAAGCGTTAAATTGGTCTGAAATTGAAGTAGTTAGGGTTAACACATCGACATTTATATGATTTTGAATGGTATTAACACAAAACAATGAACTCACTTCAGGTTATTATTAGCTAGTCAGTGTTATATATCTCAAGAGAAGGCAAATCATGTAGTAGCAAGAGAAACAAGAAGATCTAGTTTAATATTTGGCAGACACTTCAATTGTTTATGCTTGTTTAAGTTATTGTCTTAGTTTAGTATGAGATAAACTAGTCATGTTTAAATATTCGATATCAAGTTGTTGACTATATTTTAAGTTATTAAAACTACAATTATTTATGTTTGGTATTCAGTCGTGTATATTTGTCATATCCCTAGTGGATGGTCAAAAGGGATGTGACAGTATATATACGTGTGTATATATATATGGGAAGGTTCAAACGAGAACGTTAACTATTTAAGAAAACAACAAATCATGTACAAAATCACAAGTGATTTTACATTAACGGCAAAAAATGGACACGGGCGACATTGGCCGCGACTTTTCAATTTTCAAAGAATTCGTGTTCAACTTTTCGTGTACGATAATGTAATAAGTATTTGCCTATTTAAGGTTTTAGTTTTTAAGTTTTTTCTATGTTTATTTAAATCTTATGTCTCATACATAATTATTATTTATCCTCAAGTTATATATATTGAAGTAACCCTACACCTTACAAAACAACACGTCGTAACACGCCATAACGCGTTACAATGCAAGCTAAGTCTTAGAGTGGAGCCATAGCGGATAACAACATGGCAGCGAACCAAAATTTTAACACCATAAAGCATCATAACAATGTCATAACGAGTTATTTAAAACCATGCTAAGAGCATCCACAGTGTACGTGTTTTTCACCAAGCTTTTTCATAACTTTTTTCTTACACATTATTGTCACCTCAACAACTTAAAAACCTTTATATACCTCCACTATGTGAAAAACCTCACCCAAACTTTTTCATTACTTTTTTAAACTATTCAGGGTCCCACTATTTAACTTTATATCATTTTTATTTTTATTTATAAAAATAAATACATTAAAATTCATACAAATACATATTTATTTATATCAAGAAAATATTATTAATTTAATTATGTATTTATTTTACATAATTTTTTTAAATATTTTAATACAATATATATTATATATAAATTTCTTATTGTAAATAGAATTACTTTAAATATATTAATAAATAAAACTGATTAAAAAACCTCTTCACTATGTGAAAACCCTCAAAAGGAGGTTTTTGCATTTTGAAAAACCTCCTAAAAAGCTCCCAAATACCTCTCAACGAGGACACTGTAGATGCTCTAATAATATAGTATTTTAGAAAAAGTGCCCATACTTCCAAAGTGTGGAGGCCCATCATAAGCCCAACATTAGTTAAAAGCTCGTCGATCCAGTTATTGAGTGAGAAAGAAAAAAAACGTCTCTTTATATTGATGTCCTTGAAAATGGATTCTGTGTGGGACCGATTGAGATCACCGATAATTTTTTATCGAAATTTTAGAAGTTATATGATTTAACAGTGTTGATAACCGGCAGAAATAAAATTAGGTTCACAGAAATTGAAGAAATAGTGAAAGTGTCCATTTGAGGATTCAGGTTGCAGTTTAAGCTTCGTAAAAAAACAAACTATCAATAATAACATTAAAAGAATTAAAAAATAACTATATATAAATAATGAAATATCATTACAAAATATATTGAATTAAGAATTAAATGTAAAAAATAACGATCATATTTCGTGTCTAGCTCAGTTGGTTTTTCCAAAGGTCGGTAACATCTTGGGAAGGGCTGTGGATGTTATCCCAGTCTACCCGGGTTCGATTCCTAGGGGGGGTCATTTGAGGGCACGAGGAGTACCCGTCCTTAGGCCCAGCTTAGCTGGGCTGGGACAGCGGCGGATTAGTGGGTTGCCCGTTTGGATGACCAATACCGCCGGGGAGGGGTGTGTACTTGTGTTTATGCGGTTGAGGTCGATGATCGATGCTTCACTGCCTTCCAAAAAAAAATCACTTAATTTTTTATTTGGTCATAAAAAATTAAAAATTATCGAGGAAAATGGTTGATTGGGCAAAGAATAATTCACTATTGGGCCATTAGCCTCTAAAGTTTGGGCCTGGGCCAGACCTATCAGTAAAGATACAATCTGGTCTATTTTTGTTCGTTTTAAATAAGAGATGGTGACATCAAACATGTTATATTTATTTGTTTATTAAAAATTTACTTTTATCCAAATATTATATTTATTTGTTTAATAAAAAAAATACTTTTACTCAAATATTAGAACCAGCATCAGAAACGAAACAAAGTTTGGGGATAGAAATAAATCTTCCTAAAACTGATATTCTTACTGAAATCTAACAACTCGAGCTTCTAACATAAACATAAATTAAACATCATTACTAGTAAATCGGTAACTGAAATAACCTTCCACCCTAGTAGGGGTGTTCAAAAAAATCGTTGGACCGCTCAAACCGGACCGTTTTTGGCGGTTTGAGCGGTCTGGCGGTCCGGTCCGGTCTGGAAAAATAGCCAAGCTGCTAGGTCCGGTTTGGTCTGCGGTTTGAGCATTTTTTTTAGCGGTCTGGACCGAACCGACCGTCAATAATATGCATGTTTTAATCATATTTAGTTTTCATGTTATGGGCTCTACTTTTATGGCTCAATTAACAAAGTACGTCAAAAAAATTATGTCTTTAGTTTTCATTTTCTCAACTGATTGTGTTATCTAAACTGACAAAGTTCTAAGATCCGTTAAAAATTCATATCTAAATCCAAATCGTTCTTCGACTTTCTCAATATTTGTCCGAAATTCAACCATTGTTGGTGGACTTGTTTAACCTTTTTTTCAACTTGCTCAATATTTTTTTAAATTTAATATATAAACGTTCCTTTGTAATTTTATATACTATTTTTTAATAATGTTATTTTGATAGGAATTTTATTTTAGATATAGAGTTTATGTTTTTTTAGTTTAAAGCCCATATGAGGCCCAAACCGCCTAAACCGGTCAGACCAAACCGTCTTTTTGTGGTCCGGTTTGGTCACTTGTTACCAAACCGCTCAGTTTGAAAATTTACTAAACCACCATTTGTGGTTTGGTTTGTGGTTTGGGGGTTAAACCGCCCAAACCGGACCGCAAACACCCCTACACCCTAGATTCACAACTTACCCTTTTCCCATGCTAACATTCTCAACCTGATTTGCCTAGAAGTAGTTTAGTTTGAAAACGAGGGTTAGACTGAAAGGTCTAGTCAATTCCTTAAACACACATCAGTATAAACCACAACTTCAAAATATGCATTTATAAGTGATATTCAAGATAATACAGACTCACAAGACCACATTCCCCCCGTCTAACTATACACAACAATCGCATACAATAATGTCACATACACCTCCACATATTAGGCCCCCGATGTCAGCCCTTTGGGAGCAAGAAACGCATTCAAGTGCACAAGGAGAATGATCACTCTCATGAAGCCATCATAGTCCTATAGTACCCTACTCCCGTTGTGTAAGTTACCTCCCCACACGCCATCAAAATGACACTGAAAAATTTCATGAACATAAAACATCAATATAAATCATTATGCATGCATGCTCCACCAAAATGAATATTTCATAATCACAATCTAACGTCAAAGTATTTCGTGCATTTTAGAAAATGGTACCAGAAAACTTAGCTGAAGATCAAGTCCTAATGTTGTACCCGCGAGACTAAAAATCTCAAGAGCACACCTAGATTAATTAAAGCCCATAATTAATATCGGATATCATATTGTACAAGTCTTACAATCTCTTTTTTTTTTTTGGAAGGATGTCCTAGGCTATGCCTAGACTAATCCCTTGGCAAATTATGACTGTAAGACATCAGCCCTGATTAAACCTCAGTGGCCACAATTGTTGTGTACGCCTGGATTCGAACCCTGGGTAGATGGGATATTCCACCACATCTCCCAGGGTCTTAACCAGTACGCCACAACCCTTATGGTTAAGTCTTACAATCTTCCAAGTTGAATGATGGCTTTGTAAACCCATTCTTGACCATTTGTCACGAATGTCAAACTAACGACTCAAATCCAATTATTTTAGGTAAATTAGTCGAAATTGTCGAACTAATGACAAATTGTTTTGGAAATAAAATGCAACACAAAACTAAATCAACTTATTTTTAGGTAAATTAGTCGAAATTGTCACATTTAGTTTAAGTATATGGATGTAAATTTAATAGCTAGAAAAATCTATAGGGGCATTTATTTGAGAAAACCCATAAAATTGTGATAACCTTTAGAATCGGTGCATCATGTGTTATTTCATATGTTTTTTTTTTCTATCTATGGTGTGGATCTAGTGTATTGATTAACATATATTTGTTTCACAACGTAAACACTTTTTATATGTTTGTAAAACAAAAAGTACAATTAAAAAGTTTCACATTATGAATTGAATACATATGAGACAAACACATTGTGAAAAAAAATAATGTTAATTAATATATTAAAGTCTAGTCTTAAATGGAAAAGAAATCATGTGAACAATACTTTACGATAATAATTCTTACAATTATCACAATACATGGGGTTTTCAAATGATTAAGCTCTTAGACCATCCACATCTCTGCAATTCATTTACACTTTCAATTGTGTCACATCAACTTTTACAACACCTGCAATTCACCTACACTTTCAAAAATGGTTCCCACTGTAATTATTTTTTAGTTAATAACATGATATATAATTTTTTATTTTAATTTAATTTAATTATAAAATTCAATGTTTAAATTAATTTACTATATAAAAAACAACATATATATACATAGAATATTTTTTAAATAAGAATAAATTATTTAATTAAAAAATATATTAATATTATTAATTTATAAAATTCATTGGTTTATATAAAAGTTAGTTTATTTAAATAATTAAAAAAGAAAAAAGGTAAGGTGGATTGGTGGTCACTCGCTTGCAAATGGAGTTGCAAGTTTTGCAATTCATTTCCTATGTGACATTTCATTTCTGACAATACATGCCTTTGCAATTGGAATAGCAAGGCGTGTGTGGATGGTCTTAAAACCAACTCGATATATCTCATTCGTAACCAAAATCCGTAGGATATGGTGTATGTAGACTTTTACCGGTACAATATAATGCTTTAAAGTTCAAACTGTCTTGGTTTATGTTTCAAACTTGAATTTGTATTGTAAAATGATTTCTTACATAATTTATTAAATGCAAGAAAAATGGTTTAATGTATATAATGTAAATTCTTGAATTTTTATTTAAACTTTGATTAATAACTAAAAATTGCATTTAATTTTAAAGTGGTGTTTGATGATTTAAAAAATAGTTTTATTATTAGTAAAACCCAACATAATAATAAAATCCATTATGACCCATCTTAAAAATTTACCAATAATGTAACTCAAACCACAAGAGTGGATAAAAATAAGAGGATGATAAAATTAATCGGAGTTTGAATCCTGTCATCTATATATAAATTTGTGGTCACTAGAAGATTTACCTCTGGATTGTGGACAAAAAAACCTACAATCACAACTTGTTATAGGATTAAGGGACGTTTATCAAACGCTTACTTGGTTAAGCGTTTATCAAACGCTTACTTACCGGTAAAATTCAACACTATCACTTTCTTACCGGGTAAGATTTTAGTCCACTAAAACGGTATCATATGCAACAATTTTTCTTGTAAGCACTAACCGTGGTAAGAGTCTTCGCCATCACTTATCGGGTAAGACTCTCGGTCCTTGCCTTAGCTCTTATCGGGTAAGATTTTTGGTCTTTGTCATATTCATCCGGTAATGTAATGTAATTTGGTAAGCACTTACCCGAACAAACGTTTGGTAAACGACCCCTTAGTCTAGATAAAAGTTAGGATCACATATTTCCCAAAAAAAAATGATAATAATCTAACTCATCTATTTTACCACTCATATGTTTAAAAAAACATGGGATAGAAGCACACATAAAATTAAGAGAAATTAGACTAACAACAAATCATATACATGCGTAAGAGGTGTTTGATTCATTTTAAGAAACGGAAATAAAAAATGAAAATAAGAGTATAGGGGAATAGAAATAGGAATAGGAATAAAATTTTCATTTCCCCCAATTTGATAAGGTATATAAATTAATAAGTCTAATTTACTAAACCAATTATATTATATCAAACCAAACCGTATTATTTATTATCATTCTCATCCCTTACCCCTGTTAGCCAAATGCCCCTCAATCATGGGTCACCCAAATAATATTGTGTATTTTAATAATGATTAAATAACAATTATATTTTTAAGCATGTAATTGGTGCAATGATTGCTTTTTAATGGATAAGAAAACTATAAATAAAGTGGCAAAAAGGTAAAGCAAACAAGATCTTTACTTTAAGCCAAAGAATCACAAGATCCTCTCCCTTCTTCAACCCAAAGAATCACATTCTTACTTCCCTTCAACCCAAAGTATCACATTCAAAACAATAACAAAAAGAATTTGTTACAATATTGACTACAACAGTTGTATCATGTCAACGTACAAATTTGATCGATTCAAAGGCATATGTCGACGCCTATAATACATAGGTACGTGCAATAGTGCAAGAGCCAATGAAACTTGCTTGTTTGTAACTAGAACACACAACCACTTTCCTGACTGTTACTTTCAGGACCCCATACGATCAGTCGAGATTCACACAAGCTGGTTCAGAACGGCCACAATTACCCAGAGCATAAGATTCTAATAACCATCGGTCCATCACAAGCATCAGAATACATAACAATAAAATGAAATCAGATTTTGTACCCACTTTCATCCAAGCCAAGCACCTCGGATTCTTTTCGACACATGGGTTGGTTTGTTTAGAATCCACTCCATCACAACCACGAAAACATGAGGTATAACGAACGCCAGACAAACCCAGTACATTCCGTCTGTATAGTCTAAAATATAAAATGACAAAAGGAATAACAATTCCAATGGGACCCTTAACAAAATGCTTTAATTTGGAAGGCAAGAAGACATTCATAACATGATTTGGATTTTATTTGATGTAGTCAACAGCAACATAAAGAAAGACCATTGCTACAAAAAGAATGAAAGAACCCCCTCCAACAAAAGAAGAAGAAGTAGTAGCAGCAGATTTGTGACATTTTCATCTCACAAAAATTAATCAACTGTTAACAACATTTACATCAAAAGAAACTGCTAAAATCAGAACTACTTACCTTAAATTTTTTGCAGAAAAAAAGAACGAACCATTCACCGTGCCAATCGCACCCCAATTCGAGGCCTGCACAAAGAATATACTTTTCTTTCATCTAAAAATTGTGGGTCAATTTTCTGCTGCTTTCGCGTGTTTTTTGTTTCGTGTTGTTAGAACTTAGAAACCCCGTTTGGATTCAAGTTAGCAAAGTCAAGCCCTAAGAAATCTGTAATTCAAAGCGACGTGTTCTCCAACCCTATTATCATTGAAGGGCCTTTAACTTTAAGTCGCTTTGGACCGCTCTCTAAAGGCAGTGGTTCCCTTGTGTTCTTTCCCAGTTCGTTGTATGAATTATAATCTCTTTGGTGGTCTCGGTTTTTGCTCACGCTTTCTTCGTTTCCGATTTTCTTGTACTTAATCGAGATGGGAGCGGTGGTTCCTTTGACAAACTTTTCTTTTGATACACTTTCTTTGGCTTCTTTAGAGTGGACGGAACTGGGGCTAATGATGTATCCCGTATTGCCAGCTTTCAAACACCCGGGTGCTGAATCATGCCGAGATCTTCCTTCAGGTTGTACTTTCTTCAGACGTTTAAGCCCCTGTGCATATAAATGTAGATCGATAACTGGAAAGCCAAAACAACTGTATCACAGAAGCATTATTTGTACTAGGCTACTTGCACCATGCTAATGAATTCATCACAGAAAAGCTTTATCAGAGTTAAACCAAACTAAAGTTATGTTCGGCAAACTTAGCTGATAAGTTGGCTGTTAGCCGATAAACTAGTCATGTTTTGTAAAAACTAGTTGATAAGCTTAGATAACAATATAAAATGACCTAAAAGAACATGTTGAAAAATTAATTGGGAAAATGTAAGGGGGCACAATTGGGAAAAAAAAATATATTCCCGTAGAGCTTATTGAAACGCTACTTGAACTAGTTTTTCAAAAAACTAGCTTATGGACTTGCAACAACTGACAGAAAATATTCAAAATACCATGAACAATAACAATATCCATTACCTGATTTTCAAAACTTGAAGGGGCAGAATCATATGTATTTCTGTGCTCTGATTTTGAAGATGAACGACGTTTGACCCTAAACATCTCCGAATCAGAATCATCACTGTCTTGATATGTATTTCTAATATCCATAGGAAAATTGCCTCGGGGACCTTCATCAATCACTGGTAAAGCTTCATGCATTTTTGCAGCAACATCTTCGGAAGAATAAGCAGATGGGGCATCTATTATAGTGGAACTACTATCACCATGTACCTGCTATAACAGCATTCTTTCCAAGTTAGATCTTAATTGTTCTAAAAAATTAAACCAAACAAACCCAATAAATCCGACCTGAGGTGGGTCTGGTCTCTACCCCAAAGAGTATATCTCAATTGTTCTGTGATGCGTATTTTCCCAAAGCATTAGGGAAGACACAAATATCAAGTCAATATCAATCATGCAAGTAATCAAAGGGAAAAGTTTAATCTTACATGGTTAATTAAAGATGGACTTTCTGAAGAAGAACAGATTCTAGAAGCATCCAAGATTTCAGGATTGCCACGCTTTAGGGTACAGCCCGGTTCGAACTTGTTATCAGCTTTGAAAATTTTCACATCAGATCCAAAACCAATCTTGCAATATGGACTGTATGTGTCGTCTTCAGTTAGTGGATACAACTTAGATAGCAGAATCATGTCAGTAGCAATTCCAGATTGCTGTTGGACCTCATTTACAATATCTTTCTCCTGCTCAAACATCCTGGCTACAGCCTCCATGTCTAAGATGTCTTCCCTTACAGAGATAGTAAAATTGTCTCCACAAGGTAGGTTAAGTAGCTTAAACTCTGGAATGGAAAAATCAAGAAATACCACAATTAGAAAAATCAAGAAATGCCACAATCAGGAAAAATAAAGAAATACCACAATTAGAAAAATCAAGAAATACCACAATAAGAAAAAGGATTCATATAGAAGCTACACTGGAAGAAACAGAAAGGCGAAAGTGGTGGCTCTACATACCATGCCGAAGGCACACAGGATGCAGGTAGCAATTGCAGTTGATATACGCTAAATAACAGTCACGTTTGCAACTACTGCAAAGAATGGTTCCATGAGAATGTGTGGAAGCGCCCATATATTCTCTTGATCTCATTAGACACCAACGAATACGATGTTGGAAACGAATCAAGTTCACAAATGCAGCCTTGATGTTTTGATGAGATATCACATCTGCAGAAGATAGATCTTGATCTTCATATTCCATAGTTGAACGAAGAAGCATAGATTCTTTGCACAAAAGTTCCTCATGAGGAAGGAGAGGTGTTCGGTTCAGAAGGGAATAACGATGACTAGCTATTGATCCCAACAAAAACCAATCACCAATCGCAAAATTTACAGCCTCACTGCAATTGAAACCTAAGTTGTACCAAACTCAAAATTATCAGCGTAAATGTTTTTGTAGGGTGATAAAGCAATCGATAAGGAGATCAGGAAGAAATCCGGAGAAGCAACAGATAATACAAGCAGTAACTATAAACTATCAGATCTTGTAGATTGGGAACTTAACCAAATCAAACAAACTCAGTATATCCCACCCGAACGTGGGGTATGGGGAGGGTGAGATGTAGGCAGACCTGACCTCCACCCAAAGAGGAGAGTGGTTGTTGAAGATCCCTGAGCTAGTGCATAGTGTGGAAAAAGAGAGATCCAGACTAAAATTGCGGAAAGAACATAAGAAAAACATTTGAAAGAAAAAGGTTGAAAACAATAAAGGCAGTGCAAGTAGATTGGAACTTGAAAAATAATTATACCATGACTAAACCCTGCATGATATGCTCGTGGGAACGTCACCACAAATTCCCCAGGCTTTTGAACAGCCTTGTAAACTGGAACACCATGTTGTGACAAAATATTTGGAGGAAACAAGGTTGTTTTCCCCAAAAGAACATCAAAAGCGCCATCCTCCCCATCGGTTGATAGAATATCATGAGTGTAAACCTTTTGTCGAACCACCTTTTCAAAATCCAGAGCTGCATGACCAGGGACACCATACCAAGTTTTTGCAGCTCCACAATGATGATAATTAATGCTGCCACATGTAATATAACATGAGATACAATGTGGGAAGATCAACACGTGCAGAAGATACGCACATGACAGTGTTATATAACATAAATACATACCTATACAAGTAATGATCTTCTACATGCCAAGCAAACATGCTAAATAGCATCCCGATGTAAAGCATAGGCTCAGTAACTCCCTACAAATGTACAAACAATATCTAAGCAAATGAACATGAAAAATATTCAAAATCAAAGAAGGGAGAACTATCTGTATACCGGAATAGTTGTTTCAAGTAGACGGAGAATGGATTTGGACAGTCTTGAAACTTTCTGAAATCAAAAATGGAACAAAAGCAAGATGTTGGTTAATAAAGATGCTGCAAGTAAGAAACATGCAAGAACAATCACGTTATAGCACAATTATTAAGGAAACACAATCATTAAAGGGAGACAATCAAGAACGACATAAAGAACAAAATTTTGTAGTGATCACGAGCAGCGCTTGACTTGTCAGAAAACATATCATGCATAAAGCAGATGAATTGACTATCAACTTATAATGAAGATATGCGATGGAAGTATCATCAAACATAGGTTTACATAAAGCAATCTAAATTGAAAAAAGCAGGATGAAAGTTCATTGCAAACAACAAATTGGAATTTGTAGATAGACATGAAAAGGCCTATGGACATTTTCTTTTTCGAAACGGTATGGACACTTAAAAATTATAGGCATCCACACAAAACATTTAAAATACAGGCGTCAAAATAGAAAGAAGCAAAAGCAGAACACTCTATAACACTTTCCCCATTATTCAATGGACGCAAGGAACACCACCATAATAGAGATGCAAGTACCAATATCATGACTGCCTTAATGATAAAACACACACAGCAGGAAAAGCAAGTGAGAATCAAAAATTTTGAAATTACTGAAACAAAATCAAAACCTTCAAATTCCATTTGCTACTTGCAAGTTGATCAGTGGGAGAAGATGAAAACGCACTGCCATCAACATCACATGCATATTCAACACTTTCTGTCTGTCCACAAGCTATTTCATGCCAAAATTCTTTTTCCACATATGTAGCAGGAAGACATCCAGCACTATAATATCTACGAGCAAAAACCTTGTTCGCCATTTTCTCATAATCACGGAATGTATAATTTCTGATGAATAAAAACCATTACTCAACCAGAATAAAGATCACATACTTAGAGTAACATATATATCATATGGGAACCCACCTTCCACTCATGAAGAAGGTGACCTTATCATCAGTATTCCACTCAGCAAGACGAAGAGGTTGCACTCTTGTAGTAAATTTAAAACCAACTTTCTCTCTCATCAAAACTATACCAGCAGGAACTGAAGCACTCAAAGGCGAAACTATCTTGCATATACCTGAAAAGGCAAAGATTCAAAGGGGAGAGGATGTCACACACCCCTTCTTGCAGTAGGAGATCAAAAACATTAAATTGGAGAGAGCCCTGATGCACAAGGCAAAGGTACTACTAATTCAAGAAGATGCTATAACTACATAGCAACAAGCCAACCACTATTGCCAGAATGCCAGGGGACAAGAATGGAATATGAGATAACCCAACATTTGGAGGAGGCAGCTATAATACTTATGGCATAAAGATAGAGTTTTAATCCCCCGGTGACTTTGCTCTCTTAAAACATTCACATTACATCTCAACTGCGTTTGAGTCATTAGCTTAAACATTCAAATGTTAGAAACAATATTACTTTCCAATGTGTAGTCACTTAAGAGCAACTATCATGTACTTTGCACTTGAATACTGGCACATGATCCCTGTAGTGGTTCAATGTAATGCTTATATGGATGATCCAGTAGTCTCATTAACATTTAATGAAGCATTACCAAATCTTGAAGCTTCTGGAGCTATCTTTTGCAAATAAACCAAAGGATCATCAAATTCTTCTTTACTGGGAAAGTATACTGGGCACTCCGGGATTTTAGATGTCCAATCAAGATCATTTGTGTCAAACTTCTCAACCTTCCGCTTTGACATAGCATCTCTCTCATGCATAGAAGCAGCAGCAGGTTGGACGTCCAGATTGCTAAATAATCTATCACGATAAGATGCAGAACCTCTTAATGCATCTCCCCCACTTCTAGTCATTAGGTTAGGCACAAATGGAGCATCATTCACAGTGCCAGATTTCGCCCGCTGAAGCCTCTTATGCTTCAGATATTTTAACGTGTCCTCTCTGGAGAAACAAACCCTTCCTTCCACCTGCCAAAACCACAATATAAGTCAGATTTTCGGGTTCATAAATGTCAATGCACCTAGGGGTTCTAACTCATGACTACTAATCAAAGAGCAGTGCAAACCCAAAGCTGCTCTTAATAAACTATCTACACATAAAGAACTTAGCACCCATGCTTTAGGAGCACTTAATACAAATCTTGATAACGATTGTTCACTTAAAATTTAAAATTGTTTCATCCGCCTCAAATACCTCTACATGACTTATCTCTTTTGAATACTTTATTTCCATGAATTCAATTTCATCTCTTTCATGATGAAAATGTAGAAAGGAATTACTAGCTTAAAAAAACAACCTGCATACAGGATTCATCCAAACAAAGTCAAACAACCGCTTTGAACAGTAAAACAAACGAATTCCTAACAACAATCGAATAGACGCAAAGCAAGTGAACGGTATTATATCCAAATGTCAGAAGGTCAATAAATGTAAAAAGTAAATAGATAACTCCAATAAAACACCAGAAAAAGTATATTTCAAAATCATAATTGAAGCTACAGCAAAATTCCCATTAGCAGATAAAACAAAAGACGAGGCACTGCTCAAAAAGTTTGTCTCTGATTCTTATTTAATTTTCGGAACAAACAGCCATTAGAATGCGAACAATAACATAGATTTTCAAAAAACAAAATCGACGAATTTTTTTTTAAATTACAAAATGCTAGAGATCTCAGAGACACATTTATTCACCAAAGCAAATATAGAACACTATTAAAATATAGAAAAAAAAATTAATTAATGACGTAATCATACCATCTCATTCCGAACTTTCTCGCCGGAACCCTCCGTCTTCTCTCACTTCACCAAAACCACACAAAACGAAATAGAAGAACAAAAGCAAGCAAAACTCAGCCGTAAATCACGATCTCAACATTTAACTCCGCCACATTCCCTCGAAACAACCTCCAACGCAGAGATCGGGCAATTTCCAGCGGTTAAAACTCTGTAATCTCAGAAAAACCGCTCAATGATAACACCGGTAGCTCCGCTCCGTATGTATGAGCGCTCACGTCACAAATTCTTCACCGGAAAGAATCACCGGAGCGAATACGAGCAAACGAAAGCGGTTTACCGGCGACGGAGAGCAGTTTTCCGGCGGTGTAGAGAGAGAAAGAAAGAGGAACAGTAGATGAAATCCAGAAAGAGTATGGCTTTAGAAAACCGAAAAAAGAGGAGAGAGAGGATAATTTTATAACTTTATTATATATTTTTTTAATTTTTTTTGCCATAATTATAACCACTTTATTTATTTTCAATAAATAATAAAACAAAAAGAAAATAATAATAATAATAGTGAATTATGAAAGGAAAGTGGTGGTTGGTTAGGCTTGTTCAACCAAACCGCACCCTTTGTTGCCGCCTCGAAACGCGTCGTTTTGATGCTTACCCGTTTTTTTCCCAAATTACCCTCAACAACTAGGTCATTTTAGGTAGGGGTGCCAAAAAATCGATCAACCCGAACGGGTCGGGTTGGGTTGAGTTTGAAATTCTCAAACCATCAATATTGGGTTGGATTGTTGAAATGTCTTCAACCTGTGAGCACCCCTAATTTTAGGAACTGTTTGACGGTTACTAAATAATTTGGTACAGAATGATTAAGTGATCAGAATAATTAAGAGGCTCTTATGATATAGTACAAAATAAAATATGAATCTTAAAATATTTAAAAAAAATAAAAAGATAAATTATTTGTCGCAAAAAGTTACCAGATGAAAATTATTCATTTTTTGAGAATGTAAGAACTAATGAAGATATTTTTTTGTTGTGTTAACTATTAATCATCTTCATCTGTTATTGGAATGGTACATTATATTGTGTAAAAGTTAAGGTATTCACATAATGTAAAGTTCTCTTCATGGTTCTAGCGACAAACTTTTAAACGGAAAGATATATTCGTTTTTTTGTATTCTCACAAAAAGAGTTGTTCTCTCCAAAAACCCATAGAAATGAGTATGTAAATATTTAATTAAATGTTTAAATAATATTGTTATTTCAGATCCAATATGTGACGAAGCAATCGAATCCGTTGATCACTGTATTGTCTGGTGCTTGTTTGTGGCCAAAATCTGGACTTTAGTTCGGGAGTGGCGGGGGTTGGACAAGGAGCTACAGTTCACAACAGCTAACATTCTTCGACTTGTCCATTTCTCACAAGGTGCAGCGCCTCTGGCAATGTACCGTCTAGATTTTGGGTTACATGGTTTCGAAGCACCGAAATGATGTAGTTTTTAAGCAAAAGTCTCTCACTATCATTGCTGATCTTTTGTTCGTTGACATACAAGTTCATTTCTTCATGTGGGATTCAAGTAGACTCCATAAGGTGTTTATATCCTATGAGTCTATGACTTGTGGTTTACTTCACCCCAACTTACGCCTACTGTCGACTAAGCACATCATATTTCCGCTTCGTGTCCCCCGCAATGAGGAGGTTTGGCATCATACTTTCTTTTAATTTGTAACTTTTGTTTCATTACTGGACCTCGTAGTTTTAATCATGTTTGGACACTTCATTCTTGGGCTTTGTATCTCTTGTTTGTTTGTGTTTGTTAACAAATTGTTAGAGCATCTCCAACAGTTTCTTCAAAATGGAGAAAATCGAGAAAATGAGGATTTTCAACTATAATTTTGCTCCAACTTCTCCAAAACTATCCACAAAATGGAGAAAGTAGGAGAGATAAAGAGTTTTTCTCCAAATATAAAAATAACCCAAAAATGATTACTAAACGAGAGCACCAATAGAAACTTTGAAATTAGATATTTAAAGAGAGAAAAAAAAATATTTTAATAGATGAATTAAATATTTTAATATTACGAGAATATCTTGGAAATCAATGTAATTTTTCTAAAGATTTTAACTTTCGCTTCTTGATTTTACAGAAATTTTAAAGAATTTATTGAAGATGCTCTTTATCTTTAAGAAAAAAAACACAGATCCAAAGTCTTTACAGGACGATTGAAAAACTTGTACTTAATTTAAAAAAAAAATAAGATACAATAAATATAAATATATTCAAGTAGCAAAATATTGAAACAAATATCATATATATTGGATTATAATTTTGAGGTTTATGTATAAGTATATATATTTATTTTGGGGGAGGGGGGGGGGGGGGGGATTAAATTAATTAAAAAAAAAAGAATTTGATGAAAGTAATGGAAGTGAAGTGGGTAGTTTAGACTTTTGAAAGAGTGCACCGAAGGGGGTAGCCTAACGTGAAAGGAGACGTGGTAAGACGGACAACTCATAAATGAGAGGATCGACGTCACGGTTATTACACGTGGCAGATGATGGGGGCGTCTGTCAGTTTCCAGTTGGGTGTTTATTAACTGGCGGGTGCCTTTTGTTTTTTTCACATAGATATTCACGCCACTATTTTCCCTCTGTTTCTATAAAAATTATTAAATTAAATTTTATATATATATATAGGGTGTGTTTCTTTTACAACCCAAATAATTTGTACAAACTATGCAAACCAATCTTAGTCGTTCATCAAGTCTAATGAATATATGATTTTATTATGTTTCCTAATTTAAAATTATGATTATGATGAATAAACTTAACATTTCCTAATTTAAAATCATGATTATAATGAATAAACTTAACATTTTCCATATATATCACAATCATTATTAATGAATCATAATCATTATCCATAAATATATCTATTGTTTCCTAATACAGTGTTTTGCATAGTTTGTACAAAATGATTGAGTTGCAAAAGAAACGCACCCTATATATAGGGGTTGTTTCATTTGCAACTCTTAAAAAGGTTGCAAACCTTGCAACCCACATCTTAACCGTCGAATTCATGATCGACGGTTACAATACATATGGGGTCCAATATTTTTAATTAAAAAAACAGAAAAATAAAAATAAAATAACCGTCGATCATGAATCCAACGGTTAAGATGTGGGTTCAAGGGTTGCAACCTTTTTCAGGGTTGCAAAATATCCTTCCACTATATATATATATATATATATATATATGTATTAACTGTGGATGTCTAAATTAACTTCTACATATCTCAACTAATTTTGTAGCTCTTGAAGAGCAGTCAAGAAAATCCTCAATGATCTTATAAGACTAGAATCAATGACTTCTAAGGAGAATCCCTAAATATCTGAGTTTTATTATCCGTTGAGCTAGTCCTATAAGCTTTTATTTTTGTTATTCTTTTATCAAACTGATTAACGAGTGTTATTGTAAACATACTATATTTTATCGGTAATAGTAAATGATAACTTTTATTTTTTATTACTTTGTTTAAAGAAAATTCTAGTGATGTATTTTTTTTAAGAGGTTGTTTGTTTACCTCTTAATGGTTCTATTAAGAGACAACATCTGAATCGCTAAAAGATTAATCTTGTTTGGAAAAAAAATGTCTGTTTCTTTATAGTTCCAAAACCCTCTGAATGATTTTGTATCATGGTCATCCCTTAACCATTCAGAGTCCTAATTTCATTCTGAATAATTAAAAAAAACAAATGTAATTATACACCAAATCATTCAGCAACTGTCAAATAGCCCCTAAATAATATGACAGATTTTACATTTGATATTCATTTAAACTTACTTCTTCTTCTTGTATTAATTTAATCATATTTGTTTAGTATATAGTTTAGTTAAATTTATATAAAAAATAAAAAATAAAACTGAAATTAGTTATATGCGTATGGTACATATAATTTTGTAAGTGTTAAAAGGGAAAACCAAATGGAACAACAGTATAATAGAAAAGCGGGAATATGTAATTCTCATTAATCAAAAGTCCTTTAAATAGGGATGAGTTACAAGTAGATAGCTATGAGATATTTCAGTTCTAATATAACTCTGATATACTTATCTTTATCTCTATCGTCATATCCTTTAGACAATGACATATTTATCCTACAACACTCCCCCTTGTGCCAAGTCAAAGAAGTGATGGTGCACAATTATTGTCTCGTTAAAACCTTACGCCAAAATAAAAACCCAGTGGGATAAAAAATAGGACGAAGGAAAGAGTAGAACGCACCAGTTTCTTTGCAATATATAGACTTTTCCTTCAGTCTAGTTTTCTCTTAGATTTGTACATTAATCATGAGAGTTAGGAAAACATGACGGTATAAAAACGGTTGTCTCACTAAAACCTTACACCAAGGAACAAAACTCAATGGGAAAAATAAAACTTTGGTTGAAGGAAATAGCACAACATACAAATACAAATATAGTAGCCTCTCTCTTTTGTCTACTACTCCCCCTGATTCGTGCATTAATCAAGGGAGTTTGGAAAATATTTGCACTTACTTTCAAAATGTTTCCCAATATATGGTTTTAGGTAATGATTTGGTAAAATGTGTCATGTTCTCCTAACATATTACTTCTTTCAATTGAATCTCGATGAGAGTTTTCTTATTGTTGATTGTATAATACTTAAGCAGAATATGCTTTGTGTTATCATTCTTGATGTATGTTATGTTCATTTCTCCGATACATGATTCATTATTTCCATATATGCAAGTAGGATACTGGTTGAACCTAAAATTATTAGCTCCTCTAATACATATAATGATAATCCTTAATCATATACATTATTTAATTATCTCGTGGAGAGTAATATTCTTGGATTAGTTCAATGAGGTAGTTACAAATGATTGCTTAGTTTACTTTCAAGCAATCGGCGTGTTCCTTGTGGTAATTCTTTATCCAGTTTGGGAACAACCTTTGTATGGGTCAGACAGATACCTAATATCAGCAAAGATATACCAAGACATTGTTTGATGTTTTTCTATAAGAGCTAGTACTTTTGTTGTTTACATTCTAAGTAAGTATTGAAATTCCATTATCAATCTCATTTTTCTTTCTATAGGGAAAGTAAAAGCCCATATCAATGGTTCCAAAATATTAACTTGATTTCATTCCAATGACGTTGTGTTGGCGCTGAGCTAAATCTAGCTAACAAGTTCATTGAGAAATACAATATACGGTCAAGTGTATTGTGCTAAGTACGATAATGCGCGTATTGTACTTAGATAGTGAATTCCAGCTCCCCAACACTTTTTCATCGCCATCCTATAGACGAAATTGATCTTTCCTTATATCCAACACTTTAACCGATTATGGGAGTGCTAACCGAATGCGCTTTGTCTATATTAAATTGCCTGATTATTTTCTAGACATATGCGATCAGTGAATTAATATTTCACAAACTCGGTGTCCTAGCTCAAATAGCTAGACAAAACCAAGTTTTCCCAAGATTTTCCATCTCAAATTTAGATTTCAAGTAGCTTGTGGTTTCTCTTATTTCATCAAGAGTACCTATTATGTTCATAATATCGACATATAAAGTTGCGTTGTGCCCCTGTTGGGGACTTTTTAACCTTGCGAGTATATTTACAGCTCGTATATGTGGTCTTGTCACTTTTGGAATAACATTAAACGTATCAGGTATCGAGTTTGATTCGTTTGATCTTAACATTACGTTGTGAAGTTTTGGGGATCAAAACGAGACAGAGTGGGAATATTCAATGACACTTCATGTCGTTCCCATGGAAAATCCTTTTTCCTATCTACCCCTAACGACGGGAAGATTGTCTCATGAAAATGGCAACTCGCAAATCTAGCGGTAAAGAGATCACTAGTCAAACCCAAGGAAGCGAGACCAGATAGGGTGTAGTATGCCGCCTTCTTCACCCGACATGCACAAGATTCAATATTTTATGAATCTCCTGTCCCTCGTGCTTATAGCTGAATGGATAAGACTACCTAACCTTATGTTTCTAATTAGCGGATAATTGTTGGGGATTCATATCCAACATATACCAAATCGTCTTTAAAAACCCATTCCAATGTGTTGTGGGGACGCAATTGGCATATATACTATAAAATCAAACATGCGTAAATGTAAAATATCAGGCTTATATCCAGTTACCAACTGGTACGCATTATCAAAGACTTTCTCAAATCTTTGTGCATCACTTAAGACGTATTTCGGATCCACCCCTCTCGAGGTCTAATATATAACATTAACACTTCAAAGTGATCGTATTTTCCGCATTGAGTTATGTCCCGAATCAAGCGACCAAACTCAAGAACAAGTAATTATGGGCACACCCAAGTGTATCCTACTAGTCTCAAGTCCACACACACACACATGACTAAAAAGAAAGACATAATAAAAGAAAATAAATAATTAAGAACTCCTTGCATAAATTTAAATTACGTAAATGGAAATTGAGTACTTGAAATTAAATTACAAGGAAAAGTAAAGTACTAGAAATTTAAAATTACAATCTTCAAGTTAAAAAGTAACTTGAAGATGAACTAAAGCTAGAGAATTGTTGGTGACTTTGTTGTGATGGATGATGGATTCATGAAACAAATGCAAGTCATGCCCCCTTTATATAGCCTCCAAAAAGTGAAACACACCAATTGACATTTTTCATAAAACACATTGGGCAAAGTCCACATTGCTTTTCATCCCATGCCAAGAGGATTTTCAGGGACTGAGCAGGTAAGCATGCTTCAAATATTATATTTTAATATGCTCCTTATTATCCGGATAAACGCAGCGCCCGATGGTTTCTTCAAGTGGTTCGTCAGTGCTCACAGTGGGGACAATACCTGCCCACAGTTGCCCTCAAAAGTACAGTTTTCCCAAGAAAATAAACTTTTGGTAACTCATCACCTCTTTATCACATTTTAGACAAAATTAAGGGGATAGAAGTAAAGTGGGTATAAAAATCCTATAAAAAGAGTAATAAATAACTCTAAAAACGAGAGTTATTAGTAGGCAACACTTGGGTGTGACCATCATTATTAACTCTTGAGCTTGGTCACTTGAGTTGGGACTCCAACTCAATGTAGATAAGCGGACCACTTTGATGTGTTAATATTAAATCTTGACTTCGAGAAGGGCGGATTCGAAATACGACTTAAGTGATGCACAAAGATTTGAGAGAGTCTTTGAAAACCACGTACAGATACGGGTTCTGTATGATTTACTAAGGTTCAAACGTCGGTCGAGATTTATATCACAAAGAGATTTGGATATAAATCTCCATACTGGTAGAACTTGATTATTTTTATCAACTTAGTTAAATCGGTATGATCAAGAGTCGGTAAAGATGGACACTTTATGAACACTTTGTAGGACTGGTCTATAAAAATCCATTTTTGAGAGATCGGACTTTTTATAGACATTCCGTACTACAAAGAGTCCAACCATCTTGTTACTACGTTTTTCCCAAGAAAAGCTTACATCCGTACCCAATTTTTTATAAAATTAATTTCGCATTTTCTAGTATTAATCCACCATCAAAAACAATATTTTTCCCACACTCGAAACTTGTGCAATAAGTACACGAAAATCAACAATTCTCAGTAGTTCAGTCCCTGTGAGAACGATACTCGGTACTTTTACCGTTATATTACTTGTAGCAATTCCAGAGAAGGTATATACTTGTGCTCTCACTGGGTAATATTGTGCCCCCGTTGTGCAATACACGATAATTGATTACCACCCACACATTGGTATTTTCAAAGATTCTAGTGAAGGTATATACTTGTGCTCTCACTGGGTAATATTGTGCCCCTGCTGTGCAATACACGATAATTGGCTACCACCCACACATTGGTATTTTCAAAACATTCCACAACACGAAATACACATATTACCAATAAACACTAAAAATGCATTTTTACCAAATAATCTCCATGTATGTAAATAAGTCATCAAAACATTTTCATTATGATACATTTATCAAAATTCCTAAAAATCCCAAAGATAGGTGTTTCACAAGAATTGGGGTGGTCATGACAATTACAGTAATGTTGATCTTTTTTTTGGCGTCAAGAACATTTTGTAACACCCTAAAAATAGGGATAACAAAAACTTTCCAAAAACGGAAATGTGGTATATAATTTGTCATAGCAAGAGCCTCCCAAAATTGGGGAACTATAAAAATATGTTAATTACAATTGTAATGTAACGGAAATAAACAACAACCAACTAATCTAATTTCTAAACTAGAAAGAAGATTACAAAAGGGGTGTTGTCTAAGTCCAAACAATTTCTTCACCAAAAATGCATCCTAAGCACTTTCCCCCAAGCTCTCACCAAGGACCGACTAGGCCTGCTTAGAAACGGGACCGCTAGAACCTGAGATACACATCGACACCAAACAAGTGTTAGGCCAAAAATCCTAGTGGGTTTGCACAATTAATAACATATAATAGCAGTTGCAATTCTTATCAGCAATTAACCAAAGTTCATTAAATGTGGAGTCAATAGGGGAGACCCAGAGCACCAATCAGTTCCACCCAAAGAGTCAATATACCTTGATGCCAACTACTAAGAGTGACATCTGAAAGGCCCGACACATCCGAGGATTACAACCATGGCATTACCCCGAATGACGGAGGTCTAGGCACATAACATCACGGTGGCACCCAAGACTACATCCTCCTAGTGTCTACTGACTTGGTTCGTCCAACATGCATTATAGGAGGTCTCAAGGAACAATATACCAAAGATATTTCAATACCAACCATGGGTACAATATCACCATCCCAATCAATATAAAGTCCATTACAAGACTAATATGACCAAAATCTCATCATATAAACATGATACCACCACATAGTGTCTTAAATAGAAAATCATCCCCATAACAATTTATGCATTCCATTTAGTCATGGCAAGACATATATAGACATGTAAATATAAGGAAAAACCCCAAATACTTAGACATGTAGAGATGAGCATTTCAAGTAAAGACACAATAATAACAAGTAGAAGATTATGATGTGTATCTATTTTTGACAAAAGTTTAGTAAACTCACAATCTAGGTTTTTGATTAAAACCTAGAAAAGATGAAAACCCTAGAAGTTGCCCAAAGGTGGATTTGATAGAGAAGAGTGAGGATCTTGAACCAATACTTCAATAAATGAACTTGGGGTGAGCTTTGATGATCAATAAATGCTCTTACCAGCCAAAACCCTAGAAATAAATGAGATAGGTGTTTGAAGAACCCAAAATCGCTCCAAGAGGTTACTCTCCCGTTTTCCCAAAGTGTTCTAACATAAATGAGGCTTGAATTAGATTTAAATCAGAAGACTGGGCAACGCGGGCGACAATGCCACCGCGACTTTGCCCATGGCATTGTCACCGGGGCATTGTCGCGGCCACCACGCACCCTACGGTACGTCGCATGCGACATTGCCCATGGGCATTGTCGCTGAGGCAAGGTTGCCGACTCCACGACCCTTACGGTACACACTGGGCGACTATGCCCCGGCGACTTTGCCCAGGGGCATTGTCGCTGGGGAAATGTCGCCCTCCACCTGCAGGGATCTGATTTTTTTTCTCCCGAAGGGTGGTTGACACACACGCGACTAAAGATTCAAATATGACAGTGCTACTAGAGTCACATAAGGCAACAAGCATAACGATAAAAGCCTCAAGATAGAATAGAATAGAATATAAAAGATACAATTGACCCCAATTAATGAAATAAAATGAAGGTCTAACGGATTCCCAATACTTACCTGAAATCCGGGTGTTACACATTTGGAATTTCGGATTTATCGAATCAAGTATCCCAGATAAGTAAGTTTCATAAAATAATCCAACGTTTGGTGATTAGCAAGTAAAACACATAAACACTTTAAAACGGACATTTTAGCATGTACATAGTTTTCACAAATCAACTTGAACTCACCTTGCTAGATTTAGGCTAAATCTAGATTCTCCCCAACTTGAGCTCATTTTGAAGAAATCTGAATCTTCAAGCCAAAACTCCCAAAAACCTAGATCCATAAGTTTCCAACCATAAATACATGTATCCAAGTGTTTGGATACATTCCCCAAACATCTTATATCAAAATCTCCATTTTGGCCAAAAACCCTAATTTGACCTAATTTCCGCAAAATCATCCAAACCGAAATTGGGGAAATAAAACACTAGGTTGTCAACAATAGGGCATTTATAACTCATAAAGAAGTTTGGAAATGGGGGGAATGAACTTACCACATAGGTTTTGGTAAAAAAACTAGAAACTCTAAAAATGGAGCTTGAGGTTGAAGATGAAGATGGAGACTCTTGATCCTAACTTCCAATCCTTAATTTGATGACGGTTTACCACCATAATACCCAAATATATGAGCCAAAGATGACCCAAAATCACCATATATGATTTAGGTTTGTTCTAGAGAGAGTTTGGGAAGAAATGGGAAGTGAGGAATGACGAATGAGGTTGAAACCCGATTTTAACAGCTCCCCCCCTTTGTGCGACATTGTCAGGCGACTATGCCATGGCAATGTCGCTTGGCATAGTCGCTAACCATGCCCCAACTATTGTTACTTGTGTGCTACAATGGTAGGTGCGACTATGACATGTCATAGTCGTCGGACATTGTAGTCGGACTCGTACCAAGCCCCGAAACTCGACTTTTTCAACACCAAACCCCCCGATACTCTTAGAGACTTCAAATAATGTTTTTCCAACATAAATCCCACCATTTACGAGTTCCAAAAACGTCCGGGTGACCTTTTCTTATCGAAAATTACGGGTGTTACATGTTACTAGGTCTGAAGTATGTCCAACACATAATGTATGTCTTATCCTCTAACTCAAAGGATTGTCATATCCAATACGTGATAGTGTCTGATCATAAAGTTAAAGCAGTAAATCGGACAATAAACATTAAATTAACGCTGCAAGGCATCTTTCATAACAATCCAAAAAAAGTTGCAAGAAGATCCTTATTTGTGTTTAGAGACATAATAAACTTCCTATATGTGGCTTGTGTGTGTATAAATACTAAAGTGAAGACAATGAGCAAATACTTTTGGTGAACTCTGAACTACTTCTTGCGAAACTCGTTCAAGTTGCGTGTTGAAGTGAGTCTAAACCTAAAGTTCTCAACCATGAAAGAAAGCTCTCACGAATCTCTTATGTGTTTCTACTGGATAATAATCATTTAGGGTTGAGTGAGCATGATACACTTTGAGAGATCTGGGTTGTTCATAATATGTCAAAGAGGATCATAGTTATACTTCTAAAACAACCGGTTTGATTTAGGGTTTTTATCCTACACAAGATTGTAATATATTGACTGTGTAAAGTTTATTAGTAAGAATTATTTTTAAACTTACAATTCATATTCAATCCCCATCCAAAAATACTTGTGTTATTGTAAACTTTCAAGACCAACACAAGTAAAGTACGATGAGAAACATCGAAATGTAATTCTTTCGTGTCCTAGAAAAAGTTCTTTTGGTTAGAAAAAATTATTTCGGGTCTGCGGCGCACATGGAACATACAAGTACATATAACATGACTTGTAAATGAAAAGGAAGAATAAAGATTTTGTAACTTGAATTCTCGTACTATCACATTTATATTGTTGGTTTTAATGTTAGAGAGAGATTAATTAAAAAGGATAGTTTTAGTACCATCTCATTTTGTTCGCTTTACGGGAGCTAGGAAAAAATGGCAAGACAAAATGTAGGTGCTATCAAAAGTAATGGCATTAGGATCGTCTTGAGCCTACTCTAAGAAAGAAAGGAAGAATAACTTTTATAAGAAAAACTAAAAATATGTGAAGAACATCGTAGCAACTAATTAATCAATTAGTTTTTTTAATTGTTTGCCGATTTAACTCGGCAACTCACAAAGTTAATTTATAATTAATTCATGATCGTATTGACGTATATGAAACATCCTTTAAAATACGTAAACAGAAATGATACGATAAATTATGTTGTTCCAAAAATACAAGTTTTAATAATTTTATTTCAATAAAACATTAATTTATTGCCCAATTATTTTCGCCTCTAAAACTAATTTAAAACTTGAATTAATAAAAATTATTTTGAGTACAAAGTGGGGTTCCTATTAATTTGCACATGGAGGGTTGACTTACACAAGTAATTATATTTATGTCTTTATTAATTATAATTTTTTATTTTGTATATATTTTTAATCGAAAACCCATATTAACGACATCTATATACTATATTATAAAGTAGGGATACAAAACTCTTAAATATAAATTATTAGGCACAAGGTATCATAATTTTATGTAATATTTTAAAAATATCTTAATTTACAAGTATCAAATCACAAGATACATATTACTACTGCAGACTTCTAACACCCACCAATTTGGTATGTGCAGGACCTTCCTTTTATGCAGACATTTTCATGTATCACTATTAATTAATATATTATATTACTATAAATTTATTTTAATTATATTATTAAATATGTAATTGGTTATTTTTTGTAGATGTCATTAAAATATATAAAATAATAATTGAATTTTAACAAAATACTTAATTTTTTATATAAAAAAACATTATATTATTAAGACTAAATTAAATAAATTTATAAAAAAGCATTATCACTTTCTCAAAACCATCCAAAATCGTACTGTAAATCGACAAAAAAACAAAAAATAAAATGAAACATTAAAATCGTGATTTATCTCGCTACATTGCGCGAGTACGCTTCTAATATATATATATATATATATATATATATATATATATATATATATATATATATATATATATTATAATGGTGAATGTATTAATTACTTTTTTAATTTTAAGCAAGTTGGTATGCCAATAATTGATGGTGGATATAATTGAACCATATATTTTAAGTTGTTAGAAAACCAATTATTATTTCATAAAAGGATAATTTAAATTTATGATATATATAAAATCCAAATTTTTATATAGTGGTTGCTGGTAGAGAATTAATAATTTAGTTTTATTTAAATAAATTTAACATTTATGTATGATGTTATATTTAATCCCTTATCCATTGTCCAAGCTAGTGATGTATCTTTCTTTTCAAGATAAATGATTATAAATGTTAAGAGTGAAATTACATTCTTCGTCCATCATTTATGGTTGTTTTTTTGGTTTTTATCCCTATGATTCCTAAAATACATTGATAATCCATTTTTCGTGTTTTGGAACCCAAACTAGTCACTTCATTTAACACTATTAGATGAGACTCCATTAAGGCTATGTTTGGCAAACTAGCTGATACGCTAGCTGATAGCTGATAAGCTAACTTTTCAAAATGCTACAATGAGTAGCTTTTCAATAAGCTAGTTTATAAACTAGTTTATGGTCATCCAAACATGTACAAAAAAAAAGCTAGCTTATAGCTTATAAACTAGCTTTTTTTTTTGCCAAACAATGCATAAGTCAATCATGTGCTTTGTACCCCCTTTTCTTATTTTCCTTTCAAAAGTAAAAAAATATATTAATATTTTATGTTATAAAATAAATAAATGAATAAAATCACATGTTCCTTCCACTATGATCCCATCCTCGTTTAAGGTATCTCATCCCATCAACGAAACAACCCCACTCCCCTGGCAAAGTTCTCCGACAAACCCTCTGAACCTCCCCTTCTTCAACGCACCCTCCTTCTCACGACATGAATGAAGTCCCTTCTCTTATATGGGTTTGAAGATGAAGGTGTCCTTCCCAACTTCACTTCCTCAAAAATTGGTGAACTTGAAGCCGAAATCCAAGTTTGTCAACAGAGCCAAAATAGAAATCCAGATCTATTCAGGATTTTGAAGTCGAAACCCATATCTATTTATGGTTTGAAGTTGAAATATGGAGTTTTGATTTTAGATATTTGAGTTAGGGTTTTCTGATTTTAGAGATTTAATTTAGGGTTTGGATTTTTTATGTATCACAAATCTCATTAATGAATTTATTGTTTATATTATTGAGAAATCTATTGTTCTTGCTCTTAGAATATTATTTGTGTTTGTGACAGGATTTGTATTAGATTTAGGCTTTAAATATTGTTTCTGGATTTGTGTTTAATAATGGTTGAGGATGAGAGTGGTGGTGGTGGGCAGTGAGTCGTCAGAGGATGGTGGCGGTAGTCGATGGTTGATGGATGGTGGTTGGTATAAATGTTCTTAAGTGATTGAGGTAATGGATATGAATGTTCTTAATTGATTGAGGAGGAAGGATATGAGAGAAGGACGAAAAAGCCCTCACATGAGGGGCACATGACTGACTTAACAAAAGTAATTCTAACGATGTTAGGAGGAGACACTAATTTGGGTTTGGAAACACGAAAAATAGACCAAAAGTGTACGCTACAAGTTGTAGGGATGAAAACCAGAAAGCAACTATATAGATAAGGGACCAAAAATGTAATTCACTCTAATTTTTATACATGAAGAATATATTAAAAACCAAATAAAATACAAAAATAAACAAGAACATAATGTATATGATTGATTTTTTAGACCTTCAAACCATTGATTTTCTTGAGTTAAAGAGATTTTGTACTCCGGTTAGCAATGTACGAGACTAATAAATTATTGAAAATTGTTAATATCTACTTATAATTATACAATATAATACATTCACATGTAAATATTTAGTTGTATAAATTTTAAAATAGAGTTAAAAAGAATATGGACGTCAAATTAAAAAAATAAAATATTTAATCTTTGTATAATTTATTTAATTCAAAATTTTATTATATTTTAGATATGAAAGAATAAGGTAGCTTATTTTAGTTTAAGATAAAGGCTATGTTCGGCAAACTAGCTTGTAGCTGATAAGCTAGCTTTTCAAAACGCTACTTTGAGTAGCGTTTAGCTTATGGTCATTCGAACGTATACCAGGAAAAAAATCTAGCTTTTTTTGCCGCACATAGCCAAAGTTTTAACAATTAGTAAAACAGTTTTACTATATTGTCTTATTCTATTAATTTTTGTGAGAAGAGTTGTATTGATGAAATTATATTGATGATTAGGATCAGTTCGTATTATTTGTGGTTTTTATTTGAATTCTCTAATCACACACACGTGCGAACATGTGTGTGTGCATGCACAACACAGTGGGATTCCTGTGAGATCGGTCTGAAGGTTCGGTGTGTACGCTTCATTTGAATCTTTTATGTGTTTTTCTTATGAATGTCTGTCGTATTTTCTTGTAAATGTACGAGTTTTTTCATGTGAAGGTTGGTCCGGTAAAGGTACCATTTTTTTTTGTGAATGTTTAGCAAGATCAACTCATGTGATGGCTATAAGTGGTTTCATGAAAACTAGGAGAGAGAGAAAGAGGGAGGGAGAGAGAGAGAGAGACTTGAGATCATGTGAGAACAGTCTGTTTTCATGAGATCTTTGATACCACCTACATAAAACCTTCACAACAAGACATTGTGAAGGTAAACCTTCAGCAGCGGATGGAAGAAGGTCTGGTAGGGTCCCAACCCTCCAACTAAATATTACAAAGAAGCCTAAACGTATATATATTTTTAATTAAGTTTCCTATTATCAGCTACCGAAGGCCCCCAACATTTAGATTCTAATGGTTCACTAAGGGGCTGTTCGTTTGTGGCTTAATGAGCTGTATAGGGGATATGGCTGATTCACACAGCCATATCCAGGTGTTCGGTATTGGCTTATTCGGTCAACCCATGGCTGAATCGGTCAGTTAGGAATTACTTGTCCTCTACATTCAGTCATCCAAAAGACATATCATACCCCTCATTCCCTAATCCCATTTCCCACCTCTCTGGAAAACCCTCAATACCACCACAGACCCCATCATCGTCCCACTCGCCGTCGTCGGAGCCACCACCACCGACGACCCCGCCGGAGCCACCACCACCGCCTGTAGCTGCTGGAATGAAGCTCCTGTCCATCGAAGCTCTCCATCCAGCAGCGACAATAACGGAATGAAGCTGCTGGAATGAAGCTCCTCTCTATCAAAGCTCTCCGCCGGAGCCACCACTACCGACGCCGCCGTCGGAGCCACCACCACCACCGTCTGATTTTTCTTTTCTTGTAGAACTTGAATGAACAGATGTTGGTTCTTCCTTTTCTTGATTTATGTTATCTTTTAGGGTTTTTTTCGCTGATCTGTTGGAGATATGTTGGTCTCGAAGACAAAATTCCAAGAGAAAGCGAAATGATAGAAGGGATACATGAGTGGAAAATGTTCTTCGTCATTTGATTGTTTTTTTAATCTTCTTTCTTTTTTGTGCTGAATAGTAATTAATGAATGAAAACACCATCTTAATGAATTTTAATATCTATTAGTGAGATTTATTATTGCATGATTTTTCTGTTCTTGACAATTAACCGGAAAATGTTTAATTTTTAAGAGTTTTTCCTACATTTTGTTGTTGTTTTGTAAAATTTCATCAACAAATGTTTAATGTAAAATAAAAGGGTAAAATGGTCATTTCTGACATTCAGACTGTTTATTCAGCACAACAACCGAACAACAATTTAGTTGTTAACACACAGACAACTATATCCATACAGGTCTTAACAGAAAACGAACCGAACAACACCTAAGGCTTTAATCCAATAAAAATATAAACACCTACTTCATACTCCATTTATGTCTCCAAAGGAAGAAACATACATAGCCAAACTTAGTAAACGAATTGCTCATGTTGTCTGCGCTACTGCTTGCGTCTCACGAAACTGAAATCAATTATGAAATCGATTTTTTGTATCTTGGTTCTCTTTCTCCATCTTGATTCTTGGCTTTAGGTAACATTAAAACCCTAAAATACTTCTTGCTTTTGATTTTTAATATTAATTTATGATTTATAAGTGAAATAGTGAATCTGTTGGTTAATGTCAAGTGCACAAATTTGTTTAGTTTTTCACTAGGTTTAATTTATGATTTAAAATTTGTTTAATTTGTCACTAGGTTTGTGGTTAATCTTTCACCAGGTTTGAGTACAAATTGGTTAATGTCAAGTGCACAAATTTATTTAATGGTTTGTTCCTCTAGTCATTTGGTTCATTATTATGAAGCAATTGAATTTTGTATTAATGGGTAATGTGTTCGTTTGCCTTACGTTTAAACGAAATAGAAAAATATATAAATAGTTGCATATTGTGTCGGTTTAACCAAAATACTAAAAAATTGAGCAAAAACCGGACCGAACAAATTATCTTTATTCAGTTAACCGAATTGTTTAAGCCGACAAATAACCCGAAACCATTTTGGTTCGGATGAATTATTCGGTTTCGGAGGTTTTTCAACAACCTAAAGTGTGCCCCCAACCAAAAATGTTTCTGAATTTGCCACTGTAAACCTTCAAAATAGTTCTGCTATGAAGGTTTGGTGTTTTTTTTTGTACATTCACAGTGTTTTTCTGTGAAGATTTAGTGTTATTTTGCGGTCTCATAAAAACATATTGGTCTCACGTGAACCCAATCCCTGCTCCCCCCCCTTCTCTCTCTCTCTCTATATATATATATATACACACACATATATATATATATATATATATATATATATATAAATTGTTTTTGTATAATTGTATGATTTTATTTTAACAAATTACATATACTTGGCAATCATAGTTGTTTTGATGATCAACAAACTCGAATTGTTTTATGGACTAGCATTTTCATTTTACTTGTAAGAGAATATCATCGCTTGATCACTTGAATTGTCACGATGTGTGCACCTCTAAAACTTGAAGAATATATTTATTGAAAAGTGGATCACAGAGAAAATCAAAGGAAGAATCAATCTAAATCAAGTGTTCACTCTGTTCATTGTCATAAGATTATTAACAGTAAACATCTATGACGAGATGCTCGATCAGTTGGATAAGTTTATAATATACATTTTATAAAATCATATAAAGTTTTAAAATAAAGAGTTCAACATTTTAGTACATATATTATCTTCTACATGGTGTTTAATAAACTTTGATATTAGTAAATTGCACCGTGACTCATTATAGAGATAATTACTCAAAGTTTGATGTTATCAGATTGTGAACGTCCACATAGAGGCATTTTGCAAATGCATCTAGCAGATTTTCCTTGTAAATTATGGACTTTCATATTGATAAATTGCGATCTCACCTAAATCAACCCTTGCAACGAATAAACTCCATAGATTTATCTAATTTTTTAAATCTAAATTATCTTAAATATAAATATTTTTTTTAATTAAACAAGTTTTTATTCTATTTAATTTGATATTTTTTTGTTTTCCAAAACCATAAAAATAATATTAATAGGGACAAAGAATAGAAGAAACATGAATCACGATTGAGGGTTCGTGTTCTTAAGTTTAAAATTGAGATATATACGTGCTCTAGTATTGTGTGAATACATTTTTAGTAAAATAAGAAACGTAAAATAAATATGAATTCTCGCTCTCTCTCTGGCCTCTGCGTGCATGCATAAATAAGAAAGTTTCATTCAAATGCATACAACTAAAGGCTTCTCTATTTGGATGAATATTTTTCTACGTTTTCTTAGATGGGTTTTACAGTTTCAAATGTGTGCAAATTATTTATCTTAAACCACATCATCAAAACATGGGTTTACAAAGTTATATATATATATATATATATATATATATATATATATATATATAATCCAAATTTTAAATTTTATTTTAATTTTATATAAAAACAAATAAACCTTAATACTAGTTCCTTATTATTTTTGTTGAGATTTTCTTTTTCTCGATGTCATTTTAAGGAACCACAAACTGTAAAACAATGGAATTTTTGTTATCTGATTATAGACGTATGAATAACATGGTGTAATATTTGAACTGCAAGTAAGATGCGTTACATGTGATTCTTACTAGTTTCTTAGGTATGATAATCTACCGTTTTAACAAACCCTAAAAGGGATTTTGTTTTTATTTAAGAAGTCCCTTTCTGAACCTAAGCATATTAATCATGGTGTGACTGGTTCGTGGAAAGTATTAATCACCTCTTCCATTGTTGTACTTGGCCAACCAACATCTGGATTGAAATTACTACTTTTATGAAACCACGTTCGGTTGATTACTATAACACCCGGATTTTTGGGGTAAGTATAATTTCAAGTTTAATAGGTAATTTAACCTTAAATTGGTCTTTCTGAAGTATTAGGAGTGTTGGTTGGGTTGGATATCGCTTTTGGAAAAAAATCAATTTTTGGTCGAAAATTTTACTGCTCGTGCATCTTTGGTCGAAAATTTTACTGCTCGTGCCCGCGTAGCCATTTGCTCGCGCCCGCGACCATCTGGGATGGAAGTTTCATTTAAATTTGACTTTTCCTCTCATTTATTCATTTGTTTCTTCACCAAACCTTCTCCCCTCTCTTCCAAATCGGTCCAAACCCATTTATTTAACCAAATCAAAATCTTCAAGTGCTTTTAGAAGATTGGGAGCTAGATATTCAATCCTTGTGGGTGGAAGCTCAACATCTTCATCTTCTTCTTCATCTTCCTCACCAAGCTTTCCACCATTGTTGACCTAGTTTTTGGGTTTTTTTCCTAAAAACGAATTGTAAGTCAATCTTAACCTTCTAAAACTTTATTCTTGTTAAAACCTTTCATTTTAACCTACTAGAAGATCCCTTTTGATGTATCTTCCATATTTTGAAGTTTTGGCAAACTTTGGGTATTTTAGATGATTAGGGGATTTGACTAAGGTTTCTTATGAATCTGAGTTTGGGGTTACTTTTGGTACACCTCTAGGCTTTGGTTGTGATCCAGATAAAGTTTCAAGAGGTGGGTATTGATGGGTCCAAAGTCTTCACCAAAGGAAGCTCAAGTTGAGGGAAAAATCTAGATTTAGCCTAAATCTAGCAAGGTGAGTTCAAGTTGTGAGTTCAAGTTGATTTGTGAAAACATTGTACATGCCAAAATGTTCATTTTAAAGTGCTTATATGTTTTGCATGGAATTATCATTAGTTGAGTCATTTGATGGGTTTTGATTATTTGAGGTGATTGACTTTATAAACATTGCAAAACACCCATATTTGGGATTTTTGGGCATCTTAATGAATAAGACATAAATGAAAGTGTTTTGATGATTTATTGCATAAATGAAAATTATTTGGTAAAAAGTCACTTTTAGAGTGTGTTTGGGAGAAAGACGTGATTTTGTGTTATAGGACGTTTTGAAAGAATAAAGAGTATAAATCCATTTGGAAAACCATTTGTCCCAATCTAAACTGTATTGGAGTCTGCACATGTATTTTGGAGTGTGTTTGCATGACGTGAGTCGATTGCGTTATTTATTTGGGGATTGTTAATAGTTGGTCAAAAAGGGTTTTGAGCATTTTAGCTCGGTGTTGACTAAAAGAGTCTTGAGGAAACTTGTCCGGTTTTAATGGCTCAATGTAGAGCCCGGTTATGGTTTACATACTAATGCACCGTGTTGCATATTGGATGTTTATTACATGCTCGAGTGCGTTGGTCATTCATGTGTAGTCATGTAATGTTAGACTGTGTTGCATTGGATCCATAGGCACATAAGTCAGTCTGTTTTGGATGGTCAATTGGGTATTGCGGGGTTGAACTCCGGTACCCATGTTTTACGACCGACAACTTTACAAGTAGGCACTAGGAGGGTTGAGTCTGGAGGTGCTACCTGGTAGGTAGGCACTAGGACCTCTGCCGCTTGAAGTAATGCTTGGGAGGTAGTCTTTAAGTGTGTCGGGCCTTCGGGGTGGAGTTGTTTGTAATGTTCACCAAGGTCAACTGTCTCTTAAGGTGAAATTTGTTAAGAAATCGTAGGGACACTTGAGCTTTTATGTCGTGAGGTGTCATGCGATTAACGTTGCAAGGGTGGCATACTTTTGTGCTCCTCCACTCTCAATGTGTAACACCCTGGAAATACGGATAACAAAAATCCGGAAAACGGACATGAGGTATACTAAAATTGCCATAGCAAGAGCCTCCCAAAAATGGGGAATATAAATAAACAACCAGTTTAATCACAATTGTAATTTAACGGACAATAAACAACAACCAACTAATCTAATTTCTACATCTAGAAAAGAGATTACAAAAAGGGTTGTCATCTATAAACCAAAACGGTCTATATCCAAAAGTATAACGCGTCCATGTGCAATTCCCCAAGCTCTCACCCCAAAGCAACTAAACCTGCTTAAGACCGCCGCCGCTAGAACCTGAGATACACATCGACACCAAACAAGTGTTAGGCCAAAAAGCCTAGTGAGTCGAACAATAATAAGCATGCATAAACAGTCACATTACTTATCAGCAATTAACCATAGTTTAACAAATGTGGAGTCAATAGGGGAGACCCATAGCACCAATCGAGTCCCGCCCAAGAGTCGATATACCTTGATGTCCTTAACAAGGAACACCCCAAAGGCCCGACCCACCCGAAGACTATCTCTAAGAAAATTTCCCGAGTGGCGGAGGTCTAGGCACATACCATCACAGTGGCGCCCAAGACTATATCCTCCTAGTGTACTGACTTGGTTCGTCCACATAACATTTATAAGGGGTCCTTTAGATATATTTCAACCCACATAATTCAATACCAACTACGGGTATAATATTACCACCTTATCTTCATGATGTCTAACAAAAGACCCAATGTAAATCATGCTCCTTATGCATATAAACATATCACCAAAATAGTGTTCCAACTAGAATTATCATCATGCCCATATATGCATACATTTAACATATCAAGATACCCACATTATGTATCTATGAGACAAATCCCAAATAATGATACATATAACAATAATCATGGCAAACCATCCATATATATACATATTCCAACTATTTTCATGAAGGAATCCCCAATATTTGAACATATAGAAATAAAGTAACAAATAGGATATTATGATGTGTATCTAGTTTTAACAAAGGTTTAGTAAACTCACAATCTAGGTTTTGAACCCCAAAACCTAGAAAATATGGAAACCCTAGAAGTTGGAGAAGATGAGACTTGAAGGTGAGAAATGAGAATCTTGAAGAACACTTCAATGGGGACACTTGGATGAAACTTGATGACCACTTAATGCTCCCAACAACCCAAAACCCTAGAAATGAATGAGGTAGGTGATGAAACCCTAAAAATCGCCTCCAAGAATAACTCTCCCATTTTTGTAAAGTGTTATGTGAGAAATGAGGCTGCCAAAGTGTTTTTAAATCAACCAGACCACGCGGGCGATAATGCCCGGCGATAGTGCCATCATGGCACTATCGTTTGTCACAATCGCGGAGGTCTCCACCCCCACGGTACAAGCCTGGAGATAGTGCCTTTGGCGATAATGCCAAGGCACAATCGCGTGGCACAATCGCTGGCTTCCAACATCCCACGGTACGTCTTCGGCGATAGTGCCTCCGGCGATAGTGCCAATGGCACAATCGCTGGCATCCCAAAACAGTCCAAAACTTAACCCAATTCGATGACGAGTGCGAGGTTTGAACGATTAACAAAGGTAATTCAATTATATGACCCTTCGACAAAACATTGATCATAAAGGTGTGCACAAAGACAAGTATTCACACATAAGCACAATTAATGTATTAAGAGAGGCAGAATACTTACCTTAAGAATTTACGGGTGTTACAATCCTCCCCACCTAAATGGGATTTCGTCCCTGAAATCTTACCCTAAACAAACAAGTGAGGATAACGCTTCTTCATATCATCCTCGGACTCCCAAGTAATGTTAGCACCCCGATGGTGCTTCCATTGGACTTTAACCATGACTACGTCTTTATGCCTCAATGTTAGGTCTGATTTTATAGTAATCATTGTATTTATAGGGCTTGGTCAAATATTGTGTTTAGTGCTTTTCTGTCTTGTATCTGACCAATGGTATTTAAGTCCCTTTGGTCTTGGTTTGTTGTAAGAAACACACGCACACATATTGAATACATTGACTTTGCGCTTCCTGTCTCTCTCTCTACTTTCTCTCTCTAAGGATTCATAGATTCTGGACTTTCAATTGGTATCAGAGCAACGATTCTAAAATCGATTCTGGTTCTTCCACGCAACGATTCCCATTGTCCACCCGAATTTCCAACAAAGGAATCACGTTTTCCTCTTCAGCTAGACACTTCCGAAGGTAACACACGTGAAATGTAGGATGTATCCCATCCATCTCCGGCGGTAAGTCCAACCGATAGGCTTGCAATCCAATCTTTTCCAGAATAACGAATGGTCCAAGGAAACGAGGACTAAGCTTCCCACGCTTCCCGAAACGTATGATCCCCTTCCACGGAGACACCTTCAACATGACCCAGTCACCCACTTGAAACTCAACCGACCTTCTCTTTTTGTCCGCATAACTCTTTTGTCGGTCTTGTGCCGCCTTTAGCCTTTCCCGGATCTCTTTAACCTTGTCGGCCGTCTCTTGAACGATTTCCAGCCCGGCGAATTGCTTTTCGCCCGCTTCTAACCCACAAACCGGGGTTCTGCACTTCCGTCTATACAAAGCCTCGAACGGTGCCATTCCGATACTAGAATGGTAACTGTTGTTGTACGCGAATTCTACTAGAGGTAGATGTGAATCCCAACTTCCCCCAAAGTCTATTACACACGACCTCAACATATCTTCTAGAGTCTGGATTGTCCTCTCGCTTTGACCATCCGTTTGAGGATGATACGCCGTGCTCAAATTCAGTCGGGTACCCAACTCCTTTTGTAAACTAGCCCAAAAGTTCGAAGTGAATCGGCTATCCCGATCCGATACTACAGATTGCGGAACTCCGTGCCTTGACTTGAAGGCACGTGACACACTTCTCCACATAACTTGCCACATCTAACTTCATCACCGGCCACCAATAATTTAACTTTAAGTCTCTATACATCTTGGTGCTACCGGGATGTATAGAATATTTCGACTTATGTGCTTCCTCGAGAAGCAAGACACGATTTCCCCCAATCTTTGGCACCCAAATTCTCCCTTGGAAGAGTTTGAGTCCACGACTATCTTCTGTTAAGAGTTCCTTTTGCTTGGTCATAACCTCGGCCTTGAGGTTCTCTTCTTTAAGTGCTTCCGCTTGGCTCGTTCTTATACTTTCCAACAAACTCGACATCACATCGATTCTGGTAAGGGACATTTTAACACCATCGCCATGATTCCTTCGGCTCAATGCATCCGCCACCACATTAGCCTTACCGGGATGATAGAGTAGGTCACAATCGTAATCCTTCAAAAGCTCTAGCCATCTCCTTTGTCGCATGTTGAGTTCCTTTTGGTCGAAGATGTACTTGAGACTCTTGTGATCCGTGAAAAGAGTACACTTGGTCCCATACAAGTAGTGTCGCCACAACTTCAACGCGAAAACTACCGCCGCCAACTCCAAATCATGAGTCGGATAGTTCTTCTCATGATCCTTTGATTGTCGTGACGCGTAGGCTATAACCTTCCCCCTTTGCATTAGTATACACCCAAGTCCCATCTTGGAAGCGTCACTATACACCACAAAGTCTTCTGATCCATCGGGTAAGGACAAGATCGGGGTTTCGCACAACTTCCTCTTGAGCGTCTGAAACGCTTGCTCTTGTGCATCGGTCCAAAGAAACTTGACGTTCTTTCTTGTAAGAGAAGTGAGCGGTGTAGCCGTCTTTGAGAAATCCTAAATGAAACGTCGGTAGTAACCCGCTAAACCCACGAAACTTCGGATCTCCGTCGGACTTGTTGGGGGTTCCCAACTCATCATTGCCTCGATCTTTGCCCGGTCCACTTTTACCCCGTCCTTTGATACCACATGCCCCAAGAATTGCACTTCTTGAAGCCAAAATTCGCACTTCGAGAATTTCGCGAACAGTTTCTCCCTTCTTAGAACTTCTAATACTTCCCGTAAGTGTCTTCCATGTTCGGATTCATCCCTTGAATATATTAAAATATCGTCTATGAAGACGATCACGGATTTATCCAAAAATGGGCGACACACACGGTTCATCAAATCCATGAATACGGCTGGAGCGTTGGTTAAGCCAAACGGCATCACCAAGAACTCATAATGACCGTATCTCGTTCGGAAAGCCGTCTTCAGAATATCTTCGTTCTTCACTCTCACTTGATGATAACCGGACCGAAGATCAATCTTTGAGAAACATCTCGCCCCTTGGAGTTGATCAAAAAGATCGTCGATGCGAGGCAAAGGATACTTGTTCTTCACCGTGACTTTGTTTAACTCCCGGTAATCTATGCACATCCGCATGGATCCATCTTTTTTCTTCACGAACAATACCGGTGCTCCCCAAGGTGACGAACTTGGTCGAATGAAGCCCTTCTCCAACAACTCTTGAAGTTGCGCCATCATCTCCTTCATTTCTGTCGGTGCCAAACGATATGGAGCACGAGCTATCGGAGCCGCTCCCGGTGTGAGGTCAATCTGAAACTCCACCTGTCTCTCTGGTGGTAATCCGGGTAAGTCTTCCGGAAAGACGTCCGGATAATCTTGTACCACCTCCACATCTTCTACCGACTTCTTTTCTTTCTTAGCGTCCACAACGTAGGCTAAGTACGAAGGGTAACCCTTCGCTAAGAACTTGCGAGCCTTTAGAGATGAAATAATAGGATTACTCCTCCTTCCTTTTTCCCCATAAATGGTTGCCACCCCATTTTCCGGCAATGATACTTGAATCATCTTTTTGGAGCAAAAGATGTCCGCCTTATGCCTCACTAACCAATCCATGCCTATGACTACATCAAACCCTCCTATATCCATAGGTAGTAAATCTACTCCGAAAGAAATTCCGTCGATCTCTAGAGTGCAGTCACAAAAACGGTCACGAATGATTACTTGATCCCCATTAGCTATTTCTACTACTAACGCATCGGGAAGAACACTAATAGGAATGGTGAATTGTTTACAGAAAGCATCCGACACAAAAGAACATGTAGCACCCGAATCAAACAAGATACGAGCAGGCATGGAGTTTACTAGAAACGTACCCGAAACAACATCCGCGGTCTCCTTTGCCTCCTCGGTAGTCATCTGGAAAGCTCGGCTCGGTGCCCGTGATGGTTGCTCGACCCTAGCCGTCGAACCCACAGAATTTCCACCACCCCCTCTAACCAGCCTTGGACACTCTCGCTTCATATGCCCCGGCTCTCCGCATTCATAACAAACCGCCCCACGGAGGGAACACTCTCGAGTTGTGTGGTTTTTCTTACCGCATTTGTTACACCCGACTGGACCGGAGAGAGTCCTTGTAGCACACGGCCCCGAGTGCTTTGACCTGCACTTGTGTCACCACCGATCTTCACTGCGTTGATCACCCGATCTCCCGCTTACAAAGGGTCTAGATTGACGAACGGGCCCAGATGGCCCCTCCCATTTCCGTTTCTCACCAACGTACCTCTTCTCATCCCTCTCCGAATTGATGTCGTCCTCAATGAGTAAGGACTCCTCGATAACCTCTTGTAGAGTCGAACACTTAGCATTTCTTATATCCGTTCGCATTCCAGCCGGTAAACCCTGTTGATATGCTTTCATCTTCGACTTTTCATCGGGGACTAGATGTCCCACCAAGTTTAGTTTCTCCAAGAAGAGCTTGGAGTAGCCAACAATCGACATATTACCCTTCTTCAGATCTCGAAACTCCCGTTCCAACTAGTCCAACGACCGTTCGCTGCAGTATTTGTCCATGATCTTCTCCTTGAACACCGCCAAAGTTAGCTTAGCCAGAACTTCCGGGGTGAGGGCGGATCGGGTGAGGTTCCACCAAATCAGAGCCTCTCCCCGAAGTAGCTGAGAAGCAAACTTGACCCGTTGAGAAGGATCGCATTCACTGGACTCGAAAGCCATCTCTAATTCCTTAAGCCAGTACATACAAGTAACCGGGTTGTCTGAACCCGCAAACTCCTTAGGGTGACACCCCAAAAACGTATTGTAGGTACACCCTTTAATCTTTGATCTGATTCCCTCAGCGGATGGTTCTTCAACCGTTACCACATTCGGTCCACCCGACCCCACAATAACATTTTCATCCATAGTCTCGGGTTGACGGTTACTGACGTCTCGATCCTCTAGAAGCTTCATGAAAAACTCTTGCTGTTGGGTCATGGACGAAGTCATGGCCAACTGTTGTTGAGCCAAAGCCGCATTCAAGGCCAACATCATGCTATCCCGAAGCCGGGTCTCCATGGTAACTTCCTTCATGATGGCGTCACCTGTGGCACAATCGCTGGCTTCCGACATCCCACGGTACGTCTTCGGCGATAGTGCCTCCGGCGATAGTGTCAATGGCACAATCACCAGGCACAATCGCTGGCATCCCAAAACAGTCCAAAACATAACCCAATTCGATGACGAATGCGAGGTTTGAACGATTAACAAAGGTAATTCAATTATATGACCCTTTGATAAAACATTGATCATAAAGGTGTGCACAAAGACAAGTATTCACACATAAGCACAATTAATGTATTAAGAGAGGAAGAATACTTACCTTAAGAATTTACGGGTGTTACACAATGGATACAGGTCTCTCCCGTCGTCGGTCAACAGTATTTTATATGCTAACGCCTTATTCTATTATCGTTGGATTTGTGTGTTCGATTGTAAATGATGACCGTAATATTGGGTTTCCCCCGCGTATATTAAGGTTTGAATGAAATACGTATTTCCCATGTTTTGATATTTGGTTTCCTTCCATCATATGGTCGCGTGAGTATTGGGCCTAGTGTCCGTGTTTTCGGTGACGTATTGTTTATGTGATTTATTAACCATGACTTATGGGTTGAGTATCATGCCCCACCCGTGTTTCGGGTGTTTCGGGATATGAAGTTTTATTCACGTTTTTCATAAATTGGGAGTCGATTATATTCACGTTTTGAGTGAGTTTTGGGTTGCATCATTTTATAAATAATGTTTTGTATTGGAGCATTGTCTTTAAAGATGCATGTTTTTGGAAAACGAGTCGCTTCCATATTTAAAGTAAATCATTTTGAAAGATCATGATTTGAATTGAATTATTTCCTCTTAACGATATATTTATTAATGCTGAAAAATTTTGAACTCACTAGGCGTTAGCCTAACCTTTTTATTTGTCGGCATGTGCAACAGGCTTCGTTTGGGAATAATTCTTGTGGCACTATGAAGAGAGAAGTGCTAGTTGTGTGCTCGTGATTGTGACGTCTTCCGCGTAGGTTTTGTGAAGAGCAACTTGTATTGGGGTTATGTAGCACCTGACCTTGGTTTAGACCTTGTATCTTATTGGAGTTTATATTTGTCGAGGTTAATTATAGAGTTTTAACTTGAAATATATTGAGTTTTGAATTATAAGAGGAATTATTGTCCCTATTTTGATGTTATATCGAAATTTTAAATTAGTTGCTCTTACCAAATTCGAGGGTGTTACAATTACCCGCTCACTTCACCACTTTGTAAAAGGCTAAAACTAGGTAATGAAACCGCGGGTAAGAAGATTCCAAAAGATCATTGGTGCTTGCTCAATATGGGTAATTTGTATATCTCAAAATAATGCTAACGTAACCTGCTAGTCAGTAGTGACTATATCAATTAAGATGTAATTAATGTTAACGAAAATATATAAAATAGACATCTATGGTCAAAGGAAATATGTAATCCAATTTATACAACACCAATTTAACGAATTCAAAATAAAATGTATCTATATTTGTCAATTATGTCATAGTGTCATTTCATATTTTGCCTTCAGCGTGTAGCTCATTTGGTAAAAGGGGTGGGTGATTTTGCCCAAATATAAGACATGTCCTGGCCTCTTGGGTTCGATCCCATCACCCCCTCCGCTGAGTGAGCCAAAAAAATGTCTCATCACATTGATGTCCTTGAAGGCGGGTTCCGTTTGGGGCCGGTTGGGATTACCAATAATCAACTTTTTGTCCAAATATAACGAATTCTATTTATTATTATATTTACCTCATAAAGTTCGATTGTGTGTTTGCTCCTCGTTTTAGGGGTCAAACAAGTATGATATCGTGTAAACCATGGTTATTATTATTATGTGTATCTAAGAATCTGTATGTATAAGATACATAATGGACTATATGAGGTATGAATCCATATCAAATCTCAAAATTATATGTATTTATGTGATGCTTGATATTTATTAACTATATATATACTTTAGCCATGTTTACACCATACTCTAATAACGGTCGACTTTTTAAATCCAGTTCTGAAATTACATCCATACCCTTATGTCTATCCATCCAATCCCGACCCCATGAGACCAGCCCTATCCTCATGGTTGGAAGAAAGAAATTGGAGAATGCAATTGGAAAAGAGCTTCCCAAATAGCTTTGGAAGGTAGTGTTTGGAACTATCGAACCAACTTTTATATAACATGTGCATGTTTCTTTTTGGATTCCTTATAACTAACACAACCGAAGGGAAAACAACACACACTCATTCATGACGACCGTACTAGGCAGTTAACTAAAAAATGAGAAACAAAATCAATATTTTTTACAACATAAACTATAGAAAAAAACTGCTTGATTATGTGTTTGAAAGGTCCCACATTCGTGTACATGAAACAAGGCTACTTGCATTGATGCCAATCTCTTTATTCGTTTCAACTGAACTACTTTCTAAACAACAATTTTAATTTGTGAAGAACCAGTATGTTGTGGCTCAGTAACTTAACAAACCCAAAAACATTTAAGTGGAGGATGGACAAAAATGTTCAAAGTGATTATTATTTTGACTTTTAAAAAGGAAAGGGAGGGAATAAAAGTTATATAACTTGTGATTTTATAGTAATAATTCTATACATCTTTATTAATGGCAAATATAGGAGAGGAACGACCAAATACCTGTTGATCTCTCACTGATTCCCATGCCTTTATGATAACTCTCCAAAGCAACCCCGATTTTTGTTATGTTTTAGTAGTGGTACCCATGCATCCTTATCTATCAGATCGTCACATACTCTCAAGTCTCTAACAACTTCAAAGATATACACAAGCCAAGTGACTTATGTCAGTTGCATCAAAATTGTCAACAAAAGATGACCATATCGAGCCATAAAATATTTATATTATGATATGAGTAGTTCGAACAACTCTTTAACTCTATGAGTATTTTTAATTAAATATGCATTTAAAATCCAATCATTATATATATATATATATATATATATATATATATAGCAGATGTCTTCAATTAACTGAAATATATCAATTAAGGTTTTTTCATACAAATTACTTTTTTTCATAAACATTGGAAATATATATTTGGTAGAGCTATAGAGTATACCATAAAAACAAATAATAATTATTCGTTCCGTCTTAAAACAAGTGTCGTTTACTTTTAATTTGTTTCAGAATAAGTGTCCATCTTTAATAAATGTATACTTTTCTATTTTACTCTTAATTATGAGATGGATAAAATTTCTCACTCTATAACTATACTTAAAATCATTATTTTATTAATTAAAAAGTATAATAAATTCATATTTTTAAAATTGTTTGTTTATATATTTTAAAGTGAATATCTATTTTAAGATGAAAGAAGTTAAGAAGTATGTTGGATAAGGATTATTGGTCACGTCTTTTCCCATTTCCATATTTATAATTTAGGATTTAATAATATATTTATTAAATTAAATAAATAAAACTAGTACTTGTTTTTTTTCATAAAGTATTCAAATTGTGGAAATAATTTAAGGCTGCATTCAAACTTTTTACTGCTACATTCAAGCTTTTTGTATGCCTAAAAAGAATTTTATAAAAGTACTAATATTTAAAAAATTAAATAATTAAAACAATAGAAAAGGCAAGGTGCTGAAAACAATGTAGACAAGTGCTACTAAACAATATTATCTTGTAATTTTATATTAATTATGGGTGATTCTAACTACACCCTAGTCTAGGTGCCATTTACACCTTAGTCTAGGGAGGTTGTGAGGAGGAAAGGGGGTAATGAGTGCACAGTTTTCCGATCCAGTTACACTATATGCACCCTAGACTAGGGTGCATAAAGCAACACCCATTAATTATTTTTAATGCCAAAATAATGATTGGTTAAGTAAAAATAATATGGCGAAACCAATTATTTAAGATATTTATAGAAATGTTAAGAGTTTATTTATATTATGGTTTAGATATTTATGTAAGATTATCAAAGTTCATATATTATGATCAATGTTTTATATTAAAAAAGAATTGAGATATTCATTAAATTAGATATTGATTAGACTAGATAAATGATTGAGATTAATTTTTATTAACGGTGGACGTTGTAAATGAAATCACCTCTATTTAAATATTACATGATTTATTCGTAAACATTTCAGTATCATGTTTTTGGTCAAATGCTCTTAAGTTAAAAAGTTTTTTTAAGAGCTTCTACCACAACTATTTTAAAATAAATGTTAATAATGAAAATGATATATAATTTTAGATATATGTACTTATTTAAACTAAATAAGAACATCCCCAACAATTTTATCTATAATTTTTCTAAAATAAAATATAAAAAATCAAAATCTCTAATAATCCAACTTCAATAACAAATCTATGTTAACAATTCTAATATTAATTGTATTATTATAATATTTTATAAATTCATTATCCTAATATATTTTTTAAATAAAATTTATATAAAAAGAGACTATAACATATTCAACCTCGTGTATTAGTGGAAACAATTAAAATAATATATTTGTTTATCAATATTAATTTACAAATATTTCTCTAACTTTGGAGATTTTTATCTTCACTCTCTCCATTTTTTCTCTATTTTTAATATAGTTGTTGGGGTAAAAAAAGTCTAAAATCTTTAAAATTTGTACTTTAACATGGCTGTTAGAAGATGCTCTAAAAAAGATCAAAAAAAATAATATTATATTAAGAATTATTTATTAAAATAGTTTTTTTTTTATATTTTTTAAAACAAAATGGTTTAATTTTACCCATTTCTTACTTTTTATGTTTTTTTTCCTGTGATTTTTAAAATATATTTATTTAATTGAATATTGACTTAATTATTGTGAAAGTATTATGGATGGTGATGTTTGTAAAAGGGTATTGAGGACTATGACTTCATCTTTTGGAATTGAATTGGCCCAGATTATTTTATCATGTTTGTCACCCAATTGGTCACAATAATATTTTTTAATTAATTATATTTTTTTTATATTAAAGTTGTTTTCATCTATTATTTAATTCAAAAAGATTTTAAATAATACTAATATATGTATTAATTCTAGAAAAAGAGAAAGGGAAAGTAACAAATGAATGTGTTACACATATGATTTCGATATTTTTTTTATTTCAAGTATTTTTTATAGTAATTATTTGTGGTTATGGGCGGAAATCCTACACGTTGTTCATACACTTGTATGTAAATAATATATGAAATAATATAGTTTTAAGAAGATATATGACTGTCTTAGTGTATAAACAGACTGGCTACATATATGATAAATCAAATTAAAACTCTGTTGTAAGTTAGCAATAACTCACGATTTTAAAGACATGAGGAGTTCACAAATCTCACTCTTCCTTATGTGGGACTAGTTGTCACAAACCCTCCCACTTAAACTTTTGACGTTTTCGTGAAATATACACTTCCAAAGTCAGTATCTTAGGAGATGCATGAGTGATGATCAGTCTAATCTGACTCACTCATCTCCAGCCATTATTACTCTAATACCATTTGTAACGCCCTAAACTTAAAGTATCAGATTGACATTGTTATTAAAGTCAATTTAAAAGTATGGTGAAAATTATTAACGTCTCACAATTCAAGGCTTATATAGAGCTCACAAATTTCACCCGCTCCCTATATGAAATGAGTTGTCGAATAATATTTTATGGAATGAAGTTGATGATCAATAACGTTGGATTGGTGATTAAACTACAAATTTGTAACCAGTAAACGTTAACAAAATTAAAGGTTTGTCGTTATTAGATATGTGTCAACCAACTATTGCCATGTTACCCTTCTCGTGTAACGTCATGTACTGCCTTTTATGAAAATATCAAAACAACTTTGTTTTATGTATATTTATGACAGTTACTTGAACGACTACAAGTAAATTGATTTCACTTATTGCAATATTTAGAAGGTTTTAAGTTAAAGTTACACATTTCTTTTTATTGATCATTGCAAAAAAGTGATGATATTGATTTAAGTCCACAAAATATTTTTTATTGTTACAAAATGTATTTAAAAAAAATATGAAAAACACATTAAAAACATGTTTCATAGATAAAACAACACATGTAAAAATGTAGTGTTCATACAATGTTGTTTCATAGATGAAATATCAATTAATGTTTTGCATGTAAAAAAAAACACAAAAATACGTTTATAATGAAATACACATGCATACTCATACAAGAACAAACATGTGAAACAATGTGAATCATAGCTTAAAATTAAGCTAATTTGATGATTTTGGTTGATTTTTACAGGTTTAGTTTTCACATATGTTGTTTCATCTATGAAACAGAAACAATACATGAAATTGGTTTTCACGTTTTCTAACTTTTACACGGGTTAAACATATGTTAGCATGAAATGTTAATTTAAGTTAACATGAAAATGTTAACATAAGTGAACCTCGGCTAACAAAATATATAGATAGGCTAAAAATCATATAAAAACCTCCTATATACTAGAAATTCTATTAACTAATATTGACTAGTGACCACACATTTTTAACTTTCATAAATATCTTATTAATTACTTTAACAACCGTTTCCTAAAAAAAACTCATCTTTACTTTTGCTTTGAAACAACAACAGTTCTATTTCAACACTGAAACAAGATATGTGTTGATCTCTCTCTCGATCTCTCTTTATATATATATATATATATATATATATATATATATATATATATATATATATATATATATATATATATATGTGTGGTTGGGTTCCAATGAGAATTTGAGTTAACGTGAGAAATGTAAGAAGTGATTATCAACCGTTGGATGTGCATTAGAATAAGATGCACCGAGATGCACCTGATCAATTCTCTTACGAAGCACGATTTATAGATGAGTTTGAGATTATAAGTGATCAAATGTTCAGATCCAGTTCTCACGCTTCTCACGTTAACTCAACTTCTCACACGACCGTTCGTCCATAATATATATATATATATATAGGGGAGAGATCAATTGGAAACCAATATTACATTAGAAATTTTGGAAACCGAAATTAACCAATCATTGAAATTCCTTTTTTTATTTTTATTTTTAATTGATAAGGTTATTTTAGTCTTTTACATAATTTCATAATATATATGGTAAGTGTTATTATTATTATAATATTAATTATTTAATTTTAATGTATTTTATATATGGTAATATTGATCCTTTATTAATTTAAACATGAAACATTTAATTTAGGTAAACACAAATTGATTCATACGCAAGTTACAAATCAAATTATTTTTTCTGATTCTTATGAATTAGTGATTGATTCATCCAATGAATGAAAGTTTATATTCATATGAAATCTTCAATATTACCTCCAGGCACAAAATATTAATATAGTGAAACCTGATGAAACATAAAATGTTAATATAGTGAAACCTGATGAAACATATTTGATATAGTGAAACATAATGAAAAGATAATGAAACAAAATATTAATATAGTAAAACCTGATATAGTGAAACAAAATATTAATATAGTGAAACCTGATGAAATAGATTTGATATAGTGAAACATAATGGAAAGATAATGAAACTTAATGAAACTTAATTGGGTTTTTACATACTGCATATTGATGAACATGTAATAAAAAGGTAGTTTTGATATATTGTTTTTATCTTTTATTAATAAATTAATTAATTTATTATCATATTTCATCTTTGTTGCCAAATTTGAAACACAAAGGAAAAAGACACATTTACCCTTTTGACATATTATTATTATCAATAAATTAATTAATTTATTACCATATATAATTCAAATGAATCTTGACCATTGATTAAAAATATCATTGGTTGAAATTTAGTTTTCAAAGTTTTTAATAAAATTTGGTTTTCAATTGAAGGAAATATATCTTGACCACCCTATATATTATATTGTCATTATCTTAAAATAGAAGGAAATATTAGCTTGACTAGATAGAGATAGGAGTTGCATGGTGTACTTTCCAACTAGAGTTTCATAACAAAATTGCAACCCAAAAAAGCACATGTTTTATTTTCTAATTCATGTCTTTGTCAAAAAAGAAAAAAAGATACATAATCGAACAAAATTATTTTCATACAATATTGGTGACATCAAACTTATGATATGGTTTTATTCTTGAATTTAACTTTATAAATAAATTTAATAAAACTACTAATCAACACTTATTATATATTTACAGACATTTCCGAGAAAAAAAAATAAAGTAAATACATTAAGTTTTGAATATGAAGAATAAACTCGTTCCTGACATTTTATAGGCTCTGGGCGAGAATTAGAAAAGGGCCATAGATAATTATGGGAAAAAATCTTAATATATTGTTTTTATCATAAGAAATTAAATGAATTCAAGAAATACTAATAATTCATATAAAATCGTTTTTCCGAGTACGCCGAGATGTAAAATCAATCGATAATTATTTTTAAATTAATATTATCTGAACCACAAGAGTTGTGGCGTACTGGTTAAGGCCCTGGGGGATGTGGTGGAATATCCCATCTGCCCAGGGTTCGAATTCAGGCGTACACAACAATTGTGGTCACTGAGGTTTAATCGGCTGATATCTTACAGTTATAATTTGCCAAGGGATTAGTATAGACATAACCTAGGATACCATTACAAAAAAAATGAATATTATCTGTCATATCATTTTTACATAGCATCGTTAATCTGTTCCACAGACAAAAACATCCTTTTGATGTACATTTAAAAACATCATTTTTGTAAGGCCTTTTGAACTAGACCGAATCTATTTTTGGTTCTTCTAAGAACCGATCCATGCTTAACCCGTATAGGGATCGGTTCGACTTGCGCACTTGTAGCTCCTGCTTGTTACTATATTCAACTATAAAGGTTAAATAAAGAAAAGATTCAATCAGTCAGATATAAATCAAACATGGATGTCTTTTAAAACACAAATATATCCTTTTTTTATATTGGATTCGTTTAAATGATTAAATTTTTTAAATATATTTATAGGTCAATGGTGGTCCTTTACTTGTGTGGTACTCAAAGATATTAAGGGGCCGTTTACCCGAATGCTTACCCGGTAAGTGCTTATCTATAGGATTTGACTATAATTTATTTTATAGGGTAAGATTGTGGTACATCAAAATGGTATCGTATGCAATAAATTTCCCGGTAAGCGCTTACCTGGGTAAGAGTCGTCATCCTCACTTACCGAGTAAGACTCTCCATCCTTATAATTGCTCTTACCAGGTAAGATTCTTGACCCTTGTTATGTTCATCCGGTGAGAAAAATTACCTTGTAAGCACTTATCGGATAAGTGTTTATTAACCGGTCCTATATAAAACAAAATTTAGTTGATGAAACAACAAAGTAAGTTTTACCCACCAAATATTGTTTCTTCATTGATATTTATGTTCAAAAATAAAAATAAATAAATTATTGCATGATGGCTAATTGAGTTTTGAAATCAAATAATTATATGGGTATAGTTGGGCTTTAATGATTTGGCCCAATAACGAAATGTCTACTTTTATATTTAAGCCCACATAATTTTTGTACAATCTTATTCTTATCGAATAAATGGCTAGAGATTATACACAAATTTTCAAAAGCAATCATTTATAACTTTATATCACATATAAAAGATATTATTTTGGTTTTAGTATCTCTAACAGATTTTTTAAAATGGAGAAAATGAAAATTTTGGGTAAAAGTTTTACTCAAACGATTCCCCAAAATAGAGAAGGTATTAGCAGAATGTGAAATTCTTAAAATTTGGAGACTTCTGCAAAAATGATTAACATGAGATAAATACTTTTATTATTATATTTCCACCGACAAGAAACCTAGAAATTAAGTGTTTAGATTTATTAGAGGTATGAAATATTCTAATAATATGACTATGCTATAATCTTTAAAATAGAGAAGTTATTGGAGTTAAATGTAACTTTTTTTTTCTTTGAGAATTTGAAATTTGATTCTCCATTTTAGAGAATCGGTTGGAAGTGCTCTAACAACCCCCTTACCGACCCTTCAGGAAGAAGGGTAGTCTACTGATGGATCATTTGATTCTGGTGATCTAAAGTGTAGCATTTGAGATTTGTGGACCGCAAATGGGGTCTTGAGATCTTACTTAGGGATCATTACCAAACATTTATCATATAAGCCTTTATTGGCAAAAGTCACTACACTCACTTACCTTATCAGGTAACATTTTTTGTTATCAAAATGGATTGTTGGTAAGCATCTCTAATCCGGTAAGAGTCTTCTCTCTTACTTATCGGATAAGATTCCCGATCTTTGTCATGTTCATCCAATAAGCTAAGTGACATTCGATAAACGTTTACCCAGTACGCAGTTGGTAGACAACCCCTTGTTTATTTTATGAAACCATATATTTAATCAAATGTTAAATTTACTTTAGAGAATGATATTAGTTTGTACAAATGTGTTAAATATCCCGATTATAAAAGAGAAAAAATCATTTATAATGAATTTGGATGCCCAAAAATCTTATAATAGAAAACCCATTGAAAGGAGAATCCAAAATATTGGGCCCAAGCCCAACTAAAGCCTTAAAAAGTTAATGAAGCTTATAAAATATTACTCTCTCCGTCATTTGTTTCAAATAAGTGTCTACAATATAAATGATACAGTTTTAAATATAAATAATTATAATACTTTTAGTTGATCAAATGATAATTTTATTCTTAATTAATTAATCTATTTTTACAACTCTTATATATTTGTGTATTAATGAAAGGTAGATTTGAGAATTTTTAGTTATCTATTTTTGAAACAAAACACTTATTTTAGGACATATAAAAATAAAAATATAGACACGTATATATTAAATTCATCAAATTGTCAATTGGAAGAGTAAAATGATGATATTCGTTCATTTCGTTGTCAATTAAAAACACTTGTCAATAAATCTTGCAGTAAATCATGCAACGTCTTGTAATCATTATGATAATTTCATCATCCTGCATGTTTATTCATGATTTGTCAACCAACCTCAAATTTCAAATGATAATTGATAGATATTAGGATCCAAAATTTCCTGATTGTCCTTATTGAAACATGATGGTAATTCTATATCGAGTAATACATATACAATCAGTGCGAAGCTATTGCGTTGCTATTGGTTATACTTCATGGGATTAGTCGAGATTTGCATGACCGTAACTTCAGAATTCCATGGAATTAACCAAGGTGTGCACAAAGTTCTCTTCCCCTTTCTCTCTTTTTCCTTTCTTTTCCGCTCCTTCGAAAAAAGGTTTCGAGAACATAACGTGAAACCAATAAAAATCAATATAAGAGCTTGAATATAATTTCCTATCAAACACATATGGTAGTTAGTAATAGTTTTTAGCAATTTGGTAACTAACTTATTAACTAACAATCACTAACATAAAAACAGAAGAATGAATGGAAAGAACACAAACAATCAGTTATATAGATACAAAATTCAATCGAAAGTAATCAGAAGGGTCATTGGTCCAACGGTATAAGAGTTATCAGTAGGGTCTAAATCGACATCAATTCTCAAAAGGGAAAATTGCAACCAGTGGCGGAACCCAATAGGGGCCATGCCCCCCCCCCTTTTTTGAGTCAAATACCATATATGGTATCTTATAACACATGTGAGAAGGCAGCTCTACTGGTTATTGCTTGGTATCCTTCTCCTTTAGGTCACAAGTTTGAGACTTGTCCTTTGCATTTGCCCATTTTTGTCATTTTTTTTCCTTCTCATATAATACATATTAAATTATATGTACAAATTAGTTTTTAAATAATATAATTTTTTTTCAGCCCCCGCGCCTAAAATGATCGTGTTCCGCCCCTGATTGCAACTAAATATAACAAAAATTGCATTTGTTATTAGCATATGTAACGGGAAATCAAAATTGTTATTTATCATAACAAAATTATTAAAATCTTCAATTAATGTAACCAACTTTCTAAAATTCCTATTTTGAAACCAAGTTAACCGTTGAACTTACAAAATCTTCGATTTAATGTAAACAACTTTAACACGTGATTTGTCCCGAAATATGAATGTTAGTAAGCTTGTTACATTATTCAATGATTACAATCACCGTTAAACGTAATAGAAACTGAAACAAAATTTATTACATTTCAAAAACCAAAATTCTGTAAATCACATTTACACTTCTTGATGTACTAATTACTTTGAAAACAAAAACGACAGGTGCATCATCTCAATTGGATCCAAATATACCAACAAATGAACGAAAAAAATCTCCAAATTCACAGGATTTTAGTGTAAAATAAATTAAAAACAGGTAAAACTGAGACAAGTATACCAATACGACAAGATTCATGTGGTTGTGTGAAGTTAAAACCCAGGAAGTGATGCAAGTCCTGTTTGTGCAAAGAATGGTTTTTAACGAGAAGGCTTAGGAGTTCAATGCCCAAAGGAATTGTGACTGTCAAACTGCATCTGTTAGACTCGAAACCTCGCCAGTTTGTGTAAATATATCACCTCGAAACCAATTGTGTTTTTTTTTTTATGATGGTGATGCAATTGCAAGATAAGGATTTACCTTGCCATAATTTAATGGTCTCAAGATCAACGAGTATATATAGACGACAAAAAGCAGTATGCTCCCCAAAGCAAAATAATGAAGCAACTACAGAATAAGGCATTTATGTTATAGCTTAAAATTTTTCTAATGCCTTAAAACCCAATATGAGAATATGTGGAATCTAGTGTATTACTCTCGAAAAAAGCCCTTATAAAATAATGAAGGGGCGGAACTAGGATTTAAAGTCAAGGAAAACACCAAGCATAGATAAATAAATTAAATTAAAAATAAAAATGAACTTATTTATTTTATCGGGGTATAACAAAACTAATAACCACTATAATTCAACTTAAAAAACACATTGACTTACAAATTGTAGCCTAAGAAATAAATGATAATCGTTTCTTAACACAAAGATGGGTAAGCATGTGAGTGTCGGGGAACCAATGCCCCCTCTGGTTACTATGCAGCTCTACTAATGATATTAAAGATAAATGGTTCAAGTCTAATTGATACAGGACTCCATCAGAAAATAGGATCGATAACTTCACATTGATTTATTTGCTAAAATATAATGAATAGCGCAAAATGTTGGTAAATTGAGTTATATCATAAGATGTTTGAAGGCCATCTAAAGATGTCTCGGTGTTAGAAATTTTTTGTAATGGGGTAGTTACAAAGAGAAGACTGTTGTGCTATGACCAACAGCCTAATTTGATATCTCATATTTCCATGTTGATGGGCAGATTAGAAACCGAAATTATGCATTCAAATGTAACCCCTTTACATGATGCAACTCATGCAACCCTTTTATCCGCCACTCATTTTATTTTTACTTTTGTAATTAAGAAAAAAGAAAAAAACTGAAAATAAAATGAGTGGTGGATAGAGGAGTTGCATACTTGCATAATAACCTAACTATCTCTCTCTATATATAGGGAGGTTCATGGGAAAACCTCAAAAAATTGAAAACTGAGGAACACTCTGGTAGTCATTGATCCGGACGGTATGCACTTGTGCATACAAGTAAATTAAGTTGTTTTTTGGTTTTTATGCACACTGCATGTTACAAATTACTTGTATGCACAAGTAGATGTTGTTCCAGATGAAGAGTTATCAGAGTGTTCTTCAGTTTTTCGTTTTTTTGAAGTTTTTCCCTGAACTTGACCCTATATATATTATTTGTTAACTGGATCATGTTTCAATCGATAAGGACATGAAAATCTACTTATGTGAAGATATCATATAGGCCTCACACAGTCCAATCTACCATGATACCCAAAGGTACAAACAAAAACAACTTTTAGTGTACATACACTAACTGGTTGTTATGATCTAAGAATGCTTTTCACTATATTTGGTCTTTAAGATGTAAAATATGTTGGTCTACCTCTTCATTAACATTCAAATGCTGCTTGTTTCTATAGTTCTACAGATACAATAAATTTTCCAAAGATTGATAGTATGACCAATTACTTTCTCATTTCTTGTTTATACACAAACTCCTAGTGGATGGCTTTGGACATAACTACAAACTTACGATAATTCACCTGCATTATAATAGGTGATTAGAAATCGATAATTGCTGCCTGATCAAGACTAAACAAATGAAGTTAGATAATGTTTCTTGAATCGAAAAAACAATCAGAAGTTGAGAACCGAATGAAAATCAATGAACAGAATAATTTCTTAGATTAAATTTACTCAAACATCCATATTAGTTTTTTCACAAAATTTGAAAACAAGTGTAGATATAACAAATTAGAGAAAGAACAATCAGATTTTACAAATTTCTAGACATATCGTTTTAACATAATTCTAACGTCACATGTGCATCAATAACACATCTACTCTCGAATCCTACAATAACAGATCTCATGAACCAGTTGAAGAACTGAAAAGCAACAAAACCGGGAAAAAACAGAATGTTCGAAGAGAAGAAGTTGAAATTTCAATCGAAGCAATCGGCAAATCTATGATCAGAATCCTACAAAATCCTAAAATCTAAACCAAAGGTTAAGAACAGAAAAGTCTTACCTGATTCAAAGACGTTGAATCATCATCGGAGAGCGCAAATGTAGAAAAGCGAGGCACTGCAATCGCCTCTGAGCGATTTCTATTACCTTCCAACCATTGAAATACGTTTTTTCTCCCCTTAACAAACAAGCATCACAATCACATGCGACTGATTCAGTACCAAAAAGCACCTCTCTATCGTATAATTCCATATAATTCCTCTAAACCAAAGCTTAACAGATCTCAGGAGCCAGTTGAAGAACTGAAAAGCAACAAAACCAGGAAAAAACAGAATGTTCGAAACAGAAGCAGTTGAAATTTCAATCGAAGCAATCGGCAAATCTACAATCAGAATCCTACAAAATCCTAAAATCGAAACCAAAGCTTAAGAACAGAAAATCCTTACCTGATTCGATCAAAGACGTTGAAGCATCGTCGGAGAGAGTAAATGTGGAACTGCACTGAGCGATTTCTATTACATCTAAACCATTGAAATACGTTTTTTTTCTTCTTAACGAACAAGCATCACAATCACATAATCACATGCGACTGATTCAGTAACAGAAAGATGATTTTGTTATGCACAGTAGAGATGATTTTGTTATGCAAAAGCCAAAAGTAATGAGATTGCCAAATGGAGTTGAGACAAATGTTAGTGGTGAAAGTGAAGTTATTGAAAGATTGGGGGTAGAAAACGAAAATATTAGATTGTTTCCTAGAAAGTGACATTTTAGTCGAAAGGGATAGCCAAAGACCGACGACCAGGTCCACAGTAACTGAAAGCCAGTAGAGCAACAGCTGGCTGCTGGTTCGCAGGGTATGGAGCGACTGTTCCATAGCGCGTCTCTTTGTAACTCTACTATTAAATTTTTATATATTGTTTTTTCTAAATTATATACGTAAAAGGTTGAGTTCCGATGAAAAGTTGAGATTAACGTGAGAATTGTGAAGAGTGATTATCAACCGTTGAATGATAAATGGACACACATTATAATGAGATGCATCGAGATGTACCGGGAGGACATGAGATTAAAAGTGATTAACTGTTCAAATTCACTTATCACGTTAACCTCAACCTCTCACATGATCTTTCGCTTATACATATATTTGTATAAAAATATCCTATATTAATTACATATTTATAGTGATTAATGTTATTTATTATTATTTTTTTTACAGACAAAAGTAATATTTTCATCATCGTAGTTGTTCTTTTACAACATCTCCAATAATCATACTATAATTTTTCTATAATAAAATATGAAAAATCAAAATTTATAGATAAATTGTGTTCAACTCCAAAAGCTACCCGGTTTTAACAATTTGAACATTAACTTTATTAATAAAATATTTAATATATTTAAGAAATTATTATTTATCTCTTTTACACATTTAATTTCGGTGAGAAATAATTAGAATATTATTTTATTTTTCTTCTATAGAGATTTAGATATCTCTAAATTTGGAGATTTCCATCTTATCTATCTCTTTTTTTTTCCCTATCTATTTTAACATGATTTAACATAGTTGTTAGAGCAAAAAATTCTTAAATCTTTAAAAGAAAAATTAGCATAGTTGTTAGAGATGATTTTATGTATCATCTAGTTTTAAATCGACAATTCGTGTTAATTTAAGTAAGATAAAAATTAAGACATTTTACTCAATTTATTTTTTTTTAAAACAAATTACATGAAAATGTAAATATTTTAATGTAATTTTTATTTTATAAAACGTATTTAGATATTTATTTTGATACATCTCAAACATTTAGGTATCTAAGGTGGCGTTTGATTCGTAAAATGTTTTTTTTATGAAATGGAATCTGTCAAAGAAATTTGACTTTGAAGAAATTATCATGGAATGTTGTCAGCTTTGACCACGTGTTTGGTTGACAGAATTGGAATGAAATCTGTTAAAATAATTGGAATATGTCTGTTTGGTTCACATAATATAGCTTTGGAATTTGAATGAAATGTTGATAAATGACCAAAATACCCTTTTTGATAATTTTAATTTTTATAAACAAAACATGCTTTAATAAAATAGCCATTAAAAATACTTTATTTGTTACGGTGGTTCAGATTGTGGTGGTCAGTGGTGGTTTAGAAAGGTGGTTCAGATCGGATGTGGTCGGCGATGTTCGACGGTGGTTCAGAACGGCGGTGGTCGGTGGTGGTTCGGATCGGCAGTGGTCAATGGTGGTTCAGAACGACGTTGGTCGGTGGTCGGCGGTGGTTCAGATCGGCGATGGATCAGAACGACAGTGGTCGGTGGTGGTTCAGATCATCGATGGTTTAGAACGTCTGTGGTCGGTGGTCGACGGTGATAAGGTTATATTGGATTGAGGGCATATGTGGTATTATAAAAAATAAGAATTTCATTCCATCAAAATACCTTGTAGTTGCTAAGGAATGTTAAATTCCCTCATTTGTGGAATTTGATATAATTTAAAGATTAATTCCATGAAAAAGAATTAACCAAACAAAGGAATGTAATTTGGTCAATGGAATTTGGTTAATGGAATTGAACATTACAATTTCATCAGATTCCTTCAAAATATGCAAACCAAACACCACATAAGAGTATCTCGATAATGAGAAGATTTAAACATGATGGTTTGGTACTGGTTCTTAAATTTTACATGATTGGGAGGAAATGGTACATGTCAATATGAAAGGGAAAAACTTCATAAATAGTAACTTGTTTTTCATCAAATTAATGGGACCCATCCAATTACACAATAGAAAATAATTATAGAATTTCAGTTACGGATCTATTGATGATTAAAGGTTTAAAGTTTAAAACATGTATAAGAAAGATAAATTTGGTGTATGTACCTCTAAAAAGATTCATGATCGCCGATACCCTAATTTATATTTAAAAAATGTATGAAAGTACAATACTTTGATCGAATTTCTACTGTATGCAACTTATCTCATTATAAGTGTTTCAGATGTTACAATTGAGCTAGATATTATACAAAATAAGAATCAAAGGGTTGCATTTTATTCTCTGAGCATCATTTGGGATTATTAGACCATGTGTTAAAATTGGTTAATTACGGATTTGCCCTTGATCCACATGTACTTGAACAACACTCTTGAATCAAATTGTTTATTTTGGTTGTCCTCTTATCTGGCTTAGGAAACTTCTGAGTTATGTCTATAGACCTTCAATGGCTTCATTTTTCTTTGCAAGACTCCTGGAATTCCTCTTCTTCGCTTTCACAATAACAACTTTTAGTATTTCAACCTCTATTTTCCTTTAATTCCATATATGCCCTTCAACTTCAAGAAATTCATCATTTTCCCCCAATTTCTTTTTGGGTAGCTCGTGACCTCGTGTTGTATAGAAATATGGGCGGATTACATAATATGCATGTACATACTCCAAAAAGATATTGTGAAATGTTGTATACTCAGATGGGCAAAACAACCATTTTGATTTTTTTTTTTTAAATATTTCTCTTTAAGTTATGACTTATAATACGTCCACTAGTTAAAATATATGAATCTGACATTGATGAAAAGTGTTGAGTATACTATAACCATAATAAATAATAACCAGTCATAGTATAAAAATTTATCAGCAAACGCTCAATATAGTACTGGTATGTTACAATAATAATTGATTATTTACTCCTTTTAATCTATAATTAGTTTTTTCTTTTAATAAAAATAATAGTTTTTAGAATGAACGTTATGTCATTAATATTTTATTTGTGGGTTTGAAATAATATCAACAATTTTATGTATTTAAATATATTAATAACTTTTAAATTAAGAACAAATATATTTTGTCGATTTTAACGTTAAAATGATACTGATTTAATTTTTGGACTCAAATGTGGACTTGTTTCAAAAAAAGAATGTAGCATTGATTAAACGGATTCCACGTTACACTAAAGTTTATGGATATGAATGACAAAAAAAATGATAGTTGAAGGGGTGTCTATGTAAATAGTGTTCACTCGTTTGAACTAAGGAGAAAATAGTCATTTCAAAGCTTTGAATAGAAAGGTATCTCCTGTCATCCAATTCCACTTGTCTCTTGCTCACTGAAACTATAAATCCACAATATGTCCTCCTTCATCTTCACTTATTTCAAGGTTCGAGTCTTATCTTTTGGAGTCCAAATTAAATAAAACCGTACATACAAGTTCCAATTATTCGATGAAGCGAAAAGACCAAAATACCCATAACGAAACGTTGAGCAAAAAGAAGTACAAAGGAGTGAGGATGAGAAGTTGGGGTTCGTGGGTTTCTGAAATCCGAGCACCTAATCAGAAGACGAGAATATGGTTAGGATCGCACTCTACCCCTGAGGCTGCAGCCAGAGCCTACGATGCCGCCCTTCTATGCCTAAAAGGACCATCGGCTAATCTCAACTTTCCGCCACATCATTACCACCACCTCAACTATTCCACCACTGCCATGTCTCCCAAATCAATCCAAAAAGTGGCGGCTACTGCGGCAGCCACCACTGATTCCATCACGAACACGACCACTACCACCGCAAGCCCACCACTGCCGCCAGTGCATTCTCCGTCTAATTCATCGTTGCTTTCTTCTACAACTTCGTCGTCTTTGCATTTACCCGCGTGTCCGTTTGACGATGATGAAATCTTGCTGACTGATGATTCTTTTGACATGACCATTTATGAACCGTGGTCTTGGTGCAACTTGGATGCACCGATATACAGTGATTTGATGTTCGGTGAACCAATGTTTGATCCTTCGTGTTCTTGTATGGTCGAAGATGTTGATGAAGATGGTGATATTCCTCTCTGGAGCTTCTGCTGAATTTTTAGTGTTGCAGTTCCATGTCGAAATTTAATCAAGACTTATTAATTAATTATTTTTTTGGATGATCTTCATACAATTTTCCTTGAAGATCTTCATTTACTCTGAATTAAATTGTAAGAAATTCTATTTATCAATAATTAATTTTATTTATTTATTTATTTATTTATCTATATATCTATTTCTCTCCAACACCCACACGCATATGTTTATGTATATCAGTATATGTACATCATTATCATAGTTTATGACTTTTATAGATGGACAATCGTAAGTAGGTTGACTTTTTATAAATTTATAATTATTTCTAGAAAAAATTTCATAAAAACCCAACAAACTATTCTATTTTGAATAGTTAAGTCCCTAAACTAATTTTTTTAATAAAAAAACCATTAAACTTTCTCATTTTGAATGAGTAAGTCACTGAACTATTTTTTTGAATGAAAAAACCATTAAACTTTCTCATTTTGAATGATTAAGTCCCTGCATATTTTTTTTCAATAAATTAAATCATCGAACTTTAAAAAATTGGTTACTTACATCATTTTAACCAAAAAAAAACTACATGGAACCGATTATCTTTTGATTCTTCCTCTTTTGATAAATAAAAAATAGATCAAAAAGAGTGAGATCGATGGCAGGAGCAACAACGTGTTAGTTGATATGGAGAACGGACAATGTAAGGGCAATGGGGAGAGGCGAGGCGTAGCGATACGATTGTCTATGAGGGGTTTTAATGGCGTATAATTTGAGAACGTTAAAACTGATTTTGATTTGTTTTTACTTTAAAACCTTCATCGTCAGTTCCAGGTATCTTTAAAAAAGGTAACCAATTTTTAGAAGTTTGATGGTTTATTTATTTAAAAAAAATGTTGAGAGACTTAATCATTCAAAATTATAAAGTTTAATGGTTTTTTCGTTCAAAAAAAATAATTGAGGGACTTAATCATTCAAAATGAAAAAGTTTAATGATTTTTTCATTCAAAAAAAATAGTCCAGGGACTTAACTATTCAAAATATGATAGTTTATTGGGGTTTTTTTGAACTTTTTCCTTATTCAGTGACGATCATAGATTGTAAATTATGAGTCAACACGATATAAATTGTAAAAAATGTGTGAAATATACATGTAATTTTTTGTTTGTAGATGTTTGATACCAAATTTCATATATCGATCTATCTATTATTCTCGTTTTTCATTTTTGTACAATCTAATTATATGTAAATCAGATAAAACACATTACTTTGTGACCATCGGGCGTAAATTGAGATGGGACGAGGAAAGATGAAAATTATACATAATATCATTTATTAAATAAGTTACATTATTTTAAAAATTCAACAGAACTTTAAAATTCGATATATAAAAATATCAAAGTTTTATGGAAGTTTTTTGTGGAAACTTTTTGTTTGGTATGTTAACGAAATATTTTGTTTGGTATCAAAGTTATAATTGTCTATTATTAACGAAATATAACTAAAATGTTGAAGGATTATGTGTCATCATCAAAATGAAATGATTGGAAGACTATTTTTCTAGTATTAGAAATTACCTTAATGAATGTTTCATTTTCTTTGTAAACTTCTCCATATTTAAAGGGTTTATCATTAATGAGAATTACAGAATTCATTCTCTCTATTTACTGTTGTTCTGCTCTGTTTTTCCTATAACACGTTATCAGCACGTACGCTCCCTACAACAAAGTGATGGCAAAATCAAGTTAAAATTCGATATTTGAGGTAAAATTTCTATGTTTAAGTTTTAAAACTTCACCTTATTATGTTTTATGATATGAACAAATATGATAATTTCTAAAAATATGGTTTTCCTCTATATGTTTAAACTATATTGTCATTCTGTTGTACTTTGTATTATAGACACAAATTATGATTTGCCAATATCATGAAATCCTATTTCACAGATTGTTTTTTTATGTTTATAAAAAAATTGCATAATATATGATATCATGATGCATTCAATTTAAAAACAAAATACATGGAATTGTTCATATATATATATATATATATATATATATGTTGTTGGTTTTTGGAGACTTAATACTAGATTGTTATCAGTAATTTTCGTTTCTTCTTTATCTATACTATATTATAAAGATGACATAAAAAACTCTTAAAAACAAGTCTTAAATCTTAATGTACCGCTATTTAATGCTAATTACTTAAAAAACAATCATTAAAACTGTATGTACTACATTTAATGTTATTTATTAATTTAACTCCCCTAAAATAACTTTCAGCATAATTAAATATAAAATAAAAATCAAATTTTAAATATAAAAAATCTAAAATACAATTAAAAAAATCTAACAAAATATTTTATAAAAAAATTATATTATTAAACCAAAATAAATTACGTTATATTATTAAGTTTAAATTAAACAAATTTATATAAAAAAAAATCATTATCACTCTCTCACAACCATCCAAAATCGTAATGTAATTCGACAAAAAACAGAAAATAAAATGAAACATTAAAATCGTGATGTATCTAGCTGCATTGCACGAGTACACTTCTAGTCACTTATTGGTAGATGGATTGGTTGATATGGTATTTTTTTTTATTACCGTTAAAAAAATAATAATAATAAATTAAAACCTAGCTTTTAATATGTGAAATTTATCGTTAGTTGTTTGTTTTACGCTTACGAGTAATTTTTATTGATGGATTAATTTATTCTTATTTAATATTATGTTCATTATATGAATATTTCATTAAAAGAAAACTAATTATTGATATGAGCAATCATTTTATATATTTTTTAAACTTGTTGTAAATCTACTTATTAATATAAATAATAATTATATCTTATTAATTTGTCATAAATTTACTTCTTAATTGATAACTAGTTTATAGTTGTTTATTTTTTTTTTCTTCTGAAATTGATTTTCTTTCCATAACAAATAATACTATAATATCGTTATATTTTATAATCAATAGATCTCCTTGATAACATACACATTATAATTACTTTGTTGGTTAATTTTATTGGTAAACATTATTTAGGCCAATATTGCATTATATTTAGGCCCATTACCATAAATTATTTTAGATGTTTAATTTTATTCAAATCTATATTTTTTTTTACATAATATAGTTTCCTTAGTCATAAATGATAATATTTAAATTTTATATCTTAATTACATATCATAATCTTTATAATTAATTACTTGGAAATTACACTTCCAAACCCATAACTTTTAGTGTTTTGCTAAAAGCTAAAAAAAAGCAAGAAAATATTAAAATATTATTCAAATGTTTATCTTGATTATGAGTTCGTACTCATTATTTTCAACCTTAATTCATATTTGAAAGTTACACTTTCAACCCCATATTTTTTTGGCATCGTGCCAAAAGCTCCCATAATGCTGATATGATAATAATTCTTCTGGATTTAATTTCATTTCATTTTTGACCTCACGTCAAAATCTACCAATTAAATAAATCGCAAGATATCGAAAGGATTTTTCCAAAGGGTGTAAATAACCTAAGGTTTGTAGGGACTTAAGAAATCCACGTGATTCCCCTACTACCTGAAAATCCAATATATTGAGCGATTTATTCTCAAAATTGAAAATATTGATGAAGTATTATCAACCAGAATATGCAAACATACAAAAATCCATATATGGCTTATGATAATGAAATTTCACATGCATCATAATATATTGTCTTATGAAAAAAAAAGTTCATATATTATCCCTCATTTACTTAAATAGTTGAAACAACTTATACGTGATTCAATGTCATAGACTCAAAAGACCTTGAGTACAAATATGAATATCCAAATGTAAAAACTACTTTTGTCAGAAAGGTACAAGAATATACCTAAAGTCCATCGACTCCTAGTCATAATGTAAATAAGAATGATAATTAAATGATATCGGCGCCCATGCATTGAAGTCAATGCCAAGACTTCTCAATCGGAACACTTAAGTTTCCTGTACATGTATAACATAGATATTTTCCAAATAAAACGGGATAGCCCGTAACGTAGATTGGATTTCACCGTCCAACCCCGGTTCTAGTTCCCATGCCATGTCGGACATCACAATCCTCAAACCGTCTCTGCCTCTGGCGCTTACCCCGTCGGGTTACACCTCAAGGTCTTACAGGCAAGGGTGCCTATCCAATCTAACCGAGTTCCAACTAAGGGACTTGCGTCCCCTATTGTCTACTCGCAATGCCCAAGGCAATAAACATGCAATATACTATGCATACCATCTAAATCCTCATGCACAAGGAAATAGATATAAGACTTCCAACGAGAATATAAACAATTAAAGATGGCAACCTTCAAGTAAGTATAATACTGACACAACTAACATTATCATACTCGTTACATTTTCACCAAGAGAAACTACAACTCATTTAGCCACATACAAATCCCCAATAGTAACAATGGCTCCAACTGCTGATAAGAATTTATGTAATTGGCATTTCAATATATAGAGGTGTAGACCTTTACCAAAATTTGTCCTTTCCTACAAGACTTGCAAATAAGCACTCTACAATATGTTTAAACACTTCCATCAACCCCAATCATCTTATTTATTGAAGATAACCAAAACCCTAGTTTTTAGGTTAATAGCAAGTATTTCATAAAAATCATATAAACAATTAATGGTGCAAATATGGATGTACATAAGTTAAGAAAACTTACTTAGGTTGCTCCAATACCCCAAACCCTAAGTGGTTCAAGTAGGTGAGAAGTAGGTGAGGAGGAACCTTGGTTCACCAAATGGCTAGAACTTGACTACCAAAGGAGAGAAACCCTAGGTTAGCATTTAATACACCCAACAAGATTCTAGGGAGGATTAAATGTTGAAGAGATTGAGTTTTAAGGTGAAGAAATCTTACCTAGGAGAGAAAATCGGCTGCCTTCAAAAACCCCAAATGAAATAAATGAGTTTTCCTCTTGAAATCAGACATTTAATGCTAAAACCCCGTGGGCGATTGTGACATCGCGATAGTGACATGGCACTATCGCCAGTCACTATCGCCGAGAATGTACCGCGGCTCCTACTTCTCCCACGTTTGTGACACGCGAGAGTGACCCTGGCACCCTCGCCGGGCACTCTTGCCGAAGATGTACCGCGGGCTATCGAGTCCCCGCGATTGTGCCTTCCGCAAGAGTGACCCTGGCACTCTCGCCGGGCACTCTCGCCAGACTGCTCTTCCCATACGAATTTTTACGTTTTTCCAAAACGCAAACACGACCAAACTTTGACGGCAATAGCTGAACGAAACCAGATATAATACATTACAAATTAACCAATAATCCAAAGTTCGGGGTGTTACAATCCTCCACCCCTTAAAATGGATTTCGTCCTCCGATTCCCATGTCACGTTGGTTCCACGGTGGTGCTTCCATTGAACCTTCACCATGACCACTTCTTTGTGCCGTAGCCTCTTCGTCTTCCTTTCAAGAATAGATTCGGGCTCCTCAACGCATCGATTGTTGTCCACTCTGATTTCCGATAGTGGAATGACACTCTCTTCTTCGGCTAAGCATTTCCGCAAGTAGTACACATGAAAAGTGGGGTGAATTCCGTCCATTTCAGGCGGAAGGTCCAATTTGTAGGCTTGAAGCCCAATACGCTCCAAGATAGAGAAAGGCCCAGGGAAACGGGGACTGAGCTTCCCCCGCTTTCCAAACCTTATCAATCCTTTCCATGGTGATACTTTCAGCATCATTCGTTCCCCGACTTAGAATTCGACCGACCTTCTCTTTTTGTCCGCGTAGCTCTTTTGCCTATCTTGTGCCGCTTTCAATCGCTCTCTGATCACCTTCACTTTGTCGGTCGTCTCTTGAACGATCTCCGGTCCGGCAAACTGTTTCTCACCCGCTTCCAACCAACACACGGGTGTCCTACACTTCCTTCCATCAATGCCTCGAATGGCGCCATACCAATACTTGAGTGATAACTGTTGTTGTAGGCGAATTCCACTAGTGGAAGGTGTGCATCCCAATTTTCCCCAAAGTCAATGACGCACGACCTCAACATGTTCTCGAGAGTCTGGATGGTCCTCTCGCTTTGTCCGTCTGTCTGCGGGTGATAGACCGTACTCAACTTAACTCTTGTGCCCAACTCCTTCTGTAAACTATCCTAAAAGTGAGACGTGAAACGGCTATCCCGGTCAGATACGATAGAAAGTGGCACTCCATGCCTTGAGACCACTTCATCTATATACAACTTGGCTAACTTGTCCATCGGTAGATTCCCTTGCATGGCCAAGAAATGCGCGCTTTTAGTCAAGCGATCCATTATTACCCAAATGGTATCGTGGTTCTTTAAATTCCTCGGTAACTTGGTTACAAAGTCCATGGTGATTTGCTCCCACTTCCACTCCGGTATCTCCAAGGATTGGAGACTACCGTATGGTCGTTGGTGCTCCGCCTTCACTTGTAGGTAAGTTATGCATTGTTCCACATAATTAGCCACATCTAGTTTCATCACTGGCCACCAATAGTTGAGCTTTAAATCTCGATACATCTTAGTGCTCCCCGGATGAATCGAATACTTAGATTTGTGCGCGTCTTCCAATAACAATTCTCGACATCCCCCAATCTTTGGCACCCAAATTCGATCTTGATACAATTTCAAACCCCTTCCATCCTCGGTCAATTGGAGATGTTGCTTCACCATGATTTCACTCTTGAGGTTGACTTCAAGAAGTGCTTCCGACTGTGATGCTTTGATTTTATCAATCAAGCTTGAGACGACATCCACCCTTGCAAAGTTAGCTTGAACTCCACAACTATACTCCTTCCGACTCAAGGCGTCCGCGACCACATTTGCTTTTCCGGGGTGGTATTGAAGTTCACAGTCATAATCCTTGAGTAGCTCAAGCCATCTCCTTTGCCGCATATTCAATTCTTTCTGACCGAAGACATACTTCAGGCTTTTGTGATCGGTAAAGAGGGTACATCTCGTCCCGTATAGGTAGTGTCGCCATAACTTCAAGGCGAAAACCACCACCGCTAGCTCGAGATCGTGAGTTGGGTAATTCTTTTCATGTTCCTTTAACTGTCTTGATGCATAAGCTATAACCTTGCCTCTTTGCATTAAGACACATCCCAAACCCATTTTAGACGCATCGCTGTATACTACAAAGTCTTCTGTCCCCTCGGGTAGGGATAGAATTGGCGCTTCACACAATTTCCATTGGAGGGTCCGAAAGGCTTGCTCTTTCTTTTCGGTCCAAAGGAATTTCACATTCTTCCTTGTCAGAGACGTCAATGGGGAGGCTACCTTAGAAAAGTCTTGGATGAATCTTCTATAGTACCCGGCTAGACCCAAGAAACTCCGAATTTCCGTGGGACTTTTTGGCGGTTCCCAATTCATCATAGCCTCAATCTTTGATGGATCCACTTTCACTCCTTCACTTGATACCACATGACCCAAAAATTGAACCTCCCTTAGTCAGAATTCACACTTGGAGAATTTGGCATAAAGCTTCTCATCCCTCAATACTTCCAACACTTCTCGGAGGTGTTGCTCGTGCTCTTCGTCACTCTTCGAGTACACCAAAATATCATCGATGAACACTATGACCGACTTGTCTAGGAAAGGTCGGCAAACTCGGCTCATCAAATCCATGAATACCGCCGACGCATTAGTTAGCCCAAAAGGCATAACCAAGAACTCGTAATGACCATAACGGATTCTAAAGGCGGTCTTAGGAACATCTTCTTCTCTAACCTTTACTTGATGATAGCCCGATCGAAGGTCGATCTTGGAGAAACACCCGGCTCCCTGTAGTTGGTCGAAGAGATCATCGATTTTCGAGGTAGTGGATATTTATTCTTCACAGTTACCTTGTTCAACTCTCGATAGTCGATGCACATCCGCATTGACCCATCCTTCTTCTTGATGAATAGTACCGGAGCTCCCCAAGGCGAGGAACTCGGCCTCACGAATCCCTTCTCCAGCATCTCTTGAAGTTGTGACATCATTTCTTGCATTTCGGTCGGGGCAAGACGGTACGGTGCACGGGCAATCGGCGTTGCTCCCGGGACTAGATCTATTCGGAACTCCACCTGGCGGTCGGGCGGCAAGCCCGGAAGATCGTCAGGAAAAACGTCTGGATACTCGCGAACAACCCGCACATCTTTAATCCTCTTCTTCTCCGATTTGGCATCCAACACATAGGCAAGGAATGACGGATAACTCTTCAGGAGACATTTACATGCTTTGATGGATGTAATGAGAGCCACTTCACCCTTGCGCTTCTCCCCATAGGAAAAAACAAAACCCCCACTTGAAGTCGGTAATTTGATCAACTTTTTCGAACATAATATTTCCGCTTTGTGTCGTGCCAACCAGTCCATTCCGATCACCACGTCAAAGCTCCCAATCTCCATAGGAAGTAGGTCCACTTCGAAGAGCTCCCCACTAATATCTAGATGACACCCTTCCAATACTTCACGCAAGATCACCCGTTCCCCAGTTGCTATCTCTACTACCAAGGCATCACTAAGAGTACTAGTGGGCATATTTAAATCTTTGCAAAAATCAAACGACACGAAAGAGAAGTTTGCACCGGAATCAAATAGCACCTTAGCAGCAAAAGAGTTGAGTAAGAACGTACCCGACACCACGTCAGCGGTCTCTTTCGCTTCCTCTCTCGACATTTGAAAGGCCCTCCCTTGAGCCTTAGCGAAAGTTTCCTTCTTTGGTTGAGTTGGTGGGTTTCCTCCTCTCGCTCCACCCCTTAGCTTGGGGCAATCCCTCTTTACGTGACCCGGTTCTTTGCATTCGAAACAGAGTGTTCCCGACATGGGACAGTTTGGACTGGTGTGACCCGTATTGCCACACTTGAAACACGAGACTTGGTTGGAGTTGGAGTTGCAAGGACCAAAGTGCTTGTTTTTGCACTTAGAACACCATTTCGCCTCCTGGCGATTATCAAAGCTTCTAGCGTTAGGTTGAAACCTCGGTTTCTTGAACAAACTTGGCGGCGTCCCCCCTTTCTCTTTTCTGCGGTCTTTGCCTTCTCTTCTTGGTCCTTGGCGTAGACCCTTTCCATTATCTTGGCTTCCTCTATATACTCCCGAAGATTTGTGGCTTTAGCGTTGCAGACCCTATTCCCCATATCGCAGGTAGACCTTTCAGGTAGGCCTTTATCTTATCTTTCTCGGTCGGGGCCACGTGCCACACTAGGTTTAGCTTCTCCATGAAGAGACGGGTATACTATTTCACCGTCCGTTCCCCTTTTGTTAGAGCTCGGAACTCTTCTTCGATCAAATCCATTTCTTGTTCGTTACAGTACTCCTCCATAACCTTCTCTTTAAACGTAGCCCAAGACATCTTTGCTAAAACGGTTTCCCCTATGGTAGCGGTGTGGACATCCCACCAAATCAAGGCTACACCTCGAAGCATTTGCGAGCCAAAATTTACCTTCTGACTCTCGTCACATCCACAAGCCCTGAAGGCCTGCTCAATTTCCCTCAACCATTTCATGCAAGCTACGGGATCATCGGCCCCCGCGAACTCTGGAGGTTTACACCCTATGAAGGACTTATACGAGCAACCCTTTCCTGCTTGCCCTGTCTCTAAGACCACCACTCCCTCAGTACGGTTCTCGCCCCTAGTACCACCCGAGCCAGCTACCGCGTTCTCTGCCACCACCTCTGGCCTCCGAAGACTGGCATCCCTATCCTCCAACATTTTCAGGAATGCTTCTTGTTGCTTTTCCATGGCCGATGTTACCATCTGCATAACACTGACCATCAACTCGGCTTGCGGGTTTGCATCTTGAATAACCGGATTTGTGGATGCCAACTCCACTCTAGGTATGGTTTCCACTGGTCCAGTAAATATTGGCGGCTTTCCAGGAGGAACCACATTCACCTCCCGGGCTACAGGATTCGGGTTAGATGAAATATCCTCAAGCATCTCTCCCTCGATCAATGGGCGACTCTGAGTATTTAATTTCAGATCTGCCACACAAGAAGTAAAGGAAATGGAAATAAGCAACACTAGATTTACACAAGAAACATACTCGTACGGTCCATTGATCATCATAATCATAGTAATTCAAGTACGTTCACGTAATCATATATTCATAACAACAGTAGCTAATTGAAATTATGAACATATACTACATAAAAATTATCGCTACCACTTTTACAATTCCCAACGACGTAGTTTCAGTTGACTCTAGGGTCGTCCCATCTTAGAAATTCTACCCAAAGCTCGCAGTTCATAACTTATTAGTCTCAGCTTAAGTCTAGGCATCGAGTCTACATACCTAGTTCACTTAAACTAGAGCTCTGATACCAACTTGTAACACGCTAGAAATTTGGGTAAAATAAAACTTAAAATTTCTGCAATATAACGCCTAAAATAAGACGAATCCAAAAACCTGTAAACATGACGACTAAAACCCGATAAAGTCGGGGTAGTTCTATAATGAAGTAGCGGAATAAATAAGGCATATACATGAAAACCTATTCAATCTAGTACAATTAACAACTAGATTAAAGTGGGTGTCACTGTGACTTCAAAACGCTCTTTCTCGATTTCCCAAAAGCCCGGTCCACGGAGAAGTCCTAAGTGCGATCCCGACAAATCAAGGGGCCCTACTCGCACCACTAGCGAAACCTGTGAACCATTAAAACATGAACACAAGTGTCAGAACGAAGTCTAACGGTTATCGCGCCGACACTAGTCATAATGTAAATAAGAATGATAATTAAATGATATCGGCGCCCATGCATTGAAGTCAATGCCAAGACTTCTCAATCGGAACACTTAAGTTTCCTGTACATGTATAACATAGATATTTTCCAAATAAAACGGGATAGTCCATAACGTAGATTGGATTTCACCGTCCAGCCCCGGTTCTAGTTCCCATGTCACGCCGGACATCACAATCCTCAAACCGTCTCTGCCTCTGGCGCTTACCCCGTCGGGTTACACCTCAAGGTCTTACAGGCAAGGGTGCCTATCCAATCTAACTGAGTTCCAACTAAGGGACTTGCGTCCCCTATTGTCTACTCGCAATGCCCAAGACAATAAACATGCAATATACTATGCATACCATCTAAATCCTCGTGCACAAGGAAATAGATATAAGACTTCCAACGAGAATATAAACAATTAAAGATGGCAACCTTCAAGTAAGTATAATACTGACACAACTAACATTAACATACTCGTTACATTTTCACCAAGAGAAACTACAACTCATTTAGCCACATACAAATCCCCAATAGTAACAATGACTCCAACTGCTGATAAGAATTTATGTAATTGGCATTTCAATATATAGAGGTGTAGACCTTTACCAAAATTTGTCCTTTCCTACAAGACTTGCAAATAAGCACTCTACGATATTTTTAAACACTTCCATCAACCCCAATCATCTTATTTATTGAAGATAACCAAAACCCTAGTTTTTAGGTTAATAGCAAGTATTTCATAAAAATCATATAAACAATTAATGGTGCAAGTATGGATGTACATAAGTTAAGAAAACTTACTTAGGTTGCTCCAATACCCCAAACCCTAGGTGGTTCAAGGAGATGAGAAGTAGGTGAGGAGGAACCTTAGTTCACCAAATGGCTAGAACTTGACTACCAAAGGAGAGAAACCCTAGGTTAGCATTTAATACACCCAACAAGATTTTAGGGAGGATTAAATGTTGAAGAGATTGAGTTTTAAGGTGAAGAAATCTTACCTAGGAGAGAAAATCGGTTGCCTTCAGAAACCCCAAATGAAATAAATGAGCTTTCCTCTTGAAATCAGACATTTAATGCTAAAAACCCCGTCGGCGATTGTGACATCGCGATAGTGACATGGCACTATCGCCAGTCACTATCGCCGAGAATGTACCGCGGCTCCCACTTCTCCCGCGATTGTGACACACGAGAGTGACCCTGGCACCCTCGCCGAAGATGTACCGCGGGCTATCGAGTCCCCGCGATTGTGCCTTCCGCGAGAGTGACCCTGGTACTCTCGTCGGGCACTCTCGCCAGACTGCTCTTCCCATACGAATTTTGACGTTTTTCCAAAACGCAAACACGACCAAACTTTGACGGCAATTGATGTGCACTCATTAGTAGTGCCATCTAGGCTCGTTAAATAGTTTTTATAGTCCTTTTTTCTTCCATATCCCTACATTTGAGTCTTTTTGTTACCTATTTAACCATTTATCTGTTTCTTGGAGCTAGAGCTAGTGGATAATCTGTTTTATTACTTCCAATGGCTAATTTTGTGTGTTTTGGCAGCTTTTGAGTATAACAGACCCAATGTTGCAGCATTTCTGAAGCATCGGCTGCTGTTAACAAGCTTTTGGGAGATCGATTAGGTAGCTGGACGATTGATGGCATGGGACTAGATTTTTGCTGACATTAGAAGCCTCCACTGCAGTATTTGGAGAGTTGACATCACCTTTTTTGTTATTTTGTAGCCCTTGGGTATTAACCATTGGATATTAAAACTTTTGTACCTAATTGTACTTATGGTACTTATTTGATGCTAAATTACTCTTTTGTGCCACTCCCTTTTTGTATATAAAGGGAGCTTGGGGTTTAGTTTAATTATCTAGTTGATATCTAATTGTTATCTCATCTAAAGTGAAAATCAAAGGTTGGCACCAATAACCTTTTGATTTTAGTGTACTTTTGAATTCCAAGTAAACTTTTGAAGACATCATCACTTGCTCCTTTATTTATGCTTTATTATTTCTAGTGTTCTTCATTTAGTTATTTACTTTCCTTGCAATTTACATTTAAGTCATTTATATTTGTTGTAATTTACATTACCGTCATTTAAATTATTGTAATTTATCTTTTCGTCATTTAAATTCATGTCTTTAATTTATGTAATTTATTGCTTTATGTCTTTACATTTAAGTATGAGTAGCTAAATCCATTAGCTTGGGTGTAAGATAGATAGGTGAGATTTCAAACCAAAGAAAGGTGGACATTGTTTCGCAATAACAATGCTCCATCATTTCATTCGAGTTTTATAAAGCCAATGACACTTCTTGACGAGTTGATCACTTTAAAAGTGTGAAAGTGCTATGGCCTAGAGATAAGCCATAATATGCACGTCAACTTGAATGATATGAGAAGCCGACTTGAGAGAGTGGCTGATAAAGAGATTTATCGCCTCTATTTTTCATCTTGATTTATTCTTGACGGGTTGGTCGCTTGTTAAAAGTGTTAAAGTGTAGAGGATTCAGAGATGAACCCCTTCGAACACTCCAACTTGGATGATATGGGAATTAACTCGAGAGAGTAGTTTTTTACGAAGAGATTTGTAAATCCATATATTTTAAGGACTCTACTTTTCACTATCAATAGTTGGAAACTACATAGAGATATGTTCAGTTGAATCTAAACAGTAGTGGGAGTATTGAAGTCCGAGAGGAATACCCTCAAAATAGATGGTGGATCTGGTTATGCGGAACTCATGCTGCAGCATACCTGCAGCATAGTCTGTTGGAATTTGTGTTTGAGTCTCACCTAAAAGTCTTACACCCTTGCTACCTTTATTTTTCTGTATCTTAATCTACTGTTAACAAACCAAACCAATTCAAGTCTTCAAAATTCGCCATCTGAAATCATCTCTTTTCTTACACTTTTATTATACTTTTACGACAATCTCTGTGGGACGATATCTGGTACTTTACCATTTTATTACTTGAAAGACGATATTAGATCTCATTGTATACTTGCTTTGAGGTTTAATTAGCACACGTCTATAGGTGTATTCCACGCACTATCAGCAATAGCTGAACGAAACCAGATATAATACATTACAAATTAACCAATAATCCAAAATTCGGGGTGTTACACAATGACACATGTATGTTTCGACATGATCACATGGGACACCATTGTCATGACATGGTGATCCGTGTTTTCAAAATACACATAGACACATTCTCTTTCGAGTCAAAGGCAAAAATAAATCAATTTGCAATTGTTGACTTCTGCAGCATAAGAAGCAACATGTTAAGTCTAAATATTGTATCCAAGATTTAATAGGAAAGTCAAATATGTAATAGTCAACATTGACCTTGTAATAGTTAGTCAATGTATGTTTTACTTTCCTTAATAGTTAAGTCTTTGTTAGATATATGGTTGTATAAATAGGTTTGTGTTGTAATCTTGTGATATCGAACTAGTGTCTAATGCATATTGTAATATCTAGAGTGTGTGTAATACAAGATCTACATTCTCTCTCTAGACTCTCTCTCTAGTTCTTGAGCATATTAGATAAATCTTGAGTAATTAGCTTGATAGATTGGGATTTATTGTTTAATAATTGGTATCAGAGCCATACCAAACTTTTCAGAATGATTTGATCAGAGTTTGAATTGAAATTTGTGTGTTTTTGGATCAATTTTTGAGTTTTTTTTTGAAAATATTTTCAAGAAACGAGTTTGTTACTGTTTCATCGAATTTCATGTGAAAAATCGTTTTTAATGCAAGAAATTGGATTCATTGTGTTCGATTTGGTGTAGTGATTGATTGTTGTTTTGATTCCATCTTGAAATTCGAACAAAATCGGTTTCAATTTTTCAATTTTGAGATTTTCGTGAAAACGTGTTTTGTCACTGTTCTTGAATCAAATTTATTGATTTCTGTGTTTTTAATCGAAATTGCTTGCTAGAATTGTGTTCGAATTGTGTAGGTGAGTGAATTGTCAAATTTTCAGATTGAAATTCGAAGTCTAGATGTGTTTTGGTGTGATTTTGATTGATTTTAGTGGTGTGCGTGTGTTCATCAAAGTATGCGGGTGATTCATATAGAATGCGGGTCATTCATCCTATTGTGCGTGTGATTCATAAGTTTGAATCTCTCTTGGAAACGCATAGTAGAGTGTGCGTTTCACACTAGACCCGCATAGCTGAGGTGTGCGTTTCACACTACACACGCATAACTGAGATGTGCGTTTCACACTTCACACGCATATCTTCAAGTGCGTGCCCCGCTGAACCCGCATATCATACTATGCGTGTCCTTCTACACCCGCATAGTCCATTGTGCGCTTCAGGCTACAAACGCATAGCCTGTTGTGCGTTTCCTCTGTGACCCGAATTCCTCAATTGTGCGGGTCTCCTTGTCTTAGTTTAAAAAAAAAAAAAAGTCTGGAAAATTTTTTTGGTCATCTTTGAAAATATTTTTTTTCTACACTGCGAAATAACAAGTTTTGTTCAAATTTCAATTTTCACGAAATATTTTTTTTAAGATTTCAATTTGATCTGATTTTTGATTTTCTGATATACAGTTTGGGAACGATCATTCTCATCAAGCTGATTTCTCATTCAATATTTTCTGAGAGAGAGATGAGTTCACCAATTTTGATCAGAGGAAGATACGAGCAGTGGAAAGCTGATTTTCTCAAATTTGTAGATACATATGAGCTGAGTTGTTATATCAGATTGTCATTGACTGAAGGAGCTCATACTCCAACAGAAGATTGTACTGAGGATCGAGAGAAAAGAAAGAATGCTGATATTATGGCTCAAACTTTTCTGTTGAATAGTATTCGTCATGAGTTTAAAGGTCACATAGATACATATCAGTTAACAGGAAAAGATTTGTACAAATCAACAGGAAAAGAGATATGGGACTATCTTGAATGGACGATGATAGGGCCAACAGTTGTGTCAGATCTAAAAGGAAAGATTTCTGAGTTGGAAGCTAAAATTCAGCAGACAGTCTCTGTTAAGAACAATGAGCAGAAAATTAAGAAATTGGAATCTGAGAATGCTGAGCTTCGAAAGAATTTATCTGATTTGGAAAAACAACTTGTTGCAAATAAAGCTGATTTTGAAAGAGAAAAGAAAAGTTTTTCAAAGAAGTTCTCAGATTTTTCAAAGAAATGTTTTGAAGAGAAGGAGTCAGTAGAGCTTAAATGTATCAAGCTTTCTCAACAAATCTCTGATTTTGAGAAAGTACTGATTTTGGAAAGAGAGAAGTTTGATAAAGAAAAGAAGGCCATAGAAAAGAAGAATGTAGGGTTCTTTAAAGAATTATCTGGCCAGAGAACAGAGTCAGAAAAAGGATTTGAGGAAGAAAGATCCATTTTTGAATCTGAAATCAAGAAGCTAACTTCGAAATTATCTGAACTGTCTGCAGCTGCGCTGAAAGAGCAAAAGACGAAGTCTGAATTCACAATGAAGATTGACCAGCTTGTGAAAGAAAGAGATAATTTTGCGTCAAAGATTAAAGAACTTGAAAAATCTGTTTCAAGTTCAAATCAGAAATTCATCTCTTCAAACAAGTCAGTCAAATCATTTAATCAAATTCGTGATACTAACTTGTTTTATGATGATTATTTAGATGGTTCTCCAAGGAGAACAAGTTTCAAGAAAGAGAAACTGGTGTGGAAAAAGAAACCAGTCAAAGATGATAAGACTGATGAGCTGAAAGAGAAGAAATCATGTGTACATGTACACAAAGCAAAGAAGAACAAAGCACCTAACGGTAAGAAATTTTATTGTTCTATTTGTTGTACACATGATCATTTTCATAAAACAAATGATCATTACTGGTATGGATCTTACTCTGTATCCCCCACATACACTGCAACTAACATTTCTGGACCCAAATACCAGTGGGTACCAAAGAAGAAAATTGATACTGTGTTGCAGGCACCTCAATCCAAAAGGGAGTAAGAAACAAAATGGTTTTTGAACACAACAGTTCAAAACCCGGACTTCAAGGATAAAAGATTATGGCTTCTAAGCACATCAGCTTAGGACCCGTTCTTCAAAGGAGTTTGACTTCTAAACACAACAGTTTAGGACTCATACCTTAGTGATCAAAAAGACCTTACTCTTGTATGCTTGCATCCGATGGATATTGATGGTCTTCATCCCGAGTGAATTGATCTGATCTCTATCCTAAATTTTTTCTTTGCTAAATTTTTCTGATATTGATGATCTAACAATTCAAAGGGAGTGTTTGATCTCTATCCTGTTTTAACTGACATATTTCAGATGCTTAATTTAAGGGGGAGTAAAGGTGATGACTTCTGATTATTTCAGATCAGAACTCATTCTATAACTGTTTTACTGCTTTCTGTCCTTTTATTTTTGAATAAATAAAATGAATAAAGTGGTTTCTGATCAAATGACAGATCAGGACCCGTTTTTTAACGATCAAAGAAGGATATTACGCTAATATCCAGGGGGAGCTCAAAAGATATAAATCATTTGATCATGATTTGAGGGGGAGCCGAAAAGGTAAAAATCTTTTGATCCTAGATCTCTGATTGTTTGAAAGAAGGACAACTTTCGAACATGAAAAACCTTTTCTTAAATGTTCAAACCACTTCTTATTCTCAATCGATTTTATGAATTTAGAAGTGTGATTTTTAAAATGTTTTTCAATTTTTGTGCTTTAATGTTTAACTGACCGTGTGTTTCCAAAGATCAATACTTGTGTATTATCTTGTCCATATACTGTCAAGTATTCATACACACCGGTTCAGTATTTTATTTGAAATTGTTATTACCATGTCTCAAATTCAAACAATTTTTCGATGGTAATACCCCCGTTTGCTTTCAATGTTGTTGAGCATCAATCATCTTTTTCATATTTGTGCTTTCATTGATAAATTGTTTATATTTGTTCATATAAACAAATATTCAATTCTTTGATACCCTAACCATTTGATATGATCTGTTTAAGTCATTGTCAGGTTCTCAAAACAATTCTCTTGACTTCATTTCATTCATTCAATATTCTTGTTTTGAGAAATTCTCAAAGTTCAAAATGCTCAAATTTCATATCTGATTTTTGATGAGCATACATACACTGACATATGATTTCTTGTGCTTTACATGTCAAGAAAATCATTGATAAGCATGTACTTTTAGGAACATGGGATTCAGTATGAGTGCTTAATAGATCTTCCATGGATTCACGATAACCAGTGTTTCCTACCCCGGAAGAAATCCTTTGAGTGATTAAGGGGAGAGGGGTCTAAAAGAATTGAGTGTGGGAGTGAGCAGAGGTAAAATGGAAATGAGAGATTGGTTAGATGTGAGCTTATATGTTTAAAAGAAAGAGGGTGTGAGAATAGAGTTAAAAGAATATCAGAACTCTGCACCAAACATCTTTCTGAGTCGGGCAGCCACATTACTGATTGGTTCACATTTCTTTGGTGACCATCATTGAAATAGGCAAATAGCCCATGCCATCTTTTGTATACAACCCCACTAGCTACTCATTCTTTTCTTAAAAAGAGAATGTTTCACATTTTCTGGGGAAGCAGCACATAATCTATCGGATCTTCACTTGGAAGATACTGATATTGATAAAGAAGGAAAGTTGCCCCACCTTCGACCCTTTCTCATGCACATTGAGTCCATGTATAATCATTGCTGTCTCAGTGATTTACATATTTTGAGCCTTTATGAAACACAATCATTGTGCTAATTCTTTCAAAACACAAGCACGAGCACACAGAGAATATGTTTTTCTGTCAGAACATTCATAGAATTACCTTGTGTTTTTCAATGATTGAATGGAAATCCTGGGGAGTCAACATCAAACCAGCTCCTTACATTGTATATCCGTTGTACACAGTAACTTTGTGTTACTGACAGACACTTCTAACTGTTTCATTTGTTGAATCAGGGTTACACGCTTATTATGTCTGAATTTGCAAAGATTCGGATATAAACAGTTCATGATTCGGCTCTTCAGATCAAAGCACAACTTTTATCAAAGGGGAGATTGTTTCAAAGGGGTTATCAAAGTCTGAGTTGAAATTGAAGAAATTTTGATGATCTGATGCTCACATCATCAAAAAGGGGGAGAACGATATAAAGATTCAATTTCAGAGTTCGAGTTCAAAGTTCAAGCCTTAAATTCAAAATGTTTCCGCTGCTGTTTCAAAGACTGATTCAAAGTCAAAAGTTTCTGATAAAGAATTTCAAATTTCAAGAAGGTTTGTTATTCCGAAGACGATTCAGTGATCAAAGTGATGAAGATACAATTTTGTTTGAAGACGAAAGATTTTTCAGAAATGAAGTTTCAAGTTTCAAAAAAGTTTCAAGAATTTCCTGTTTTGTTCAAGGCATGTTGACTTTCCAAAGCTTCAAAGTTTAAAATGACTTTCCAAGATTCTTCAAAAGCTGCAAAAGGGCAAAGTTTTTGAAAGCGTCAAGAGATAAAAGATGAAGAATCAAGAGCTGAAGATCTGCATCAAATTTTTTATTAAATCTTGAATACAAAGGGGGAGATTGTTAAGTCTAAATATTGTATCCAAGATTTAATAGGAAAGTCAAATATGTAATAGTCAACATTGACCTTGTAATAGTTAGTCAATGTATGTTTTACTTTCCTTAATAGTTAAGTCTTTGTTAGATATATGGTTGTATAAATAGGTTTGTGTTGTAATCTTGTGATATCGAACTAGTGTCTAATGCATATTGTAATATCTAGAGTGTGTGTAATACAAGATCTACTTTCTCTCTCTAGACTCTCTCTCTAGTTCTTGAACATATTAGATAAATCTTGAGTAATTAGCTTGATAGATTGGGATTTATTGTTTAATACAACATCATTATCATAATATGCCCTTTCGAATACCTAAAAATTTTGTATACCCTGATCCTTAGCCAAGACAGGAATGATACCATCCTAAATCCAATGACATAATACAAAAATATTCCATTCTTACAACGAATACAAGATGATATTTATGGACATAAACATCCAGAATGCGGACCATTTAAGTACTTTATGGTTCTGGTTTCGACACGATGAACGCATGTCGTATTATTGTTCACACGAAATGTTGCACTCCTAACACTAGTTATACGTTTAAGGGCTCACCACCCTAATTATCTTATCAAGTCTACATGACTCATAATGCTAGAGAATTTACATCATAAGGATTTGATGATTATTGCATATGTATTGGAACCAATGTAGAGTTTCCTATACCCCATATGTATATATAAAATGGTCTCGTAGAAGTTGTCATCAAATGAATATAGATGGTAGCCAAGATATTTGTTATGCGCACCAATTTACCTACATGTGTCTGGGGTTATGCAATACTATACGCAACTTTATTTCTTCATTTTGAGACCTATTACTAGCTAATCATTCTCATGTGTACCAGTTGGTAACTGGATATAAGCCTGATATTTTACATTTACACATGTTTGGTTGTGTAGTATATGTGCCAATTGCGCCCCCACAACGCAACAAAATGGGTCTTTAAAATGATTAAGTATATTTGTTGGATATTAATCTCCAAAACTTATCCGCTAATTAGAATCCTTGACGGGTGATCTTTTTACCGCTTGTTTTGCGGATTGTCACTTTGATGAGACAGTCTTCCCGTCGTTAGGGGGAGATAGGAAAGGGATTTTCCATGGCAACGACAGGAAGTGTCATTGAATAATCCCACTCTGTCTCACGTTGATCCCCAAACTTCATAATGTAAAGTTGAAGTCAAACGAATCAGACTCGATACCTGATACGTTTAATGTTATTCTAGAAGTGACAAGATCACATATACGAGCTGCAAATATACTCGTATGGTTAAAGTCCCCAAAGAAGGGCACAACTTCGTTGGAAAGTGCGTTGAAATCATACATGGTGGAGGTGTGGTTAAGGTCGTAGTTCCTAAACGAAAATGGGGGAAGCTACCTGGTTCGATAGATACTCATCTAAAGAAAGAGAAGAGTAAGGCACAACTATTTGTCATGAATACATAAACCTCTCATGAGACTGTCTCTAATTAAACTATGTCTATGAATCATTACTAGAGGACTCTCCAAAGTTAATATTGATTCCAGAGATCAAAGAAATCTCAAATGAATTATGAGAGTGCATATGAGTCGATGGACAGATCATACATACTCATTGATGATATATTTCACATATAATGTTGCTTATGAGATGATAGAGCACATTGACATCGAACCATGCTTAGTTGAAAAATATCAACAAATAGCAAGTTGGCCTAAATAAGCAATCCAGGAGAATCATATTATTTGATAAATGAATAGGTATTTGGTTTGGTAGTGCTAACCCACCAAGTGTAAAGCATGTAAGACATAGATAAATCATTTGTCATAAAGCGTAATGAGAATAATTAAGTCATAATGTATGAGGCTCTCATTTGGCGCAAGGTTTCTCACAACGCCCTGGATTGACCACGAGAAGACTTACTCTCCCGTGATGGACGTTATAACGTTATGCTAATTAATTAACCTAGTAGTTTTCGAAGGACGGGAAATGCAACTCATGAATGTGGTTACCACATATCTCAACGGGGATCTAAATTCAGAGATATATAAAAAGTGCTTGATGATATTACATTACCAAAATCAAGTAACTCTAAACCACGAATTGCGTTTGCAATAAAATTAAAACACTCACTTTATAAACTAAAGCAATATATGCGGTGTGGTATACCCGCCTAAGTGAATACTTGATTGGGAAAGGTTATATAAGAACGATGAATTGTGCCTTTGCGTATTTATTTAGGAAAACAAGTTCCAGATTTTCAAAGTATCTTTATATGTCGATGTTATGAACATAATAGGCACTCTTGATGAAATAAGAGTAGTCACACGTTACTTGAAATCTAAATTTAAGATGGAAAATCTTGGGAAAACTTGGTTTTGTCTAGCTATTTGAGTTAGGACACCGAGTTTGTGAAATATTAATTTCACCGATCGCATATGTCTAGAAAATAAACAGGCAATTTAATATGGACAAAGCGCATCAGGTTAGCACTCCCATGATCGGTCAAAGTGTTGGATACAAGGAAAGATTCATTTCTCTAAAGGATGATGACGAAAAAGTGTTGGAAGCTGGAATTCCCTACCTAAGTACAATATGTGCATTATTGTACTGAACATAATACACTTGACCATATATTGTATTTCTCAGTTAACTTGTTAGCTAGATTTAGCTCAGTGCCAACGCAACGTCGTTGGAATGATATCAAATTAATGGAACCATTGACATGAGCTTATACTTTCCCTGTAAAAAGAAAAATGGGATTGATAATGGAACTTCGGTACCTACTTATAATGTAAGCAGCAAAAGTACTAGCTCTTATAGAAAAACATCAAATAATGTAATGATATGTATTTGTTGATATTAGATATTTGTCTGACCCATACAAAGGTCGTTCCCAAATTGGATAAGAAAGTACCATTGGGAACATGTCGATTGTTTGGAAGTAAACTATGCAACTTTATGTCCCTACCTCTTTGAACTATATTACTCTACATGAAATTGTTCAAGAGTGTACATGGTTAAGGACTATCAGTACACATATTAGAGAAGTTAGTGTTTTGAGTTCAACCAATATCCTACTGCAAATAATGCATCATATATCAAAGGAATGAAAGTAAGATACATAAAGGTTGATAACACAAAACATTAACAACTTAAGTTTCTATGCAATCAACAACAACAAACTCCCTTCAGGATTCAAGTGAATCATGTAAGGTATGTGAAAAATGTGAATATTTTCTAAGTTCTCTTAATTAATGTACAAATCAGGGGGAGTAATAGACAAAAGAAGATGTCTATTAAACATGTATTATTAATAAGTTGTGCTATTTCCTTCGCCCAATGTTTTGTTTTTCCCACTGGGTTTTGTTCCTTGGTGCAAGGTTTTAGTGAGACAACAATTTATAAATCATCTTGTATTATAAACCTTTTGATTGATGTACGAATCAAGAAAGATAGTAAACTAAAAGAATAGTTTATTGGTTCCTTGTACTCTTTTCTTCGTCTAAAGTTTTTATTTTTTCCACCGGGTTTTGTTTATTTGGCGTAAGGTTTTAATGAGGCAAGAACTATGCACCATCACTTCTTTGACTCGGCACAAGGGGAGTGTTGAAGGATTATGTGTCATCATCAAAAGGAAGTGATTGAAAGAATGTTTTTCTAGTATTAGAAATTACCTTAATGAATGTTTCTTTTTCTTTGTAAACTTTTCTCTATTTAAAGGGTTTATGATTAATGAGAATTACAAAATTCATTCTCTTTATTTACTGTTGTTCTGCTCTATTTTTCCTATAACATAAAAGAAATTTGTTTTGATTTTTAAATATTGAATATCAAATAATCCTCCTCCAAAAATTCAACTGTTTTTAAAGTTGAAACATACACACGTGGTTTTATACAAAATTCGATCCACTTGTAAATCATGCATTTACGGATATTGTACTTTTAAAAGAAAACTTTAAAAGTAAATGTCGACAGAAAAATAAGTTCATTTTTTGTTCCATGAAAAATATATATTTAAAAATATGCTAAATCGTACATTAAAAAAATTAGAAATTGTTTTTTTTTTCACTTAAAAAAATACAATATCTTTTTTGGATTGTTGAGAAAACATAATTACTTTTTAAAATGCTTTTATTCTAAATTATCATCTTTGTGTTCGTTTTCATTTACTATATTTATAACCATAATATTTGTTCATATTTTTTTTTCATCAAAAATATCTTAAATGTATTGTACCTATTTTCATTTTTATTTTCGAAAAGCAATACCATAAATGGTATTGATGTTAATTATGACCAATCAGAAAACCTTAAAAAAACAAAAAAAAAAAAAAATTGTATTTATTTAAAAATATTTGGTTGTTGTTCCTGGCAAAGTAATGCAATGGATACGTGGTCGTTTCGTTTTCATATCTTCTTCCAGCTTGCAATTAGCTGCCCATCCCGTGTGCTACTATCACTGCCGCCACCAGCAACTTCCTACTTCTTACCCTACCTATAATTAATTTCTCTATTCTTCTGTCAAAATCAAATAAACCCATCAAATTTAAATATTGTATTTCAACAAAAAGTTGATTACTGACAATCTTAATCAACTGAATACATAACCTGTCTCTAAAAGCATCTCCAATAGCTTCTTCAAAATGAAGATTTTGGAGGTTTTTTGTTCCAACAGATTATCTAAAAACTTTATTCAAAATGGAGAAATATGAGAAAGGCGATGAAAATCTCAAAATTTGAATATATCTCCAAAAATGATTACTTAGATCATCTCCAACAGTTTCTCCAAAATGGAGAAAATAGAGATTTTGCAGATTTTTTTGCTCCAACAGTTTCTCCAAAATGGAGAAATTAGGAGAAAGTATAATTTTCTCCAAATTTGGAGAACTCTCCAAAAATGATTACCATGAGAGAAATGATTTTTTATTGTATTCCACCAATAAGAAATCTTGAAAAGAAATATGTAGGAGAAAGAAATAATATTTTATTAAATATGTAGAATATTATAATAATATAATCAATGATTTATCTCCAAAATGGGAAAGCTGTTGGAGATAGATGTAATTTTTTTTGGAGATTTTAACTTTTGGTTCTCCATTTTGGAGAAATTTTAGGGAAGCTGTTGGAGATTCTCTTGTAAGAGAGAAATAGTTTTTATTCTCTCTACTAATGAAATTGTTTTAAATTAAATGTTTATGAGAAAAATTTAATATTTTATGAGTTGTATCGAATATTTTAATAATATAATTAATTCTGTAATCTCCAAAATAGATAATCTGTTGTAGATGAAAATGATTTTTTTGAAAATTTTGATTTTTTACTTCTCCATTTTAGAGATCAATTGGAGATCCACTAACGAATTTAAACATTGTAATATTAAATAAATATTTTCTTTTTCCAGTTGGATCAGAGTTATTCGTGCGTTAAAAAGAAAAAAGGGTAGGTGATGATGATATGTGTGAGTGTGAAAATGATAACAAGTTCATTTACAAGTAGAATGAGGTTCATTTAGAATTACTCGTTTAAATAGTACACTCAGGTTCAAACATACTGTAATTGGTTGGTTTTAGAAGGTTTGAAATAACGTTATTTGGTTGGGCATATGGTTTTAGTGGTAAACCGACTATTTTGATCAATCAAAATAATATATATATATATATATATATATATATATATATATTAATGATATATTAAAATTTTAGTCAAACTAAGCCGTTTTGATCCGTTTGGCATGACATTTCGGTCAGTTTAATTTGACGAGTATGGACAGAATTATGAAACCAAGACTACTGGTTTAAATGACATTACGGAAACACCCTTAATTTTTTTATTAAAAATTGACAAAAAAAATGATATTTGCTCACGATAAAATGAAAAACTGGATGATTAAAGCAATGTTTTAAAACCCGGGTTGACCCGGCCGGTTTTTTGGGAAATTACGACCCGGATCCGGTTGAACCGGTAAAAACCCGGGTTGACCCGGTTAAAAAAATCAATTTATTATATTTGTGTTTTTTATGTTTTTGGATTAATGTAAAACTTGTTGTTATGTGTTTTTTTAATGTTTTTGGATTGATGTAAAACTTTTTGTTATGTGTATTGTTAATGTTTTAACTTGTGGATATCAAATTCTTGGTTTTATATATACATATATATATAGGGGTGTCAATTTTGTACCAATACAAACCAACCAATTGTTGTACCAACCGTACCAATTTAATTGGTACCAATTAAGTTGGTACTAATATAATTGGTTGGTAGTACCGTACCAATTATATAAACTTGGTTGTAAATGGTATTAGAAGTCGTGTACCACGGTAATACCGTACCGTACTGACTTATTTTTTATTATCTATACTATATTATAAAGCACGGATAAAAAACTCTTAAATACAAATTATTAGGCACAAGGTACCAACATTTTATGCAATATTTTAAAAATCTCTTAATTTACAAGTATTAAAGCACAATATACATATTACTACTGCAGACTTCTAACACCCACTAATTTGGTATGTGTAGGGTCTTCCTTTTATGCAGACATTTCCATAAATCACTATTAATTAATATTTTATATTACTATAAATTTGTTTTAATTATATTATTAAATATGTAATCTATATTATACTATAAAGCACGGATAAAAAACTCTTAAATACAAATTATTAGGCACAAGGTATCATCATTTTATGCAAGATTTTTAAAATCTCTTAATTTACAAGTATCAAAGCACAAGATACATATTACTACTGCATACTTCTAACACCCACCAATTTGGTATGTGTAGGGTCTTCTTTTTATGCAGACATTTCCATAAATCACTATTAATTAATATTTTATATTACTATAAATTTGTTTTAATTATATTATTAAATATGTAATTGGTTATTTTTTCTATATGTCATTAAAATATATAAGATAATCATTGAATTCTAACAAAATACTTAATTTTTTTATATAAAAAACGTTATATTATTAAGCCTAAGTTAAACAATTTATAAAAAAAAATATTATCACTTTCTTCAAACCATCCAAAAATCGTACTGTAAATCGACAAAAAAAATGAAACATTAAAATCGTGATTATCTCGCTGCATTGCGCGAGTACGTTTCTAGTTTATTAATTAAAGTTTAAGAAATAATACAACATATTTTGATTTTAAATTATCTTAATTTGAATTTTGCTAAATTATAATACAGATAGATATATAGAATATGATTGAATTCATTCGCGTAGCCCTAACAATCTTAGCAACCGCATCCACACCTCCATTGTCCATCGACGCTCCTCAATGGCGGCTTGTATTAGACTATTAGTGAATGCTTGTATTATATGAAGATTATTTGAATGCTTGGATTGATAGGGATAAGTGGTACAACACATATCAAATGTTATGTGAATTTACGATAATTTTAGTGCATCTAGATCTAGTTGGTAAATATGTCAATTTAAATAAATTCATAACTTCAACTTTTACGATGTTGGTACAATACCGTACCAACATGTACCAACCGAAAAAAGTTGGTACCAATTTAATCGGTACCAAATATAGTTGGTTGGTATTTGGTATAAATTTTTTTGTACCAATTACAATTGGTTGGTACATGGTATATGGGAAAAAAAACATGTTACCGTACCATGTTCACCCCTATATATATATATATATATATATATATATATGTAAAAAAATGAAAAATACATAAAATTTCTTGAAACCGGGTCAACCACCCGGTTGGACCGGTTGAACCGTGACCCGGTCACCACACCGGGTCAACCAAAAAACCGGTTTTTAAAACATTGGATTAAAGCGTAAGAAATCGTAAAGTTGATGATCATTTTGGATTTTACGAACAAAATAATTATTCTTAAAAAATATAACTCTTGAAGCTTAAAGTCTAATTTATTTTTATTATTTAATAATAGCATTCTTAATAAATTAATGTTTTTAGATTCTGTATCTTACCATTTTAATGTACAAGATTCTCACGGTATGCACGTAACTTGAACAAAATTTAGATTATTTAATCTTATAGACATGATTTTCATAATATTTAATAACATTTAACAAAAAATATTATCATATTAAACACAAAATTCAATAGATCAACCGTTCATCAACCGTGTTATAACTTTTAAGTTTTAACGAATAATTTATAAAAGTAGTTTTATTGTATTTTAAATTAACATTCGTCAGAAAAAATAAATGGTATGGATTTTTATAAGTGTATGCATGATTTAAGGGTGTGAAAAGCACTAAATATAATAAGATTTGGGTTAAATGGTTTTATGTTAGACGGTTTAGAAAACCGTAATAAAGCTATTTTATCTGGTACGGTTTTTGGTAAAAAAGTTCCTCAAAGAAATTAATTAAAGTAGTCATTTCAGAAAATCGGGTTTACCTTCTAGCCATTATCTCCCTTATTTTATCAAAATAGTCATTAGGTTCGTGAAAGGAGTTCGTATATACGAACACCTCCTTTGAAGTCAAAAACTTGATCCATGTTCGTAATATGTGTTCGTATACACGAACATAACTTAAAAATTCATAAAAAAAACATGTGTTCGTAAAAGGGTTCGTGGAAAAAGTTAAAAAGGTAAAGAAATTTATGGTTTTGGCCCCTGTTCGTATAATTCATTTATATATTTTGTTGTTAGACAATCTTTAATTGATAATGTTTTTTGTTTGATCTATAGTGTAATCTCAAAAAAGTAATAGTTTTTATCAGATCATTTTTTTCTTTGATGATAGTTAAATTGTCACGTATATTACAATCTATACTATATTATAAAGACGGAATAAAAAACTCTTAATTACTACTTATAAAACATAAGGTACTACCATTTTATGCATACATTTCAAAAATCTCTTAATCACAACTTAGTATGCATAAGGTACAACTCATTTGAAAAAAATTCAAACTTTACTTTTTCACTACCTTCCATATTCAAGTTTTTTCCCTTCCATTTGGGGTTTCTCCAAAAGAAGAAAAGTTATTTATTTGCTCAAATTAACATATTTCTTTAATTATGATAGTACATTTATACAAGTTTTTAAAGCCTTTTGAATTCTATAAAACTAACTAATAATGAACCTATATATACGTTTAGATACAAAATAATACTATCCAACATTATATTTTTTATTTTTACCTATTCTATATTTCAATATTTTGAAAAAATATTATCATTCGTTAGATATCGCTGATTAATACATGTTTTTAAAATTCAAATATACATTTAACGATTACTTTAATATAATTTCTTAATGTTTCATGATTGAAAAAACTCAAGTTATCTACATAAATTATAAATATATGATTTACTCCATATATATATATATATATATTTTTTCTGATAAGCTATTACATTAATTTTTTATTTTCATTTACAATTGTTTACCCCGATGCATTGCACAGGTACACTGCTAGTTATATATTAAAACTAAAAAGTCTTGCATTTAAAGAAAATTTTTTGGAGATCGAGATAATTTTCGAGTCAAAAAAGAAATGGATTATTACTTGTTTTAACAAATTATAAAACCAAATGATACCCAAATAGGTTACACCAGTTTTATTCTATTCATTTGTAAATATTTGTCAATAGTTGAAAAATCGATTTAACCATTGATTGTTTAATCATGTAGGGGTCGTTTGTTTTTTTTTAAAAAAACCTCTTAATAACTCTTAAGTCTGAATCGTTCAGACATTTCTACACACCACCTCTTATTAATCATAACTAAAATAAAACTTCAGACTTTAGATCTCTTAAAAAACAAACGGCACCGTAGTGTAGATGTGATTGCATAATTTTATAACATTTTTCTGGTTTGTATATGAATTACTCTCTCTCTCTCTCTTTCTTTCTCTCTCTCTCTCTCTCTCTCTATATATATATATATATTGTTGAGTTCCAATGAATATGAAAGTTATGGAGAGAATGATAAGAATTGATTTCCACCTTGGATGCACATTATGATGAGATGCACCAGATCAACACTGCATCAAGCGTAATTCATGGATGAGTTTGAAATTAAAAGTAATTAAGAGTCCAGATCATATATATATATATATAGAGAGAGAGAGAGAGAGAGAGAGGAATGATTGTATGAGAATAAGAGTAAAGGTGAGAAGAGATCTCGACCCTTGAAAACTTTAAATCTCAAACTTACCCATGAATTTGGGCTTGATACGGGGATTAATCCCGTATATCTCATCCTAATGTGCATCAAATGATAGAGATATTTTCTTATCATTTTCACCATAACTTTCATTCTAACCGAAACTCAACCCTATTAAATATATGATTTTTTGTCTCGATGATTTAATTATTAATTATTTTAAGCAATATAATAATAATAATAATAATTAAGGAGTGAGGGTACAGATTTCCGTATCTTTCCGTACGTCTTGTGGAAATTTTTGGTGGTTTCGCAGGAAGCCGCTTATTTGGGCCCAACCGACAGGTGCTTGTCAACTCAACATCATCCATCTATAATTCATTTTTTCTTTTAATTTTTCAATTTTGACCACAAATATTTCAAATATACAATTTGCTTCCAAATTTATTTGATATGGAGTAATTTAAACAAAAATAATAAAACTTATATTATGATCGGTGAAGTTGGAACTTTATTATAGTATTTTCAACATATTTTTAAAATTTATTAATTTAAAATAAAAGAATTTAAATTCAAATTCTTTTTAAGAGAGTTGCATTCAACTCTAAGGGGGCGTTTGGTTCGCAGAATGTGATGAAATCTGGTGGAATTGGAATGTTGAATTCCTTTGACCAGATTTCATTCCCTTGTTTGGTTCAAGCTTTTCAATGGATGAAATCTTTGAATTTCATTAAATTCCATAGATATAAGATTTGAACATTCCATCATAAAACCCAAGGATTTCAATGGAATGGAATCTCATATTTTGATAATTCCAAAATTACCCTTTACCCCAAACTAAACCCTACTCATATATCTCTCTCCCTCTCTCTCTCTCCCCCTCTCTCTCTCCCTTCTCTCTCTCCCCTCTCTCTCTCTTTCTCTCTCTATTTCCCTCTCTCTCTCCCTCCCTCTCTCTCCTCTATCTCTATTTCTCTCTCCTCTCTCTCTATCTCTCTCCCCCTCTCTCCTCTCCCTCCCTCTCTCTTTCTCTCTCTCTCCCTCTCTATCATGTCTCTCCCCCCTCTCTCTCTCCTCTCTCTCCCTCCCTCTCTCTCTTCTCAAAACTTTAGTTAAAATTAAACTATTTAATGACTATTTCATTAAAATAATTTTTGTTTAAAAAATTAAAATAATCAAAAAGGGCATTTTGGTCATTTACCAAAATTCAATTCCAATTCCGAAGCTACAATCTGTGAACCAAACAGAAAAATTCCAATTCTGTCAACCAAACAGGTGGTCAAACCTGACAACATTCCATTCAAATTCCTTCAAAGTCAAATTACTTTGACATATTCCATTCCATCGAAAAAGATTCTGCGAACCAAACGCCCCTAATGGTTTATCTATTTTGGAAATTGCACCATTTGTTAATACTATTAAAATATTTATTACATTTTATAAACATTAGTTCAATCTTATAAATATTGTTGGTGATTTTAGTGTCGTCAATCATTTTGGTGTAATTATGATTTACTTGAAATCGATTAAGGTCATAAGTCGAACATAAGTTAGTTAGGAGGTGCGGAATGTATAATCACAAATATTGCCCCCTATCACCTTAGATCGCCATAATGCGGGGGTCAAGGGAATCATGCCCTTTTGCAGGGTTCCAAGGGGCTCTGCCCCTTGGCGGTAGTATGGGGGAAGTGCCCTGACGTTTTTGGATTGGATGAAGAATTGTACTGAGTGAAAATTTCACTAATCGTAAGTGTGAGGTAGTGTAATTAGAGATGTGATCTTTTAGATCAGAGTTCTGAAGTTACCGTTGATATTACCAAATCTTAAGTTACCGTTGATATTACCAAATCTTAAATTATGGACCATAAAGTCAGAGATCTGGACTATGGAATCAGACTTAATAAATTTGGTTAAGTCTGAAATTCTGAATGTGCGTCCAGACTCAGGAATTTTGACTAAGTATGAAACCTGGATGTGCCTGCAAACTTAAGCTCTGTGTATTTGTTGCGGTTTTTCGTGTTCACACCTTTTTTTAAAATGCAAATAAGTAGATTTCGACGCAAGTATACATCTCAATCTACTACCGTTTTGTAACAAGTAATAGTGGTACAAAGTACCGAATATCGATCCCACAGGGAAGCATGGAAAAGTTCTCCTTGAAAGTCGGGTATGTAAAAGCGAGTCTCAGATGGCGAATTCGAAAACAATATTTTGATTGAGGATTTTGAGTAACAATTACTGAAAAGTTTAATTATAAAAAGAGTGCAGGGTATAAAGATCAGTTGGGACAAATTTAATAATTAAAATAAAAGACGAGATCGCATTCCATCGTTATCTCAAAGTCGACATTTTATGTAACTTAAAGAAGCCGTCATACAACGAACCAGTTGTCAGTTGATCAGTTGTAATCAGACATAAAATATAACTTTGATTTAAATAACATTGGACAATCATGGGATTCGGTACACCTTTTATTTTCTTATCGGTCTCGGTCCCAATTTTACTTTATACCCCGAACTGAGATGGTTAGTCCATCATCATTTTAAGTCTTAACTTTAAAGATTGTAAAAGCAATTAAAGAAAATGAGAAATACGTCAACTATTCACTATTAATTTTAAAAAGAAATCTTAACGAACTACACACATAACTAAAGCTTTTAGATGAATGAGAAAAATTAAATTACTTGAGAACAACGACTATATTAAATTACGAACACTACAATTAAATGATTTTAATTTAATTAACTCAACGACGTTAAAGTAATGCGAGAATTATAAAATTAACATTTATCAACTAATTTACCACTAGTTATGGAAAGTCTTGTTTTAAATGTGGATTTAGCATTAAATTTACTTTGAGAGTCCTTGGCAATTGTTAATGTAATTATCGTAATATGCGGGAAGGTTTTTATAAATTTTGGAAACACGAAACAATTTTAATATTACAACAAACCGTGAACCAAACGAGGTTGGGAATCCGAAATGATTGATCAGACTTCGTGTTTGTAATAGAACTAAAATTGTAGTGAAAACCAAATAAAAACCAAAATCAATCGAACCGTAAGAGATGAGAAGATATTGCGAAAGTGTAACGAGAGGTAGACGTACTAACACTTAAAATAAAGGAACCAAATATTAATTTAACCAAATGATAAGAGAGTTTGATCAATGAGCTTGAGTTTCGATGAAACTTAAGACAACTCACGGCTCACTATCAAACTTTCCAAAATGAGATGCTAGTTTTACTCTTCCTATTACAACTTCGTGGCATCAAAATACTAACTATGGATGAAAAATAAGTTTGCTGGCAACCAAACTTAGGAATGATGGATGATGCTTTTCGGCAACCAAAACCAAGGGCATCTCCTTTTAGCTAGCAACCAACATGCCTTTTTATAGGCCAAGAACCATGGAAGGCCATGGGCTCCTCAAAAAATGGTGGGCTTATCCTACCATGTCACTACGTTGGCCCACACAAGAGTTTTAAGTAGTGTACATAATTTTAGCCCACACTTTGCTAGTTTAGACCATAACAATCTCGGCCCAATTATGTAGTAATAGAAACCCGAAATTGTTAGCCCTTCATTTCTACAAAAATCGGCCCATCAAAATGATTGAAGTCCACGTTGTAAGCTCGATAAATCCGTACGTCAAATTTGTTGGACTTTAATTGGCCAAACTCCAGTCCTAAAACATGTAAATATAGATATATAAGACTTTTGCCGCAATTTTATTATAAAATAGATTTATTAAGACGAAAATGCTAAATATTAATCTAAACCATAAAATCGTAAAAACAAAATGAAAGACGCAATGGGGAAAGGAAAAAAATAGTTTAGAAATATAAAAATAGGACTAAAAATAGGGTAAATAAATTTACCCTATCAGTAATCAAAGTTAAGATCTGTGCAACTAGACTAGGCCTCAGACTTAGACTCAGAGTTCAGATTTGTATTGTCATAGTTCGAATTTGTTGCAACTGTTCTTCAATCTTATCCATTAACAGTTATACCCCCCCCCCCCCCTCTAACTGTCGATCTCTCATAGAAATATGTAAACGAGAAACTGAGTATAAATAAACAACACTCGATCTCACAACTTTTGAGATAAAGTTGTTCTCTTGGATTATCCCAATACTCAATTCGTGAACCCAAGGCTATTAGAGACGAATTATTGTATTTGGAAAGTGTACTCCACACAATCTAACAAGATTATCCAGTTACAAATTGTAACAACCCGGATTTCAAACTAAAAGATACATAACATAAATCTGTTAACCAAGGTTTACACCCGCCAAACAGGAATTTTAAACAACTGAAATTATGGGTACAACCGAGAGTTACTAAAATTAAACGGTAAAAGGGCTGAACTAAGTCTACACTCGAGACCGTTAGCAGCTCTAAGCTTTCTCTTTCCCTGAAGCACTACCCCCGCTTCTTCTTGAAAATGGGTTTTTAGATTGAAAAACGAGGGTTAGACCGTAAGGTCTAGTGAATTCCTGACAAACGTTTCAATTTAAATAACATTCACAGTCGCAACAATTTAAGTTAAATAACAAGCCACAAAATATAAATAAATCCCACATTTAAAACAGAAGTCGATTTCCAAGCTGCGTTTCAAGCGAGAAACACAATGATCAGTTGTGTTCCTTTTCACATTATCGTGCATATCTACGATCGGGGCCCAAGCAGACTCCCCTCTCGTCCCGGGGCCCAAGCAGACTCCCCGTCCACATGTGCGGGAAACGAATTCCACACACATTGGTGGTGTGAGATTTCCGTGATCACCACAATTCCAACATTTCCCAAATATATAAATTTAACGCAGAGGTTCGCATATATATAATTTCATAATAATCAGATAACTTACGAGAATATTTTTAAAACACAACATTAGTAAATAACCAAATCTCAGGCATCCCAAGTTCAGTTTAAAATAACCATTTAAAAGAAATTATAAGATTGAGGAGCCAGAAACTCACCTGATTATGCCTGCACTTAGCTAGAGTTCTTCCCTACAATAACCAATAAAGAAGATCACTAAATAAACCGACTAAGAAAAGACCAGACTCAACTTAAATCCTGATTCTGACTTCTCTCTGATTCTCTCCAGATTCCAACTGATCGCATCCTATCCGACCGGACCCTACCCTCGACCGGTGCCTAAGCAATTGCCCCTTGACCGGAAAAACACTCGACCGACCCCCCCCCATGCGCCACCCGGGGCGCCGACCGAAGACTCGACCGGACTATGTCGATCGGGGTCAATGACCGGACTCTCTCTCCCTCTCGACCGGACTACTATCGACCGGGTTCAATGACTGGACTAGACTCGACCGGAGTCCCCCTCCCCGGTCTCGATACCACTCCGGTCTCCAAGTCGACCGGCCTCCATCGCTGCGGCGATTTCGAACAGAAAACCCCCCTTAACATCAAACCGATCGAAGACCAAAATAATCCCAATAACTTTTACTTACATTAACAACCATGAATAATTGATACTACTAACTAATCATAACAACAACTAATTCCAACCCCAAAACCACTCCAATGATCTGATTTCATCCCAACATAATCAGTATTAGGGTTTTAAACCCTCATAACCACAATCCTCACTCAAAAACTAATAACGAAGCATAGCAGGGCTATTACTTAGCATTTGAGAAGAAAGACTAACCTGTGAACTCAAATTCTTCAAGGCTTCTTCTCCAAGTCTCTTATCTCTCTCTCTGGCGCCGCTCAACACAGGAAATGAGGAAAGAAATGGGTCTTTACCCTACTTGGCAACTAATAACAATTTTTACACTTTAGACCCTCAAGTTCCAATTTTTCCCACTCTAGTCTCCAAATAATAGAAAAGGCAGATTCTCGATTCCAGCCTTTACACAAATTATCTCTGATTCCCAATTTCTAACAAACATTTAATTTCAAGCTTTGTTATTTGTTGAAGTTTAATAAAAATATATTTCTCTCTCTATGGTAATTAATTTTGGAAATTTTCTAAATTTGAAGAATTTCACACTATCTTTCATATTTTCATCATTTTGAAGACAAAATTTAGAGCAAAAACTTGTCCAAAATCCTCATATTTTCTCTTTTGAAAAATTTGTTAAAGACACTCTCAAGTCTTAATTATTGAATACTTATTTGTTTTATGTGTTTTTTGGATATTATTAACATTTGGTTCAAGTTGTGGTTTATAGTTTAACAAAAGTCTTAAATTAATGATTAAAATTTTACATTATTCTTTATCTTGTGAACGAAAAATCAATCTTCACAATATATTGTAATAATTATTACCAATTAAAAATTCATTAAATTTATAATAGAATTTTTGAAAAAAAAATCATTTTTACAAGACTGAAGTCCCTTGGCTTGGATAGACACAAAAAATGAATTGCACAATATATAAACTTTGTAAAAATGTCAGTAGTTTATGTTTTTGAGTCCATGTGATATGTTTTTGTTGAATCTTCTATCTCACAAAATGACAATTGGTTTATATATGGTTTGTTTGAGCATGATGGACTGGATTAAATGCTTTTGAAATTGTGAAAACACTGTAATATTTGTATAGAATCAGAAATACCAATCTTGAGAACCTTTGTTTGCAAACAATGTAACAATGAGATCACTCGACTTTCATATGCCACTTAGCGATACCTTGCTTTAGCTGAGAAACATGATACAACACTTTGGGGTTGTTTGTTTTTTAAAAAAACCTCTTAATGACTCTTAAGTCTGAATCGTTCAGACCTTTTTATACACCACCTCTTATTAATCATAACTAAAATAAGACTTCAGACTTTAGACCTCTTAAAAAACAAACGGCACCTTTGTTTCTTATTTTCTATGAGGTTATATCCTATCCAGAAAACATACATGAATCAACACCATAAAATTTAAAATTAAAATTACAACCCATTGCAATTATACATTTTAATTTTCCAATCATAAAATAAATCAAGCACGAGTCTTTTCGGAGAAAATCATATATTATACAATTATTATTTTAAACATAAAATAAATAAATTTGGCCAAAAATAATAACATAATTAAAAGAGTAAATTACACTTTTAGTCCCTGTGGTTGCCACCCACTATCAACTCTAGTCCCTCTTTTAAACTAATTACAGTTTTGGTCATTGTGGTTGCCATTTTGTTTCACTTTTGGTCCTTTAAACTATTTCTCATTAAAAGGGTCCGTTAACTCGGGGGCTATTTGGTCTTTTTATAATTTTGTTCATTTTCAGTTAAAGAATTGTAAATAAATATATATTATTACTATATTATATTATGTTAATATATACTTATTACATAATGAGTAAATTACGCTTTTGGTCCCTGTGGTTGTCACCCACTATCAAGTCTAGTCCTTATTTTGAACTAATTACAGTTTTGGTCACTGTGGTTGTCATTTTACTTCACTTTTGGTCCCTCAAAGTAACTTATGTTAAAAAGGTCTGTTAACTCGAGGGTATTTTCGTCTTTTGACATTTCTCCATTTATATATATATATTATATATATTATTACTATTATTATATTATGCTAAAATTAGACACATACATACATATATGTACGCACATAAAAGTACAAAACATAGCAGACCATGTCGAATACCTCCGACGATCTCTTCAACGTCGGCCACCAACCTCCACCTCTGACGATCTCAAACGTCGGCGACCATCACTCTACACTCAATACCACCGATCGGAACCTTGTGGGCGCAACAAGCAATCGAATAAGAGCATACTTGAAAGGTTGTCCAACAAACCCTCATTCATACCATGACGGCGACTTCGTCATCCCTCCCCCTCCCCTTTTCCCTTTCCCTCTTCGATAGAAATCTGCGATGAGGGAAATTTGGATTTGGGTTCTGATTTTCGAAATAGGGAACATAAAATAGGTTTTGATTTTGGCCTCACCGATTGGGATAAACAACTACAAAAGCATATTCTAATCCCAAACAAATCCTATAACAAGGAAGGTATAAGAAATGAAGACTTTTTGGTTTTAAGAAATTACTGAAACTGGGTTTGTTATAATGAGTGAGATGTTTCCTTTCTTGTTTATCCCCATCCTTGAAAACTATTATAAAATTAGATTTTGATTTGATTTTGGACTTTGAGTTTTTGAAGGAGATGGGTGGTTTTTGGTAGCCTCCTGTGAAGATTTCCTGAGGTGGACTGTGGCCGGGAAAAAGGGAGTAGGCTGGGAAAAGGTGAGGAATGGCGGACGCCGAAAAATTGGGTGGTTCTCCTAGTTTCATACAATGTATAATAATAATATATTATAATAATAATATATGTATTTAACTTTTTAATAGAAATTTAAAGCATTACTTTGAAAAGACCAAAATGTTCTTGGACTTAACGGACCTGTTTAACAGAAGTTAGTTTGAGGGACCGAAAGTGAAACAAAAAGGCAACCACAATGACCAAAACTGAAAATAGTTTAAGAGAGGTACGAAAGTTGATAGTAGGTGACAACCACATGGACCAAAATTGTAATTTACTCTTACATAATGTTTCATTTGTCTTTTCACATTCCCTAAACCTTCACCCCTATTGCACCTCTCTCTTTTTGAACCCACTCCACCAACCTCTTTCTTTTCCCATCTTCTTCCCTGTTAGAACTTTAATCTAGACTGTCATCTTAACATGTATTAACTGTCATCTTAACTGTCAAACGAGATAGTTAATTGACAGTTAAATTGGGGTTGTTAATTATCTATGTACATATATATATATGTGTGTGTGTCAAATACTCTATGATTTAATATGTATTTGATGTTGAATAAAACTGTAGCATTATACAGCAATCTTCCTGTATAATATTTGGTTTTTCATTTGATTTGACAAAGTGGTATCAGAGCCTAGTTGTATGGATTCAAACAATAATCTTCTTCAACCACAACTTCAAAACTAAATGGTAAGAATTATAACCATTGGAGTATAAAAATGAAGGTGTTATACGAATCACAAGATTTATGGAGTATCATTGAAAACGGTATTAATGAACCCAGAGACCAGACAAATTTAACCCCACAACAAATCAACGAATTTAAGGAGATTAAGAAACGGGACAAAAAGGCGTTGTTCTTCATTTATCAGGCCGTGGATGAGGTTATCTTTGAAAGAATTTATAGCACCCTAAAATTTAGAGTAAATTAAAAAGGCGTTGTTCTTCATTTATCAGGTCGTGGATGAGGTTATCTTTGAAAGAATTTATAGCACCCTAAAATTTAGAGTAAATTAAAATTCGGAAATTTGGCAATATGACGCTTGTATTTGGTATAAACCTCCCAAAAAGGGCAAATGTACTAAACATTTACAAAAACCTGTGAATGGATATGGAAATCAACAACAAACTAATCTAAACATATACTATCTAGATTACATCGGTTGTCAATCCAAAATCACCAAAATAAGGGACTTAATAATCAATGTCCGACATCAAATACTAGTCATCTCAAAAATGCCGCAACCCAAGCTCGTCACTCAAACCCTTGGCAACCCACCGCTAAGGGAACCTGTTATACATGTCATTTGAGTAAAAGTGTTAGGCTTAAAGCCTAGTGAGAACATACATTTTATAACTTTAATGAAATATAAACAATTGTATCGACAGGAAATCTTTTCAAGAAAGTTTAGTTTACAATTGAATTCATTGCCAAATAAGGACCATTCGGTCCAAAAATTCATCTTGCGATGACGGGGGATACCCGATTTACCAAGGATTGTAGCGGAACACAAAAGTAGGCCACAATCCGAGTTGTGAGCTAAATACTTGGAATCCATGGCCACGAACAACGTCGGTCCGTACTAATATGTGAGGGAGGGCCCCCGAGGAAACCAAGTCATACTCGTTCACTAGGACTACATTTGACCCATGGCTAGTAACCGATCTCACATAACCGTACCAAAGGCCCCCGAGGGTCAAATGCATCCATAGCTACAAAAAGGGGAAAAGACATACCAATAATATAAGCCGACTCAATACCTAGGGATCTACTAGTAATAGTCTAGACTTGTCACAATTTCATTTGTGACCAACCATAGTTAGTCATATGGTTCCAATAACATTTATTCCCCAAAATGCATTTCCAAGTTTAACTGCTGATAAGAATGAAAATCATAAAATGAGATTATACACATTCCTTCAAGTAACTCGCATAAAAGTGCAAGTAAAACATCATTTTACTTCGTATAGGATGGAACCCACCATTTTAGTTGAAAATGATTGGGAACCCTAAAATCTCCCAAAACTCAAGTTAGGTCAAAGTTTAATAAACTTAAATCCAAAACCATGGAGATATATAGGAGTTCAAAATGTAAGCTTTGACATGTATAAAGTTTAGAAAATGGTAGTAGGAACTCACCAAGTAGGTTTTTAGAAGAAAACCCAAACCCTAGCTTGAAATCCTTTGAAGAAGATGACAATGGAGATTAAATGGTCAAAACTTGCACCTTTGGTTGATACACCCAACCTCTAGCAATAACTATGATAGATCAAGATGGGGAAACCCTAAATATCGGTTGGAGGAGTAATGAGGGTTGAGAGAGAGAGTATAATGGGTAGATGAGAAATAAATGAGGTGAAATGGGGAAGAATCCCGTCTAAGAACATTAAGGGGCTCCTGCGGCTTATGCCGCGACTTACAGGTCGCGGCTTAGCCCGCGCGTGCCACTGTGGTCGACACATCTAGGAGGTTACGCGGCTTAGGCCGCGGGGAAAGTCGCGCAAGCCACTGTCCTGTCCAACACATTGAAATTCTAAGCATTCAAACTTGGCTCCAACCGCACTGCACTAACGATTAAAGGTAAATGCAAGGTAATTAAGATTAAATACATAACAGACTAAAAATCTTAACGATATAATTAATACAACGAAAATTCGGGGTGTTACAATACTCCCCAACTTGGGAATGATTTCATCCCCGAAATCCCAAATCACTAGAAAAGATGAGGATATCTTCGCTTCATATCCTCCTCAGCTTCCCACGTCACATTGGCTCCCCGATGATGCTTCCACTGCACCTTGACCATAGTGACCTCCTTGTGACGCAATTTCTTAGGCTTCTTCTCTAAGATGGCGTCTGGTTCTTCTACACATCGGTTACCCTCGTCCACTCTTAACTCGGAGATAGGAATGACACTTTCTTCCTCCGCCAAACACTTCCGAAGGTAACATATATGGAACGTGTTGTGGATTCTGCTCAATTCCGGCGGCAATTCCAATTGGTAGGCTTGCAAACCCACCCGCTTAAGCACTTTTGTCAGGATCGAAATTCAAAACAAGAATTTAAACTTAAACACTCATAAACTATGTTAAAGAAGTCGCGGAAAAACACTTTAACAGTAAATCAATCAAACAGTGTATGAACTCAAATCACAAGTTATATTGATTTAACTTAATGATTACAAACAAAACCTCAATCTGTTGAACAAGCTCAACAGACGTTCAATACTTCTCTATTGAAAGGACTACAAAGAACCTTGAGGTTAATTCTCTCTAAACGTATTCTGTATGAATAAAACTATCAAAAACTATTAGACTATATATACAGAACTGATTACAAGATAATTACAAAAGAAATATTGATCTTCAGCATCCATTCCATAATTATCTTCATCGTTATCTTCAGCTCCTAGTCTTTCGTTCAAAGTCATCTTTATCAATATTATCATCAGAAGAAACATTAATCTTCTAGCATCATTAATCTTCATATCCATAGCAGTACTAACCATACTTGCAGTAGTAACTATGCTTGCAGTAGTAATTCTTCAAGCAGTACTAACTACTAGCAATATTAACTTTCAAACAGTATTAATACCTCTAGCAGTAGTAATCCTACAAACAGTACTAATCATTCAAGTAGCAGTATTAATGTATTCAGCAGTAGTAATCTTTAAGCCCAACAGTAGTATCCATCCTTAGCACATTTCAGACCCAACAATCTCCCCCTAACTTAACTTTTCAAATTGAGAAGTTAAGTTCTTCAACATAGGGTCTTCATGATGCTTTCAAAACTCCAGCTCAATTCCCAAGATTTGGATCCAGTCCCAGACTTTGATAAATGGCTCTTCTGACCATAATTCTTGCCATTTCAGAACCTGTAGGGCAGACCAACTTTGCGTTCAGCATCCCTTGCAACTTTGTCTTGCTGTGGTCATACACCTTGTCAATCAGATAATACTCATGATAACTTTTGTCAATTGTAATCACGTAGACTCCACAATTTTCAAACATCATCCAATGATCAATCTTTTTAAATCCATATTCATGATGTAAATCTTTGATCCTATGCTGCACTCTTTCAGGCTCAAACATCATGCACAAGTACTCCATTGCTATCTTGGTTAGACTCATTTCTGTCCCTTTCAACACATTCTCATACAGTTTTATCCCAACTTTGTACATTTCTTCCAAGTCAGCTCTGGAACAACTTCTGATTACTTTGCCCCAAGTTGAATAAACCTCAAACTGATCACCCATTCTCTTGATTCTGAAATATTCTCTTCTGTTATCCTTCAGAGTATCCCAATAAATAATCTCTGGTGCTTTCATTGAGATAGGGTCAGCTTGCATAGGTTCTTCATTAGTCACAGTCATGTACAAATTCACCTGCTCATCTGTTTGTCTAGGCTGATCTGAATATTGTTGGCTTGTTTGCTCTGATCTTTGCTCTTGAGATTGCACATCTGCTTCTGTTTGTTTCTGCTGCTCTACAGAAGGTTCAGCTTCCATTTGTTCACTTTCCTGGTCTTTCTTTCCTTCTTCAGCTCTAGGCCTTTTTGCCTTTGGCTTGGTAGCTATGGACTTCTTTCTTTTAATAGCTCCAATCCTTTGAGCTAAAGTCTCTTCTTGCTTCATTTCTGCCTTTTCTTTGATAGGAGTGCCTTCTTCACTGTCAGAGAAAGGTTGTTGTATGTTGAGATCATGTCTTTCTTTCAACTTTCTTTCAACCTCAACCCTTTGAGTGAAATCCCCTTTCAGCTTGGCCATCTCCTTTTTATATAGCTCTTCTATTCTTCCAAAAGACATGTTGGTAAACATTCCTTCAGGAACTCCAATAGCTCCTTTCAGTTTCTGCTGCAGACTCATTTACTGCTACTTTCTCTATTTCTGCTGCTTGTTCAGATACTGCTGCCTTTACACTTGTTTCTGCTTCTGCACCAACCTCCTTTTCTTTTTCAGCACCAGTCTCCCCCTCAAACTGGAATTTCATCCCTTTCTCACCCTCTGCTTCTTGATACTTCCCCTTTTTGGAAGCATCATTTGCACTTCCCCTCTTCTTCAGGATGAATTGTTGTCTCCTCTTTTTGTGCACTAGATTGAGCACCATTTTCTTCAATTTGACTATCTGTTCTTGTTGAGAGATAATCACCTTCTTCATCTCTATTATTTCCAGATCTTGATTGTGAACTTCCAGACTAATTGTACCAAGTGTGTCCATCAATTCTTCGTAGGTATATCTGTCTTCACCTCCTTTAGGTGTGTTTACCACCTTTGAAGGATCCTTGGATCTTTTAGTAGAGGCCTTCTGCCTAGCAGAAGCACCTTCTACCCCCGTGGTTTCTTGGCACCTGGGACCTTTAGATGATTGCTCATCTAAAGTTGCCGTGGGGAAGGTCTTAGGTATGTTCACACTGTCCTGTCCTACACCTTGTGCAGAAGCAGTAGTGTGAGCCTTGTTGCCCACATGCTCTTCCTTCTCCTTAGAGAGCACCTTCTTGGGGTTGGGAGACACCCCTGTGGTTTCCCTTTGGAAATTCTCTAATGGAGAATGCTCCATTAGAGGGCTTGCAGGCTCTTGGGGTGAAGATACAGGAAGGGAAGGAACCTTCTGTACCTTTTTCCTTATATATGTTTTGGTGATGGGGGATTTTGGCTTGACAATAGGGATCTGAGGAGTATCAACTGAAATGAATGGTGTGGGTAGGTCATCAGTTGGGTGGTCAGATGTGGGCTTTGACACTGATGCCTCACCATGGGAATGAGACATAACCATCATTGTAGAGAATAATGGTGTCTCTTGTCCAGAAAAGTCCTTACTTGGTCTTTTCATGTTGGAAAATACCTTCCCTTTGGGAGGTTTTGGTACATACACCTCTTGAAAAGAGGGTAAATCCGTCAATTCATTATTTAGTACTTCTTGCACAAACCTTGGATACATATAAAAGCTTTTGGTTTTGGTATCCAGGTTTGACATTAAATCATTGAAGATCATTTGAGAAAAATTAAACTTTCTAGAGGTAGCTAAGCAGACTAGAGCATAGGCTAAGGTACTGCTGAACTCACTCCATCCAGTTGTTTTTCTAGAAATACAATGCTGAAGGGTATGAACAAAGAATCTCCACTGAGGTGAAAATTTGCTCTTGAAGAACTTGTAAACCTCAGTGGGACCTTCATACCCCATACGACTAATTGATTGGAAAAGATATTCCTTGGACAGAGAGGTAATACCTGAGGCATCATCTAGTCGTAGATGAATGCGAATACAGTCTTCTGTGATGGTTAGAGGTTTATCACAAACCCTTGATTTGATGACCTGATTGCCATCGTCAGTGTGAATGGAAGCATTGGCCCAAAATTGTCGCAGATGTTCCACATAGATTGTGGGATTGACAGTTAATGCGTAGGCGATGTGTGAGGATTTTAGAAAATCCACCATCTGATGAAAACCCTCTGCTTGCTTGGGTTTCTGTAGCATTGCCAACTCATTGTGATCATCAACAAACACCAGTCTTGCCATCTTCTTGATCGAAACTAGGTTCGAAATTAGGGTTACGCATTGGTAAGCAAGAATTTGAGAGAGAAAGAAGATGAACACTCGTAGGAAATTCAAAGTGTCGTTTGGATTTTGGCGGTCAGAAAGGGTATTTATAGGTGGAGGGTTTCAGTTAGAAGCAGTACTAAGTACCCTAGCAGCATTAACAAGCCCGCAGTACTAACCCATATAAGCAGTAGTAACACATACTAGCAGCATTAACACATACTAGCAGTAGTAACACATACCAGCAGTATTAACACAGACCAGCAGTATTAACACAGACTAGCAGTATTAACACTTACCAGCAGTAGTAACATTGTCTGGAAGTAGAAATAAGGTAAACAGTAGTAACTTTGCATTAACAGTATAAACCACCAAGCAGTAGTAACCAGGCTTAACTGTTGGGCATTGAAGAATTGTTCAAGTATGGTTAATGCTGCTAGCACAACATGGTTACTACTTCTGGGAAAAGTTACTACTGCTGAACCAGATTAATACTGCTTGAAGAAGTTACTACTGCTAAGCAAAGTTAGTACTGCTAGTAGTTAGTACTACTGAAGTTAGTACTGTCAGATCAAGGTTAATACTGCTGAACACAATTACTACTGCTGAGGATTTTAATGCTGCTGATGATGGTTAATACCTTTGAAGAAGGTTAGTGCTGCTTATGAGATGAAGACTAAGTATGTAATGAAAACAGCTGTATAGAAGACTTGCTAAAGTAAAGAAGATAATTATGGACTGAAGATCAATTGTATTTTGATAATTATCTTGTAATATGTCTTGTATAAATAGTATAGAAGTCTTTGATAGAATTAACTTTTTAATTCTGAATTTATGTTTTCATAGAGAGAATTAACCTCAAGGTTTAGAACCCTAGTTCTAGAGAAGTAGAATTCGTATTGGTGAGCCTGTTCATCAATATTGAGGTTTTGTTTGAAATCTTGTAACTTTAATCATTCAATAAAGTTTACAAGTTGTGATTTCTGATTCACTGTTACATTGATTGTTGAATATTAAAGTGTTATTCCGCAACTTCTTTAATATTGTTTCTGAGTTCATTATTCTTGTTAAGAATTAGATCCTGACAAGTGGTATCAGAGCTAGTATTCTCAGAAACCTTCATTCATCATGGAAAACACAGTTGAATCAAACAGTACTCTTGTCTCAAAGGTTCCAATGCTCAGATCTAATGAGTTTGACATGTGGAAGATTAGGATCAAGCAATACATTCTCCTCACAGATTACTCTATGTGGGACATCATTGAGAATGGCCCATCTGATGAAGGAAAGATTGGTGCAGATGGAAAGAGAATCCCACCAAAGACGGATGCAGAAAGGAAGACAAGGCAGACAGAGATGAAAGCCTTGAGCACACTGCTATTGGCTATTCCCAATGAGTATCAACACCAATTCTGCAATTGCACTGATGCACAGATGCTTTGGAATGCTCTAGAGAAGAGATTCTCTGGTACCAAAAGTACCAAGAGAAATCAGAAGGCAATATTGAAGCAACTGTATGAAAACTTTATGTCAACTAAGAATGAGTCCATGACTCAAACCTTTGACAGGTTTAACAAGCTGATTGGTGAACTAGCTACTATGGGAGTACAGATTGATCAAGATGATGTAAACAGAAAGTTCTTAAGGTCCCTTGGAGATGAATGGACCATGTATACTGTTTCATTCAGACAGAATGATCAATTGGAAGAAAAGGAACTAGATGATCTGTACAATGATCTGAGAGTGTTTGAATCTGAGGTGGAGGCAAAGAAGAAGCCTACTTGATATGTTCATAATGCTGCACTCCTATCAGCATCAATTGATTCTACTGCTAACCCTGAATCAGTTAATGCTGCTAATGGAGTAAATCAAGAAAAAGGCACTGAATCTGTTTTTGAAGCCTTTCTTTCCAGCCATGGAAACTCCTCTTTAATCAATGATGACTTGGAACAACTTCATCCTGATGATCTTGAAGAGATGGATATTAAATAGAAGATGGCCATGCTTTCTATGAGGGTGAAGAAGTTCATCAAAAGGACTGGGAGGAACAACTTCTCCCAAAGAAGAGAAGATGGAGCAGGCTTTGATAAGTCAAAGGTGGAGTGCTATAAGTGTCATCTAAAGGGACACTTTGCCAGAGAATGCAGAAGTGGAGTGTCTCACAATCACCAACAAACTCAGACTGGAAGTTTCAACCAGAACAGAAACTCTGCTCAAGCTCTTGTTTCTCAACAAGGAATGGGGTTTGACTGGAGTGATCAAGCAGAAGAGGCTATTCAAAATCAAGCTCTCATGGCAGAGGTATCTGATCTCCCAACTGAGGTACTTTCTAATCTCTGTTCTCAAACTTGCATTGACACTGTTAAAAGGTACAGGGATCACAACCAGAATATGAGTGATAAACTTAAGAGGTTAGAAAAAGATATAAAAGACTATGTGAGAATTGTTGAGAGGTTTGAGGAACAAATTAAAAGTTTCCAAGCCAATGAACTACAACACGCATATGATACCAATTACTGGAAGTGGGAGAAGAATGATCTAGAAATCCAATTGACAAAGTCCAAGGAGGAGAATGAAAAGTTGAGAGGAGAGCTAGCCAAGGTTAAGCTAGATGTAGAAAAGTTTTCCAATGCTTCTAAAGCAATGGACTCTTTACTACAAACTCAGTTTCATGACAAACTGAGAAGAGGAATTGGGTACAATACCACACCACCACCATACAACAACAACTACATCCCTCCTATATCAGACTTGCTAGAGACTAAGGATAGGAAGGACCTGCCTGAGGGAGCCACTGGGATAGATCCCTTAGATGAAGTAGTTGTTGAGGACAAGACTGAGAAAGAGGCTAGTAAGAGTAAGGATAATATTGTGAGTGATAAGATTCCCTTAGAAAATAACATTATCACCAATGAGGATTGTGGAAGGGCCTGGATCAAATCTAATGACATAGAGAAGACTGAGGGAAAGTCTAAGAAGGTCCATTACAAGCAAACTACAGTTGTGAATCCTGTTCCTTGCAAACAGTGTGCATGTAATAAGTCTGAGCCCCTAAAACATGATAAGAGCAGGGGAAATCAAAGGAATTGGAATAATCAGTGGGCTCAGAAACAAGGAGTTGATCTGAGTATAATTATCAGACCAAAACCTTGTTTCATATGTGGCAAATTGAATCATCTTGCCAAGCACTGTTACTTTAATCCTATTAACCAAAGGATGAATTTTCAAAGAGCTATGCAAAAACCCTTTGGTTATAGAAAGGATGAAAGGAAACATGTGGCTAAGAAACATGTTAAATCTAAAAGCCACATGAAGAAAAAGACTGTGAAAGAAAGTGTCAAGATGTGGATTCCCAAAAGCACTAAAACTGTTAGTACTGCTACCACAAATAGCGTTGCTGACAATGATAGTGCTGCTAGAAGCAATACTACTGCTATCAATGTTAGTGCTGCTGACATTGTTAGTACTTCTTCAAATGTTAATACTGCTAACTCTGTTAGTGCTTCTAACAAGGTTAATACTGCTAAACCTGTTAGTGCTGCTAACTCTGTTAGTACTTCTAAAATAAGTATTGCTTCTAGTGTTTGTGCTGCTAGACCAATCATCTTGACAAAGTACTCCACTAAAGAGTGCTCTGATTTTAAAAATCTCATCAAAAAGGAATGTAAATACTTTGATGAGAAAGGGAGACCGAAGACCACTTTGGATTGGGTTCCCAATCAATACTAATTGATTTATCTTATATGCAGGGCAATCAGCAGCTCAAGGGAAAGAGCATCTGGCATGTTGATAGTGGTTGCTCTAGGCACAAGACAGGGAACATGGCTTGCCTCAAGAATTTCAAGAAAATTGATGGAGGACATGTTGCCTTTGGTAATACTCCAGATGGAGGTAAGATTAGTGGTAAGGGTGATGTAACAAAAGGTAAGATGACCTTTGAGGATGTTTTCTATGTTGAGCAATTAAGGTATAACCTGTTAAGTGTATCACAGGTTTGTGATAAACAACATAGTATATTATTCACTAATTCAGAATGCATTATCCTTGCTCCTGGATTCAAGGTAGTTGATGAAAAGATGATACTATTAAGAACTCCCAGAAAGGATAATGTCTATTGTTTAGATATGGAAAATGTTTCAACTGATTCATCCCTAAACCGTCTTGTTTCAAAAGCATCTTTAGATGAATCATCACTTTGGCACAGAAGGATGTGTCACGTGAACTTTAAAACAATGAATAAACTTGTTAAAAACAACCTTGTAAGAGGTTTGCCTTCGAAAGTCTTTTCATGTGATGATCATTGTGTTGCCTGTCTCAAAGGCAAACAACACAAAACTTCTCATAAGTCCAAAGAAGTGAACACAATTTCTTCTTCTCTTCAGTTGTTGCATATAGATCTGTTTGGTCTTACAAATGTTATGAGTATAGGCAAGAAATCATACTGCTTGGTTATTGTTGATGATTACTCTAGATTTACTTGGGTATATTTTCTAAGGACTAAGGATGAGACAAGTGGACTGATCAAATCCTTTATTCTAAGAATTGAAAACCAAACAAATCAAAAGGTAAAAGTCATTAGGTAAGACAATGGTACTGAATTTAAAAATCATGACCTAAACACCTTTTGTGAGGAAAAGGAATTGAGAGGCAATACAGTGCTCCTAGGACTCCACAACAAAATGGAGTTGTTGGGAGAAGGAATAGGACACTGATTGAAGCTGCTAGATCTCTGTTAGCTGATTCAAAACTTCCAATTACTTTCTGGGCTGAAGCAGTTAATACTGCTTGTTATGTCTAAAACAGAGTTATAGTAGTCAAGCCTAAAAACAAGACACCTTATGAGCTTTTAAATAAAAGAAAACCATTTATTGGATTTTTCAAACCTTTTGGGTGTCCTTGTACCATTCTCAATACCAAAACTCACTTAGGAAAGTTTGATAGCAAGGCAGATGATGGTTTTCTTGTTGGTTACTCATCTCAGAGTAAGGCCTACAGAGTATTTAATTCTTCTTCTAGAACAATTGAGGAAAGTGACAATGTCAAATGCAATGAGAACACACCAAATCCTATTAGTTCAGGTCCTCAGTGGTTGTTTGACATTGATTCACTAACTAACTCTTTGGGTTTCAGTAGTGATGATCATGCAGGTTCAGGAAGTGGAGGATCAGGGGATGTACAAGTACAAAACATTATTCCTCAGTCTGTGATCTTTCCCATACCTACAATGGAACCTGTTGACATCTGTGAAAAAGAAACTGTTTCTGAACCAATTCAGAGTGAAGAAGAAAGAAGAGATGAGGAGACTTTAGAGCATGAAGAACCAGAAGTAGCTGACTTAAATGATTCCAATCTAGAAGTGGAAATCAATGAAGAACCTAGTCATCAGACTAGAACACAAAAGAACCATCCTCCAGAGCTGGTAATAGGAGACATCTCTTCTTCTATGGTAACTAGGAATCAAAGCAGACTTCAAGAGATGCAGGATCAGCAACATACAATACTCTCTTGCTTTTTATCTCAGATTGAGCCTAAGAAGGCCTATGATGCAATGAAAGATTCAAGTTGGATAGAAGCCATGCAAGAAGAGTTACTACAGTTCAAATTGCAAGAAGTTTGGGACTTGGTGGACCTTCCAAAAGGCCATAGAGCAATTGGCACCAAGTGGATATTCAGAAATAAAAAGGATGAAAGAGGAATAGTAATCAGGAACAAAGCAAGGCTAGTGGCACAAGGGTACACTCAGGAAGAAGGCATAGATTATGAAGAAGTCTTTACTCCAGTTGCAAGGGTAGAGGCAATTAGGCTATTTCTAGCCTATGCCTCATACATGAAGTTCAAGGTATATCAAATGAATGTGAAGAGTGCCTTTCTATATGGTACAATTGATGAAGAAGTATATGTCTGTCAGCCCCCTGGATTTGAAAATCCATCATATCCTGACAGAGTATACAAACTGAAGAAAGCACTTTATGGTCTACATCATGCCCCAAGAGCATGGTATGATACATTATCTACCTATCTCTTAGAAAATGGGTTTGAAAGGGGAATAATTGACAAAACCCTTTTCATTAGAAGAAGTAAGAAGGACATCCTACTTGTACAGATCTATGTGGATGATATCATCTTTGGATCCACAAAAGATCAGATGTGTAGAGACTTTGAAGAGTTGATGCACAAGAGCTTCAAAATGAGTTCAATGGGTGAACTTACTTTCTTCCTTGGGCTTCAAGTGAAACAGCAGAAAGATGGAATTTTCATCAGTCAATCAAAGTATGTGAAAGACATCCTGGACAAATATGGTTTATCAGACTCAAAGCCAGCAAGCACACCAATGGAAACACACAAACATATCACTGCTGATCTTGAGGGGGAGGATGTTGATGTCCATCTTTATAGATCAATGATTGGATCTCTCATGTATCTAACAGCCTCAAGACCAGATATCATGTTTCCAGTATGTGTGTGTGCCAGATTCCAAGTCAAGCCAAAGCAATCACATCTTCAAGCTGTTAAGAGGATTTTCAGATACTTAAGAGGGCAACCTAGATTAGGTCTTTGGTATCTGTATGAATCTACTTTTGACTTGATTACATATTCAGACAGTGACTTGGGTGGTGCTAATATGGATAGAAAGTCTACTTCAGGTGGATGTCAGCTTTTGAGTGCAAGACTAGTATCTTGGCAGTGTAAGAAGCAAACCACAGTGTCCTTATCAACAACAGAAGCTGAGTACATTGCTGCTGCAAGTTGATGCTCTCAGGTTCTATGGATTCAGAATCAAATGCTGGACTATGGGGTAACCTTTCTTCACACTCCAATCTTCATTGACAATAGCAGTGCTATCAGCATTGTTAACAATCCAGTCAAGCACTCCAAAACAAAGCACATTGAGATCAGGTATCACTTTATTAGAGATTGTAATGAAAAGAAACTTATTCAAGTTGCTAAAGTTCATACTGACAACCAGTTTGCTGATCTATTCACTAAAGCTTTTGATGTGGGTAGATTCACTTTCTTGGTCACAAGTGTGGGCATGATCAACTCTGAATGAGCTCATGTTTAAAAAGTGTTTTCATACCTGTTATTTGTTATTTGGTTGTTTTTGTTCAGACAACACAAGCTTCAAAAAGTGTAAGTTAGTTAATACTACTAGTGGTTAATACTGCTCTCAGTTAATACTGCTAGTTAGTTAATACTGCTAGTGGTTAATACTGCTCTCAGTTAATACTGCTGGTTAGTTAATACTGCTAGTGGTTAATACTGCTCTCAGTTAATACTGCTGGTTAGTTAATACTGCTAGTGGTTAATACTGCTCTCAGTTAATACTGCTAGTGGTTAATACTGCTTCTTTCCCGAATACTATAAATACCCTTTTTGCCTGCCTAAAAGCTCATAACGACTCTTTGAATACTATTCATCTTCTCTCTAACCTCTTTTCTCTCAAGCACCTACTGAGTTTCAGTCAAGAATCCTCAAGCTCGATGGCATCAATGGCTTTTATTGACGAACACAACGAGATAGCAATGCTTCAAAAGCCTAAGCAGGCTGATGGATTTCATCAAATAGTCGACTTTCTCAAGTCCAGCCATATCGCGTATGCTCTTACAGTGTCACCATCCATCTACATTGAGCACCAGAAGCAATTATGGGCTAATGCCACCACTATTACTGAAAATGGTGTGCAAGTTATCAAGACAAGGGTGTGTGACAAACCCTTGACAGTTTCTGAAGAGGTAATTCGCATCTGTCTACGTCTAGATGATGCCTCAGGTATCACATCTATCTCTAATGATGATCTGTTTTCCACTCTTACTAGAATGGGGTATGGAGGCCCATTGGGTGTTTTCAAGTTCTCTAAATCCAAATTTTCTCCCCAATGGCGTTTCTTTGTCCATACCCTTATGCATTGTATTTCCAGAAAGACTACTGGATGGAGTGAGTTCAGTAGTACCATTGCTTATGCTTTGGTCTGCTTGGCCACTGCCAGAAAGTATAATTTTTCAAAAATGATTTTCAATGACCTTGTGTCAAACTTGGGAAACAAAAAGAGTTTTTATATGTACCCAAGATTTGTCCAGGCAGTTATAACCAATGAATTGACGAATATGACTCAATTTGATGAGGTATATGTACCTAAAATCCCCAAGGGTAAGGTCTTTTCAAATATGAAGAGATCTGCCTTGGACTCGGAAGGAGTTGACACCCCATTGTTCTCTACAATGATGGTGGTGTCCCACAATCAAGAGGGTATGGCTTCAGGGTCAAGGCCCTCATTAGACCATCCCACTGAAAGCCAATCCCAACCTTCAATCAGTATATCAATCCCTCAGTCCCTTCTTCAAAAACCAACTTCACCAATCTCCAATACTTACATGAGGAAAAAGGTAAAGAAGGCTCCTTCCCTTCTTGAACCTTCACCCACAAAGCCTTTAATCCCTCTAATGGAGAATTATCCATTAGAGAATATCTATAGGGAAACCACAGGGGTGTCTCCCAACCCCAAGGAGGTGCTCACTGAGGAGATGCATGAGCATATGGGTGCAAAGGCTGCCACTACTCCTGCTAGCACAGAGGAGACCAGTGGTAACATCAATAAGACCTTCCCCATGGCAACTTTGGGTGAGCAATCATCCAAAGGTCCCAGGTGCCAAGAACCCAAGGGGGTAGCAGGTGCTTCTGCTAGGCAGAAGACCTCTACTACTAAAAGATCCAATGATCCTCCAAAGGTGGTAAACACACCCAAAGGAGGTGAGGACATATATGACTACAATGAATTGATAGAAACTATGGGCAACATTAATCTGGATGTCATCAAGCAAGGCAAAGACATAGAAGAGATGAAATTGGTAATTCTGTCTCAACAAGTACAGATTACCAAATTAAAGAAAATGGTGACAAGATTGGTGCACAAGAAGAGAAGAAGACGGGTTGTTTTAAAGAAGAGAACAAGTGCTAATGATGCTTTCAACAAGGGGGAGAATCAAGAGGCTGAAGCAGAAAAGGAAAGTACATCTGAGATGGGATTTGATTTTGAGGGGGAGAAAGAAGCAGAAACAGAACCACAAGCAGCAGAAACAGATGAGGTTGAAACAGCAGTAGAAACATAATCACAAGCAGCAGTAACAGAACAGGTAGCAGCAGTAACAGGGCTATCTGTTGAAGAATTGGAAATTGCAGAAACGTTGGTAAAAGCCAAGAATGACACTCCTAAGGCTACTCAAAAGGCCAAGGGAGTGGTCATTAAAGAAGGAGGCCTTGAAAAGAAAAGAAAAGAAATGAGTGAGGCAGATTTGAAGGATGCAAAGGGAAAAGCTAAGATGGTTGAATCTGAACAACCCTTAAAGAAGAAGAACCAGTTGGAGTTAGATGAAGAAGTGGCAAAACAACTTCAAGCTGAGATGGAAAAGGAAGAACAACTCCAATCAGAAAAGGACAGAGAAATTGCACTGGAGATGGCCAGAAAGCTCAATGAAGAATATCAAAAGAGCATGAAAACTGCAGTTGAGGACAAGAAAATACCAGTGAAAGCATCCAAGCAAAGAATTCCAGTCAAGAAGCAGAAAAGACAACCTTCCAAGACCTTTTTGGCCAATCAAGAAAGGAGAAAAATGATCAACTTTCTGAAAGGCTCAATAGGTGTAAAGGGAGAAATGTTTACTAACATGGCATACAGCAAAGTTGAGGAGCTGTATAAGAAGGAAATGACAAAGCTTCAAGGGGATTCCTCTCAAAGGGAAGAAGTAGAAAGAAGGATGAAAGAGAGGCATGATCTCAACATCCAACAACCATTCCCTGAGGAAACCACACCTTCAAAGGAAAAGGTTGAAGAAAAGAAGGAAGAGCAAGAGAATGTTGGAATGGAAATGAAATCTGCAAAGAGAGTAAAGACTATAGCTTCCAAGAAACAATCCAAGAAGCCAAGGATTGAAGAAGCAGGAAGAGAGGCTGAATCTTCTGTTCCACCTTTAGCAGAACCAGAGTAGAATCCAGAACCATCCAATCTGCAATCAAATGAGCAGGTTGATTTGTTCATGACTGTAATAGAACCAGTACAGGTTGTTCCCATTTCTATGAAGGCACCATAAGTCATCTATTGGGATATTCTGAGGGACAACAGAAAGGAGTACTTCAGACTTAAAAGAGTTGGTGATGTGTTTGAAGTCTACTCAACTTGGGGCAAAGTGATCATAAGTTGTTCCAGGGCTGATCTAGAAGAAATGCACAAGGTGGGAATCAAGCTATATGAGTCTGTGATGAAAGGAAATGAAGAAAGTCTACTCAAGATTGCAATGGAATACCTATGTATGATGTTTGAACCAGAAAAGGTGGTTTACAGGATCAAGGATCTACATCATGAGTATGGGTTTAAGAAGATTGATAAGTGGATACTCTTTGAAAACTGTGGTGTATACATGATCACAATAGATAACTGTTATCATGAATACTACCTGGTGGACAAAGTATATGATCATAGCAAGGAGAAGCTGAATGAGATGCTGAAAGCTAAGCTAGTGTGTGCAAAGGAATCAGAAATGGCCAGAATTGTGGTAAGAAGGACAATCAATCAAAGTCTGGGTCTGAATCCAAATTTGGGCAACTAAGCTATAGTGTTGAAAGCATCTTGAAGACCATAATTGAAGAACTTGACTTCTCTTCCTAAAAGTCAAGTTAGGGGGAGATTGTTGGGCATTGAAGAATTGTTCAAGTATGGTTAATGCTGCTAGCACAACATGGTTACTACTTCTGGGAAAAGTTACTACTGCTGAACCAGATTAATACTGCTTGAAGAAGTTACTACTGCTAAGCAAAGTTAGTAATGCTAGTAGTTAGTACTGCTGAAGTTAGTACTGTCAGATCAAGGTTAATACTGCTGAACACAATTACTACTGCTGAGGATTTTAGTGCTGCTTATGAGATGAAGACTAAGTATGGAATGAAAACAGCTGTATATAAGACTTGCTAAAGTAAAGAAGATAATTATGGACTGAAGATCAATTGTATTTTGATAATTATCTTGTAATATGTCTTGTATAAATAGTATAGAAGTCTTTGATAGAATTAACTTTTTAATTCTGAATTTTTGTTTTCATAGAGAGAATTAACCTCAAGGTTTAGAACCCTAGTTCTAGAGAAGTAGAATTCGTATTGGTGGGCCTGTTCATCAATATTGAGGTTTTGTTTGAAATCTTGTAACTTTAATCATTCAATAAAGTTTACAAATTGTGATTTCTGATTCACTGTTACATTGATTGTTGAATATTAAAGTGTTATTCCGCAACTTCTTTAATATTGTTTCTGAGTTCATTATTCTTGTTAAAAATTAGATCCTAACATTAACCATATTTGAACTGGCAGCAGGATTAATAGTGAGAGCAGTATTAACTTAACTGGAAGTACCAAGTTTCTAATCAGCAAGGTAATCTGAAACACTTAAACACACATAGTTAGCAGCACCATGCACAATATATTATGAGAAAGTAAACATGAAGGAATCTATACAAAAATGGTACATAAAGAAAATCAACAGATGCTTATTCAGTGTTTATCATGCCCACACTTGTGACCAAGAATGTGAATCTACCCACATCAAAAGCTTTGGTGAATAGATCAGCAAATTGGTTACTTGTGTGTACCTTCAAAACCTGAATTAGCTTCTTTTCATTGCAATCTCTAATAAAATGGTACCTTATTTCTATATGCTTGGTTTTAGAGTGCTTGACTGGATTATTAACAATGCTAATAGCACTGTTGTTGTCAATGAAGATTGGAGTGTGAAGAAAAGTAACACCATAGTCCAACATCTGATTCTGAATCCATAGCACTTGTGAGCAGCAGCTTGCAGCAGCTATGTACTCTGCTTCTGTTGTAGAGGTAGACACTGTGGTTTGCTTTTTACACTGCCATGAAACTAGTCTTGCACCCAAAAACTGACATCCTCCTGATGTAGACTTTCTATCCAAGTTTGCACCAACCAAATCACTATCAGAATATGCAAGTAGATCAAATGGTGAGTCATGAGGATACCAAAGACCCAACCTAGGTTGTCCTTTGAGATATCTGAAGATCCTCTTGACTGCTTGAAAGTGAGATTGCTTAGGTCTTACTTGAAATCTGGCACACACATAGACAACAAACATAATATCTGGCCTTGAAGCTGTTAGATACACGAGGGAGCCTATCATAGATCTATAGTGATGAACATCTACATCCTCCCCCTCAAGATCTGCAGTGATCTGTTTGTGTATTTCCATAGGTGTGCTTGCAGGCTTTGAATATGAAAATCCAAATTTTGTAAGTATATCCTGCACATACTTGGATTGGCTGATGAAGATACCATCTTTCTTCTGTTTAACCTGTAGCCCAAGGAAGAATGTAAGTTCACCCATAGAGCTCATCTTGAATCTTTTGTGCATCAGCTCCTCAAACTCTTTGCACAGATAATCTTTTGTGGATCCAAAGATGATGTCATCCACATAGATTTGCACAAGCAGGATGTCCTTCTTCTTCCTTTTGATGAACAGAGTCTTGTCTATTATTCCCCTTTCAAAACCATTTTCCAAGAGATAGGTAGAGAGAGTGTCATACCATGCTCTTGGTGCTTGATGTAGCCCATAGAGTGCCTTCTTTAATTTGTATACTCTGTCAGGAAAGTTAGGATTTTCAAACCCTGGAGGCTGACAAACATATACTTCTTCATCAATTGTCCCATATAGGAATGCACTATTGACATCCATCTGATATACTCTGAACTTCATGAAAGAAGCATAGGCTAGAAACAGCCTAATTGCCTCAATTCTGGCTACTGGAGCAAATACTTCTTCATAGTCTATTCCTTCTTCTTGTGTGTACCCTTGTGCCACAAGCCTGGCCTTATTCTTTATCACAATTCCTCTCTCATCTTTCTTATTTCTGAAAACCCATTTTGTACCAATTACCCTTTGTCCTTGTGGAAGTTCAACCAGATCCCATACATCTTGCAACACAAACTGCAACAGCTCCTCTTGCATTGCTTCTATCCAGCTTGGGTCTTTCATTGCATCATAAGCCTTTTTGGGTTCAATCTGGGATAGAAAATAAGATAGCAAACCTGATTGTAGGTCTTTCAATCCCCCTAACTTGCTTTGTTGCCTTGTGATCATTGGGGAATTGATGTCACCAATCACCAATTGAGGAGGATGATTCTTTTGTGTTCTTGTATGATTGACATCCTCCTCATTAAGATTTGCTTCAAGATTGGAGTCATTCTTTTCTGGAGTGCTTCCACCATACACTGAAGAATTGTCATCATCAGTGTCATCTTCTGACAGTATGGGCATCTCAGGTCCTGTGTTTCCTGAATTATGAGCATCCTCTTTATCACTCTTATTCTTTTCATCATCTTTGTCCTCTTCATCTGCTTTAGCATCTTTATCCTGATCTGGATCAAAATCTTCTGATTCTGAATCATCTTTCTTTTCTTGCTGGCAAAATTCAACAGGATCTACTGTAGGTATTGGCAACAACACAAACTCTGGACTCTGTGCTTGTACCTTTTTTGAGCTTGTTCCTGCATTTTGCACATTTCTAAAACCCAAAGCATTAGTTAGTGAATCAATGTCAAACAACCAATCAGGACCTGTACCAATTTGATTTGGTGTGTTCTCATTGCATTTGACATTATCACTTTCCTCTATAATCCTTGAAGAACTATTAAATACTCTATATGCCTTACTCTGAGAGGAGTATCCAATAAGAAATCCATCTTCAGCTTTGCTTTCAAACTTACCTAAGTGAGATTTGGTGTTGAGAATTGTGCAAGGACACCCAAACGGTTTGAAAAATCCAATAAAAGGTTTCTTCTTGTTAAAAAGTTCATAAGGTGTCTTGCCTTGAGATTTGACTACTAGAACCTTGTTTTGGACATAACAAGCAGTATTAACTGCTTCTGCCCAAAAAGTGATGGGGAGCTTTGAATCTGCCAACAGAGATCTAGCCGCCTCAATTAGTGTCCTATTCCTCCTCTCAGCAACACCATTTTGTTGAGGAGTTCTAGGAGCACTGTATTGTCTCTCAATACCTTTAGTCTCACAAAAGTTGTTTAAGTCATTGTTTTTAAATTTTGTTCCATTATCAGATCTGATGACTTTAACTCTTATATTAGTTTGGTTTTCAATCCTAAGAACAAAGGATTTGATCATTCCACTTGTCTCATCCTTAGTCCTTAGAAAATATACCCAAGTGAATCTAGAGAAGTCATCAACAATGACTAAACAGTAGGATTTCTTACCAATACTCATCACATTTGTAGGACCAAAGAGATCCATATGCAATAACTGAAGAGGTGAAGAGATTGTATTTATTTCTTTGGACTTATGAGAAGTTTTGTGTTGCTTGCCTTTAAGACAAGCAACACAATGATCATCTCATGAAAACACTTTTTGAGGTAAACCTCTTACAAGGTTGTTTTTCACAAGAATGTTCATTGTTTTAAAATTCATGTGACACATCCTTCTGTGCCAAAGAGATGATTCATCTAAGGAAGCTTTTGAAAATAGACAGTTTAATGATGAATCAGATGATACATTCTCTAAGTCCAAAAAATAAACATTATCCTTTCTAGGAGTTATAAGTAGTATCATATTTTCATCAACTACCTTGAATCCTGGAGCAAGGATAATACATTCAGTCTCAGTAAATAATATACTATGTTTCTTGTCACAGACCTGTGATACACTTAACAGGTTGTATCTCAATTGCTCAATATAGTACACATCTTCAAAAGACATCTTACCTTTTGAAACCATACCTTTTCCACTGATCTTACCTCCTGCTGGATTATCACCAAAAGCAACATGTCCTCCATCAATCTTTTTGAAGTTTTGAAGGCAGGCCATGTTACCTGTCATGTGACTAGAGCAACCACTATCTACATGCCAAATGCTCTTCTTCTTGAGCTGTTGGTTGCCCTGCACATAAGATAAAACAGTTACTTTTTAGAGGGAACCCAAACCAAAGTGGTCTTGGGTTGCCCTTTCTCATCAACATATTTATAATCAGTAATCTTAGTCTGGATGAGATGATCAGAGTTAAGAATCTCATGGCTGGAATACTTTGTCAAAATTATAGGTTTGGCAGTATTAACACTAGTAGCAGCACTATCCTTGTTAGCAGTACTAACTTGGTTAGCAGTACTAACTTGGTCAACAGTAGTATTGCTATCAGCAACACTATTTCTGTTGGCAGTACTATTTGAGGTAGCAGTACTAACAGGTTTCTTGACTTTTGGAACCCAAATCTTGACAAAGTTGTTTGCTTTCTTGTTTTGTGAGTTACTCCTTGACTTGCTTGGAGTATTTTCTTTTGATTTAGCAAACTTATTCTGAATATGAGATTTTGCAGTCCCAGTTTTCATTGGTACTGTTCTCATTTTAGCAGCCATGTGATTTCTTGATTGCTTCCTATAACCAACTGAATTTTGTGTTTGTCTTTGAAAAGAAAATCTTTGGTTAATAGGATTGAAATAACAGTGTTTGGATAGATGATTTAACTTGCCACAAATAAAACAAGGTTTTGGTCTATTGACTTTGCTTAGATCAATTCCCTGTTTTTGAGCCCACTGATTATTTCTGTTTCTCTGATTTCCCCTTATTTTATCATGTTTATGGGGCTTGTTCTGTTGACAAGTACAGGGATTTACAACAGTAGTTTGCATATAATGAGTTCCCTGTACCTTTTCCTTTCCTTTCCTAGAGGTTTCAACTTTCTCACTCTTACCATTCTCTTTCTCTGTCTTGGACATCTCCATTTTATCACTCTTGACAAATGGTTTACCCCCCCCCCTCTCATTTGTAAGAATGTGGTTTTCTAAGGGAATATCTTTATGGTCTTCCTCATTCTTACCCTCAGAGTTCTCTTCTTCAGAATCTGCCTCAACCACTACTTTGTCTAATGGATCTACTTCTGTGGCATCTGCAGGTAAGTCATTCATATCTTGTCTTTCTAAGAGGTTTGAGGTGGGTGAAATGTAGTTATTGTTGTATGGTGGAGGGGTGGTGTTGTAGCCTATACCTCTTCTCAGTTTGTCATGAACTTGAGTTTTGAGTAAAGAGTCCATTGCTTTAGAAGCATTGGAATATTTCTCAATATCTAATTTGGCCTTTTCAAATTCACTCCTAGTTTTCTCACATTCTTCTTTGGCCTTTTCTAGTTCAATCTCTAACTGATTATTCTCCCACTTCCAGTAGTTGGTATCATATGAATGTTGAAGTTCATTGGCCTGGTAAGCCTTAATTTGTTCTTCAAAATTCTCAATGATCAATCTATACTCTCTTCTCTCTTTCTCCAACTTTTTAAGGTCATCACACATGCTCTGATTGTGATCCCTGTACTTTATAACAGTTTCTAGACATGTTTTAGAGCAAAGGTTGGATTTTATCTCTGTGGGAATTGCAGTGCTTGATGACTCTGAAACCTCAGCCATCAATGCTTGGTTCTGAATCGCCTCCTCTGCTTGATCACTCTAATCAAAGCCCATCTCTTCTTGTGAGACAAGAGCTTAAGATGAATTCCTGTTATAGTTAGTGGACTTTGGTTGTTGATTATTGCTTCCATGCTGTTGAGCAGTTCCTCCTCTGCACTCTCTTGTAAAGTGTCCCAGATTATGGCATTTGTAGCATTCCACCTTGGATTTATCAAATCCAGCACCATCATCTCTTCTCATGGAAAAATTGTTCCTACCTGTTCTTTTGATGAATCTTTTGACTCTCATGGTGAGCATTGATATTTGCCACTTGATATCCATCTCTTCAAGGTCATCGATATTGATCTGCTCCAGATCATCATTGATAAGAGCAGATTTAGCATGACTAGCAAGGAATGCTTCCAAAACAGAATCATTGGACCCATCCTGTTTTGAGCCATAAGCAACACTAACTGATTCTATATTAGCAGTAGAATCAGTAGTAGATGATAGGAGGGCAACATTATGAGAGTATCCAGATGGCCTTTTCTTAGATTCAACTTCTGCTTCAAACACCCTTAGATCATTGTAGAGATCATCAAGCTCCTTATCCTCCATATTATCATTCTGTCTAAAGGATACAATGTACATCACCCATTCTTCACCAAGAGATCTTAAAATTTTTTTGTTGACATCATCCTGGTCCATCTTGACACCAACAATAGCCAATTCTCCAATCAGTTTGTTGAATCTATAAAAGGTTTGAGTCATAGACTCATTCTTTGTAGACATGAAATTCTCATATTGTTGCTTGAGAATTGCTTTTTGATTCCTCTTTGTGCTTTTAGTGCCTGAAAATCTCTTCTCCAATGCATTCCACAGGATTTGAGCATCAGAACAGTTGCAAAACTGATGTTGGTATTCATTAGGAAATGCCAAGAGCAGAGTGCTCAAGGCTTTCATCTCAGTCTGCCTCATCTTTCTTTCTCCATCAGTCTTTGGTGGAGGTCTCTTGCCATCTGCTCCCATCTTTCCTTCATTGGAGGGACCATTCTCAATGATATCCCACATTGAGTAATATGTAAGAAGAATATACTGCTTGATTCTAATTTTCCACATGTCAAACTTATTGGGTTTGAGCATGGGAACCTTTGAAACAAGAACACTGTCATGAGATCCGTCCATGATGATTTTTGATTTCTGAGTTCAAGGCTCTGATACCACTTGTCAGGATCGAAATTCAAAACAAGAATTTAAACTTAAACACTCAGAAACTATGTTAAAGAAGTCGCGGAAAAACACTTTAACAATAAATCAATCAAACAGTGTATGAACTCAAATCACAAGTTATATTGATTTAACGTAATGATTACAAACAAAACCTCAATCTGTTGAACAAGCTCAACAGACGTTCAATACTTCTCTATTGAAAGGACTACAAAGAACCTTGAGGTTAATTCTCTCTAAACGTATTCTGTATGAATAAAACTATCAAAAACTATTAGACTATATATACAGAACTGATTACAAGATAATTACAAAAGAAATATTGATCTTCAGCATCTATTCCATAATTATCTTCATCGTTATCTTCAGCTCCTAGTCTTTCGTTCAAAGTCATCTTTATCAACATTATCATCAGAAGCAACATTAATCTTCTAGCAGCATTAATCTTCATATCCATAGCAGTACTAACCATACTTGCAGTAGTAACTATGCTTGCAGTAGTAATTCTTCAAGCAGTACTAACTACTAGTAGTATTAACTTTCAAACAGTATTAATACCTCTAGCAGTAGTAATCCTACAAACAGTAGTAATCATTCAAGTAGCAGTATTAATGTATTCAGCAGTAGTAATCTTTAAGCCCAACAGTAGTATCCATCCTTAGCACATTTCAGACCCAACAATCTCCCCTTAACTTAACTTTTCAAATTGAGAAGTTAAGTTCTTCAACATAGGGTCTTCATGATGCTTTCAAAACTCCAGCTCAATTCCCAAGATTTGGATCCAGTCCCAGACTTTGATAAATGGCTCTTCTGACCATAATTCTTGCCATTTCAGAACCTGTAGGGCAGACCAACTTTGCGTTCAGCATCCCTTGCAACTTTGTCTTGCTGTGGTCATACACCTTGTCAATCAGATAATACTCATGATAACTTTTGTCAATTGTAATCACGTAGACTCCACAATTTTCAAACATCATCCAATGATCAATCTTTTTAAATCCATATTCATGATGTAAATCTTTGATCCTATGCTGCACTCTTTCAGGCTCAAACATCATGCACAAGTACCCCCGAAATCGATGATACAAGACCTCAACATGTCTTCCAGCGTTTGGATCATTCTCTCGCTTTGACCGTCGGTTTGCGGATGGTGTAACACCCCGATTTTTAGAAAGGTATAATTTCAAGTTAGTATAGAAATCAGTATTTTAAGAGAAATATGAGAAATAATATTTTGGGCTTGAATCTTAGATTTTATAATCTTGTTGGATGAAGGATTTAATTACGAGTCCAATGGACCTTTCCGGAGCGAAAACGGAGCTAAAACGAAGAAGTTATGGCCAAAACAGCGTTTGGTACCCTCTTGGCTATTGTGACAGCGATTGTGACAATGTCACTATAGCCGTCACAATATCCAAAGCCCAGGACCTCGCGGTACAATCCTGGGTATTGTGCCAGCGATTGTGCCACTGGCACAATAGCCTGACACTATAGCCAAGGGGTACCAGCAGGTTAAAAAATTGCGATTTCAGCCATTTCTCTCACTTTCTCATTTCTAATCTCTTCATTTTCTCTCCCAAACCGATCCCTCACCCTTTCCCACGAACCCTAAATCCTTTTTGAGTGTTTTTGTCACAAAACCAAGTGTTCCTTCATCTTCTAGCAAGGTTTGGAAGCTAGAACTAAGATCCCTCCATCTTCACCTTCTTCACCCAAGTTTCTAGGGTTTTATCCAACTTTCCACCATTTTAAAGATTTGGAGTTTGTGACTTGTGTTGGTGTCCTAGAAGTGTTTGATTGATGGATTCAAGTTGTGGTTGAGGTAATCATCTATTCTCTTCATTTATGGAAATTAGGGTTTGGACCTAAGTTGAGATCTTTATGTAAAATGTTTGGGGAATGTTTCTAAATGGTTATATGGGTATTTATGGTTGGATCCTTGTGGATCTAGGTTTTTGGAAGTTTTGGCTCGAAGGTTCGGATTTCTTCAAGAAAGCTCATGTTGGGGTGAAATCTAGATTTAGCCTAAATCTAGCAAGGTGAGTTCAAGTTAATTCGTGAAAACGGTGTACATGCCAAAATGTTTATTTTAAAGCGTATGTGTTTTACCTTAAATTGTTAACTACTGATGAGTTTTGGTTATTTTGAGAATTTTGGTAAATAAATCATGTTGATATGTTTCATTAATGATTTTACATATATAAAGGGAATTCATTTGATGTAAGTGTCATTTGTGTATTTGATCTTATAAACCTTTTCGGTAAATGCATATTTGTGTTATGAGGCAATTTGGAAATATAAGGGTATGAGTTCATTTGGAAAATGGTTTGCCTCAACCAATGATGAGATTTGAGTTAATCATGTTTTTGGTCGTTGTGTTTGCATAATAGTTGGTCAAACGTGTTCAATGTTTATACTGGCTTTCATTTGGGGGTTTACGTAAATTGTTGGGCCTTTGGCTCGGTTTTGACTAAATTGAGTCTTGAGGACATTTGTCCGAATTAATAACCGTTGTGGGGTTTTGAGTATGATGGCGCATATTTTCGTGTCATTTGAGAGTTACATGTTTTGGGAGCTTTGGTCTTTCAATTGGAGTCATGTAATGTTAGACAGTGTTGTAATGGATCCATAGGCACATAAGTCTGTTTGTTTTGTAAGGCCTGAGATTTTGGTTACTTTTATTTGACCACTCGGGTTCGCTAGCGAGTAGGCAATAGGTGGCTCGAGCAGCTGAGTTGAAACTCGTCTAGATTGGATAGGCATCCATGTTCATAAGACCTTGGGGTGGAACTCGACGGAGTATGGCAAGAGGCAACAAACGGTCTGAGGATTGTGATGTCTTTGTATGGCATGGGAACTAGGACTGGGATATGTGGTGAAATCCAATAACATCACGGGTGGCCCCATTCACGTGTTCTCGCTACCCAAGATGGAAACGTTTAGATGACATGCAAGGAAGTTGTATGGGCGGCCTACTTGTGTGTTCCTCTATTCTCAATATATACGGGTCTCTCCGTCGTAGATCCGTGGTATTTTAAATGTTAATGTCGTATTTTTACGAACTTTGGTTTTGTGTGGTTGACGATAAATGATGACTTTAATATTGGGTTCTTCTCACGTATATTAAGGTTTGAATGTAATGCGTCATTTCTACGTTTCGGTATTTGGTTTCTTTCCATTTTTATAGTCGTGTGAGTATTGGGTCTAATGTCCGTGTTCACGGCAATATTTATTTATATAGATTTTCATCTATGGTTTATGAGTTGTGTATCATGTTCCACCCGTGTTGGGTATTTCGAGATATAACATCTTTACCCGCGTTTTATAAAATTGGGAGCCCTCTCTCTATTTTCCTTATTGGCAAGTTTTGGGTTGAACTTAATTTTACGAAAGAACGTTTTATATTGGGATCTTCGCTTCTAAAACACTTTGGTTTGGTTAACGATTAACTAGGTGTTTCTTTCGTTAAAATGCATGATTAGTGTTAAACGAGTCGTTTTCATAAGTGAAACATATAATTTTGAAAGATTATGATTTAATTGCATTCTTCCTTTGTAAACGATTAATTTATATATGTTGAAAACTCTTGAGCTCACTAGGCGTTAAACCTAACCTTTTTATTTGTCGGCATGTGCATCAGGTTCCAGTTGGGGGTTTCGTTCTAGTAGTGCTATGAAGAGAGGTGTTGTGCTTTAGTTTTCACAAGGGTAAGTAATTGGTGAAGTCTTCCGCAGCTTGGAGATAGTGACTATTATTGGGTTTTAGTAGCACCCGTCCTTGTTATAGACTGTATGTAGAGATTAAATTGTGTGTGTTGAGGTTAGACCTTAATTCATATTTGTTTATGAATAATTTATTGATGTATTTAGAAAATTTTAAATTAGTTGTTATTTCCAGATTTGAGGGTGTTACAGATGGTAAGCCGTACTCAACTTTACTCGTGTACGAAGATCTTTCTGAAAACGATCCCAAAAATTTGAAGTGAACCGACTATTACGATCCAACAAGATCGACAAGGGCACCCCATGCCTTGAGACCACTTCGTCGATGTAGAGTTTTGCCAACTTGTCAATCGGTAAGGTCTCGCGCATAGCCAAAAAGTGAGCGCTTTTGGTCAATCTATCGACTATTACCCAAATGGTATCGTGACCTCGAAGAGTTTTAGGCAACTTCGTCATGAAGTCCGTGGTAGTATGTTCCCACTTCCACTCAGGGATCTCTAAAGACTGAAGACTCCCATACGGTCGTTGATGTTCGACCTTTGATAGTGCTTGGAATACACCTATAGACATGTGCTAATTAAACCTCAAAGCAAGTATACAATGAGATCTAATATCGTCTTTCAAGTAATAAAACGGTAAAGTACCGGATATCGTCCCACAGAGATTGGAGTAAAAGTAGATTAAAAAGTAAGAGAAAGAAATGATTTCAGATGGCGATTTTGAAGACTTGATCTGGTTTGGTTTGTCACTTGATTCGATTAACAGAATAATAAAGCAAGCACGGGTGTAAGACATTTAGGTGAGATTTAAACACAAATTCCAGCAGACTTATGCTACAGACATGCTGCAGCATGAGTTGGCCATAACTAGATCCACCATCTATTTTGAGGGTATTCCTCTCGGACTTCAATATTCACACTACTGTTTAGAGTCGACTAAACACATCTCTGTGCAGCCTCCAACTATTTATAGTGTAGAATAAAGTCCTCAAAATATATGGACGATCAAATCTCTTTGTATCTAAAACCGCTCTCTCGAGCCGATTCCCATATCATCCAAGTTGACGTGTTCGAAGGGGCTTATCTCTAAGTCCTCTACACTTTAACACTAATGACTAGCGATCAACTTGTCGAGAATAAATCAGTTTATAAATAAAAAGCAACTCTCTCAAGTCTACTTCTTATATCATTCAAACTGACGTGTTTTTGGTAGCTTATCTCTAAGTCAACCGCACTTTAACACTTTAGCAAGTGATCAGTTCGTCAAGAAGTGTCATTGAACTTTATAAAACTTGAAATGAAATGATGGAACATTGTTATTGCGAAACAATGTCCACCTTTCTTTGGTTTAAAATCTCACCATTTTATCTCACACCCGAGCTAAATAAAATTAGCTACTCATATTTAATGACATAAAGCGATAAATGACGGAAAATAAAGACATAAATGTAAATGACATAAAGTAAATGACGGAATATAAATGACGGAATGTAAATTGCGTAATGTAAATAAAGCGTAATAAAGAAAGTAAAATTATAAGAATTAAAGGAAGACAAGAAAGTAACTTCAAAAGATTAAGTAATAACTATGGAATAAGACTTCTTTCTACATGGAAATGAAAGTTTACTTGGAACTTAAAGACTACTTAATACTACTACCAACCACTCTTATTTATACTACCAAAAAGAGGAGGGCAAAATGGTCAAAAGAAACTAATCTTGGAGCCTAAGCTAAAGAAAGTACAATTAAAGTAAAGTAAACAAGTACTAATGGTTAATACCCAAAAGATAATAAGGACAAGTGTTTTATCCAAAGTACACCAGCCAAAATTACTCTAGAATGTTCCTAAAAAATCAGATCCATAAATCAAAAAGGTCTTCCCACAAAAAGCTCCTCCTAGCTTATCCATTAAGCTCCCCACACGGCTGCTGTAAGGATGCTGCAGCATGCTGCAGCTTGCTGCACTTATAAATCTGCCCAAAAATACACCAATTAGCTTATCCAAATGCAATAAAACAAGTTCTTCATATCTTTAGCTCCAAGAAACAAGAAAAGAGAAAATAATGAACTAAAATGACTCAAAGGTTGGGATTAGAAGGTAAAATGCTATCCTAAAATAAAGAGAAAAAAAGCATAATGGCACTAAATAATTAGTGCCATCAACCTTCACTTGTAAGCATGTCACACAACGCTCCACGTAACGCGCCACATCAAGTTTCATCACCGGCCACCAATAATGTAACTTCAAGTCCCGGTACATCTTTGTACTTCCCGGATGAATGGAATACTTGGACTTGTGGGCATCCTCAAGAAGTAGTTAACGGTTACCCCCAACCTTGGGCACCCACACACGACCGTTGAACAGTTTTACCCCACGGCTATCTTCCGTTAAGAGCAAACGCTTCTTTGTCATGACTTCCTCCTTGAGATTTCCTTCCAACAATGCTTCTACCTGCGATGTCTTGATCTTCTCAACAAGGCTAGATACTAACTCGATTCTCGAATGGGTAGCCCGAATACTTCCGCTATAGTCCTTCCGACTTAGCGCATCGGCCACCACGTTCGCTTTACCGGGATGGTAAAGCAACTCACAATCGTAATCCTTGAGTAACTCGAGCCACCGCATTTGCCTCATGTTTAACTCTTTTTGATCAAAGACATACTTCAGGCTCTTATGATCCATGTAAAGTGTACATTTCGTGCCATAGAGGTAGTGTCGCCAAAGCTTCAAGGCGAACACCACCGCCGCTAACTCCAAATCGTGGGTAGGATAATTCTTCTCGTGGATTTTAAGTTGTCTCGAGGCGTAAGCGATCACCTTGCCTCTTTGCATCAACACGCATCCTAATCCCATTTTCGAAGCGTCGCTATAGACCACGAAGTTTTCCGACCCTTCGGGTAGCGACAAGATTGGAGCTTCACACAACTTCTTTTGTAGAATCCGGAACGCCTTCTCTTGCGTTTCGGTCCAATCGAACTTCACATTCTTCCGAGTTAAAGCCGTCAAGAAAGAAGCGATTTTCGAAAAGTCTTGAATAAATCTTCGGTAATAACCCGCCAAACCCAAGAAACTTCGGATTTTGGACGGACTTTTGGGAGGCTCCCAATTCATCATGGCTTCAATTTTAGAGGGGTCCACTTTCACTCCGCCCCGAGTGACAACGTGACCCAAGAATTGCACCTCTTCTAGCCAAAAATCGCATTTGGAAAACTTGGCGTATAATCTTTCTTTTCTCAACACTTCGAGAACTTCGCGTAGGTGTTGCTCGTGTTCTGACTCGCTCTTGGAGTACACGAGTATGTCATCAATGAAAACAATGACCGACTTGTCAAGGAATGGTCGGCACACCCTGTTCATCAAATCCATAAACACCGTCGGTGCGTTAGTTAGACCAAATGGCATCACGAGAAATTCGTAATGGACATAATGCGTTCTAAAAGTTGTCTTCGGAACGTCTTCTTCTCTCACCTTCACCTGGTGGTAACCAGAACGTAAGTCGATCTTGGAGAAACACCCCACTCCTTGAAGTTGATCGAACAATTCGTCTATTCTCAGAAGCGGGTATTTGTTCTTTACCGTCGCTTTGTTCAACTCACGATAATCGATGCACATTCTCATTGTGCCATCCTTCTTCTTGACGAACAAGACCGGAGCTCCTCAAGGCTACGAGCTCGGTCTTTTGAAACCCTTCTCTAAAAGCTCTTGGAGTTGTGCCATCATCTATTGCATTTCTGATGGCACCAATCGGTAAGGAGCTCTAGCAATAGGAGCTGCTCCCGGCACGAGATCAATCCGAAACTCCACTTGACGATCGGGTGGTAACCCGGGCAAGTCGTCCGGAAAGACATCGGGAAACTCCCGCACTATCTTCACATCTTCAAGATTTGACTTCTCTAGCTTGGCGTCGATTACGTAGACTAGGAAAGACGAGCATCCTTTCACCAAACATTTGTGCGCCTTAGCCATGGTGATTATTGCCACATCACATTTCCTCTTCTCACCATAGATCACGACGACTTCACCACTAGGATTGGGAAGTCGAATCAATTTCTTGGAACATACGATCTCGGCATGATTGTTCGCTAACCAATTTATGCCGACCACCACATCAAAACCCCCTATTACCATCGGCATCAAATCGATCGGGAATTCTCTCCCTTCGATTCCGAGAGTACACTTCCTCAAAACATCGCGGATTAAAACTTGACTACCATCTGCTATCTGTACCACTAACGTATTCTCTAGACTATTAGTGGGCATGGCAAGTTGTTGACGAAACAACTCATATATAAAAGAGAAACTGGCACCCGAATCGAACAGTACACGAGCAGGTACGGAGTTTAGAAGAAATGTACCCGATACCACATCGGCGGATGCCTTGGCCTCATCGGCCATCATCTGAAAAGCTCGACTCGGAACCCTAGATGGGTTCTCTCTCTTCTCTGGCGCGCTCCCCGGCTTGAGCTTCGGGCAATCTCTCTTCATATGCCCCGGTGTCTTGCACTCATAGCAGACAAGCCGTCTGATCGGACAGTCGCGGGTGGTGTGATCATATTTACCACACTTATAGCAAGATTGAGGAGTGGGGTTACAGTTGCCATGGTGCTTGCTATGACACCTCTGACACCATCTAGCTTCTTGATTATTGTTGAAATTTCGATTTCCAACAAAAGGTCGAGTTCTCTTGGGAGGTACGGAATTGCTCTCCCACCTTCTCTTGTCCCCAACCACTACAACTTACTTATTCTTGCTCCTCGCGTAAATTTCTTCCATGAACTGAGCTTCCTCTATGGTCTCGCGAAGGTTAGAAGCCTTCGAGTTATGGACCATGGACAACATGTCCGCCGGTAGGCCCTTAAGGTAGGCCTTGATCTTCTTTTTTTCTGTTGGGGCCGCATGCCCCACCAAACTCAGTTTCTCCATGAACTGACGGGTATACTCTCTCACCGTCAAGCTTCCTTTCTCAGGCGATCAGAACTTTGTTTCGATGCGGTCCAAAGCCCTCTCGCTACAGTACTCCTCTAGAACTTTCTTCTTGAATTCGGCCCACGACAATTGATCCAGAACAGTAGGGGAGAGAGTGGACTGGGTGAAGTTCCACCAAGTGAGAGTCGTGTCCCGGAGCATCTGAGAACCAAATCTCACTTTCTGAGCATCCCCACACTCAGCTGAACTGAAAGCTTGTTCGATTCCTTGAATCCATTTTATGCATGCTACCGGATCTTCGGAACCAAAGAATTCCGGTGGTCTACAACTAAGAAAGGTCTTGAATGAGCAAGTTCTCTTGCCTTGCCCCGCCTCAACTATGACTGGTTCCTCAGTTTGGATCACATGACCCGTGCCCCCGGATACAATCACCTCGATGTTCTCTGCAACCGTCTCGTTTCTCCGATTGCTCACATCGCGATCCTCGATCACCTTTAGAAGAAACTCTTGCTACTTGGCCATAGCTTCATACATTACCAACATCATACTGGCCATCATCTCAGATTGGAAATTTGCGTCCCTGATGACTGGGTGGGACGAAGCCAGGTCTACTTGCAGAATGACCTCTAGCCCTCCACCTAGCACTGGTTAAACAGATGGGCGCACAGTGACCTCAACCTCAGCCGGCTGATCAGCAGTTGAGGTTGTCGCCTCGACACCCTCTACTCCCGTACGCGGTCTACCGCGTGTACTCACCATACTGATCTGCTACACAGGACAGAGAAAGAAATAAGAGAGATGTAGGATTAAAACACGAAGGAAAACGTACTACCACATTACCAATTTTTATAGCAATAGCACTTCAAGCATACTTACGTAAAATATCCTCATAATAACATTAGCTAAGTGAGATTATGAACATATAATACACAAGGGTTCTCGTTACCATCGTCACAACGCTTGATAAACATAATTTCCGTCAACTCTAAGACCAACCCATCTTAGAAGTTCTACCCAACTCACGAATCAATACTTAACATACTCGGTCTAAGTCTAGACATCTTACATTCATGCCTAGTTCACTTAAACTAGAGCTCTGATACCAACTTATAACACCCTAAAATTTAGAGTAAATTAAAATTCGGAAATTTGGCAATATGACGCTTGTATTTGGTATAAACCTCCCAAAAAGGGCAAATGTACTAAACATTTACAAAAACCTGTGAATGGATATGGAAATCAACAACAAACTAATCTAAACATATATTATCTAGATTACATCGGCTGTCAATCCAAAATCACCAAAATAAGGGACTTAATAATCAATGCCTGACATCAAATACTAGTCATCTCAAAAATGCAGCAACCCAAGCTCGTCACTCAAACCCTTGGCAACCCACCGCTAAGGGAACCTGTTATACATGTCATTTGAGAAAAAGTGTTAGGCTTAAAGCCTAGTGAGAACATACAGTTTATAACTTTAATGAAATATAAACAATTGTATCGACAGGAAATCTTTTCAAGAAAGTTTAGTTTACAATTGAATTCATTGCCAAATAAGGACCATTCGGTCCAAAAATTCATCTTGCGATGACGGGGGATACCCGATTTACCAAGGATTGTAGCGGAACACAAAAGTAGGCCACAATCCGAGTTGTGAGCTAAATACTTGGAATCCATGGCCACGAACAACGTCGGTCCGTACTAAGATGTGAGGGAGGGCCCCCGAGGAAACCAAGTCATACTCGTTCACTAGGACTACATTTGACCCATGGCTAGTAACCGATCTCACATAACCGTACCAAAGGCCCCCGAGGGTCAAATGCATCCATAGCTACAAAAAGGGGAAAAGACATACCAATAATATAAGCCGACTCAATACCTAGGGATCCACTAGTAATAGTCTAGACTTGTCACAATTTCATTTGTGACCAACCATAGTTAGTCATATGGTTCCAATAACATTTATTCCCCAAAATGCATTTCCAAGTTTAACTGCTGATAAGAATGAAAATCATAAAATGAGATTATACACATTCCTTCAAGTAACTCGCATAAAAGTGCAAGTAAAACATCATTTTACTTCGTATAAGATGGAACCCACCATTTTAGTTGAAAATGATTGGGAACCCTAAAATCTCCCAAAACTCAAGTTAGGTCAAAATTTAATAAACTTAAATCCAAAACCATGGAGATATATAGAAGTTCAAAATGTAAACTTTGACATGTATAAAGTTTAGAAAATGGTAGTAGGAACTCACCAAGTAGGTTTTTAGAAGAAAACCCAAACCCTAGCTTGAAATCCTTTGGAGAAGATGACAATGGAGATTAAATGCTCAAAACTTGCACCTTTGGTTGATACACACAACCTCTAGCAATAACTATGATATATCAAGATGGGGAAACCCTAAATATTGGTTGGAGGAGTAATGAGGGTTGAGAGAGAGAGTATAATGGGTAGATGAGAAATAAATGAGGTGAAATGGGGAAGAATCCCGTCTAAGAACATCAGGGGGCTCTCGTGACTTATAGGCCGCGGCTTAGCCCGCGCGTGCCACTGTGGTCGACACATCCATGAGGTTACGCGGCTTAGGCCGCGACTTACAAGCCGTGGGGAAAGCCGCGCAAGCCACTGTCCTGTCCAACACATTGAAATTCTAAGCATTCAAACTTGGCTCCAACCGCACTGTGCTAATGACTAAAGGTAAACACAAGGTAACTAAGATTAAATACATAGCAGACTAGAAGTCTTAATGATAGAATTAATACAACAAAAATTCGGGGTGTTACAGAATTTCATCATCATCATCGTCTAAGGAAGCATGGGATACACTATACAAAACTTATCGTGGTGAAGAAAGGGTTAAGATTGTGAGATTGCAAACTCTACGCTGTGAATTTGATAACATCAAAATGAAGGAATCTGAATCTGTGGAAGACTTTTATAACCGTGTCATACTATTGCTTAACCAAATGAGACTGAATGGAGAAAGCATAGAAGATAAGAGGGTGGTGGAAAAGATCTTACGAAGCCTAACTAGAAAATTTGAATACATTGTGGTTGCAATTGAAGAGTCCAAAGATTTATCAACTTTATCTTTGGAAAATCTGTTAGGCACGCTCCAGTCACACGAATTACGAATTAAACAGTTCGACACGTCTCCAACGGAACATGCTCTACAATTGCACTCTTCTAATCAAAGAAACCAAAATGAAAAGGGTCGTTTTGGTGAACAAGATAAAGATGGTCAAGGGGAGACTTCTCAATATAGAAGAGGGCATGGTAAACTACCGTTATCGCAAATTCAGTGTTATCATTGCCAGAAATTCGGACACGTCGCCAGATTCTGCAGAAAGAAACTTGCAGAAGAAAATAAAGGGGCAAATTTCTTGCATAAGGAAAATGACAAAGATGAGGATACTATGTTTATGATGCTTAGTATACAAGAAATGCAATAAGATGAAGTCTGGTACATAGACAGCGGTTGCAGTAATCATATGACATGAAATAGAGATCTGTTTGTAACGTTGGAAGACTCTCTTAAAAGTGAGGTTCAAACAGGTGACGACAAGAAACTTCATGTTCAAGGTAGCGGTGAAATTTTAGTAACAACTAAGAGCGGGACTATGAAAATATCGAGTGTTTACTATGTACCAGGTCTGAAACATAATCTCTTAAGTGTTGGCCAAATGATGTTAAAAGGCTATGACGTACACTTCAAAAGAGGAACCTGTGAGATCAGAGATCCAGACAACAACATGCTTAGAAAGGTACCCATGACATCTAACAAAATGTTTCCATTAAGATTTCATGAACATACTTTGCTCGCGTTCAACGTGATTAGTAACGATATTTCTTGGCTTTGGCATCATCGATACGGGCACGTGAGTTTTAGTTCGCTAGCCTTTATGTCTAAACATCACATGGTCCGTGGATTGCCAAACATCGACAAGATCGACCATATATGTGAAGGTTGTACTCTAGGAAAACATTCTAGAGTTACATTTCCTTCCGATAAGGCATAGAGAGCATCTAAAGCTCTTGAATTGGTTCATTTAGACGTATGTGGACCAATGAGGACTATATCAATCGGAGGAAGTCGATACATACTTACATTCATTGATGACTTTAGTAGGAAAACATGGGTATATTTTTTAAAAGAAAAATCAGAAGTATTCAGTTTCTTCAAGAGTTTCAAGTCATTTGTTGAGAAACAAAGTGAGTGCAAGATCAAGTGTCTACGATCAGATTGTGGAGGAGAATACAACTCCCAGTACTTTCAAGATTTCTTAAAGGATAATGGAATACGGCACCAACTTACTACACGTTATACACCCCAACAAAACGGGGTCGCTGAAAGGAAAAATAGAACTATTCTGGAAATGGCAAGAAGTATGCTGAAAAGTAAGGGCATGGCAGACACGTTCTGGGCAGAAGCGGTCTCATGTGCTACCTATTTGCTAAATCGTGCTCCTACAAAGAGTGTTTCAGGTAAAACTCCATAAGAAGCATGGAGTGGTTACAAACCTTATGTTTCACATTTACGTGTTTTTGGATACATTGCATACTCCCATGTTCCGGATCAATTGAGAGGTAAACTTGATGACAAATCAGAAAAATGCATATTCATCGGCTATAGTGAGAACTCTAAGGCCTATAAACTATACAATCCAATCACAAAGAGAGTCATTATAAGCAAAGATGTAATCTTTGATGAAAGTAAAACTTGGGATAGCTCTTTGGGTGAGAATACAGATTCTGGCATAATTATTAATGACGAAGATCCACGGAATGAAGAAAATAGCGATGGTGAGAATTCTTCGCCCGTATCCTCAACAACATAATCATCACCCATCTCAACTCCTCCTAGTACACCTCCAGCGAAAATGAGAAGTTTTAATGACATTTATGAAAATTATGAGAGATTGGATAATGTGGAGTTCGTGGATTATGCTCTGTTTGCTGATGCGGATCCACTATGTTACGAAGAAGCAGTTCAAAGTCTCAAGTGGAGAAATGCAATGGATGATGAAATAGAATCCATTATGAAGAATAAGACATAGGAACTCGTAGATCCTCCAAGGAATCATAAACCTATAGGTGTCAAATGGGTTTACAAAAGGAAGTTTAATGAGAAGGGAGAGATCGAAAAACACAAAGCCAGACTAGTCGTAAAAGGATATAGTCAGAAGTTCGGGATTGATTACAAGGAAGTATTTGCCCCGGTTATACGGCTTGAGACTGTTCGTCTTGTGTTGGCACTAGCGGCAAAAAGGGGATAGACTATTCACCAAATTGACGTTAAGTCCGCATTCTTGAATGGTTCTTTAAAAGAAGAAGTATATATTGAGCAGCCATCTGGGTACGTAAACAAAGGGGAAGAACATAAAGTATGCCGATTAAAGAAGGCTTTTTATGGCCTGAAACAGGCACCTCGTGCGTGGTATAGTAGAATCGATGAGTACTTTCTAAGGAGCGGTTTCAAAAGGTGTCCATATGAGGATACTCTTTATATCAAGGAAGACAAAGGTAAATTGTTAGTTGTATGTCTTTATGTCGATGATTTGATATTTACGGGGAATTGTTTTAGTCTAACTGAGAACTTCAAGAAATCCATGAAACATGAATTTGAGATGACTGACTTGGGGTTTCTCCACTACTTTCTGGGAATAGAAGTAAAACAAAGGGCTGGTATGATCTTTATCTCACAAGGAAAATATGCAAGGACTTTACTAAAGAAGTTTAACATGGAGGAATCTTGTGCCATATCTACTCTGATGGAGTTTGGTTTGAAACTTTCTAAAGATACGTCAGAAAGGAACATCGATCCTAGATTGTTTCGTAGTTTGGTTGGAAGTCTGATGTACTTGACTGCCACTCGTCCTGACATAATGTTCTCGGTAAGTATGATCAGTAGGTTTATGGAATCACCAAAGAAAAGTCACTAGGAGGCAGGAAAACGAATCCTACGTTTCATAAAAGGAACATCTGATCATGGGATCAGTTACAAGAAGGTAGATGACGCAAAGCTGAAGGGTTATGCTGATAGTGATTTCAGTGGAAACTATGATGACAGTAAAAGCACGTCTGGGTATGTTTTCAACTTGGGTTCAGGAGCAATTTCTAGGCAATCAAAGAAACAAGACGTGGTGTCATTATCCTCTGCAGAATCAGAATACATATCTCTTTCATTTGCAGGTTGTCAAGCCATTTGGCTAAGAGGAATAATGGAAGAACTAATGGATCCTCAAGTAGTAGCCACCAAGATTTACTGTGACAACAAATCTTCTATTGCGTTGACCAAGAATCCAGTTTTTCATGGAAGAAGCAAACATATCAGAATCAAATATCATTTTATACGAGAGCTGGTCAATAATGGAGATGTTGAGGTTAATTTATGTAAGACCACTGACCAAGTTACAGATATCTTTACTAAGGCATTACAAGTCAGCACTTTCAAAAGGATGAAAGAACTTGGAGTCACACAAGTCTAGATTACGGGGGAGTGTTAGAACTTTAATCTAGACTGTCATCTTAACATGTATTAACTGTCATCTTAACTGTCAAACGGGATAGTTAATTGACAGTTAAATTGGGGTTGTTAATTATCTATGTACATATATATGTGTGTGTGTCACGTACTCTGTGATTTAATATGTATTGATGTTGAATAAAACTGTAGCATTCTACAACAATCTTCATGTAAAATATTTGGTTTTTCATTTGATTTGACATTCCCTTCACTTATCCTTCTGACGGCTTGCATCGGTGAACACTACCCCAACCTTGGTGTCTTGGTGACAAACCCCATTGACGAAAAAACCCAGTCCCGAATTCCACCATGGCGACAAAAAAACTCACTCCTTATTTGCCAAATTTCATCACCGACAATAAACCCCAACAACCACCACTACCCTTCTCTAGAGTAGAAACCCTTACCTAAACTTGATTCGAATATGATTTTGACGTTACATAATGTTTTAGTTGGTCACCGATTCAAATATGTTACCAAATCTGAGATCAGTAAGTTTGATTTTGACCAAATTTGGGACCACTTTCTGCTCGATCCACTCTTCCCATGTGTGTATAAGATGGTCTCCATCGATGCAACACCACCACCAAATATTTGTTTGTCTACTCAATCAAACCCCACCTTGTTTCCTTTTAAATTTGTTTTATGTTACTTGTTTCAATCTCATTGGTTGCACCAAAATTGCATATTTTAAAGGAAAAAAACAAATGGGATTTTGGTGTAGACTCGGGGTTTGAAACTGGAAAATTTTAAATGGGGTTGTGATTATGGGGGAAAACGGGGGTGGTATCGTAAGATCCTCAAACCTGTTATGACTTGTGATAGTGGGATTTCGGACCTCCGATATCATTCACATACAAAGATGAAGAGGATGACCGGAGAATTGGAGGAATGATGGAGAAGTTGACCGGAAGAAGTTGGTCGGGAAAATGGAGAACTTGATCGAAGGAGATGATGGAGAGAAAGTGAACCTTTGTCCACAGTCGGATGGAAATGGGAAAAGTGTTATCGTGGTCATCAATTATAGAAGATGGAAGAAAAAATACAAGACATTTTTTAATAGAATAAAATAGGAAAAAAGATGAAAATGACTAAAAAGCCCTTAGTTAACAAACATTTTTAATGGAAGTTAGTTTGAGGGACCAAAAGTGAAACGAAGTGGCAACCACAGTGATAAAAAAATGTAATTAGTTAGAAAGAGGGATCAAAGTTGATTGTAAATGGCAACCACAGGGACCAAAAGTGTAATTTACTCTAAATAAAAGGTCAAAAACTGGAACAAAATACTATATAACAATATAAATTCAAATTGACCAGATCCCTCAAAACGTGGATTTCTAATCCTTATTATTATTTTAAGGGAAAAGTCCAAAAAAACCCAATGGACTTTAGTGTTTGAAGTGATTAAGTCTTTGGACAATTTTTTGGAACAAATAAGTCATTGGACATTTCAAAACCTGTTAACTAAATCCTTGGACTTTTGATAACCTGTTGAATACATCCTTATTACTTAAAAATTTAACTTGCAACCTATATAGCAGGTAAAACTACAAATTAAAAACAAAGTCACCTACTTTATCCTCCTATAAATTAAAAATGGGAAAATTAACTAAAATAGTCAATCTCATCAACCATATTTATTTTTCTTTTACCATTTTTCAAAGTTTTTTTTTCCTAAAATTGCCAAAGTTTGCATATAATGTTTTTTTTTTCCTGCGTAAGGATTGTTTTTTTTCCAAAAAAATAAAAATAACAAACATCCTCACGTAGAAAATTTTATGTATAAAGATTCACTTTCTGCTTATAGTTTAGAAAAAAATTTACACTTTGCATTCTTATAAATTATAATTAGTTATTTAATTTATTTTATATCAATTACGTTTTCATTAAACATTTTTATTTTATTAACATACACAATCGGATATTAACTAAAATATATCAAAAAAATTAGTTTTTTTTTTACAAATTACACCATTATAGTCGTTTCGTCAATACATTCAAAATGGACTCAATATTGTTTTTGAACTTTATCTTGTATTATTCAATATCATAAATACGTACGAATTATTTTTAATATTTACCCTTTATAATTACAAATTAATCTTATATTATTAAATAAATAACTTAAATAATAGAAAGTGTAAATATTAAATATAATTAGTACGTATTTATGATATTTAATAATATGAGATTAAATCCAAAAAAATCAATATTAGGCTCATTTTAAACGTATTGACGAGACAATTATAATGGTGTAATTTGTAAAAAAACATACTTTTTTGATATATTTTAGTTAATTAGAAATGTACCCTCGCAATGCAGCGGGTTTCTGAAATCTAGAACTCGAACCCTCGATCATTATTCATACTTTTTGTTAGTCTTTTTTGATTTTATTTTACGATTTTGAGAAACCTAGATTTAAAACAAAAATATATTTTAATTTAGTTTAATTATGGTTTTTTATAAAAAATAATAATAAAGTATTTTGTTACGGGTCAAAAATGTTTAATTTAAATGATAACTATATTTAAGATATTTTATATTTAAAATTAAAAAGATAACATAATTCAATAAAAAATAAAAATAAAGTGATTTATCTCGAATTTTCTTATATTTATCGGTTAGTTATATGAATAGTTAAAAATTTTAGATATTTTAAAAAATAAAAATAAGTGCTTATCTGCAGTTAGTTACACGAATTCAAACACTGAGCTTTTATAAGCTGTACTTATGTTTAATCAATTTGTACTTTTGGATTTTAAGTAATATGCATTAATAAGTGGTACCTAATGCATAAAAATTAGTTTTTAAGAATTTAGCTTAAATGCTTTATAATATAGTATAGATATATTAGTTAAAATTCAAAATTACGAGTTAATGAAACATAATTATAACTTATTAAAGTCACATGTTTTTATTTGTATAACTATGCAAATAAACATATTAAATACAGGATAAACACTATGAGATAAACTACTTGTTTTATTTTTTTATTAAAATATAGTATCAATAATTTTAAATATAATAACATAACAAAATAATTTATCATTATCTTTATAAACAAATCATAACTAAAATTAAAATAAATTACATTTTTATAATAAAATATAATATTTTGTGCTTAAAATGTTGTAATTAAGAGTTTTTTATGTCTCTTTTATAATATAGTATAGATATAGATAAATATAATAACATAACAAAATAATGTATCATTATCTTTATAAACAGATCATAACTAAAAGTAAAATAAATTACATCTTTATAATAAAATATAAGTTGTACCAAAGCATTATGAAATTGTAAATTAAGTCATTGACTTTAATTAGTTGTATTTTATGCTTAAAATGTTGTAATTAAGAGTTTTTTATGTCTCTTTTATAATATAGTATAGATATACGATTATGTGTGTTAATATAATAAAAAGTTAAAATGAAAATTAAAAGGTAGAAGATATAAAGTAAATTAAATAAAAAATTATAAAGATGTTTTCTATTTATTTTTTTTTGCCAAAAACAGTTTTTAAGGCAAAAAAAATAATATGCTTTGACTATTTTAAGAAAAGACTTTGAAAAATGCTTAAAAAATTAATTTTGTTGATGAGATTGACTATTTTAGTTAATTTTCTTATTTTTCTTATTTGTAGGGTGATAAAGTAGGTGATTTTTTTTTGTTTTTTCTTTTAATTTGTAATTTTACCTATTATGTAGGTTACAAGTTACATTTTTAAGTAATAAGAATGTATTTAACAAGTTTCCAAAAGTCCAAGGATTTATTTAGTGTGTTTTGAAATGTCTAAAGACTTATTTGTTGCAAAAAATTGTCCAATGACTTAATCACTCCAAACACTAAAGTCCATTGGGTTTTTTTGGCTGAATTTAATATCATAAAAATATGGCCAAAACACCGAAACAAATTCATATATGGCAAAACAAGGTTAATTAACCCAATCTCTATTTTGGAAAGAAAAAAAGACCCATCGACCTAAAATGAAAACGGGTCTTAGCCCATGCTACGACCCAACCGTCTAAGGCTGAAAATAACATTTGGGCCTATTAATCAAACTCATGGCCCAACTAACTAAGGCATCGGCCCAACTCCTATCCCACTCCAGAGACCATCGAGAGAGTCGGAAAACGAAAAGAACTAACCGAGACTGGATAATACATCTTTTCTTAGAAATAAATTACGATTGTTTTTTTTGGAAAGGGTATCCTGGGCCTATGGCCCAGACTAATCCCCGGCAATTAGGACCTTTGGCCCAGCTGCTAAAGCGTGCAGCCCTGAGTTTATCCTCAGTGGCCACAAGTGCTGCTAGTGGGGCTCGAACCCGGGTTGAACGCTATGAACTCCCCAAGCCTTTACCACCACACCACAGCCCTTGTGGTTTAATAAATTACGATTGTATTACCTTAAAAAAAAACGAAGTACTATTTATACTAATCCTAACACCCACCTAACCACTCTAAACAAAAAAGTGGAGATACAGTCAAAGAGCCCATGTAGATGAGCGTGGAGAATTTTCTAATTTATCTTGAACATGAATAGGAAGTCATCAAACTTGAAAAAAAAAATAGGTAATATATAATTATAGGTTGATAAGTAGGGTTATCAACGGGTAGGGTAAGGGTTATTTCGTTATTCAGTACATTTAAATTTACAGGTAACAAAATGGATAATTATCCATCTCAAAAAACTGTTATCTGTATCCTACCCATTAACAATAACGATAACGAAACGGTTAAGGGATAATGGTAAACCAAAATTTCATTTTGAACTATAAATGATATTGTTATGTCTAAAACATATAAGTAAAAATAAGTTCAATAATTTTCCAAAAAGAAAACATAAGTTCAACGATATAGTTATTATTATATATCTACTTTTTTCTAGTAAACTTTTTAATATTACTCAAAATGTATCATATTATAATATTTTAAAGACGATATAAAAATTGTAAGACAACATTTTTCGTCGTATTTATTTTCCTGCTTCCGTCTTGTTTCTCATTTAATCATCATAAACTATTTTACTTACTTAATATATATATATATATATATATATATATATATATATATATGTTTGTGTGTGTGTATATATATATATATAGGTGAATGATCGTGTGAGAAGTTGAATTAACGGTGAGAAACATAAGAAGTGGATCTGAACCGTTAATCAATTTTTAATTTCAAGTCCTCCCATGAATTGCGGCTTAGAAAGAAATTGATTTGGTGCATCTCGGTGATCTCATCCTAATGTGCGTCCATTTTTTATCTAACGGTTAATAACCACTCCTCACACTTCTTATCGTTATATATATATATATATATATATATATATATATATATATATATATATATATATATATATATTAAAATGCACATTAATATACGACACCATTATAAAAATATTAATAATAAATTTAATATAATTATGTGTATATATATCAATATATAACTTTATATCAAGGTTCTAAATGGCGTGAGGCGTGGCGGGGCGGGTAGGCCAATCATCAAACCTTAGGATTCACGGCGAAGCCATGACGTTTTCAAAGCGTGACTTATGACGTCAAATTTCTAATTAATATATAATATTATATATAAAAATGTATTTTTGTACTGTTACTTAATGAGTCAATAGTAATAAGCAACTTAAATTAGGTTATATATTAAGAACATGTAAATAAGACATTAAAAACTTAAAGAAAAATCAAATATCTCATTACGATTACTGTGCATTAGGTCATGGCGTGCTATGGACTTAATGTGGCGTGACGCACAAGCCTTGGTGTCATAGCGCACTATAGCGACTGCGTGACGAGTTTTTTAGAACATTGATTTATATATATATATATATATATATATATATATATATATATATATATATATTACATTTTAACAAATAACGGATAATGAAAAATTGTATATACAAACCCTAGTTACTTAAATTTCAAGTAATGTGTATCGAATAAGTGGATAAATAAATAAAAAAATTTTATCTATACACTTATTCTGAAACATAACAGGTAACAGGTGTATATTACTCAGTTGCCAAGGGATCGAGTCTCGACATCCATCATGGTATCATTTGAGTGATAGAGATGGAATATTTAAACGGATATAAAATGAAGATAACATAGCATGCATATTAATTGATTTCTAGTTTTTTTTTTTTTCAAGAAGTTTCGATTTTTTTTTGAGTTTTGGTTTTTGAATATATTTTTTTTAAATTACAAGTTTTAATCTTTATATTAGAGTGAATTATATTGGTAGTCTTTGTGATTTGCTTAATTTTGAATTTGACCTCAGAAATAAACTATCTACACAAATAATTCTTAATTTTTTGTTTCATAACATTCAAAGTCCTTAAAATTAAAACCGTTATGATAAATTAATTACATGAAAAAAAAATTAGGTCCCTGTCGTTATATGAAAATTTGGGTTAGGTCCTAGTGGTTATATGAAATTTTTGTATTAGGTTCCTCCAACAAAACAATTACATTTATCTATACTATTATATTAAAGTTCTATTACGATTATTGAAAAGTTGGTTTTTGGAAAATCAGTTTTTGGAAAGCCATTTTGATCGCTCTCGCTTCCTCCCACGTTCTCCTCCCTGCAATCATTCCCTCTCCAACACGAAGTCCCTGATTTTGCTCCAGTGCAATAAGTCGCTCCACACCCTCATCTAATCGAATCATCGAATGTAACCCTAAACCCTCTCCTCAATTTTCTCCTCTCCCTCCCCAAGACATATGCATACACTCTCATCTTCCCACAGCTATGATTCAGAAAATTGATTCACAAAATGACGATTCAAACTTCTCGGTTAGAGATTCCGATATATGTATACGGTTAGGGTTTTGATTAATGTTTAATTTCTCTACCAATTAACTCTCAATCAATCGATCCTCTACCTATTCCAAGCAAGGTAAATTCGTTTTGTATTTCATCATCACTTCTGTGTGTGTTGATTTCTTTCTAACGATTCCATTACGGTTAGGGTTTGAATTAATTGTTTTCTCCACCGATTCTAATATTTTGTGTGTTGATTTCTTTCAAAAAGCAATGGCCTTAAAGGTTTTAGAAAATTTATCTGATACTTTTGTTTATTGAAGTTTAAACCAGGTTTGAGTAGATATGCAAATGACCCTAAAGGTGCTTCAGATTCTCTTCTCCCTCTTTTAAAAAAAATACAGAAAAGGCTGTTCCACAGGATATGCGTCAAAATACACCAGTCAAACTTGGGGTTGGTGATTTGTATGACTTAAATATACTCCGGTAGTTTGTTAGAGTTGTATGCTTATATACACAATATTTTATATGTATTTCTCTTTACAGGCAACTGCAGGTCTCGGACAATTGAGATTTGATGAATCGGAGAAAATTCTGCGAGCCGTAAACATCACTTTGTTCCAACTTTCTGTTTGAATCCAGAATCACTTTGTCTTTTGTGCTTGTAAAGTTGGTTATGGGAATATGTTTTTATGTGTTTGAGAAGTTTTTTCCTTGGTAAATGTTTGAGTCCTTTTCCTAAGGTTAATTCGAAGCTCCGACTGATATTGTGAGTTCGGTTATTAATACACACAATTACAGGGGATGCAGGGAGCTCATTCCTGGATGTGTAAGAATAAAACACCAGGTTTGGTTATTTTCATGGTCTATACTCACAAATATTAAGCTTTAATGTCCATTTTTTTAGTATGAAAGATGCACCGACTGTTTCATGTGTTCTAATTATTATATTTATTTTAAAGTTTACATCATTTCAATAATTTATTTCTCTGTTCTCCTAATAATTGATTAGTAGGGAGTTGATGCAAGTATCAGGTCAGAGGTTTGGCCTTTCCTACTAGGAGTGTAAGTATTTCTATTTTCAATTTGTTTTCTAAGTTTACTATCTACCTTTTACGTGGACGCTATTCTTTATCTTTCAACATCAATAAATATTAGAGCAGAACATATACCTGTATTGCAAGCTCCCTAAAGGTGTATATATTGCCAAGCTTGAAGAGCTTAAAAAGGTTTGCTCCCTACAACCCATCTTCTCCGTAAGTATTTATCTGCTTCCAATATTGAACTTGCACATTTAATTATCGTAGCAAGGTGATCTGATTGAACAACGTTACAAGGATCACTCCGAGAGAGAATCCTTTGTTGATCAACTAGCCAGTCATGTTAATTGGTACAGGCAAGATTTAAGAGATGAAGGGTTAATCAAAAAAATATGGCTACAATCATACTGGCTGGTAGTGCAGGAACTCAACTCTTCAATTGCCATTATCTTGCCACTAAATTTGGGAAGGTTCATGGTTCCAGGTTTGGATTAGTCTTTTGCTGGTTCGTGTTTGGTATAAAGATATGTTATTTCAGCCATGGATTGACCATTTTGCAATCAAATGACACCCACCCTTACAGGTAACAGATCCATTATAGGGACAAATATGGGTTAGGTTATATAATAGGTCCATTTACCCTCCTCAAAGCAAATAACAATAAATTGTGTTGCACTTTGCATAATAAATAATTGGGTTGAATTGCATTCGAGGCAACTCTTGAGCTTACTCGATGTCTTTGTCCGTGGCTTGAAATGTTGAATATTTGATATTCCATCTATTTTAACTACTCTGTGTAGATTTCTTCTTTATGAAATTGTCTTAATGAAAATTGACATTTGTACACTGCTTATTGAAAAATGTGAAAAATGATTGCCTTTCAATTCCTCGTCTTCAAAATCAAGATGTTTTGTGCAGCATGTGATCTATAACATATCTCTACGTGTCTTACATAAACATGTGCATATATATATATATATGTATGTATATATATATATATGTATGTATATATATAGGGTTGGGTTCCGGTGAGAATGAAAGTGAGAAGGGTACGAAGAAATCTTCACCCTTGGATGCAAATTAGGATGAGATGTACGGAGTTGAGATGGACCGAGATGCACTCGGATCAATTTTCGATCAAGCACGATTAATGGAGTGGGGGTGAGATTAAAAGTGATCAATGCTCTTACCTTCTCACCTTCACTCTTATTCTCACACGATCCTTCATCTATATATATATATATATATATATATATATATATATATATATATTCGTGTGTGTGCTGACTTTGAGTTCTTATTGACCTCTTGAATCTTACTAGTACTATGGTAATTGGATTCTGCCTTGCCTTGCATTGTTAATTATTTATTGATTATTGAACCAAATTCTCATTACCACACCTCAGACCATCGTCAATAATAGCATGGGTCCTCTCGTCCTTTGCGATTTAAAAGAAGTGCATATTTGAAGAATTATAATTGTTATTTAAGTTGGTCCATTTTATGCAGATGTTAAGAAACCCGTGATTGGGATATAATGGTATTTGTACAAATATGCAAATGATTTAAGTTGAACATGCAAATGCAGAGAGGTTGATGATCAAGTTTGTAATTCTTGCTTACAACACATCCTTTCTCTATCATTGTGTTGGCTTCTTCTTGAGTAGTTGCCCAGTTTTCTTATTTGCTTTCACCTTAAATATTATAGTTGGACATGCCACATGTCCATGGTTTTGAAAATTGTTTGAGGCATTGTGATTATGCTCTCTTCCTAATCTTGATTATTGCGTTCTCCAACAAGGATTCAAGAGTTTTATCTTTGCATCTGGCTGGGCAAAGGAGAAGCTATGCATTGTGTTTACCTCATTTTGCCATTTATTGAACTCTCAACTTGATAAACGATATCATATTGCAATATTCACTGAAAGCTTATTGTTCCGTTGTATTTCCCAAGTTGTTTGTGATATTGGTGCCTGAATGTTTGTTAAGTATATTCAAGGGGGGAGTTGGTTAATCTGTGCTGAATTGGGAGCTTTTGATGATTTATAGAACTTATTTTAGAAGGGGAATGGCTCTAAATAGATTATAATGGCTTGATAGAGTTTGTTAATGTGAACTTCTTTTGAGGTCTTCAATATTAGGCTTGTCGTTATGGCAAAGTAAAATTGTTTTTAAGTTGGTTATTCTAATGTGCACTTATACATTTAAGTTTGTCTTGACTGTATCCTTCATATTTTTGGTGTTTGTTTTTTCAGAATGCAAGCACAGGCGGGTGAGTTAAATGAAAAGATAGAAATTGTTAACCGAGAAAGAAAATATCATCAGGTACTTTTATATGCACCAAGTTATATTTGATTTTATATGAGGGTCATAAGTAGTTAGTTTCACCTTCACTTTGTGTGGTTTGAACAACAAAACACGACATACGAGCTTAATGCTCTATCAACAGAGTGGAAGGAATTGTGCTAGAAGAACATAGCAATTGAAGCTGCATGCGTCAGAGTTGAAAGCTACCTCGAAGAATTAAAAGCAGAAGCAACGAAAAGGTATCAAGTTTACAATTTATAAGTTTTTTGTTTATTTGAAATGTTACCATATATTTTCTTCTATGTAGAGGCTGGAATCTCGATGTTAATATGGAGAATGACTCTTCATTGCCTTGATAAGGTATGATTCTTGTCAACTCTGATATGAATAGAAGAAACACATAAGACAGAAAGCCAGGGCATCTTAGTCTTTTCCTTACATACAAGAAATAGGTTGCAATACATGCTTCTATTATTTGATTCACTATGTCAATGGTGTTGCCAAAAGTTAAATTGAACACAATTAATATGCTGATGGACTCAAATTATAGAAGTAGTCTTTTAAGGCTTTTGCATCGTCATTACGAAGCCGCATAAGTACACTTGCTCTTTGATTTTTCCTTCCTCTTCTTTTTTGAATCAATATTTTCGTCCAACTTTACCGAGCTGATAGCTGTTGCTGTTTTTGTCGAGTGCATTTGTTAAAATCATCGTAAATCCACTTTCCGACCTTGATCATTCTTCATTTTCTTGTGTTGTCTTGCACCTTTTTCTGTTGAAAGTTTTTTTTGGTTAACCATGGGTGTTCGGCTAGCTTGTATGCATCTCGACTAATTCCACAGGCCATTAAAAGATAGCAGCCTAGAGGATTAAAAATCCTCAGTGGCTTTGACGAGACTCGAACTAGCTAGCAAGCTATGGGGGAGGAGCCCCAAAGCTTAGGGGTTGTTTACCAAACACTTACCCGGTAAGTGTTTACCCATAAATTTCAACACTATCATTTACTTATTGGGTAAGATTTTAATCCACCAAAACGGCATCGTATGCAACAATTTACACGGTAAGCGCTAACCGTGGTAAGAGTCATCGCTATCACTTACCAGGTAAGACTCTTAGGGGTCATTTACTAAATGCTTACCGGGTAAGCGCTTACCAATAATCCAATACCATTTACCTTATTGATCGAGCATGGACGACCAAGAAGTTTACCCGGTAAGAGACAAGGGAAGGACCGAGAGTCTTGCCCAGTAAGTGTGGGAACCGACTCTTTTAAAATGCTTATGAACAATCTATTTTCATGGCCAATGATATTGAACGATAGGAAAAATGACGGTGAATCTTTTGTCGGTAAGTTCTTACCTGGTAAGAATTTGATGAACGGCCCCTTAGTCATTGCCTCGTTGTTACCGGGTAAGATTATTGGTTCTTACATATTTTTCCGGTAAGGTAATGTGTCTTGGTGAACGCTTATCCGGGTAAACGTTTGGTAAACGACCCCTTAGCCTTTATTTGCCGGTTGAACTAATCCTCAAGGTTCTGTTGAAAGTTTTTGCCGTTGGAGAATAAGTGAGGAACTAGGGATAAAAGAAATATTTGGTTTCGACTTTTAGGACCGAAGTACTTGGCTTTTATCTTGCAAATGTCAGTTTGTGTCAAAACTTCAAAAAGAGTCTCCACTTTGCAAAGAACGAGTGATTTTGGACAAAAACCACGAGGATAGGGGGGAAAATGAGGTATCACACAACAATAACACTACAAGATGTTATCATCAATGAGGTATCAAACAGTGTCAACTGACCATTAAGTGATCGTGATTCATTTTGTATACCCGTGATATGTTTATGCCCTCCCAACTTCACTTTGATGGAGGGACTATAATAGTCTATGTTGTGGATTGATGATTTAAAGTTGTATTGTTATTGGGATAAGAAAAAGGGCAATGTATTTAAGGACATGAATTATAAACATTACGAAGCCACATAAGTACACTTGCTCTTTGATTTTTCCTTCCTCTTCTTTTTTGAATCAATATTTTCGTCCAACTTTACTGAGCTGATAGCTATTGCTATTGGGATAAGAAAAAGGGCAATGTATTTAAGGACATGAATTATAAACGTTAATTTTGTAAGTGTGTTAGCATTTACCAAATAATTATGGCTGGTTTTATTTTGTATTTAGAAGACACGAAAGAAAAGATTGGAACGCTTTGAGATGCACATTTGTTCATTAACTGAGAGAAAAAAATGAAGTTTTATTTCTTTCAAACATAAATCTTGGATTTTTTTAGTTTTCAATTGTATTAAATTTTATTCATGGTTTAAAAAAAACCTGTTGCAATACATGATACATAAACTGAAGTAATCCATCCTTTTATGACCCCGTCCAAGTCAATTTTATCCATAGAAGACTACATGTACACCTCAATCAATACCAAAAGTAATTCCAACCAAACATCGATCTTGTACACGACGGTGTCTTATGATGGTCACCACTCATATCAATTTGGTAATAAGAAATATCACGGGAACCCTCTTTATTCAAGTGACCAAGAAACAACACTCTCCACATAATAACTGAAAGTTACCATGGCCTGCTGACTAACTAAGATTATATGACGATCTTTAAAATTTAAGAATAACAAATGTTATGACATTGAAACCCCACTATCTAGCAATCCTGGTCCACTAATAGAATATGTTGACCTTACATTTATACATCACACAAGACCATAGATAGAAAATAGAAGAAAACGTGAAACAAAATTACTATTTCAAGTTCTCGGCATTTATATATCACACAAGACCATAGATAGAAAATAGAAGAAAACATGAAACAAAATTACTATTTCAAGTTATCGGCTTTAAATTCAAGATCCTTCGCGCAACATTGGGCGCGGGTATATAACTATATACCCTAAAAATTCTAAAACGGTTATTATACAATCTTTTGTACAATGACATTTACCACCTTTACAATGTTACATTTACCACTCTTACAATTAATTATTTATTTTACTTTATATCTCTTGTTTTTTCATTTTTCATTTTACACAATTATCAAAATTATTTTTCTTAAAATGCATTTGGTCTGATCTTAGTTATAGGGATTGAATTTTATTTTAAGTGGAGGTTGAGTCTATTTCTGTTGGGAGATCTGTAGGTTGCCATTTTTATGATAAAAATTGGACTGTTGGTTGGCTGTTGTTTGGTGCTGGATTTTTTAAAAAGGGATTGGGCTGATATTTTTAAGGGTTTGATGGTGGGCTATTTGATGGCAGTAGTTGGGCACTTGGGCTCATGGTGAGAAAATGTTGTTTACTCATTCGATAACTTATGGGTTATGAATCTTACGATGACTTTTGATTTTTTTTTGCTCAAATATTTTTTTTTTCATGGTTGATGTTGTTGACTTTACCATGTCGTATCAAAACTAAAAACATTTTTTTGATTTAACATTTTTTTAGTTAGCCATTCCTCTCATCAAGTTACAAAACAAAAAACATGGCACAATCACTATAAGTTAAGAGATGAGGCAAAAAAATTAATAGTTTGATGTATGAAAATTGCAATTTAAATAAATAAACCAAACAAAATTGGTTGATTTTATTGATAATTTTCTTTATGTTCATCCAAAGATGACCATTATGTCATTCAAAGTTTCAAATTAAAAACATAAAACAATTTCTAAACTATACAATTTAGAAATTAGAAATCTAGATTAAAGTCATAGCGTATACCCGACCAACGGACGGGCATAACACTAAGTCCTCCACTCCTCCCTCATGCAAGTCTCGGTTTGTTTAAAAAAATGTTCTTGTTTACTGCTTATTTCTTACCAAATAAAAGGTTTTTTTCCTTATGACAAGAGCTTAAAGATCCTATCGCCGTCTGATTTCATAAGAATTTAATCCCCCTCTTATTTTGCTCTTACTGTCCTCTTAACCTTATCCATCCCAAATCGGTTCATTCCCATTTCACATGGATCTCACAGTCATCGATCCAAACAAACCCTCACTTTTGTAAGTTATGTTGATACGGATACCTAATACAAGCTCAATCTCATACTCAATCGTGTTGTTTGCCTGTTTATCGATCCAAACTCGATCTCACGCTCAATATAAAAATCTAATCCCACACTCACCTCTCTCAATCGATTAGGTGGTTGTTTATTGATCTTAGACTCGATGCCATATGTTTGGGGTTTTTGGTCACGACCAGCTAAAGCTAAAGTTTTGTTTATTAAGTTATTACTTTTTTAATCTATAATTTACCACCCAATCCATTTCATGAATAAAATGTGACCAGTTATTGATCTATTCAAAATAGATAATTACATGCATTCAAAATTTAGACTTCAAACCTTAAACAACAAACTAACACTTAAAGTCACTCTATTCACTTTCAATATTTCCATCGTTCTTGACTATATTTCTCAAACCGTCCAAGACTACTGCTTTGTTGGATCAAGTTTGCGGCTTCATCAAGATCCCATCGTGAATCCTCCGTCAAAGCAAGTAATGACTTACCTAAATTATGAATACACTTTACAACCACTTTTGAGTTCTCGATTTTAGATTCGATATGTCATGCGCCGCATCGCGCGCGGGTATATGCCTAGTGGTTATATGAAAATTTCAACAAACCATAGGGATGAAAAGTGAAACTATGGTAATCAAATTATTTTGTTCGGGGATTCCGATCCAAAATTTCAAATGGGGTTGCTAAGAGCATCTCCAACAACTTCTCTAAAATGGAGATTTTGGGTTTTTTTGCTCCAACAGCTTCCCCAAAACCTTCTCCAAAATGGAGAAAACATGAGAGAGAAGATGAAAATCTCCAAATTTGGAGATATCTCCAAAAATGATTACACATGAGAGAGAAATTATTTTTTATTCATTCCACCAATAAGATTGGTTTAAAATAAATGTTTAGGAGAGAGAAATAATATTTTATGAGTTGTATTAAATATTTTAATATTATAATTAATTGTGTAATCTCCAAAATGGAGAATCTGTTGGAGATGAAAGTGGTTTTTTTTTTGGAGATTTTCACTTTTTACTTCTACATTTTGGAGAAGCTGTTGGAGATGCTCTAACCCTACCCCTCTATTATCGTATACCCCCTCCTACATACCCTCTCCCTCACACCATGACAACAACAATTCAAAATCTGATTTTAATTGATTTTTAATATATATTTACATTTTATACCCCTATAATTATTTAGTTAATTTACTTTATATCTTTTATTTTTCTAATTTTCATTTTACACCATCACCATATTAACACATATAATGGTATATTAACTAAAATACGTTAAAAAAATACGTTTTAATTTTAACAAGTTACACCATTACAATCGTCTATTCGATACCTTCGAAATGAGCCCAATATTGAATATTTTTGGATTTAATTATTTTATTATATGTTAAAAACACGTTAAGGAAATCGATTTATATATATATATACTAGATTCGACCCCGTGTATTACACGGAGTAATTGAAAAAAATTAAATCATTGCCAAAAAACTTATTTTACATATATGAATGATCATCGAAATTACGATGCTACCTTTTCAAGTGTTTTCCTCTTCATAGTTGTTTTCTTTTTGCAGCTGTTTACAAAATGTCTTTGTTTCATAAAGGAAGTTATGCAAAAAATTAATAAAAAATATGAATAATATTAAGAATTTATAAAACAAAATTTATAATATAACATAATGAAATTATAGAAAAATGCATAGTTAAAATATTAATAAAATAAGAATCACGTATCATAAATTATCAAATACTTCTTTATATACAACATTTTTTGTTTTATTGTTAATTATACATTCATCATCTATAATTAATATTTTTAAAATTAAAATATCATAATGTCAAGAAAATAAAATTAAAAATTAAAAATTAAAAAATGTTATTCTATAAAACTTTATGATAAAAATCAAAATTCTTGTGTAAAAATTTAAAGAGGATAAGGTTTTTATAAAAAAAATTTGAAGTAAAAATTGATATGAAATAGCCAAAAGAAATTAAGACAATTTAATGATTATTTGTATCAAATCTCATACTAATCACGGCACATTAATTCGTATATATTTATGATATTTAATAATATAATTAAATCTAAAAATATTCAATATTAGACTCATTTCGAAGGCATTGACGAAACGATTACAATGGTATAATATGTTTAAAATAACAATGTTTTTTTAATGCATTTTAGTTCATATACATTATTTATGTTTATATGATAAGAGTCTAAAATGAAAAATAAAAAAGTAAGAAATTAAAAGTAAACTACATACCTAATTATAAGGATAGTAAAAGTAAGGTATAAATTTAAAAAAAATTGAATTAAAGAAAGATTTAAGATGAATGAATGTGGATATGTTAAATGAACTTATAATATAAAATACGTCTAAATACATGTTTAGGTGAAAAAATGAGTTTACCTGAAGGCGACACGTGTCATTCTAGTTACTTATTTATTATATGTATATATATATATATATATATATATATATATATATATATATATATATATATATATATAGGGTGTTTTTCATTTGAAAACCAAACAATTCGTGTAAACTTTGCAAATCAATCTTAGCCGTTTATGAAGTCTAATAAATATCTGATTTTATTATGTATTCTAATGCAGACATTTCCATGTATTACTATTAATAAATATATTATATTACTATAAGTTAGTTTTAATTATATTATTAAATATGTAATTGATTATTTTTTCTAGATGTGATTAAAATATATAAGATAATAATTGAATTTTAACAAAATACTTAATTTTTTCCATTTTACTTTTTTTTTAATTCTAACAAAGTACAATATATGACATATAATAATATAATTAAATAAAAAAATATTCAATATTAGGCTCATTTCGAGGGTATTGACGATACGATTATAATGGTGTAACTTGTTAAAATTAAAAATTACTTTTTTAACGTATTTAGTTAAAATGTAGAATCAAAAAGTATAAAGTAAATCAATCAAAAATGTTCAGAGACCAAAATTGTAACTATGAATTTAAAAAACCCAATAACAACGGTTGTGAGTATGTTTTTCAAAAAAAATTGGAGGGGGTAGGATTAGAATTTCTCTAAATATAATTGTGCTTTATCAAATAATGATTTTGTAAAAAAAAAAAACCAGCTCCAGTTTAAAAGGAGTGGATCGGTTGTCAAAATAAATTAAATAATTAAAAGAAACAAATTTCAATGGGTTTAGCGTTTTCTATTAACGCCGTTAGGTTGAAGAACTAAAATATAAATAAAATACAAAATTATGATGACTATAAAAAATACAAGTTTAAAACATTAGGGACGAAAATATAAATATTTTTGAACTTCACACCACCACAATTGAATATAAAAAGGGTCACATCAACGTCCGTATACTCTGACCCATCTCACATTTTAGGGTTCTGAGTTTCTGACATTCTTTCACTTTTGCGATGGAACGGGTTCGACTGCCCGAACTTGCACCGGAATCTGAGGACAAAGTATCCATTCCGATGAATTCCAGCCCGTTTTCGCTCCCTGATGTATCACCGGACTCTCTCCGTCTCTCGGGTCGCCGGAATCGCTAACTGAAGACAAGAAAATTGATGCGTCGCCGGGATCGCACACTTCCATTGACGACAAGAAAGATGCAATCAGTTTCATTGAGGACAAGAGACTTGATGCGTCGCCGGGATCGCACACTTTCATTGAAGACAAGAAAGATGCCTCGCCGGAATCAATCCCTTTCATTGAAGACAATGCGTCTCCGGTCAACAAGAAAGATGCGTCGCCGGAATCAATCACTTTGATTGAAGGCAAGAAAGTTGTTGACGCGTTGCTCGAATTGCCGGAACCCCATACATTCATTGAAGAAGAGAAACTTGATGCATCGCCGGAATCTGTTGCTGCCGAAGATTTCGAATCCGCCGACGAAGAATTTCTGGTGAGTGATGAAGGACGTGATGGAACCCACAAACGTCAATACTTTGGAAGAATCAATCACCATTGTAATTCCCCTTGAAGATCAACCAAACGCTGTCGAATATAAGAGTGAACAGGGAAAGGGACTTAGCGGAACAGTGGTTGAGGATGTTACCACCCTTGCCACCATCACCGTTTTCACCAGCGATAGAAGGATTTAATCGGATATACCAATGGGTGTCGGAAAATGACCCGGATTCCCCCTATGGTCGACACCCAAAAGTGACCAGCGCCATGCACGTAGCTTTTTACGTGTACCTAACATTTGCTATAACTAGCTACTGCGTTCCAGAAACTTCTTTGTTTAAACCCATAACCCACTCCCACACCATTGCGTTAGTAGCTTTTTGCGTCGTTTTAATAGCATGGTTTTATGTAATATATTTTTAGGAATATTGATGGAACAAAGAAAGAATTGAGTTTTGAGTTTTTTATTTTTATTTTTATTTTTTCTTGCCTCAATCGACACCCCCACCTAGAAAACCTTTGAATATATATCTGTATACACACATAGGGTCTACGTGATATATATATGTAAGATGAGTGTGTATGTATACAATATGTACATGTGTGTGTGCGTATGCATATATATGTATACTTATATATGCTCTGTAAATATATATATATAGATATGTAAAGAGAGATGAGAGAGAGAAGAAAGTGGGGGACATGGGGTCATGGAAAGGGAAATTCTTTCCTGCAAAATTTCCCACCCCCTCCTCCTCACACCAATTTATTTTATTGTTTTTGAATTGAAAATTACATTTTTGGTCCTTACACTGTTTTGATTAATTTACTTTATACCTTTTAGTTTATATTTTTCATTTTACATTTTTATTATATTAACACATATAATTGTATATTAATTAAAATACGTTAAAAAATACTTTTTAATTTTAACAAGTTACACCATTATAATCGTCTCGTCGATACCTTCGAAATAAGCTCAATATTGAATATTTTTTGATTTGATTATATTATTATATGTCATATACTGTATCTTGGTTAATTATTTTTTTTTTTTAAAAAGAGAAAATGCATCACATCGAACGTAAGTTTTTAACATAAAGATAATAAACATAATAAATATATTGCGTATTTTTTTATTCCAACAAATTTCAACTTTGATTATTCATTTAAATCAACATATTCACGAGTACAAGTACGCTATATATATTCTTCATACACATCTAATCTACTTTTCTATGGGATAAAAAACTCTTAAATACAAATTATCAGGTACCATCATTTTATGCAAAATTTTAAAAATCTCTTAATTTACAAGTATCAAAGCACAAGATACATATTACTACTGCAGACTTCTAACACCCACCAATTTGTATCTCGCTGCATTGCGCGAGTACGCTTCTAGTATTATTAAATATGTAATTGGTTATTTTTTCTAAATGTCATTAAAATATATAAGATAATCATTGAATTCTAACAAAATACTTACTTTTTTATATAAAAAATATTATATTATTAAGTATAAATTAAACAAATTTATTGAAAAAAATATCACTTTCTCAAAATCATCCAAAATCGTAACAAAAAAACAAAAAATAAAATGAAACATTAAAATCGTGATGTATCTCGCTGCATTTGCGAGTACTTTTTAATTTTAACAAATTACACCATTATAATCGTCCCGTCGATACCTTGAAATGAGTCAAATACCGTCAATACACCATTATTCATTTAAATCAACATTTTAACAAGTTACACCATGTTAAATAAATTAAAAACACAAATTAATAAACATATAATAGAAATTATATTAACCTATATTAAATTTGCAGACCTTCTTTTAAAAACATGAAACAGACAAAAACATGAACAATATTTAGTTGGTTTTGGTGTTCAAAAAAGTGATGTATTCCTTAAAAATGCATTAATGTTCATATTTTGTCGACAATTTTATTTTATTTTATTTTCAAATTTATTAGTCGATATGTGGATATATTTAGAGTATTAAATCAAAAAAATTCAATATTGGACTTATTTCGAAGGTATCAAAGAGACGATTATAATGGTATAATTTGTTAAAATTAAAAAATATTTATTTAACGTATTTTAGATAATATACGGTTTTTCATTTTGTTATGTTATTTTTTACGAACTAAATGATGATTAACGGTGGTTGTTTTTTATTCATTGTGTTCGTTCGTTTACGTTTGTTTAACTCTTAATGAACGAACATAAACGAACACGGTATTTTTATGTAGTATATTTATGATATATAATAAAATAATTAACTCCAAAAATATTCAATATTGGCTCATTTCGAAGGTATTGAAGAGACGATTATAATGATGTAACTTGTTAAAATTAAAACGTATTTTTTGAACGTATTTTAGTTAATATACCATTATATGTGTTAATATGATGATGGTGTAAAATGAAAATTAGAAAAGTAAAAGATATAAAGTAAATTAACTAAAGAGTGAATTGTGGATTTGGTCCTGTGGTTTAGTGATTTCTTTGACCATGGTCCTCATTCTATGTTTATTGTGGATTTGGTCCTTGTGGTAATCAATTTATTTTGGTCATGGTTCTTCTGACTAACACTTCCATTAACTTTGTTAAATCAATGATCATTTTAGTCATTTTGCCTATTTTTTGTCCTTTTTTGATAAAAAAAATATAAACAATATTTTTATACACACAAACACACATGCATATATATATATATATATATAGGGTCTTTCATGGGAGACCCTACTATTTTGTGGTAACCATGAGATCCAATCTCATCCATCCATTTAATTAATCAATGGTTTAAAATAACTAATATAAATAATAATTAAAAAACGGATTTAATGCAACTAAATTAGGAAAAAGGGGTAAAATTGTCAAAAAACATTATCATTCAGTGTGATCTAATTTAGGCGTGTTTCGATAATTTTGGGTGTGATAATTTTGGGTGTGATATAAGTTAGTGCTTACCGGATTTAATGCAACTAAATTAGGAAAAATGGGTGTGATACACTGTGATCATCTTGCAAAACCTTATATCCTTCATGATAGAATGATGAGATTATTGTTGCTAATTCCGTAGGTGGTGATACACTGTGATCAATGTCTCATGGTATATATGTCTCATGATACATATGAGATTCAGATGTTGTTAGATTATCAGATATATGCTAAATCACAATGAAACACATATATCAGATATATGCCAAATCACAATGTAACACATACATCAGATATATGCCAAATCACGTGGCACATGAGATTCAGTTGATGTTATATTATCACAATGTAACACAATGTCACATGGTCCATATGGATATTATCCCAAAATCAATTTGTTAAGATAATAAAGGAAACGTAATATTTGATTGATGAGACTTTGATTTTTTCATTTAAAAAAAAATGTTATATTAATTAATTTATCAAATTACTAATATATCCTCCCCTATTAATTAATTAAAAAAATAAATAAATTAAAATGATTGGATGAGATTGGATCTCATAGTTACCACAAATTAGCAAGATCTCATATGATTAGGCCCCTATATATATATATATATATTAATACTTTAATAATAATATCATTACAAAAATTAAATAAATTACAATTTGGTCTCTGATGTTTTTATGGTTTAAGCAAAAATAAGAAAAAACGAAGAAAGATTGCAAAAGGAGAGGAAAAAAATGGTTGGACGAAAATGCCCTGGACTTAACGAAAAAATTTAACGAAGTTAACGACGAGGGACTACTTTCAAAGCAAAATGCAAACCATGGGCCGATAATTGCATTTTCTGAACCACAAGGACCACTTTCAAAGAAAGTGGTAAACCACAGGGACCAAAATTGTAGTTTACTCATAAAATATGAGTAAATTGCAAATTTGGTCCCTATGGTTTGTTTTTTTGCACTGTTAGTCCCTACAAAATTTTATTACAAGAAAATCCTCATAGTATGTAAAAATGCTCGAATTAGGTTCCTCTAACTAATTCCATCATATTTTCATTCGTTAAAACCCTTCATCTGACTTGCACATGAGAGCATATTGGTCCTTTTACAAACAACAAACCATAAGAACCAAAAATGCAATTTACTCTTTTATTATTATACCATTTTTTAGAACATAATAATTATATTATATAATTAATAAATAATTATCACTTGAATTAAAAACAACTTATTTAATGAGATAACAAATCTTATTTAACTAAATAACTTATGTTTAAGTTTCATTGACCAAAGTTATAATAAAATAATTTATATTTTTGTTTTTACTAAAATTCATTTTTAATAAAAAAAATAATTTATCTAATAAAAATAAATTAAAGACATGTGATTTTTGATTATATAGCAACCTTTAACAAATTAATTATAACTAAACTTATATCTTATTGAAGTCGTCTTTCTTTTATATTTTTTATATAAATTATCCTACGATTACTAAAATTATGTAACATGCAAAAAGTTTAAAGCATGTGGATTTTGTTAGGGATGTTTGAGAGAGGAGTGATCAAAAAACTTTGAAGTAACTCAAATAGATTATTCAAAATTTCTTTAAAGTGAAAATCAAAAATCAAAATCTTTAAAAGAGAAACACATTCAATTTCAATAAATTTTTTATTTTTTAGATTACAACATTAATTATATAACATTATATACTTATAAGGGCATCTCCAACCTACTTTTGTGTTTTTTTGTTCGATCATCCTTCTCAAATAATCCTAAATATGTTTAAATCTTTTTGCATGTTAATATCATTTTAGTAATTGTAGGGTAATTTATTTAGAAAATCTATTAGAAAGTCGAAATCAACAAGTTGTAAATTAAGTTATAATTACTTTTTTAAAATGTTATTTTATATAGCATTTTAATATGTGCTAGAATTTTTGTGCTTTTAATTATATATTATATTTTATATAAATAATCAAAAACTTCATGTCTTTAATTATTTTTTATAGGATAATTAATTTATTAAAAATGAAATTTTAGTAAAACAAAAATATAAATTATTTTATTATAATTTTGGTCGATAAAACATAAACATAAATTATTAACTAATTAAAATTTTATCATTTTAATTACGATGTTTTATTAAGAAAATTATTTTTAAAACAATTGATAATCATTTTTTAATTATATGGTATAATTATTATTGTTGGTCCCAAATAGCAGTAAGTAAATAAGAAAAATATTGTAAAAGGGGGGGTTGAATACAATACACACAGTTTTTTACTTAATTTAATTCTTATTGATTTGAAATCAAGAATTACACATAGAAAACTTTGATTGTTGCGGAAGAGAATAGATGAAATCTATTCAAACAATCTTACACATAGAGAATGAAGAACAATTGTAAAACACTTAGAAAACAATAAGATCTTCGTAGAGAGAAAGTTGCCAGGCACTTAGAGAACTTGAAGGTAGTAGAGCTGGTTGATCTTGCATGTTGAAACATCCATCATATTTATAGTGCCTCATGCATTTAATGCATGAGACACCTGTTGAGCAAGGGATGGACACAGGTCTTCTGCATGGTACATGATGTACCTTTTGTCTTGGAGTGACTTTGTCTTGAAGTGTTGACCTGTAGGGATGGTGTGGACCTTTCCTTAAAAGAGTGTAAGAGACAAACTTACTTTTTCTGATCTTGGGATGAGGTCCACGTCAATGCAAGATATCACATATATACTTTGTCAGAAAAGTATAATGTGTTTGAAAGAAATCTTCAAGCATCTTCGGCTCCTGAAGATGTGAGAACATCTTCAGCTTCTAAGGAGAGATCATCGGTTGCCGAAGACTTGAGAGATCTTCGGCTCCTGAAGATGTGAGAACACCTTCATACTCCTGAAGATATGAGATTGACACCATCCTGGCCGATGGTGTTGATCACTTGGGCATGCTTGGCTTTAGGCTGAGGAGACTATCTTCAATCCGCTTTGAGAGATGTACTCCTTCTTTGTTTTCTTCGGTTGATCTTCGACTTCACCGAACATTTGTATAGAAACCAAGCTGCTAAAAGAACCTCAAACATATTCTAAGTAGGATGATATAAGATGGAAGATCAGGAGGTCATCTTCAAATCTTCAGATGACCCAACAATCTCCCCCTATTTGAGGATGACATCCATACTAAAGAATAGAACAAAGAGTGTACTGAATAAATTCATTTTGACCCATCTTTTACTCTTTTTGGGTTCTTTTCACATAGACCATTTTTTTTTTTTTTTTGGTATATCTGACATTTACAAGAGAATGAAAAGTATAGCTATACATACGAATAAATGAATACAATGAATAAAGAATGAGAAAGAAAAAATATATACAAAGATTCAGAAGACAGTAGCCCGGGATTGTTTGAACTTGAGTGGTTGGTTGCTCCCCCTCAATTCATACTCCCCCTCAACTAATGTCAGGTGGCTTTGATCACATAGTCCATAGCAAAATTAGTTTCAACAGAGTTTAAACTTGAGTGGTAAGTTTCTCCCCCTCAACTCATACTCCTCCTCAACTAATTCATGGTGTTCAGAAAGAAAGAAGTTAGAAGATTTTTGGGATCCTCCGAACCTGCTCCTGGAAGGGCAGATTCATCCTTTGATCGTGCAGAAGCATCAGGACTGAGAATCCTGGGTGATAGGTTGTGAGGTGGAGAAGAGGCACCTTGGATAGGGAAGGAGTCCAAGTCATCCTTATCAACCAAGGAAAAGGTTGATGAGGGAATAATAGGGGTCCCCGATTTTACAATTGTATCCTTTTGTGAGGATACAAAGGAGGTGGCTTTGGGTTTAGCAGAGTCCCCGGGCCCAGATGGGAAAATTTCAACACCTATTGATTGTGGAGAATCGGTGCGTGGAGTTTGTGGCTTGGCCCTTGAAACCTTCCTTAGCCTCTTGAGAGGAGAGGGAGGGGAAGAGGTAGAGTGCCGCCGCTTTGAGATATGGGGTGTGACCTGGGTAACCACCGAAGGTTCTTTCGGTGGTATGGTCATTTGGGCAAGTGCGGCGGTGCCAGTAGCAGTTAAGGATTTATTGCTAGCCGGCGTCACTAAGGAGGGGGAAGAAGGGTCCACTACAGTTGAGGGACCTTTGGACACCGGAGTGTCCTTAGTATCACCCCATTGTAGATCGGGAGAGTTTATGAAGGAGAACATACCTGGGCTGAGAGCTTGATTGGTGGATAGAGAGCCCTTGTTGAGAGTGGTCTTCTTGAGTTTCTAAGTGTTGGTAGGAGAGTCATCACCAAATCAATTAGAGACCAAACAATTTTTCTCCCCCTATTTGATGATGACACCAACACATAGAAAAAAATGGTACTGACACGCAAAAAAATTACAAGACAACTAAGAAACTCATAAATTCAGTGGCCCTTTTTTTTGTGGGGGCTCTTTTCTGTTTTTTAACAGGAAATTAAAAGAAAAGAAAAAGAGAAGGGGGGTAGAAAAAGGTAGGTAATCATGGTGAGATTGGAAGTGGAAAAAAAATGAGGATGGTTAAGAAGGAGGAGAAGAGATGGGAGGAAGGTATGTAGGAGGGAATTGATTGATGTAGGATATCTAGTAATTGGGGAAAGAAGAGAAGAGAAGAGTGGAAAAGATTATGGAAGGAAAAGGTGAGATTTGGTAGGATGGGATAGAAAAAAAATAGGGAAGGAAAAGGTATGTAAGAAAAAAGGTAAAAGGGAGGAGGTTAGGGGGTTAGGAAAAAGTCAAAGAAAAATGGAGGTGGGTTAGGGATGGGGATCGGCTGAAAAAAAAGGGGGGGGGAAAGAGTGGTTCGGCCAAGAGTAGTAGAGGGGAAAAGGAGATGGAGGAAAAAGGAAAAAAATGTGGGAGAGAGTTCTTGGGAAATAGGAAACGGAAAAAGAATGGAAGAAAAAAGGGATAGGGAGGATGGGAAGGATGATAGGGGGTGTAAGAAAAGGAGGTATGAGAGGGAGGGAAGTCTTGGGAAAGACAAAAGTAAAAGAATGGGGAAAGGGGCTAATGAAAAGGAGATGAGATGTAAGAAGAAGTCAAAGAAGGGAAGGGGGGATTAATCTTCGGCTAGGGGGGGTTTCGGCGAGGGGGAATGGAGTTCGGCTAAGGGGTTGTTGGTTGGTATTTCGGTGGAGTGATAAGGGGGGATGGGGTGTTGGGTCGGTCGCCGAAGTGGGGAGGGAGGGGGTGAGGGGTTCGGTGGCCGAAGGGTAGGGGAAAGAGAGAGAGGTCGGTAGATGGGAGAAGGGAGAAAGATAGGAGAGGGGGTGGGGGGTTCGGCCGAGGGAGGGAAGGGAGAGTAATGGACCGAAAGAGGGAGAGAGGAAGAGAAAGAGAGTGGGTTGTGGGAGGGAAGCCGAAAGAGAGGAAGAGGGAGTGAGGGAGAGAAAAAGGCCGAAGAGGGATGGGTTAGAGAGAGAGATAGACCGAAAGAGAGAAGAGAGGAGGGTGTTTGGTTCGGATAGGTGAGGGAGAGAGGAGGAGGGGTGGTTGGTTCGGTAGGTGAGGGGAGGGGAAGGGGGTGTTAGCCGAAGGGGAGGGGAAGGGGAGGGTGGGGGTGTTAGCCGAAGGGGAGAGGGGAGAGGGAGGGGGTGTTAGCCGAAGGGGAGGGGAGGGGAGGGAGGGGGGAGGGGAAGGCTTCGGTAGGTACAAAGGATGAGGGGAGTTCGGCTAAGGGGGTGTTCGGCTAGAGGGATAAGCGGTTTTGGGGGTTTGTCGGCTAGGTAGTTATAAGAGTGGTGTTAGGTTCGGCTAAGGGGGTCGGTAGAGGGGGTTGTTCGGCTGGAATAAGGGACCGAAGAGATGGGGGTATCGGCCGAGGGAGGTATAAGGGGTTGGTGTGGGATTGTTGGTGACCAAAGAAGGGATGGGATGGGTTCGGCTAAGGGGTAGTGGGGAGTTGGTTTCGGCTAAGGGGAAGGGAGATAGAGAGAGAGAGCCGAATGAGAGAGAGGGGTCGAGAGGGAGGGAGCCGAAGGAGAGAGAGAGATTTCGGTGGGTGAGGGAAGGGGTGAGAGAGAGAAACCGAAGGGTAGAGAGAGAGAAGGGATCTTCGGTGGATGGTTGAGAGAGCAAAAAAAAACAATATTTTTTTTAAAACATGAACAGTAAAACGGTAACCAAATTTTTTTTTTTGGACATGAACAGTAACTTCGGTAGACGAATTTAAAAAAAAAAAATGAATAGTACTTCGGCCCCGATGAACAGTAACTTCGGTAGACACTTTTTTTTTTTAAATGTTCGGCCGATGAACAGTGATCGCTTTTTTTTTAAAGTTCGGTAGCCGATGAACAGTACCGCCGAAGTTTTTTTTTTTTTTTTTGTGGTAGATGAGGAAGAAAGGAATATTGTAGGTGAGAGTTGGATGGAACATCTTTGAGAGAGATAGATGGAAGATCGACATGAATAGGTAAAGAAGGAATGTATGGTTGAGAAAGTGGGATGATTTGTGGTGAAGTTTGAGGTTGAGACGAGAATGAGATATCAAATATGGAGGAAGGAGGAAGGAGAGGTGATATGATGAGAAGATAGGTAGTTCACCATTATGATGAGATGTGCCTTGAGAAGAAAGGAACATATGGATTTGAGTTAGATGAAGGATTATGAGAATCTTCACCAACACATGATGATATCCACCAATCATCATCTCATGAAGAGATGATGACTTAAGATTATCAAACTTCACATGAGTAGATGCAGTTTCTCCAAAGATGGTGGACTCGGTAGGCTTTTGAAGAGTGAGAGAGAGGCTGAAGAAAGTGAGAGAGGGTAAGGGCCGAAGGTGAGGTGAGGGTCGAAGAAAGGGAAGGGAGGTATAAGGGAGGTTTGTTCTTTGGAGGGTTTAAGAGGCCGAAAGAGAGAGATGAGAAGAGAGATGTACCTGGGTAGATGAGGTAGAGCACTCAGCAGACACAAGGGCCATAGAGAAGGATTGAGCTTCACTGTTTATCAACATCATCTATTCTAGCCATGAAGCAAAGGTTGACCATTTCTTTGTCACTTTCAGAAGTGGGTTCATCTGCCCAATCATGGGTTTCAGTCATTTGACTTTTTCCCTTTTTAAGCAAGATTTCATTTCTTTCCTTCTCTCTCTTATATTTTGCCTTGTATTTCTCAGCCCGGTCAGATTTTGAGGAGACAGACACATTTGTCTTTTGGAAAGAAGGTTAATTAGAATTAGACTTGGTTCTGACAAATCTAGAGGAGGTACGGTTAGAGGAGGGTAGTCTGGATTTATCAGAGGACCTGCTTCTGCACTCAGAAGCAAAGTGTCCCTTCCTCCCACACCTGTAACATTCCTCATTTGATTTGTCAGAGGGAGTGGTTTTAGAAAAAGTAGAAGTGGATTTTCTTGAAAACTTGGATTTTCTCGAAGAGAAGCGAGAGTTACTGGAAATTTCCTCACCTTCGTCATCAGCCTCACTAAGATAGGCTTCTGAAGGATCATTGGGATTCTCTTGACTATTATTATCAGAATCTGAGGGATAGGTGATCCTAGGGACACACACAATACTTTTGGAAGATTCACCGACAAGATCTAGAGAAGAGCCTTTGATGTCTTTTGTGATTGACTTCCTAAGCAGTTTAGTCTGCTCATAGTTGAAGAGGGTGCCATAAAGAGCAGTGAGTGGCATAGAGTCAAGATCCTTGGTAGACTTGATGCAAGTACATATATTTTCCCAAAACTCAGGAAGACAATCCATGAACTTGCACAAGACTTCCTCATTGTCATAAATGCGACCCACAAGTTTAAGATCATTAAGAAGACTGTTAAAGCGATTGTAGTAGTCTGAGAGAGACTCACCCTTCTCATGAGAAAAGAGTTCATACTTTCTTACAAGAGCAATCTTTTTGCTCTTTTTCACCTCAGACGTACCTTCATAAAGAATACACAGAGTGGACCACATTTCTTTTGCAGTAGAAAGGTTTACAAGAGAATGGTAGACCTCATCAGGCAGAGAGAGGGCAATGATGGCTCTGACTTTAGTATCAAGAGCTATAAGACGTCTGTCTTCATCATTGTATTTACTGGGGTCCTTTACAATGTATCTCCCAGTAGCTGGAGTTCTTTCTTCCTCAGAAGAGTCCTCATCAACTTTTCCCTTGTCTGCATTATATCGGTCCCAAACTCTAGGAATGAAGGGACCTTCATGTAAGATAGTAGGGAATCTGCTGTCAACTCCTTCTAAGAAGAGTATCATACGACTTTTCCACAGAAAAAATTTATTGGGGTTAAACTTTGGTGGTTTGGCTATAGAGTCATTGTCGTATGAAACAGCAGTGGTGTTTTGAGAAGAAACATTGTTTAAAGAAGAGGAAGAAGAAGAGGCTGCCATCACGGATCTAGTTTATTGAGTTAAACTAAACCCCTCTGATACCACTTGTTGGTCCCAAATAGCAGTAAGTAAATAAGAAAAGTATTGTAGAAGGGGGGGGGGGTTGAATACAATACACACAGTTTTTCACTTAATTTAATTCTTATTGATTTGAAATCAAGAATTACACATAGAAAACTTTGATTGTTGCGGAAGAGAATAGATGAAATCTATTCAAACAATCTTACACATAGAGAATGAAGAACAATTGTAAAACACTTAGAAAACAATAAGATTTTCGTAGAGAGAAAGTTGCCAGGCACTTAGAGAACTTGAAGGTAGTAGAGCTGGTTGATCTTGCATGTTGAAACATCCATCATATTTATAGTGCCTCATGCATTTAATGCATGAGACACCTGTTGAGCAAGGGATGAACACAGGTCTTCTGCATGGTACATGATGTACCTTTTGTCTTGGAGTGACTTTGTCTTGAAGTGTTGACCTGCAGGGATGATGTGGACCTTTCCTTAAAAGAGTGTAAGAGACAAACTTACTTTTTCTGATCTTGGGATGAGGTCCACGTAAATGCAAGATATCACATATATACTTTGTCAGAAAAGTATAATGTGTTTGAAAGAAATCTTCAGGCATCTTCGGCTCCTGAAGATGTGAGAACATCTTCAGCTTCTAAGGAGAGATCATTGGTTGCCGAAGACTTGAGAGATCTTCGGCTCCTGAAGATGTCAGAACACCTTCATACTCCTGAAGATATGAGATTGACACCATCCTGGATGATGGTGTTGATCACTTGGGCATGCTTGGCTTTAGGATGAGGAGACTATCTTCAATCCGCTTTGAGAGATGTACTCCTTCTTTGTTTTCTTCGGTTGATCTTCGACTTCACCGAACATTTGTATAGAAACCAAGCTGCTAAAAGAACCTCAAACATATTCTAAGTAGGATGATATAAGATGGAAGATCAGGAGGTCATCTTCAAATCTTCAGATGACCCAACAATTATGTGTTAAAAAAAATTAAATAATAATAAATGAGAAAATTGCAATTTTGGTCCTTGTGGATTGTTGTTTGTAAAAGAACCAATATCTCTAGGGGTGAGCATTAGAAGCGGGTACCCGGTTTCGGAACCGGAACCGTCCCGGAACTGTAGGTTTCGGAACCGAAATCAATGTGATTAGTTCCGGTCTTAAAACATGGAACCGATCGGGACTGGTTCCGGTTGTCAATTTTTTGGAACCATTACCCATTGCGTACCCGTCGGGACCGGTTCCGATGAGTACCCAGAACCGGAACCGATGGGTACCCGTTATTTTTAAAAATATATATATATTTCATAAACTTCCTTTTTCTTGTTCGAAAAAAATATCTTGTTCTTCTTCACTCTTACTTGATGATATTGACCGCAAATCAATCTTCGAGACCATCCCACTCTTTGTAGTTGATCAAATAGGTCGTTGATCCGGGGAAGCGGATACTTGTTCTTCACCGTGACTTTGTTCAGCTCTCGGTAGTCAATACACATCCGCATTGACCCATATTATTCTTCACGAATAGGACCGAGGCTCCCCAAGGTGACAAACTTGGTCGGATGAAGCCCTTCTCTAGCAGTTCTTTAAGCCGAAACATCATTTCTTGCATCACCATCAGCGCAAAGCGGTTGGGAGCACGGGCGATCGGGGCCGCTCCCGGAGTGAGATCGATCTGAAACTCCATGTGACGTTCCGATGGTAAACCGGATATATCCTCCGAGAAGACACCCGGATAGTCTCGCACGATCCTCACCCCTTCAGTTTGGGCCGAGGACCTCCACTTGACGTCCCTGTTTACCGTGGGGTTGATGGGTCAGTCAGCCCATTTCAGTTTGGGCCGAGGACCTCTATTCCCTTTTAGTGAATTTAGAAGGTTGAAGCGAGAGAAGTTCAGTCGTAGATTTATAGAGTCGGTGAGGGACTTACCAGTCTACGTCGCTTTTCGTTTAGGATTTGTTCCCGATAATTGAAGTAATCACGAGAGGTTAAGCAAAGGACATCAGGTGACTTTCTAAACTAAATGCTCTTCGATGATAAAGTGGTTAAAATCATGTGGAAGTTATTTAAAGCATTTTTTTTATTTATGTATGCTTTATATATATATGTGAGCTTTTCCTTAAATGTGGTTTTACACTTTTGTTGTTGGTTAAATGTATGCATACATTGTAGTTGGCGAGTATGGCCTAAGACGGGGGGTGTATTCTGTTTATGCCAATGGGGTGTGTGTCCCAGATTAAGGCAGTATGAGCCAGACACGTTGTTGCATATGTGCGACTTCAGTGTGTGTGCCGAAAGCGTGATTTGTGGGTGTGATGTTTTTATAAAAAAAACTGAATTGGTTTATTGCTTATATATCTTTTATATGATGTTGTGGTTGTGAACCGTTATTAGAGGGAACTCACCAGACCTTTCGGTCTAACCCTCGCTCTTTCAAACTAAAAACCTTTTCAGGCAGGCGTGAGGTAGGAGGATCGAGCAAGGGTAAGAAGAAGGTGTGAGCCGGAGATGGGTTAGAAGACCTCCATTATAGTTTTCGTTCCTTGTAATCTCAGTTGTGTATTAGGTTGTCTTTTCACAAACCTTGAATTTTAAATATTGTTTTGGGCCGTTTGGCGTTGTTAATTAACACTATACCTGACAAAAAATGACACGACACGCTATCCCGACACGTTAATTAGAAGACCTCCATTATCGTGTCGTTGTTAATTAAATATTGTTTTGGGCCGTTTGGCGTTGTTTATAAATGGTAAATGGGTTAAACGGGTTAGGCGGGTCGGGTTAGGGTTGAGATTTTCTGACCCGTTTATTAAACGGGTCGGGTTAGGGTTAGACACTTTCAACTCGTTTAACTTTGAACCCGACACGATACGACACGTTTGCCAGGTCTAATTAACACAGTTAGTTTTGCTTTATGTCGTGTGTTGGGTTGTTACATAATAAATTAATGTTTGTTAGATTCTGTGTCTTAAAATTTTAATGAACAAGATTCCCACGGTATGTACATAACTTGAACAAAGTTTAGATTATTTTGGTGTCGTTTGTTTTTTAAGAGATCTAAAGTCTGAAGTCTTATTTTAGTTATTATTAATAAGAGGTGGTGTGTAAAAAGTTTTGAACAATTCAGACTTAAGAGTCATTAAGAGGTTTTTTTTAAAAACAAACATCCCCTTAATCTTATAGACATGATTTTCAAAAAAAAAATAATAATAACATTTAACAAAAAAAATATTATCATATTAAACACAAAATTCAATAGATCAACCGTGTTATAATTTTTAACGAATAATTTATAAAAGTAGTTTTATTGTATATTAAATTTACATTTGTCAGAAAAAATAAATGATATTGATTTTTATAAATGTATGCAAGATTTAAGGGTGTGAAAAAAGGCCTAAATATAATGAGATTTGGGTTCAGTGGTTTTATGTTAGACAGTTTGGAAAACCGTAATAAAGCTATTTTATCTGGTACAATTTTCGCCAAAAGAGTTTACTATTTCGGTTAAATTGTATAACGTATTACATATTATTTTATAGTTTTTTATTGTATATATATATATACACACACACACTTTAGTAGGATTGAGTTACGATAAGAAGTTGAGGTTAACGTGAGAATCGTGAGAAGTGATTATCAACCGTTTGATGAAAAATGGAAGCACATTAAGATGAGATGCATCGAGATAAGATGCACCAAGATGCATCGGATCAATTCCCTTATAAGGCGCAATTTATGGGATGACATGAGATTAAAATTGATCAATGGTTCAGATCCACTTCCCACGTTTCTCACGTTAACCTCAACTTCTCACATGATTCTTCGCCTACTGTAGTAATACATTATATTATTATTTTTTATATATTTTGTTGTGAGACAATCTTTTACCTGATAACATTTTTTGTTTGATCTACAATGTGATCTCAAAAAATAATGGTTTTTATCAGATGTCGTTTTTTCATTGATGATTGTTAAATTATCGAGTATACTGTAACACCCGTAATTTTCGGTAAGTAAAGATCACCCGAATGTTTTTGTGACTGGTAAATGATGGGATTTTGTTGGGAAACCTTTATGTAATGTCCCTAAGAGTGTAGAGGGACTTGGTATTGAAAAAGTCGGGTTTTGAGGCTCGGAACATGTCTGACGACTATGCCAAGCGACTATGACAGTGTCACTGTCGCTTGGCAATGTCGCAAGAAGAGGGGCACGCACGGTACAGTCCATGCGACTATGCCATGCGACTTTGACATGGTCATTGTCGCATGGCAATGTCGCCTGCGGGGGCTGAGAGGTTGTTTAAGTCCGAATTTTCACCCATTCTTCTCATTTCTCACTTCTAATCCCTTTCCACTCTCTCCCAAATCATTTCCTCCCTCCCCCTCTTGAACCGTAACCGATTTTGAGGTTTTTTCATGAAGATCAAAGTGTTCCCTTTCCATATTATGTTAATGACTTCACCTCTTGATGCAAGATTATGTTCCCACCTCCAATACTAGAGATTTTTGGGGTTTATTAGGTTTTTGCTCAAAACCTAAGTGGTAAGTTCATCCTTTCCATTTCTAAACCTTATTATAGGGTATAAATTCTCCATTGATGATTTCCTAGTGTTTGGTTTCTCAAATTTCGGGTTTGATGATTTTGGAGAAATTAGGTCAAAATTAGGGTTTGACCAAATTAGGGATTTTGGATGTAAATTATTTGGGAAACTATTCTAAATGGTTGAATAGGAATATTTATGGTTGGACACTTGTGTATCTAGGTTTTGGAAGGATGTTGCTTGTGGATTCAGAATTCTTCAAAGAAGCTCAAGTTGGGGTAAAATCTAGATTTAGCCTAAATCTAGCAAGGTGAGTTCAAGTTGATTTGTGAAAACGGTGTACATGCCAAAATGTTCATTTTAAAGTGTTTTGTGATTTACATGAAATTGTTAACTGCTGATAAGTTTTGGTTATTTGAAAGTGTTTAACTTATTAAACTTATACAACACCCATCCTTGGGATTTTGAGTATTTTGGTAAATAAATCATGTTGATATGTTTCATTGATGATTTTTCATATATGATTGGAGTTCATGTGATGTAAGTGTCATTCTGTGTATTTGATCTTATAAACCTTTTCGGAAAATACATATTATTGTGTTATGAGGCATTTTGAAAATATAAGGGTATAAGTTCATTTGGAAATGGTTTGCCTCAACCAATGATAAGATTTGAGTTAATCATACTTTTGGTCGTTGTGTTTGCATAATAGTTGGTCAAACGTGTTTCAATGTTTATACTGGCTTTCATTTGGGGGTTTACGTATATTGTTGGGCCTTTGGCTCGGTTTTGACTAAATTGAGTCTTGAGGGCATTTGTCCGGATTAACAACTGTTGTGGGGTTTTGAGTATGATGGCACATATTTAGTGTCATTTGAGAATGCATGTTCGAGTGCGTGTGTCATTCATTTGGAGTCATGTATTTTAGACTGTAATGCATTGGATCCATAGGCATGTAAGTCAGTCATAATTTAATGGTAAGGACTCTTGGGATTCTCACTTTAGGGAAATGATGTCGTGTTGGCATTAATGTCGTCTCGGTTGTTTAGCGAAGAGGAACCTTTATAGGTTGTACTTCGGCACCATGGGTCTGGTGTTGGATGTCTAATTCTTGTGCACGAGGTTTGACATCGGGAGTTATCAAGTAAAGAGCTGATACTCCTATCTTGAATGCTAGGGAGTATACACTAGAGGTAGAATGAGTACCCGAGGATGAAACTCCACTAGAGATCGAACAGGCAATAAGATCGTGTATCCTTGAGGTGTAGCTCGGTAGAGCAGGCAATGGGGGATACGATGTTTGGGACTTGAAATAAAGCCCGACTGGAGGTGTAGCTCGACGGAGTAGGCAATACAGTCACGACTGGAGGTGTAGCTCGGCGGAGCAGGCAATACAGTCACGATCTGAGGTGTAGTTCGACAACATGGTTATGTGGCTTAACTTTGTGTTCCGCCACGTACAATGGAATCGGGTCTCCCCCGTCATCGGAAGGTGTTATTTGGGTACTAAATTGTGTCATTTTATTATCCATGTTTTCGGTGACGTTTTGCATAAGCGGAATTGTTTACTCAAGATTTATGGGTTGTGTATTATTCCCCGTCCACGCTTGGGGTGCTTCGAGAAGTAAAATCTTATTTCGTATTCTTATAAATTGGGAGTTTAATTTACTATTCATGTTTGAGTGAATTTGGGGTTGAAGTTGTTTTACGAAAGAATGTTTGTGTTGGGTTGCTTATTTCTAAAGGTGTGTGTTATTGGAAAATGAGTCGTTTAATATTTAAAGCATATCATTTTGAAAGACAATGATTTAAACTGCATTGTTTCCTTTAACAAATATATTTATTTCATGTTGAAAACTCTTGAACTCATTAGGCGTTAACCTAACCTTTTTATTTGTCGGCATGTGCATCAGGTTCCGGTTGGGGAGTGGTTCTAGCGTTGTTGCGAAGAGTTGAATATTAGTCATATCCATGAGGGTAAGTAGCTTGGTGAAGTCTTCCCTTTATCTTGGGAACAACAACTTGTATTTGGGTTTTAGTAACATCCGACCTTGATTAGTCTTTATACGAGGCTTGACCTATGATTCGTTGAAGTTAAATCTGTTATCCAATTTAATCTAGTTGATTAACAATCACAGAACACAATAATAATCAAGAGATAATAAGATTAACAAAACATATCAATCCCTTGAATAAACGGTTAAACCTTGTGTGTTCTTGATACCCTTGAATACAGAGAAAACAACTACCTCTCTAAAATATGATTATGAATAATTATCAAAGGTTCTAACCCTAAAACTAAACTAATTAACACTTTAAATACCTAAGCCATATGGGCTTTAACCTTAATGGGCTTTCTAACAGGCTTTAGGCCCATTTATAAATAACTATCAACTTATTACATAATAAACCCTCTAACTTTAACTATCAAATAAATACAGTTTAGACCCTTTAATCTTGAATACAATTATTTGATCCAACAATCTCCCCCTTTGGATTCAAGATTAAAAATTTTTGACAATAATCTTCAGGTCTTCACTTTTCTTCTCTTTTCTTCAGATATGACATTGATAGCTTCAAAACTTCAAAACTTTCTTTGAAAATCTTCAGCAGTCTTCAGATTATGTTCTCCCCCTTAATATATTATCCCCCTTTTTGATGAGTGGTGAGAATCATCATCATCAAAACTTGTCAAAACAATCTCCCAGTTTATGGAAAAATCTCTCCCTTTGTCTTTATAGACTTCAATTTAGCACTTTCTTCATGTAATGAGCCCTGTAAGAAATAAGAGCATTCTTCCCAGATGGAAAGTGTGATTATTTCAATCTTTTCAGATTAAAATAGAAAGTAGTAACCATTCGAATCTTTTCAAATTCTAACAGGTAATAAGTGTAACCCTGAATCAACAAATGACTCAGTTAGAATGTCTGTCAATGACACAAAGTCACTGAGTAACACAAAGTTACTATATAAGGAGCTGGTTTGATGTTGACTCCCCAGGTCTTCCATTCAATCATCGAATAACACATGGTTATCTATGAACGTTTTGACAGAAAACAAATTTCTGTGTGTTCGTGCATGTGTATGAAAAAACATTAAGCATAGATGATTGCTTTTAAATATAGGCTCAAAGTATGTAAACTTGTTGAGACAACAACAAATTATACAAAGACTCAATGTGCACGAGAAAGGGTTCAAAGGTGGGGCAACTTTCCTTCTTTTTCAATATTAGTATCTTCCAAATGAAGAACCAATAGCGTATGTGCTGCTTCCCCAGAAAATGTGAAACATTCTCTTTTTGAGAAAAGAATGAGTAGTTGGTGGGGTTGTATGCAAGAGATGGCATGGGCTAGGTGCCTTTTTCAATGATGGTCACCAAATAATGTGAACCAATCAGATTTTGTGGCTTCCCGACTCAGAAAGAAGTTTGGTGCAGAGTCTAATATTCTTTTACTCTGTTCTCTCACCCTCTTTCTTTTAATTCTCACTTCTAACCAATCTCTCCTTTTCATTTTACCTCTTTACACACCATCACTCAATTCTTTTGACCCCTCTCCCCTCAATCACTCAGGGAATACTTCCTGGGTAGGAAACACTGGTTATCGTGAATCCATGGAAGTTCTGTTAAGTACTCACATTGAATCCCATGTATTTTCCTAAAAGAACATGCTGTTCAACAGGCGTTTTGTACATGTAAGCACAAATACCACTTGTTACATCAAGCATAAAATTTTTGGAGAAGTCAAAACAGTTGTGTTTGACGATGCAATTCTCCCCCTCAACCTAAAAGTGGTTGGCAATAAGCTCATATCAATTTGTCATGAAGAATAATATGCTGGAGAATCAAAAACGAATTTTGTTTATATGAACAATATATAAACATATTTTCAATGAAAGCACATGAAATGACGTTTGATTCAATCAACAGTGAATACAAAGAACGTGAGTATTACCATAGAAAGATTTAACTTTTGATACATGGTAATAACAAAGTCAAATAGAATGTTCTGAACCGTTATGTGTATGAATACATGACAAAGTATATTGACAAGATAAAACGCAAGTATTTATCTTTAAGAACACACGGTCAGATAAGCATTTAAGTATCCAAAAATCTGTTAAAATCACAGATATTCTCCCCTTTAACTGAAGATTTTTTTTTAACATAAAGCAAAAAATAAAGCACTGAAGTGCGGGTTCTAATCAGAAGTGATTATAAGCCATATTCCGTTGAGGTACGGGTTCTAAGCTGATTTACTTAGAAGCCATTGTTCTTTCTCCCCCTTAAACCTTGGGTGCCTGCAACACAGATTTAGCTTTTGGTACCCACTGGTATTTGGGTCCTAATGAGTTAGTTGCAATTCTAGTGGGAGATATGAAGTAAGAACCATACCAGTTATTCACATAATCTTTTCTGACAAAATCATTTGAGCCACAGTAGGAACAACTAATTTTCTTTTGTGCTAACCTGATCAATTGATGGATTGTGTAAACCAGATCAGGTTTGCCAAAAGTTTTACCTTTTGTAGCATAGTTCCATTTACCATTTGATGTATGCACAAATGATTCTTCTTTCTTCTTCTCCTCCAAGGATCCTTTAACTCTCCAGATCCAGTTTCCTCTTTCTTTCTCATCATCTTCTTTTCTCTAGATCCTTTTCTTCTAAGACGTGTTCTTCTTTAAGTTACCTGAACCATCAACATTTTTGTCATAGAAAAGGTTAGAAGGACGAATCTGATTAGTAGATTTAGAAGTAAGACTATCATCTGAATCACAGAAAGGATTATAGAAAACATTTGAAACATGTGAACTTGAAGCTGTTTTTAATGGACTATCTGAATCAGCTAGATCATCTCTTGGTGATTGAGCTATTGACTCTAGCGTCTTGTGCTCAGTCAGTTTCACCTTGAATACGATCTCTTCAAGTTCCTTTATCTTTGAAGACAAACTGTTTCTTTCCTTTTCAATCAGATCAAACTTCTTATGCAACTCAGATTTTGCATTCTTCTCTTTCAAGATGTTTGTTGATAGCTCAGATAGCTTTCCTGTCAGCTTAGCTATCTCGGTCTCAAATACTTTCTTTTCTTCAGAAAAGTCTTTATTTATATCCTTCAGCTCAACTTTCTTCTTCTCATTCTCAGTCTTTTCTCTCTCTACAATGATAACCTTCTCAAAGTCTGAAACTTGTTGAGAAAGCTTAACACATCTGAGCTCTAATGATTTCTTTTCTTCAAAGGCTTTTCTGGAGAAATCAGAGAATTTCTTGGCAAATTCTTTTCTCTCTTTCTCAATCTTCAACATCTCATCTTGAGCTATTGTATTGTCTCTGTCTTGGGTTGCCTTTTCTTTCAGCTTTTCAATCTCAACCTCAACCTCAAGACTAAGAACTTTATCTTATCTCTGTCCGTACAGAGTTGAGAATTTATCTGTCTTAGTCCTTTACTAGTATCATTTGCAACACTTGTACTCCTTCTGAGCTCCTCAAGCTCTCTTTGCATTGCATCATTCTTTGACCATGTAGAGCTAGATTCAGATCTTTTCAGCTTTGCTTGAAGATCTAAGATCTCTTTTTCTTTAGACGCAATTATTCCTGCAAGGTCAATTATAGAATCAGAATCTTTTGAATTTTCTTTTAAAGCATTGATCTGAATAAGAAGAGATGGGTTCTGAATCTTTAGATTTTCATTCTCAGCTTCAAGAGGTAACATCTCGGATTTGAGCTTTTTAATCTCCTTTTCACAATCATCAACCCTGTCTGTATATCTTGACAACTGTCTAGCAAGTCGTTTAGCATTTGCTTTTGCTTCAGAATGTGTCATCTTTTCAAAATCAAGGCTATAACCTTCAGACATCATTAGTTGATTCGACATCCTAGCTGTATGGTTAGTAATCAAACTTTTCTGTACCAAGACAATCAACTAGAAGAGATCGTTAGAATCAAGAATAAAGATAAAAACTACACTCAAAAAATTTTAATTTTTTTTTAACCGGGGTACTGTTCACTGGTACTGTAGCGACCGGTACTATTCACCCGGTACTATTTGACCGAATTTTTTTTTCTTTTTTTTTGACCGGTAAAGTGCTTTGACCGGTAAAGTGCTTCGACCGGTAAAGTTCTTCGACTGGAATTGGTCTTCGACCGGTAAGATAGACCGATAGAAAGCGGTCGACCAGTATTGGCTTTGACCGATACAAAGGTATGGAAAGATAGAACTATTCAACCGGTATTCAATTGGACCGATAAACTATATTCAGGTCGACCGATAAGGATATGGACCGATAAACTATGTTCGACCGGTATGTTCTTAATTCAACCCATAAACTCGATAAACAGTCCAGAAAAATCAATCTAGAAACACACAAAACACAGAAATTGAATGCGAAAATTATACTTTTGTAACCCAAAACATGTACCAAGCAGAATGCAATCAAAATCAAAGGCTAAATCCAACTTTCATGAATCAATTTTATGAACACAGCCTTTGACAGTTTATGAACCCAGAAACCATAAATCATCAAAAAATCAATTAATTGGTGAGTTTAAATGCAATTAACCAATCAGTTAGTGTTCAATAACGCAAAACACACATAATCAGATCAATCTTAAACATAAACGCACATAGATTCATGAAATCAGATGAACAAAAAAAAAATATTCGATGAACAGTAAACCTGATGAATAGTAATCTCAAGAAAAAATTTGATTCTTTTTGCTTTGATACCACTTGTTATCCCAGTTTAATCTAGTTGATTAACAATCACAGAACACAATAATAATCAAGAGATAATAAGATTAACAAAACATACCAATCCCTTGAATAAACGGTTAAACCTTGTGTGTTCTTGATACCCTTGAATACAGAGAAAACAACTACCTCTCTAAAATATGATTATGAATAATTATCAAAGGTTCTAACCCTAAAACTAAACTAATTAACACTTTAAATACCTAGGTCATATGGGTTTTAACCTTAATGGGCTTTCTAACAGGCTTTAGGCCCATTTATAAATAACTATCAACTTATTACATAATAAACCCTCTAACTTTAACTATCAAATAAATACAGTTTAGACCCTTTAATCTTGAATACAATTATTTGATCCAACAAAATCTAACGTTTTATTGGAAGTGACTCAAGTGATGATTTGTAGAATAGATTTTATTCTTATTGGATGTTTAATTTAAAGTTTTAAATGAGTTCCTTTTTTCCAATTTTGAGGGTTTTACATATACTACACTTATATATTAAAAGTAACAAGTCTTGCATTTAAAGACAAAAATTTGGAGATAATTTGCGAGCAAAAAGAAATGAATTATTACTTGGTTCAACCAGTTATAAAACCGAATGATACTCAAATAGATTACACCAGTTTTATTCGATTCATTGGTAAATAATTTGACAATAGTTGAAAAATCAATTTAACCGACTGAATAATTTGACAATAGTTGTAAATAATCTGTTTCTCAGTTTTTCATTTTTTTACGGTTTTCCCTTGAACCTGGCATGACATTATATATAGGGATATTTTTTAAACCTTATAAAGGTGGTAAGTCTTTTAAACAATGAAATTTGATCATAACCGTAGATCATCCTCATTTTAATGAGTATTTTCATTTTAATATTTTTAAAAATGTAACCACGAGGGTATTATCGTCATTTTACCCTATTTATTTATTTTTACATTTTTTAATTAATTATAATTATTTTGTTTGAATATTCATCTTCAACCTCAAGAACATCATGAACACCAAGAACAAATCCAAATCAAACCCATATTCAAAAATCAAAAACCCAAATCAAACCCATATTCAAAAATCAAAAACCCAAATCTATTGGTAGCCATTAAAGTCTTGGGAGATAGCAATCACCTCTGCATCTGAATCTATAAGTTTAAATCAAGGAAAATTAACTTAATTTTTATATCAATTTCAAAACAGCAAAGCCCTAAACATTCATCATCTTCCCCACATGAAATCTCCTTTTTTTTTTCTAAACGGAAGTAGAAACAGCAGGACAACAATGGCAGCAACTTATGAAGAAATACAGATCTGAGAGAGAACGAGAGAGAGATCTGAGATGAGAGAGAGATATGAGAGAAGAGAGAAAGAGAGATCTGAGATAGAGAGAGAGATCGAGACGCACAGACGACCTCGTCGGAGAACGACCTCGTCGGAGAAGACGAGGTCGCCGGCGTCTCTCTCTCCCTCTCGTACTCTCTCTCTTCTTTCGATGTAGACCTGACAAAAAATGACACGACACGCTAGCTGACACGAACTCGACACGAAATAAACGGGTTTGGGTAATACATTTCAACCCGTTTAAGTAAACGGGTTGACACGACACCATACGAAAAATAAACGGGTAAGGTCAGGGTTAAAATTTTCAACTCGAAAATGACCCGTTTATATATATATATATAATATTATAAGTTTTCTTTTTAATGTTTTAGATTTTGTTATAACTTATAAGTTTGAACCATAAAACTTTGATTTCTAATGCTTTCATTTGAATTTTGGATTTGTACTTTTTTGTAAATTTTCAATTTTTAGTTTTATAAATGTTAAACGGGTTAAATGGGTTAGGCGGGTCGGGTTAGGGTTGAGATTTACTGACCCGTTTATTAAACGGGTCGGGTTAGGGTTAGACAATCTCAACCGTTTAACTTTGAACCCGATACGACACGACACGTTTTCCAGGTCTATCTCGATGTCTCTCTCTTCTCTTAGATCTGTTTTCTCGATCTCTCTCTCTTCTCTCAAATCTATGTCTCGATCTCTCTCTCGATCTCTCTCAGATTTAAGTTTGGTTTTTGAGTTTCAGGTTTGATTTAAGTTTTTGGTTTGGATTGATTTAAGTTTTTGGTTTTTGAGTTTGATTTGGGTTTTAAAATCTTGGTGTTCCTGAGGTAGAAGATGAACATTCTTGGTGTTCTTGGTGTTCATGTTGAAGAAGATGAACATTCAAAGAAAAGTAATTAAAAATGGTAAAATAAATTAAATAAAGCAAAATGACGATAATACCCTCGTGGTTAACGGAGCAGTTAGACGGCCGTTGGCTCAAGGGACCAAATCCATAACAAAATGCATAGTGGGAGGGTCATCATGTAATTTTTGAAGTTAAAGGACCCATTCCGTAACAAACGCCAAACCTGAGGGACCAAATCCGTAATTTACTCTAATTATAATTTTAGTAGTGAGGGTACAGATTTCCGTATCTTTCCGTACGTCTTGTGGAAATTTTTGGTGGTTTCGCAGGAAGCCGCTTATTTGGGTCCAACCGACAGGTGCTTGTCAACTCAACATCATCCATCTATAACTAATGTTATACCCGTCCGTTGGTCGGGTATACAACACGACTTTAATTTAAATTCAATTATTTGATTGGTCTATCTTTTCATCACTGTCGAATGTTTTTTTTCAATCGAGCAAGAAACTTAGTCAAACTATAACCAGCTTTCCATAAACGCAAAACACATCGATCATTCATATGGATGAGACTTTTAATTGCAAAATTAATATAACACACACCGATAGTTCAAAATGATGACAATTTTGTAAGAAAGTATGTGTAAGAATATGGTCAGAAAACCGTGTCCCTATTCATTCACATTCACCGGTATATATAATGATAATATTTACACTTTGGTACCACCAACTTTACAAATTAATATCTTAGTCTAATATACCCCCTCAGTCTAAGGAGGAGTACGACGGATGCTTAGACTGGATCTGAAGTCGTGAAAGAGTACTCGTGGTAGACCTTTGGTGAAGATATCTGCTAGCTGGTAGCGTGACGGGACATGTAAAACCCAAATATGGCCGCGTTGAACCTTCTCTCGGACGAAGTGGATGTCGATCTCAATGTGCTTGGTCCATTGATGTTGGATTGGATTCTCCGGCATATAGATGGCGCTAACGTTGTCAGAGTAGACCAAGGATGTGCGTGTGGGATGATGGCCAAGCTCGAGAAGGAGGTTTCTGAGCCAGCAAATTTCGGCAACGACGTTAGACACACCTCGATACTCAGCTTCGGCGCTCGAACGGGAGACTGTTGACTAACGCTTAGAGGACCAAGACAGTAAGTTGTCTCCCAGAAATACACAGTAGCCAGAGGTGGAACGGTGGGTGTCTGGACAACCCGCCCAATCAGCGTCGGTGTAAGCCAGAAGAGTGGATACTGAGGTACGACTCATGTATAATCCCATGTCAATGGTGCCTTTGACATATCTAAGAATGCGCTTCAGGGCATTCATGTGTGACGTCCTCGGAGCGTGCATGTGCATGCAAACTTGTTGGACGGCGTAGGAGATATCAGGACGTGTGAATGTGAGATACTGTAGGGCACCTGCGAGCCTGCGGTAGGTGGTGGGATCATCGATCAATTCCCCAGAGTTGTGGCTGAGCTTCCCGTCGGTGTCAACTGGAGTGTGGACAGGATTGCATTCAGTCATGTTAGGATGTGGCGTTTGAGAGCCGATGATGATGTAGTGAGAACGATATCGTCGACGTAGAGAAGAAGATAGGCCGTGTCTCGGCCGTGTCTGTAGATAAATAGGGAGTGATCGCAGGCACTATGTCGAAAGCCAAGCTTAGTGACATAGTCAATGAAGCGTTGATACCATGCACGAGGTGCCTGTTTGAGGCCGTAGAGAGACTTATTTAACCTGCAAACATGGTTAGGATAAGACGAATGCCGAAATCCCATGGGTTGATGCATGTACATTGTTTCCGCTAAGTGTCCATGGAGAAACGCGTTTTTAACATCCAGTTGGTTGATTTCCCACTGGTGGGATAACGCAATGCTGAGGACCGTGCGAATGGTTGCCGGTTTGACCACCGGGCTAAACGTTTCGTCGCAATCGACGCCAACCTGCTGTGACCTTCCATCACAAACTAAGTGCGCTTTGTAGCGCTCAAGAGATCCGTCAGATTTGGTCTTATGTTTGAAAATCCACATGCACCGGATGATATTCATCTCCGGTTGGGGAGGTACCAATTCCCATGTATTATTGTCGATAAGGGCATTAAACTCATCAGTCATGGCTTGGTTCCAAACGGGAGTTTTGAGTGCCTCGGTAGGGGAGCAGGGCAAAGGCTCAAATGGGGCAGAGGTATGGAGATTGAAAGGTTATTTTGGTTTTGAAATGCCGGTCATGCTACGTGTGTGCATGGTGCGGGTGGGTGGTGGTGGTGGGTCTTGGATAGGTGAGGTTGTGGCGGGTGGGGGAGGCGGTTGGTGTGTGTCGGTGGGGTGTGGGTTTTCGCGTGGTTTGGGTCGACGTGAGTAGGTTTGGAAGGTGGGAGTCGGTTGAGGTGAAGTTGGGGACGGCGAGGGAGGGGGGGTTTCAGCTTGTGGAGGATGGGGGGAAGGGGCAAGAGGTTCATTTGGGGATGTGGATTGGTTTGTGAAAGTAACGGATTCCCAGACATACGGATGGAGCTCACTGGATTGGTGGGAGTGAAGAAAGTCGTAGGAAGGGGGGAGGAGTGAAGTGTGGCAAACGAAAACACGGTCTCATCGAACACGACGTGACGAGAGAGGATGATTTTTCTGGTGGAGAGTTCGTAGCATTTATACCCCCTATGATTGGAGGGGTAACCGAGAAAGACGCACGGGGTGGACCTGTTTTCAAGTTTGTTAATAGATGGAGATGGGATGAGGGGATAGCAGAGACAGCCGAAAGTTCGAAGATGAGTGTATGTGGGGTGTTTGTTGTATAGAAGAAGTGTGGGGGTGGCGTTGTTTTTGGTTTTGGAGGGAAGTATGTTAAGTATGTAGGTGGCCATTTGTAGGGCGTGATGCCAGAAGGTTGGCGGTAGGGATGCGTGGGTGAGAAGAGTGCGGATGATGTTGTTTATGGAACAAATTTTTCGTTCGGCTTTCCCATTTTGAGAAGAAGTGTGGGGACATGAGAATCGGAAAACCATTCCGTGTTGAGCACAGAAATCGTGAAACGATTTATTGTTGTACTCGGTTCCATTATCGCATTGGAAGATTTTAATTGCACGTTCAAATTGAGTGCGGATGAGTGTGTGGAAGGATAGGAAGGTGGAATGTGTATGGGATTTGTGTGTGAGAGGGTAAGTCCATAGATAGTTGGTGTAGTCATCCAAAAACAAGATATAATAACGGTGACCCCCGGAGCTTAGAACCGGGGAGGTCCATAAGTCACTATGCACAATATCAAAGGGTAAACACGTAACAGAAGTAGAATCATAGAAAGGTAATTTAATATGATTGCCAAAAACACACGATTGACATAAGTGTTTATCCGAAAAAGTCTTAACAGAAATAAAATTGCGTTTATTTAATACTCGTAACAGAGAGGAACTGGGGTGGCCCAGACGCTTGTGCCAAAGATCTTGCGTCAAAGCAGCAAAAGTAGTAGGTGGTATAACTTGAGCGGAAGGTAATGAAAGAGGATAGAGATCTCCAGTGCTGTCACATCGGATGATAGGAATCCGTGTCTGAAAATCCTTCACAAGAAAACCAAAACGATCAAATTCAATGGAAATAGGATTATCAGTGGTTAGTCGGCGAACAGAAAGAAGGTTTTTGGTAAGTTTAGGTGCGTGAAGGATATTGTTGAGTTTTAAAGGTGGGTACTGCATTATATCTCTCATTTCGTACCCTAGTGCTATCATGATTTTGTCAAATAGTGGAACTGAAAGGTGATCAGTGTTAATCAAATCAACTAAATCAGTTTTACCATTTATGTATCTTCTTCCAGGAAATGGTGTAAACACACCTCCATGGTTGATTCTTGTTGTTATCAGTGTTGGGTAAAGATCTATGATCAAAATAAAAGGTAAATAAGGTTAGTCTCACTGTAAAAATGATCGACAATGTCAGTATCAAAAAACAGAGGGAAATGCTTACTGTAAACATCTGTTGGACTAAACCCTTCATGGAGTTCCCTTCTTAAAACCCACGAAGAAGATGACATTGCATTCGAGATTGCTTGAGTTTCTAGGTCGATTTTGTGTGAGTGAGAGGAGCGATGAGCGATGTCGTTTGTGTATCAGTGAGTGTAAGGGAATGGGATACCAAGAGATGGCTAAGCTAAATCAATTAGCTAGTTTCGTTGGTTTGAGAGGGAAAAAAGCTAAATGACCAAAATACCCCTCCATCTAACTGAGTTTTTTAACGGGGTTAGTGAGGAGGTCCTCCTTTCAGAGCAAATACCAAACCTTAGGGACTACTATTTGAGATACGGAAGTATAGGTCCTCATTTCAAAGAAAATACGAAACCTTAAGGACCAAAACTGTAATTCTCTCTAAATTTTATTTAAAACTAGAAGTATACTCGCGCAATGCAGCGAGATACATCACGGTTTTAATGTTTCTTTTTATTTTTTGTTTTTATCGATTTACAGTACGATTTTGGATGGTTTTTAGAGAGTGATAATTTTTTTTATAAATTTGTTTAATTTAGGCTTAATAATATAATGTTTTTTATATAAAAAAATTAAGTAGTTTGTTAAAATTCATTAATTATCTTATATATTTTAAATTTTTTATATTTAAATTGAGATGTTTATCCTGTTTTGATTATGTTTATTAGAATTCAAATTTCATAATTTTAGGGTTCGGAGATTAGAGATAAGGATTTTGGGGGATAATGATGGAATTTATTAATTAGGGTTAAAAGCATTTAAAAGTAGTACATATTGCTTTATTAGTTGTTTTTTAAGAGATTTTAAGTAGATTAACATTAAATAATAGTACATAATGCTTAATGGGTTGTTTTTAAGAATTTTTTTATGTCTCTTTTATAATATAGTATAGATAAAAGAATTTAAATTTAAATTCTTTTTAAAAGAACTATATTCAACTATGATAGCTTATCTATTTTGGAGATTGCATCATTTATTAATATTATTACAATATTTATTACATTTTATAAATATTAGCTCAATCTCATAAATATTGTTGATGATTTTAGTGTCACCAACAATCATTTTGGTGTAATTATGATTTACTTGATATCGATTAAGGTCATAAGTCGAACATAAGTTAGTTAGGAGGTGTGGAATGTATAATCACAAATATTGTCCCATATCACCTTAGATCGCCATAACGCGGGGGTCAAGGGAATCATGCCCTTTTGCAGGGTTCCAAGGGGCTCTGCCCCTTGGCGGTAGTCTGGGGGAAGTGCCCTGGCGTTTTTGGATTGAATGAAGAATTGTACTGAGTAAAAATTTCACTAATCGTAAGTGTGAGGTAGTGTAATTAGAGATATGATCTTTTGGATCAGAGTTCTAAAGTTACCGTTGATATTACCAAATCTTAAATTATGGACCATAAATTCAGAGATATGGACTATGGAATCAGACTTAATAAATTTGATTAAGTCTGAAATTTTGAATGTGCATCCAGACTCAGGAATTTTGACCAAGTATGAAACTTGGATGTGCCTGCAAACTTAAGCTCTGTGTAATCAGAGTTAAGATCTGTGCAACTAGACTAGGACTCAGACTCAGACTCAGAGTTCAGATTTGTAATGTCATAGTTCGAATCTGTTGTAACTGTTCTTCAATCTTATCCATTAACGGTTATACCCCCTCGTAACTGTCGATCTCTCATAGAAATATGTAAACGAGAAACTGAGTATAAATAAGGACTCGATCTCACAACTTTTGAGATAAAGTTGTTCTCTTGGATTATTCCAATACTCAATTCGTGAACCCAAGGCTATTAGAGACGAATGATTGTATTTGGAAAGTGTAGTCCACACAATCTAACAAGATTATCCGGTTACGCATCATCTTTGAATCCAAATTTCTAACAAACATTTAATTTCAAGGTTTGTTATTTGTTGGAGTTTAATAAAAATATATTTCTCTGTATGGTGATTAATTTTGGAAATTTTCTAAATTTGAAGAATTTCACACTATCTTTCATATTTTCTTCATTTTGAAGACAAAATTTAGAGCAAAAACTTGTCCAAAATCCTCAAAAATCTATATTTTCTCTTTTAGAAATTTTGTTAAAGACACTCTTAAGTCTTAATTATTGAATACTTATTTGTTTTGTGTGTTTTTTTGGATATAACATATTAACATTTGGTTCAAGTTGTGGTTTATAGAATCTTTAATTAATGATTAAAATTTTACATTATTCTTTATCTTGTGAACGAAAAATCAATCTTCACCATATATTGTAATAATTATTACCAATTAAAAATTCATTAAATTTATAATAGAATCTTTGAAAAAAAAAATCATTTTTACAAGACTGAAGTCTCAAAAATTAAAATTTGTATACTCTCTTAGTCCCTTGGCTTGGATAGACACAAAAAATGAATTGCACAATATATAAACTTTGTAAAAATGTCAGTAGTTTATGTTTTTGAGTCCATGTGATATGTTTTGTTGAATTTTCTATCTCATAAAATGACAAATGGTTTTTATATAGTTTGTTTGAGCATGATGGACTGGATTTAATGCTTTTAGAATTGTGAAAATATTGTATTATTTGTATAGAATCGGAAATATCAATCTTGAGAACCTTTGTTTGCAAACAATGTAACCATGAGATCACTCGACTTTCATATGCCACTTAGCGATACCTTGCTTTAGCTGAGAAACATGATACACCACTTTATTTCTTATATTTCTATGAGATTATATCCTATCCAAAAACCATACATGAATCAAAACCATAAAATTTAAAATTAAAATTACAACCCATCGTAATTATACATTTTAATTTTCCAATCATAAAATAAATCAAGCACGAGCCTTGTCGGGGAAAATCATATATTATACAATTATTATTTTTAACATAAAATAAATACATTTTGGCCATAAATAAGTTAACATAAATAAAAGGTCAAAACCGGAACAGATTACTATATAGCAATATAAATTCAAATTGACCCGATCCCACAAAACGTGGATTACTAATCCTTAAAATTATTTTAAACATAAAATAATTTGGCCGGATTTAATATCATAAATATATGGCCAAAACACCGAAACGAATTCATATAGGCCAAAACAAGGTTAATTAACCCAATCTCTATTTTGGAAAGAAAAAATGACCCATCAACCTAAAACAAAAACGAGTCTTGGCTCATGCTATGATCCAACCGTCTAAGGTCGAAAATAACATTTGGGCCTATTAATCAGATCCATGGCCCAACTAACTAGGGCATCGGCCCAACCCCTATCCCACTCCTGAGGCCATCGAGTGAGAGCTGTAGAACGAAAAGAACTAGCCAAGACTAGATAACACATTTTTTATTAGAAATAAATTACGATCGTATTATCTTTAAAAATAAAATAAAATGAAGTACATCTCTATTTATACTAATCCAAACACCCACCTAACCACTCTAAGCAAAAAAGTGGAGGTACATTCAAACTTCCCCACGAAGATTAGCATGGAGAATTTGCTAATGTTATCTTGAACATGAATAGGATGTCATCAAACTTGAAAAAAAATTAGGCAATATATAATTATAGATCGATAAGTAGGGTTGTCAATGGGTAAGATATTAGTAGGGTAAGGGTTATTGCGTTATCCAGTCTATTTAAATTTAGGGTAACGAAATGGATAATTATTGTAATAACCGGGTTTAGCGTAAATAATATAAAAGTTATGTAAGAAATGAGACAAGTCCCGTTTTGGAGGGGTCTATTGTAAAATAATAGATAAAGGGGTTTTAACCCTAAAGGGAATAAAATTTGTGAGGTTGGCGGCTGGCAAGTCTTGGGGGCAGGGAGAGAAGGTGAGGGCGATCGATTGAAGAGTGCAATAGAAGCAGAGCTCCGGTGTCTTCAAATCCTCAAGGTAAACCTCAATCCTCTCTTCTTTCCATTAGCAAGAGCTTAGCATTTCTGTGTTTTTAATCCATTGGTGAAAGTTATATCTGTGGTTAAAGTTCAAAGACTGAAATTATGGGTTGAGTCTATTGAGAGTCCTTGTGTGGAAGATAAGTGATGAATAAAATGATTAATGTTATCAAGTTCTGCAACTGATTCGGGTCTTTGGGGATGGATTATATTTGTTTACGATATTTCTTTGGTGGACTGTGTTTATGAAGTTGGGGATCTGTTCGATTGAAGGTCTGTGACTCCGGTCACTAGTTGTTGGTCCGGTCATTTGACAAGCACCGGTCGGGGGGTGGATCGAGACCCCAGTCACCTTACCACCCCGGTCGCAAGGTTTGAGCTCTAAAACCCCGGGTGATCTGCAGGCCCCGGTCGACCGGCAGACACCGGTCAAGTTTGTTTTCAGTCGGTTCATGGAGCATTGGTCGATAACGGTCGCGGTTTGGGATGTAACCCCGGTCGCCAAGGCCACCCCGGTCGCCAAAGCATACCGGTCGGCCAAGGCATACCGATCGGTTGCCTAAATTAAATTGAAGTGTGGGCCGAAGCCCAAGGTGGCAGAAATCTGTTTTAGGTCATGGGTTTATATTCATGGCCCACTTAATTAATTAGTAAGTAGTTATAAGTTACAATTTTATTCTATAGGAAAATTTAGAAATTTATGTTGTAAGAAATTATATAGTGGGATAAGAGGGTTAAGGTCATGTTTCGTTAAAATAAAAAGGATTGAGCGTTCATCGGTCGATGTTTCTTTTATAGGTCTCGGATTGGATTTTAGGCGTAAACAAGAGTTCAAGTTGAGGACTACAGGTGAGGTTTTTTCTAAACTAAATCTTTTGTAAATGAAAGCATGCGAAATGTGATTATTTTAAATGTTGATTTATTTACGATGCCAAGTTTATACGAAATGACTCAAGTGTGTTATCATTTTGTTGATGTTTAAATGTATGCATACATTATTTGTGGAACATGTGATCTAAGTCGGGGAGTGTGGCCCGCCTACTCGTGACGGGGAGTGTGGCCCGTTTATGTCGTTGGGGGTGTGTCCCAACATTAAGGCAGCGCGAGTTAGACACATCGTCTTTGACGGTCGTGTGGTCCGTAGCGTGTTTTACTTTTGTGAAATTATTAAATGTGGTTTAAATTCTGGAAAGTATTTTGTTGCTTATCTGTTAAGAGGGATCTCACTAGACCTATGGTCTAACCCTCGCTCTTTCAAACTAAAAATCTTTTCAGGCCGCCGTGAGTTAGACAGGGCAGCTAAGGGCAAAGAGAAGGCTTAGCGGGGCGGATAGAAGACCATTGCTTAGTTATTCTTATTGATCTCAGTTGTGTATAGGTTGATTTAACAAACCTTGATTTATCTATTGTAAGCTTGAGACCGTTTCGGCTTAGAATATTAGTAAAGGTTGTATTTTAATATTAAGAATTAATCTGTTGGATTATTCAGAGTTGGGTTGTTAAAGTTGGTATCAGAGCCATAGTTTAAGAAATTTAGGTGACCAGATGGGCCTAAACTTAAACTGTGGAGTTGATGGACACAACTGAGATTTAGGAAGCCTTTAAGAAAGACCTTGATCATTGTGAGGTGTGATAACAATAGTGAGTACTCTCATGTAAGGCAAATTCAGAATCGCATCTGGCCAATGCCATTATGGATTTACAGGTGCATGGGCATACTCAATTGCTATTGTTGAGTGTGGTTCAGGGTAGAGAGTTCTATGCATAGATTGATAGTTTTAGTCTAGCGTGTGGGGGAAGTTCGTTTTTGGAAGTAAGGTTATGCTGTTAGGATGCTCTCGTGCGGGATGTCGATATTTCGTTGAGAAAGGACCTCCTGAGTCCATAAGGAAGAGATTGATGATAGGAGGTGAGCTTGTCGCTCCAAGGGAGTTTTCGGTTGGTAAAGGGGTATGTCGTTTAGTGAGAAGCATGAGAATGTTAATCCAAGAATCGAATAATCGATTTGAGGCTTCTAAAGCTGTAGTTAATTGAAGGGTGGTTGAGAGACGATATCAGTGTTGGCTGATAATATGTAGTGAGGATCAGATGGGAATGAGTTACCGTTTGAGTTGTGAGTCAATAGTCACGATGATGACTAGTTTTGGACTTTCAAGGCTGTTAGAGATCGATGGTGCCGGAGGTTGTGGCACAGTTGAGAACCCTGACTAGTTGGTCGGAAGCGAGAAGTCTGGGATAAATTATAATGAATGTAAACAGTTGATCTTATGAGAGTAAATAACCTTCAATGTCATTGAGCCTCCTGCATTGTGTGTCCAATAAATTGCTGAAGCTTTTTATATCTTTCACATCAGATGTTTTGGCAAGTGTGTGTCTTACGAAGTAGTTGTTTCAAAAACGTGTCGACACATGCGGATATGTGTTTGAATCGAAAAGACAAGTTTTTGGACTTTGGGTGATAAATTTTGAAAATAATTATATATTTCTTTACAAATGAGTCGATCTTTGGATAAGAAAATCAAAACATCATTTGATCGCATGCATTTATAAGTGAGTTAGGTATAAACATGTGTTGTCATATCAACAAGGGTGGGAGTCGTTGGCACGCTCAGTGTAAGCACTTGCTGGGATATTTTTATAAATTGTGTGTGTAGAGTTCATCGAAAACGTTTTCAATTGTGCCAACCCCGACAATGGGGTATGGTGAGGAGAAATTGTTGTGGAGTTGAGGTAAAACGGTTCTTGAAACCGTTGTATGTGGCAAAGTCAGTGTCGTGTCGTGTACACGTGAGTTTGTTTTCTAATGTAGGTAACTTCCAAATTTTCAAACGTGTCAAAAGGATAAATGTTTGTGCGTCATGCATGAAGGCTATGAACTCTCTAGGTCGTGAGGAAGATTGCAAATAAGAATGATGAAAGTTTTAAGAGTGGAAGTACATCAAGGTCAATTGTTGTTGTGGAAATCAGAAACCATTTGTGGTAATGTCGGAGCGCGGAGAATGAAGTAGTAGTTACGGATAGTTTCGAGGAGTTTTGTGATGAAGCGAAGAGTTATTCAGAAAAGGTGTGTACATAGTGTAATGTTGGTCAACCTTGTGTGGATAATTCAAAAAAGGAAAATCACTAGTTCAGTAAAGTGGTTCTTTATCGACGAGGTTTTGATGGTTATGTGGGAGTGAAGTTTTTATATAGCACAACTGGAATAGGTTGCGCTTTGTGCATTTAAGATTTCGAGGTAGTACGTTTAATTATTCAGGCTACTGGAGTTTGATTCCAGCAGGTCGCGATGAGTTGACAAGGAGCGATATCTAGTTGAGTGGTTTTGAAAATCATAGTCTTGTGATTTAACCAGATTTGAGAAAGACAAGGCCGTGAAATGCCTTGAGGTCCGATTTCAGTATTATGACCATAGAGAAGAGAACGGTATTTGTAGGTGTGCCAAGTGGTCGTAGAGACTTGCAGTTGTTCTGGGAGGAGGTAGTAGAGTGTTGGTAGTAACCAGTAGTCGATGACGTTTTTATGACATAGCTGGGAGTGCAAATCCTTAAAGTGGTAAGGAGTTTCCTTAAGGATATGTAGAAGGCGGGAGTTACCGTCATAGAATGAACGTCTTCGTCCGAAAATCTAGGGGGAATGAGTTGTAAGATTGTGGTTGGGATGTTGAGTTGAAAATAATGTTGTCAAATGATGGGTGGTGGTTATCTAAGAGAGGAGCTATATGCTCTAGTTTACAGCAGGTTTTGGATGGGATTATTTTATATCCCTAAAACGAATGTTGAGAGTGTCGAACTGTTTAATTCTGGAGGTTGTGCAGTAGATAGGAAATACGTGGGCATGATGAATTATTCTTGAGGGTGAAGGGATTATAGCAGATTGGGCAATCTTGTTTGGCGAGAGAGAGAGTGGTGCGGCGTTTTCGAATAGTGGGTAACGTTTTTGAAGAGTTGGGTTGATAATCTTGCGTGAGAATGGTGGATAGTCGGTGGAGCTAGCAAGCAGTGATATTGTGCTTCGATACATTTGGGATTCATCGAGGAATAAAGTCAACAATGTTGGGTGAGCGGTGTTTCTTGCAACGAGAAGAAAGTGAAGATATCATGTCGGAAATGTGGGAAATCTGAGAGTAAGAGGTTGGCAAGTGACACAAAATGTGGAGGTATGTTTTAGATTCTGTTGACAACAAAGTTATAAATCCCTAGCGTGGGTATGAGAAAGGGAGCATGGCGTTGGTGCGGTGCGTGTATGATTAATCAAAGTCGTGCAGCTGACTAAAAGTTCACGTTACTAATCAGTGAGTTGGTCGTTAGAAGTGGGTTTGAAATCCTCAAGGAGGAAGGTAGAGGTGTTGGGATATAGTGCTGGGAACGAAGAGCCATAGTGTCAGTATTGGCAAAGCATGAAAAAGGGGATTCCAAGTGAGTCCGTTATTCCGTGTTAATCCCTTTGAAAAAGTTTGTATGAACTTGGTCTTTCCGTATCGAGCGGGGAAAATTGGGTTTTATTGCGTAATTGGTCGGGTGTTTGAGGATGCAATGAGAAATGGAAGTATGTGTCGCATTAATCAGACAGTTAGAATCGATGGATTACGAAGGTTTTAAATTGTGGAAGTTCCTACCAATATGTGAAAAGTTGAAGAGTTGACGTTAGGGCGGTATATATTCAGGGTATAAGAATTGGATAAAGCCGAGGAGTTGAGATCAGTGTGGTTCGAAAAAGAAAGTGCGTTTGCGTTTGACTTATAGCGCACTAATAGAGGTTGCTTGCAAGGACAAGTTGCATGATGAAGAAACTCGTGTCTGTGAGTTGTTAGTGATGTCTATAGTTGACGACGTGTTATGTTGGAGAGTTGGGTGAGTATTTGATCGGTGATGCATGTTGTTGTGGTGTGACTCCGACAAGGAAGTTGATGTGATCGAGGGGTAAATTTGATGGTTACGTTCGACCATGTAATGATCAGAATGGCTTGGATAATCGAATAGTACTATTTTGGTTAGATTGAGAATTATGAGTCATTAGTCCCAAGCGGTGACAAATGGAAGTTACCAGTTTCACCTTGGAAGGGAGTTATTCGTTTCGGCAAGAATGGGAAGTTGAGACCCAGGTTTGTTGGTCCATTTCCTATAGTGAAGCAGATTGGGGAAGTAGCATACAAATTGGAATTACCCGTGGATCTACGTGGAGTGCACCCCACCTTTCACGTATCTAATCTGAAGAAATGTTTAACAGAAAGTGATGTAGTTATACTGTTGGAGGATGTCCATATAGATGAGAAGATAAGTTATGTAGAAGAACCAGTAGCTATTCTAGATCGTAAAGTGAAAAAGTTAAGGAACAAGGAAATTTCCTTAGTAAAGGTTCAGTGGCAATTCCACAAGGGGCAAGAAGCGACTTGGGAACTAGAGTCGGTTATGAAGGAGCAATATCCTGGTTTGTTTGACGAGGGAATTCCGGGGACAGAATTCTCTTGAGGGGGATATTGTAATAACCGGATTTAGAGTAAATAATATAAAAGTTGTGTAAGAAATGAGACAAGTCCCGTTTTGGAGGGGTCTATTGTAAAATAATGGATAAAGGGGTTTTAACCCTAGAGGGAATAAAATTTGTGAGGTTGGCGGCTGGCAAGTCTTGGGGGCAGGGAGAGAAGGTGAGGGCGATCGATTGAAGAGTGCAATAGAAGCAGAGCTCCGGTGATCTTCAAATCCTCAAGGTAAACCTCAATCCTCTCTTCTTTCCATTAGCAAGAGCTTAGCATTTCTGTGTTTTTAATCCATTGGTGAAAGTTATATCTGTGGTTAAAGTTCAAAGACTGAAATTCTGGGTTGAGTCTATTGAGAGTCCTTGTGTGGAAGATAAGTGAGGAATAAAATGATTAATGTTATCAAGTTCTGCAACTGATTCGGGTCTTTGGGGATGGATTATATTTGTTTACGGTATTTCTTTGGTGGACTGTGTTTATGAAGTTGGGGATCTGTTCGATTGAAGGTATGTGACTCCGGTCACTAGTTGTTGGTCCGATCATTTGACAAGCACCGGTCGGGGGGTGTGTGGATCGAGACCCCGATCACCTTACCACCCCGGTCGCAAGGTTTGAGCTCTAAAACCCCGGGTGATCTGTAGGCCCCGGTCGACCGGCAGACACCGGTCAAGTTTGTTTCCGGTCGGTTCATGGAGCATCGGTCGATAACGGTCGCGGTTTGGGATGTAACCCCGGTCACCAAGGCCACCCCGGTCGCCAAAGCATACTGGTCGGCCAAGGCATACCGATCGGTTGCCTAAATTAAATTGAAGTTTGGGCCGAAGCCCAAGGTGGCAGAAATCTGTTTTAGGTCATGGGTTTATATTCATGGCCCACTTAATTAATTAGTAAGTAGTTAGAAGTTACAATTTTATTCTATAGGAAAATTTAGAAATTTATGTTGTAAGAAATTATATAGTGGGATAAGAGGGTTAAGGTCAAGTTTCGTTAAAATAAAAAGGATCAAGCGTTCATCGGTCGATGTATCCTTTATAGGTCTTGGATTGGATTTTAGGCGTAAACAAGAGTTCAAGTTGAGGACTACAGGTGAGTTTTTTTCTAAATTAAATCTTTTATAAATGAAAGCATGCGATATGTGATTATTTTAAATGTTGATTTATTTACGATGCCAAGTTTATACGAAATGATTCAAGTGTGTTATCAATTTGTTGATGTTTAAATGTATGCATACATTATTTGTTGAACATGTGACCTAAGTCGGGGAGTGTGGCCCGCCTACTCGTGCCGGGGAGTGTGGCTCGTTTATGTCGTTGGGGGTGTGTCCCAACATTAAGGCAACGCGAGTTAGACACATCGTCTTTGACGGTCGTGTGGTCCGTAGCGTGTTTTACTTATGTGAAATTATTAAATGTGGTTTAAATTCTGGAAAGTATTTTGTTGCTTATCTGTTAAGAGGGATCTCACTAGACCTATGGTCTAACCCTCGCTCTTTCAAACTAAAAATCTTTTCAGGCCGTCGTGAGTTAGACAGGGCAGCTAAGGGCAAAGAGAAGGCTTAGCGAGGCGGATAGAAGACCATCGCTTAGTTATTCTTATTGATCTCAGTTGTGTATAGGTTGATTTAACAAACCTTGATTTATCTATTGTAAGCTTGAGACCGTTTCGGCTTAGAATATTAGTAAAGGTTGTATTTTAATATTAAGAATTAATCTGTTGGATTATTCAGAGTTGGGTTGTTAAAATTTTCCATCTCAAAAAACTCTTATCTATATTCTAGCCATTAAAGATAGCCGATAACGAAACGGTTAAATGATATGGTTATGTCTAAAACATATAAGTAAAAATGAATTCAATAATTTTAAACATAAGTTCAGTAATGTTGTTATTATTATATATCTATTTTTTTCTAGTAAACTTTTTTAACATTACTCAAAATATAATCATATTATAATATTTTAAAGACTATATAAAAATTGTATGACAACATTTTTTGTCGTATTTATTTTCCTGCTTCCGTCTTGTTTCTCATTTAATCATCATGAACTATTTTACTTTATATATATGTAACACCCCGATTTTCGAAAGGTATCATTTCAAGTTTATACCGAAACCGATATATTAAGGAAAAATAAGATATTTGATTTTGGGCTTGAATCCTTGATTTTATAGTCTTGATGGATGAAGGATTCGATTACGAGTCCAACGGTCCTTTCCGGAGCGAAAACGGAGCTATAACGAAGAAGTTACGGCCGAAACAGTGTTAATGAGTTTCGGTACATCTCGCGCGACAGTGCCTCGCGACAGTGACAATGTAACTGTCGCATGTCAGGGTCGCGCCAACCCTCCAGTGCGTAAATACGGGTTTCTTCTTCATTTGGTCATAACTTTCTCATTTCAACTCCGATTTGGGTGATTCAAGTTGCTACGGTTTCGTTTTTGAGAGCTTTTCAAGGATATGGAAAAAGATTGGAAGTATATTGAAGTATACTAGAGTATTTTGTGGTGGTAAGCTTCTCATCTCTCCCTATTCATCTTCTTCCCCAAAGTTTTCTAGGGTTTCATCCACCCTTTGTTCTCCCTTTCATAGATTGAAGGTTTGTAATCATTTTGGTGAACTAGAAGTGTTTTGGTTGGTGAATTCAAGTTTGGGTTAAGGTAATCTTCTATTCTCTTCGGTATTGGAAGTTAGGGTTTCGGTATTAGTTAAGGTATTCATATATATGGTTTGGGAAATGATTCTTTGTGATTGATTATGATTATTTATGGTTGGAACCTTGTGGAACTAGGTTTTGGAAGATTTGGTTTGAAGAACCAAGTTTCTTCAAGGAAAGCTCTAAGTGGATAAAATCTAGATTTAGTCTAAATCTAGCAAGGTGAGTTTACTAAACTTTTGTCAAAACTGGATACACATCATATTTGCTTAATTGTTGTTATTATCACATATTTGCTCAAAATGGTCATTTTTACGGGTTCAAGTATTTGATGGCATTTACATGAGATTATGTGAGAAATATGATATAGAAGTATCATCCTATGATTTATCCTATTTTGTGGAATTAATTGGGGTTTCCAATATGTGTACTCACTATGGGTATTTGACATGTTTAATGAATACATGTTTGGTATATGTTGAGGATTTCCATTTGGAATACTCAAAAGGTGATATTGTATCTACAACGTGTTTATGTGGATATTTAAGTCCTATGTTGGACACATACTATTAGGAGGGTGTTATTGTACCGCGGTTGGTATCGGATTATATTTGGTTGAAATATACCTAAGGACCTCCTAAATGCATTATGTTGGACGAACCAAGGCAAATTCACTAGGAGGATGTAGTCTCGGGGCGCCACCGTGATGGTATGTGCCCAGTAGACCTCCGTCACTCGGAAAGTTTCCTTCACGGTCTGATCTTCGGGTGTGCCGGGCCTTTGGGGTGTTCCTTGTTAAGGGCATCAAGGTACATCGACTCTTTGGAGTGGAATTGATTGGTGCTATGGGTATCCCCCGTTGACTCCATACATGTTGAAAACTGGTTAACTACTGATAAGAATTGTATATGTACTATTATGCTATTTCTTGTTCAACTCACTAGGCTTTTTGGCCTAACACTTGTTTGGTGTCGATGTGTATCTCAGGTTTTAACGGCATCGGTTCTAAGCGGGTATAGTGCTTGGGTGAGAGATTTAAGAATATTGCAATTGGACTTACTTTTGGTAGGAGAACCTTTGGGTTTATAAATGACACCCCATTTGTAATCTCTTTTCTAGTTATGGAAATTAGATTAGTTGGTTGTTAATTATTGTCCGTTTAATTACGATTGTATTTAAACAGGTTTGTATATTTTCCCCATTTTTGGAAGGCTCTTGCTTTGGCAATTTTAAATATCGCATGTCCGTTTTTCGGATATTCGTTACTTGGAGTAACGGTAAGTATGGTGATTGCATAAGTGGACAGTTTCGAGTCGGATTATAACCATAGACTTTTTGAATCGATATACTCAAAGAGAAATTGTGAGGTGAACCTATGAAGTCCGTGGTCTTTGCCTTAAGACGTTGAACATTTGGATGACGATAGTGTAACTATAGAAATCGAGGAGCGTGAGTTCAAGTTGATTTGTGAAAACGGGGTACATGCCAAAATGGTTATTTTAAAGGTATTTACATGAAATGGTTAACTACTGATAAGTTTTTAGTATTTTGAAGTAAAAATGTATTTTACTTGGTATTTGTCAAAGTGTGAGTATTTTAATGAGTTTTCATATTTGATAAACTTGGCTTATTTTAGTTTCATAAAATGCTCATATTTGGGATTTGAACATCTTGATAAGTAATAACATGATTTATGCATTTTGGGGATTTTGTACAAATAAAGTTCATTTCATTATTTATGCATCTTGGTAATTTTGGTACAGATGAAGTCTATTACATGTTATATGCATCTTGGTGTATTTGCATTCATAGACCCTTTGGAAAACCTTTGATCCCATTATGTGTTGAGTTTTGGGTTAATCACGTCTTTGAAGTATGTGTCTTCATAAACGTTGTTTAAAGACATTTCATTATTTGGGTGAAACTTGTCAAGGATTCGTAGGGACACTTGGGCTTTCATGTCGTTAGGTGTCATACGATGAACGTTGTAGGAGTGGCATACTTCGTGCTCTTCCGCTCTCAACGGATACGGGTACCCTCGTTGTCGGCCACTATATTTTGGATATTTAATTGTCCATTTGGTGCATATGATTTTATAAACCGTTGGAAAATGCATGTCGTTGAACTAGGAGTCGTTTTGGAAACATGAAGAGAAAGAGTTCATTTGGAAAACATTTTGTTGCAACCAATGAGAAGTTTTGGTTATTTTGGAATGTTTAGTTTTATGAACATGTCGAGACATCCATTTTGGAATCTTTGGGTATTTCGGTAAATAAATCATATTGAAATGTTTACTTGATGATTTTACATATATAATTGGAGTTCAATTGATGTAAGTGTCATTTTGTGTATTTGATCTTATAAACCTTTTTCAGAAAACACATATTATTGTGTTATGAGGAATTTTGAAAACATAAGAGTATGAGTTCATTTGGGAAAATGGTTTGTCTCAACCAACGATGAGATTTTATTTATTTATACTTTTGGTCGTGTTTGCATATTAGACGGTCAAACGGGTTCCAATATTTATATCGGTTTTTATTTGGGTATTTACGTAAAGTGTTGGGCCTTTGGCTCGGTTTTGACTAAATGAGTCGTGTGGAAATTTGTCCGGATTTATAACCGTCGTGGGTTTTGAGTATGATGACGCTTAATTCGTGTCATTGGTGAGTTACATGCTTTGGGTGCTTTGGTCATTCATTTGGAGTCATGTAATGTTAGGCAGTGTCGTAATGGATCTATAGGCACGTAAGTCTATCTGTTTTGAAAGGCCTGAGGTTTTCGGTTACACTTAGTGACCGCTTGGGTTTGCAAGCGAGTAGGCAATAGGTGGCTCAAGCCGCTGAGTTGAAACTCGTCTAGATTGGATAGACATCCATGTCCGTAAGACCTTGGGGTGGAACTCGACGGAGTATGGCAAGGGGCAACAAACGGTCCGAGGATTGTGATGTCTGGCATGGCATGGGAACTAGGATCGGGATATGTGGTGAAATCCAATAACATCATGGGTGGCCTCATTCACGTGTTCTCGCCACCCAAGATGGAAACGTTTAGATGACATGCGAGGAAGTTGTATGGGCGGCCTACTTGCATGTTCCTCTATTCTCAATGTATACGGGTCTCTCCGTCATAGATCCGTGGTATTTTAAAAGTTAATGTCGTATTTTACCAACATTGGTTTTTATGTGGTCGACAATAAATGATGGCTTTAATATTGGGTTTTCCCCACGTATATTAAGGTTTGAATAGAATGCGTCATTTCCACGTGTCGGTGTTTAATTTCGTTCATTTTATGGTTGCGTGAGTTTTGGGTCTAATGTCCGTGTTCACGGCGATATTTATTTGTGGGTTTTTATCTTTGGTTTATGAGTTATTGGTCATGTCCCACCCGTATTGGGTATTTTGAGATATAACATTTTATTCGCGTTTTATAAAGATTGGGAGTTCTCTCTCTATTCTCATTTTGAACAAGTTTTGGGTTAAATCTAAGTTTATGAAAGAACGTTTTATATTGAAATCTTATTTCATGCCGCATTGTGACTAAAAGAGAGAAAACTTTAAGAGTTCGATACCATGAGCATGTTGTCTTGGGTTTTACAAATTTTTATTGCACATGGTATAGGACGGAAAGTTATTTTTCATATGCATAGCATAAATTGATGCATACTAGGACCCTGGTAGTCCGTTTGAAAATGGTTTTATATGTATGGCATTGGTGATCAATTTTGAAACCTATCGAATGCACGATAGTGTATTTTCACCGCACGTTTAATTGTTATAAAACTTATGTATTTTAGAGTTTTATAAATTTCAAATTGGCATAGTAGTGTGAAAAACCTTGAACTCATTGGGCTATAGGTGTAAGCCCCCTCGTGTTAGAAGTCGATATTAAGGAATAAAAGAGTCCTCGGAGTATTGAGGTATTAGACATGTGCTTTCTCCCAGTTAGTTAAGTGACAATCTTTATGCTTCGTTAAACCTACGGATTAATATTGTGTTCGGTTGTTTGGGTATGGTTGGTGTTGGAATTGTGGGAATTTGGTACGACGGTGTGCTATGTGTCGGTGGTCTACTATATTGTTGATTATTCGTGGATAATGATGATGTAATGGTTGACTGGTAAGGATGCTGGATTTGGGTGACTACTTCCAAGAGTAGGTGTCAACTTTGAATCGACATTGTTAGTCGGGAATGAAATATTTGGTAGTATACTCACGTTGCAGAATGGCCGTCTCGAGGTTAGGTGTTGGCGCGTGATTTTGAGGACAATGATGGTTGGTGTGCTTCAATGTATTTTCGTTAGATCTGGTGCGTCTGTAGGACGAGTGGTAAACTTAAGGAAATTAGATGTTGATAATTAAGAAATCAATCATTGGTATTTTGATAATTGACAGGACTTTCGCTGATTTGGAAATCGATGCTTGAGTGCATGGTTGGAGTTTAGTGGTAATGTTTATTGGAGACATTTGGTGAGAATGTCGAGGTAGACTTTGAGTACAAATCGATTATTGAAGAGACCTTGATGCGTCGTAATTAGAAGTAATTAAGGGAAATGTTTGCTTTGGAGTATTCTTGGTGGAAATGACTAAATAAGGTCGTAAGTTACTTTTGAGGTAATATGAGCAGCATAAGGTTGGGAGGCAACCAAGATTTATTGGTGAAGAAAATGATCAAGCGAGGACTTGATGTTAATTCCGTCATCGGTGAGTTATGTCGAACCTTGAGATTGAGTTTTATAATGTCACGTTATGAGAAACTCAACAACAACCTCAACCGGGTTGTAATTGGGTTCGTATACGAGGTAAGGTTTCGTGGAGGCATTTTTATGGGAAATCAATCGATCTTGCCAAATGCTATATTGGGTTCTTGGTTGGTGCCAGATTTCGAGGACGAAATCTCTTTTAAGGTTGGGAGGATTGTAACACCCCGATTTTCGAAAGGTATCATTTCAAGTTTATACCGAAACCGATATATTAAGGAAAAAATAAGATATTTGATTTTAGGCTTGAATCCTTGATTTTATAGTCTTGATGGATGAAAGATTCGATTACGAGTCCAACGGTCCTTTTCGGAGCGAAAACGGAGCTATAACGAAGAAGTTACGGCCGAAACAATGTTAATGAGTTTCGGTACATCTCGTGCGACAGTGCCTCGCGACAGTGACAATGTCACTGTCGCATGTCAGGGTCGCGCCAACCCTCCAATGCGTAAATACGGGTTTCTTCTTCATTTGGTCATAACTTTCTCATTTCAACTCCGATTTGGGTGATTCAAGTTGCTACGGTTTTGTTTTTTAGAGCTTTTCAAGGATATGGAAAGAGATTGGAAGTCTATTGAAGTATACTAGAGTATTTTTTGGTGGTAAGCTTCTCATCTTTCCCTATTCATCTTCTTCCCCAAAGTTTTCTAGGGTTTCATCAACCCTTTGTTCTCCCTTTCATAGATTGAAGGTTTGTAATCATTTTGGTGAACTAGAAGTGTTTTGGTTGGTGAATTCAAGTTTGGGTTAAGGTAATCTTCTATTCTCTTCGGTATTGGAAGTTAGGGTTACGGTATTAGTTGAGGTATTCATATATATGGTTTGGGAAATGATTCTTTGTGATTGATTATGATTATTTATGGTTGGAACCTTGTGGAACTAGGTTTTGGAAGATTTGGTTTGAAGAACCAAGTTTCTTCAAGGAAAGCTCTAAGTGGATAAAATCTAGATTTAGCAAGGTGAGTTTACTAAACTTTTGTCAAAAATGGATACACATCATATTTGCTTAATTGTTGTTATTATCACATATTTGCTCAAAATGGTCATTTTTACGGGTTCAAGTATTTGATGGCATTTACATGAGATTATGTGAGAAATATGATATAGAAGTATCATCCTATGATTTATCCTATTTTGTGGAATTGATTGGGGTTTCCAATATGTGTACTCACTATGGGTATTTGACATGTTTAATGAATACATGTTTGGTATATGTTGAGGATTTCCATTTGGAATACTCAAAAGGTGATATTGTATCTACAACGTGTTTATGTGGATATTTAAGTCCTATGTTGGACACATACTATTAGGAGGGTGTTATTGTACCGCGGTTGGTACCGGATTATATTTGGTTGAAATATACCTAAGGACCTCCTAAATGCATTATGTTGGATGAACCAAGGCAAATTCACTAGGAGGATGTAGTCTCGGGGCGCCACCGTGATGGTATGTGCCCAGTAGACCTCCGTCACTCGGAAAGTTTCCTTCACGGTCTGATCTTCGGGTGTGTCGGGCCTTTTGGGTGTTCCTTGTTAAGGGCATCAAGGTACATCGACTCTTTGGAGTGGAATTGATTGGTGCTATGGGTATCCCCCGTTGACTCCATACATGTTGAAAACTGGTTAACTGCTGATAAGAATTGTATATGTACTATTATGCTATTTCTTGTTCAACTCACTAGGCTTTTTGGCCTAACACTTGTTTGGTGTCGATGTGTATCTCAGGTTTTAACGGCACCGGTTCTAAGCGGGCATAGTGCTTGGGTGAGAGATTTGAGAATATTGCAATTGGACTTACTTTTGGTAGGAGAACCTTTGGGTTTATAAATGACACCCCATTTGTAATCTCTTTTCTAGTTATGGAAATTAGATTAGTTGGTTGTTAATTATTGTCCGTTTAATTACGATTGTATTTAAACAGGTTTGTATATTTTCCCCATTTTTGGAAGGTTCTTGTTTTGGCAATTTTAAATATCGCATGTCCGTTTTTCGGATTTTTGTTATCCCTATTTTTAGGGTGTTACAATATATATATATATATATATATATATATATATGTGTGTGTGTGTGTGTGTGTGTGTGTGTGTGTGTGTATGTATATATATATATATAGGCGAATGATTGTGTGAGAAGTTGAATTAATTGTGAGAAACGTGAAAAGTTGATCTGAACCGTTAAAAATCTTTTAATCTCAAACCCTCCCATGAATTGCGGTTTAGAAGATAATTGATTTGGTGCATCTCGTCCTAATGTGCGTCCATTTTCATCTAACGGTTGATAACCACTTCCCACGTTTCTCACGTTATATATTTATATATATATATATATATATATATAGTGTTTGGTTCATTTGAGAAATGGTATATATATGAGAAATAAAGAAGTAATCCTAGCCATTCATATGGTCAAGATCGGATTTGACTAGTCAAATATTGCGGCTTTGACCGGTCAAAAGTTGCGGCTTTGACTAGTCAAAAGTTGCGGCTATCCCAAAAATAGAAGGACAATTTCGTAAATTTTACAAAACACACGGGCTGTGTTCAGATATGAACATGTATAATTCACATATGAACTATATGTTCATATATGAACCAGTGCAATTCACAACTGAACTCTTTTAACTGATTCATATATGAACCTTTGTGATTCATATATGAATCAGTTGAACTAACTAACAAATTCATATATGAATCTTTGTGATTCATATATGAATCTGTATGAATCACAAAGATTCATATATGAATCTGTATGAATCACAAAGATTCATATATGAATCAGTTGAACTAATTAACAGATTCATATATGAATCTTTGTGATTCATACAGATTCATATATGAACTTATCCCATGTATTTTACGAAATTACCCCTCTACCTTCTATAGACCATACAAGGAATTATCCGGTGCTTCGCGGTCAAAGCCGCAAATGTTGACCAGATGAATGGCTAAGATTATTTCTCTATTTCTCATATAGTTACCATTTCTCAAATGAACCTCTCCCTATATATATATATATATATATATATATATATATATATATATATATATATATATATATATATATATATAGAGAGAGAGAGAGAGAGAGAGAGAGAGAGAGAGAGAGAAGGAGGATCAAACGAGAACATTAACTATTTAAAAGAACACGAAAACTAACAAAATCATTAGTGATTTTACATTAACGTGCAAAAAAATCACGCGAATCTGAAGTCGTGGCCAAAGTCCTTTTTTTGTGTGTTAATGTAAAATCACTAATGATTTTGTTAGTTCTCGTGTTCTTTTAAATAGGTATTGTTCTCGTTTGAACCCGACTCTCTCTCTCTCTCTCTCTATATATATATATATATATGATGGTAATAAAATGAGAACCACAAAAATATTGAGAACCTTAAGAACCAATCTCAACCATCTAATTATTTCAATCTAACAACCTTCATTATTTTTTCATATACAATTAAGAAAGGACGTGATGGTATTTTTCCTTTTCTTGAGTATTTTCTACTTCCTTTTTATGGATATCAAAATTTAGAGTCAATTATTATTTTATTTTTATTCAATCTTATACGATGTAATTTATATGTAATAATAAGATATTTTAATTTTCATTAATTGATAATAATCTTTTATATTTCATTAGTTGATTGTATTATTAATTTGATTTTTACTCACTTACTTTCTTTCTTATACATTATTTAATGGTAACGTATAGAAAAACATACATCTTTATAAAATATGTTTGACTATTTTAAATAACAAAAACATCATATAAGAAAAGAAAATATAGTAAATATAAAGATATTGTAATTAAAACATCACATTTGAATTCTGGAAACATGAAACACCCGGATTTTTGGCCGAAAAGAAGACGAGGTGTCAGCAGTGTATCCTGCGAGTTGAGCCGCGCCATAGCCCGTGTGGAGCCTTGTTCTCTCGCAACTCCAGAATGTCGTGCCACTATCTGCACGCGACCTCTGTGCCGCTGATAAAAGGGAGAAATCAGCACAACTTCATTTATTTTCTCTACTTCTCCTCAAATACTCTCTCTTTCTCTAAATACCCCTTGAAATCAATCCAAGGAACATTTAAGGCACCATCCACCAACATTTATTGCAAGAATCAAACCTCCCAACCAAATATTGTAGCCAAGACTTCCAAGTCTCAAGATCATATTCCTCCAACATCATCTTTTCTAGGGTTTTGGCACTTTTCTAGGTTTTGGGCCAAAACCTAGATTTTGAGTTTTCTAACCATTTTAAAACGAGACACGTGTATTTATATGTTTTTATTATCATTTCATGTTCCTTTGCATTATGTTAACCATTTGACAAAATAGATCTAATTTTGCTATATTGGGAAATGTTGGGATCTTGATTTCTAATCTTTTATGAGAACCTTGATGAGGTTATTTTGTTGACAAATGTTGGGATATATTCACGTGATATACATATTTGATGGATGTTGTTTATGCCAAAAATCTCCCAAGGAAAATTTAAGGTAAATGTGGAGCTTGATCCAACCAAAGAAAGTAGCTTTAATAATCGTACGACAATAATAAAAATGGAATAAACGAGACAAGAGAATTGGTGACGCTGAAAACCCCTAAAATGGGTAAAAACCGCGGACGAGTATGAGTCGCCGTGCACTATGGACGTCAATCAGGGACGTCGTCCTTAATAACAAGTGTTACAAGTGTAATGTAATGTAAAACAGTACAATAAAGTAAAGTCGGTCGTGCGTCATGTGTAATTAGACTTCGGTCGTGCGTCGTGCAACAAACGATAATAAGCTTTATGAACTTCGAAAGAAACTCAGCGAGCTTGAGAGCGTAATTTGTGAGCTTCTAAGGTCTAAGAATCAGATGTCCGAATGTGAAGTTCAATCTTCATATTTATACTCTAATTGTCAGTTATCAAGTCTTGAATGCGTATCTTCAATAAAGTAGCCGTTTTGTCTTTGATGATAGCGTCCGTTATGTCTGTTGCTATTGATGATGACTTCCGTTATAATGAATGTCTTTGAACCCTGCATTAAACATGATATAAAGTATATTGTAGATTAGTAACTGAAATTATGTCGTACGTCAGAGACTGCGGATAGGTTCTGGTAATTTAATTGAGGTCACTTGAAGAAAGGGCGTCTGTTATCTATTTGGTCGTGCGACATAGTAGGTTCAGACTGTTGGGATTCCTTACCTATTGTCCAGTGTTAATCGTACGACAATGTATTATTGAAATTTTTACCCAAACAGTTTGCCCCCAAATTTAAAGTTCAAGCGGCAACTTTTTGAATTTTAAATTTTAAATTAAGACACGTGTCACAAAAGAGAAAGCGGGAAATTTGCATAGAACCGAATCGGTTCATTTTCGACCAGATAATGATGTCATCTCCTGCAAAGTTAGCAATTTGACAGCTAATAAAGGACAGGTGTCATGCCCTCGTTGGGTGTACTCGAGTGGCTGCCAGATACGAACGACACGTGTCAATATCATTGACCGTCGATTTTCTGGCGATTCAATTTCCTGACGATTTGATTTCCGATTTTCAGTATAAATATGAATTGCCCACAATCCATTCCTTTTTTACGTTTTGTCCTACTAAAGAATACATATTTCCGACGAGATTTCCGAGAGACGAGAATCATTTCCATTCTAAATTCGAGGTTTAGAACACTATTTAAGGTACAATTTTCGTTCTTCCTTTTGTGTCGATTTATGCATAAGAAATCCATAGCTAGAAAACCTAGGAAAGCTTGGGATATTCTTAGCTACTGGCGTGCAACCCTAAATATCCCGGACTTCCAGATGTCGAGCGAACCTGTGAGCTTATTTAGGGAGGAAGAACATATAAATTACTTTAAGAGTTTGGCTAAGCTTCCAGACGAGATAAATTTAGTGTCGCCGGAAGATTTAAAGCCAGATGAAGTTCCGAAGGGATATTGTGTTCTATATGAATATCCTTTTAAGATAGGTTTTTCTTGGCCCTTTAGCCCTTTGGTCAGGGCATTTTTAGATGCATTTGACCTGACGCCTGGACAATTAATGCCTCAATTATGGCGGATTGTCCAGGTGATCGATCGTCTTACGGCTGAATGGGAGGTACCGTTCAATGTGAACGACCTCTTGACAGCCTATAGTGTTCGACCAGACAATTATCACAGGTATAGTCTGTTTCCACGTTCGAAGGGGGATAATGTACTGATACTTAACACCGCGGTGAATGATCGTGGGTGGAAACGTCAGTATGTTTTCCTTCAAGTGGTGTCTGTAAATGACGAAGACAGCTAATGGTTGTCGTCAGGCTGGAACGAATCGGGTAGGTTTATTATTTTTGTCGTGTGTTTTTGTCGTGCGTTTTTGTCGTGCGTTTATTATGACGTCTTTCTGCGTTTGACAGTGATCGACTTCAGCAGAGTGAAGCCAAGGAGAGATTCTCTCGACAAGGTTCAGAGAATCTTAGATAGAAGTATTACTGATCGCTCGTTTTCCCCTCGATCGAACAACGAAGGAGACGAGGCCGTTTTTGTAGCTGAGGTGACGTCTGTCGAGGGTTCTCCTAGAGAAGTAGAGAATATAGAAGAGAAGGAGATGGAAGAAGATAGAGAAGAAAACATTACTGGTAAATCACTTGACCATAACTTTTTCTTGTATGTCGTATGTCATTTTATTTTTAATTTGCTCTCTTTTTTCAGAAGACGCAGCTGTAAAGTCGGCCGCCGCTAAGTGAGCCGAGCAACTGGAGCTCGCTCGTCAAGGGAGGGAGTAAGCGAGGAAAAGATCTACCCCTTCTATGGGGTGGATTCAAGACGTGTTCGAGGCAAGCCTCGATCTTCGCCCAAGAAGACGGGCGATGTCACTATATCGTCCCTTTCAAGGGCGACATTAGCGAAGGACACCGTTGTTGGGGTCGAGCTTGGAGGCTCGGCCAAGGCGACGAAGGATGCTCCCATGTCGGGGGTGTCGGGCGTTAATAAGCCCATCTTTGAAACTCCTTCTTCCTCTTCAAGGGAGGAGAAGAACAAGGAGAAGGTGGGAGAGACGATATTCAAAGCCACTCTCTCACCTGACTTCATGGTTAATGACGTCCTTGAGAGGGACGCCATTTTCCCACACTTGGGGAAGTTTCTTCTCCCGACCTTCCGCGACCGCTATAAGGATTCTCGGGTCGAAGATACGGGAGCACATGCCGCTGGTCTTTCCTTCATGGTAAGCCTGTATTACTTTTTGTTTCCTTTGTTACTTATTTGTTATGGTTTTTTAACTTTTTCTTTGCTGTCGTGCAGGCTTTTCAAGCCTGTCTGAGCTTTTACGCTCAGACAGAAGGTCTTAGGGCGGCCTTCCCTGACGTACAGAAAAGGGCTGACGAGGCTCTTGAAAAGGAGAAGGCCGCCCTGGAGGCGGTCGGGGCTGAGAAGGCGAAGGTCGAGAGCCTCAAGGCTGAACTTTCTGACGTCCGCGGTCGACTTGAGGTTTCAGATCGTGAGAAGATCAAGTATAGGGATCGTGTCCTAGAACTTGAGATGTCGACGACCGATATGGAGATCGCGAGAATAAAAGCCACCACTGCTGCTGCTGCTTCTACTGATGAGGTTACGTCCCTCAAGAAGAAAGTCGAGGAGCTGGAGGGCGACGTCAGGGATTTGGAGGAGGAGAATAGGCAGATTGAAGCTTTCTCTCGTCTCACAGCCCGAGCTGCTTTGATGAGACGTCATCTGAGTGGGAAGAATCCCATGGCGTCGGCCGCCGAGGAGCTCAAGACCTATCTTGACACTGTGGGGACTGAAAGGGACCTCGACGAGGATGACGATCTGGAGGGGAGCGACGGCGGCAGCAGGGACGGCGGTCGTGCAGGAACGATCTGACGTTCCTCCTTCTTAGCCTCAAGGCCAAATGAAGAGTCGACTCTTTCTGGATGTTATAATCAGCGAGAGTTCTTTCTGACGTTCCTCCTTCCTTGTTCTGAATCTTGGCCTTGACATTGTCGATGGTGTCGCTGTTCTCGATCTCCGAAATAGTTTTGTCTTTTGAATCTTTTATTAGGGGTCGGCCGTCTATGGTCGTTCCTTTTCTTTTATAATTACCTTTTGAACGACTAATGAAATAATTCCTTTTGCCCACTGATGCTTATTGTTTTGCTTTAAGTTTACACTTTATTGTACGTCGAGTAATCGAAGAAGATAAATAGTCATAGCATATCATATGTTTAGCCATACCATCATCCATTGTAATAAATTTGATTGAGGTTTATGATCAACCAAAGGCAATCTAAATATCGAACGTCAAATGCAAAAGATTGACTTCTGTCAATGGTTACGACCGTCTATATATGTATGATCATGTGAATTTTACTTCGACACAAAGATTTTAAATAAGTCGTGCGTCCCTGCGAGGAACAACATTAGTAGGGTGGCCGTTGGTTTGACCAACGACCCTCCAATGCTTAAGTCAGTAATCTTTCTTAAGAAATAATTGAAGAAAATAAATATAAAATTTAAAAGAAATACCTCTTTAAATGAACTGCATTCCAGCTTCGTGGGATATCTCGACCGTCGAGGGTTTGGATTTTATAAGCTCCTTTACCCATGATGCTAGAGATTTGATAAGGACCTTCCCACTTAGTGGAAAGCTTATCTGCATTGACCTCTTGAGTATTTTGAAATACTCGACGCAGAACGTAATCACCTTCTTGAAAAACTTTGATCTGGACATTTTTGTTGAAATGTCGCTCGACCACTTGTTTCTGTGCCGCCATGCGAATGTGCGCAGCTTCTCGAAGCTCTTCTAAAGCGTCGAGGTCATAACTTAGGTCGACCAAGTTATGCTCAACGGACGTATGTCTTGATGTCGGTAGTCGTACCTCAATAGGTAACACAGCTTCACATCCATAGACAAAGGAAAAAAGAGTTTGTCCTGTGGACGTACGAGGTGTCGTACGATTAGCCCATAGAACGGAAGGCAATTCTACCAGCCACTTCCCCTTGGCAGCTTTGAGTCTCTTCTTGATTGAATTAATGATAGTTTTATTACTTAACTCGGCTAAACTATTCGACTGTGGATATCGAGGCGTCGATGTTACCAACTTGATGTTCCTTTCTTCACAAAATCTTCGCGTTCGATCACTGATGAATTGTGTCTCGTTGTCGCACGTTATTTCAGATGGAATTCCAAACCTGCAAATAATGTTAGTTTGGATAAAAGAAACGACTTCTTTGTCCCGAACTTGGGAGAAAGCCGCTGCTTCAACCCACTTAGAGAAATAATCTGTTAAAACTAAAAGAAATACTTTTTGCCCAGGAGCAGGTGGTAGTTTTCCAACAATGTCCATTCCCCATTTCATAAAGGGTCATGGGATCAAAGTCGAGTGTAAGGGTTCAGAGGGTTTATGAGACATACCTGCGTGTTTTTGACATGCGTCGCACGACTGTACATACCTGATCGCATCTTGCCTTAATGTCGGCCAATAGTAACCTTGTCGTGATATCCGGTTGGCTAGACTGCGACTTCCTGAGTGATTTCCACATTCACCGTCGTGCATATCTTGTAGGATTTTCTGGACTTATGTCTTGTTGGTGATACATCGCAAATTCAGACCAGTCGACGATCTTCTATATAATTGTCCTCTGATCATAACATACCTTGATGCTTTAAATCTAACCTTTCTTGCTTCCATTTTGTCATCAGGCAGTTGATCATTTTCCAAATAATTTTTAATATCATCCGACCAGGAGCTTTCTTCCTGAATTGGTGTGACCAGAGTATTACCGTCGTCTTTGATTGTTGGTGTTGCAAGATGGACTATTGGGATATTGTTGAATGTCGTTCGACTAAGTGTTGATCCCAAGTTGGCTAATGCGTCAGCTTGAGTGTTCTGATCTCTTGGTACCTGTTCGACTATGAAGCGACTGAACTTCTTTGCCTCTTCCTTTACTATTTTATGATAAGCAATCATCCTTGAATCTTTTACTGCAAATTCTCCATTAACTTGGTTAACAACTAGGGACGAGTCGTTCCGGACATGTAGACATGTTGCCCCCAAGTCATAAGCAATTTTCATTCCTGCAATCAGTGCTTCATATTATGCCTCATTATTTGTTGCCTTGAAGTCGCACCGTATGGAATACACTATTTTGCCCCCTTGTGGGGACTGTAGGACGACACCCATGCCTGTTCCTCGTATGTTTGACGAACCATCAACGTCGAGCGTCCAAGTAGTGTCGTGCAAAGTCGCCACAATTAACTCGTTGGACGTCGTCGTTTCTTCTAGTTCTGGACTGAAATCTGTAACAAAATCTGCCAAGACCTGTGATTTGATCGCCGTCTTAGGCTTGAAATCCATATCATAATTGCTGAGATAGATGCTCCATTTAGCTAGTCGTCCTGTTAATTCAGGTTTTCTTAACACAGACTTTAATGGAAAGTTAGTTACCACAGTTATAGGATGCGATTCTGACGGATGCCGAGTCCACCAAATAATAATTCCAAATTAGCACACGATTTTACAATAAAAATTGCAAAAGTGGTAAGTTGGGTCGAATCCACAGAGACTCGATTCTAACTTAATTTATACCGAATCAACAAGTACAAAATTGTTTACTTAAAAGTAACTATGAAAAGGGGGTTTTGTTTGTGCAAGAAATTAACATACGAAATTTAAATATGAGCTTAAAAACACTATAAACGGAAATGAACTCAACTTTGGGTAGCAAACACTAATGCAATTCCATTCAAAAGTTGTATCATAGATAATGTATACGATTATCGCAACTATTTCGATTAACCCGGTTATAATTGTTAAAAAGATCTAACAATCAATTCCATCATAATTAGCATTTGAAAGGAATAAGCTCTCCTACCAAACCTTAGTATATAATTAGCCTCAAACAAGCTCTTGAAAGCTTAATTTATACTAGCATGAAAGACTAATGGAACCCGAATCCGGATAAATTAACACATAAGCTCGGTTAACTTAATTCTTCCGTTTCATCCAATTTCACAACAAAAAGTAGAAATCTTTGACAAAATCCACTTTGTTGTTTGTCACTAACAATTGTTAACTAAACAATTACGGATTTAGGAAACAATTTAACCACAATCAATTTCCACACAATTGATCAAAAACCATGAAAACTAATTTTATAAACCAAAAAAATGTTAGAAATTGGATGAATAATCAAAATAAGGTTGGACTACATCATCTCAAACAACCATATGAATTGGAAATTGCAAAAGTTAACAACCCAAAGTCGAATTCTAACGAAAATTAGCCACACATGGCTAATTTAAAACAAAAAGTAAGAAATTGGGAAGAAAAGTTAACCTAATTTATGAAATTGATGAACTTGCAATGATGAATCTCTCCAAAATCGCCTCTTGTTGCTCCCTTACTCTTCAAAATCGACTTCTCCCAAAAAAAATGTTCCCCCCCCGTTTTCAATCGATCCCCTTTTTTGACGGCTCCCCAAAACTGCTAAAACGAACGTGTGAAGACCACGTTTGGTGGTCGCGACTTGGGGCGCGGGCTAAACCCGCTTGGCAACTCGCCCGGTGTAAAAATGGAATCAAAAACAGTGCCCGACGCAGGTTTGGTCGCGAGTTCACTCTGCAGAAAGTCGCGATCGTCACTGATGAATCGAGAGAGGCGTACGAGAAAGAGACCTGGACTGCACTTTCTTTTCTTTTTTCTGAACTGGGCCTGCTGATTTGGGTTCTTTTTCCTTTTCTTTTTCTGATCTGGGCCTACGAATATGTGGGCTGCACATAAAACACAAGACCCAAAATCAAGTATAAATATATTTTTTTCTTTTTTTTTTTCGTTTGCTGCAGGAAACAAATTCAAGGACCAAAATTAAATTAAACTTTTTATTTGTTTTCTTTAATTATAAAACACACACACACACAACTTAGTTAATTATAAAAGTTATTATTATTTTTTTTCTTTTTAATCACAAATAAAAAAATGTAAAACTCAAACCAATAGGGGCATTTTAAGCACTTAATTACCACTTATTTTTAGGGTAAAATTGACATAAAAATGTATAAAAATGACACTTATCAAATCACCCCACACTTGGATCATTGTCCGTCCCGGCAATGAATTAAGTTAGCACGTAGTGATAAAAATGAATCAAATGAGAAAAGCAACACATATAGCATACCATGAGCTAGAGATTTGCAACTTAGTACCAAAAAGTGAGTACACACAATCAAGTAGACACAAGCTAATCACGAGAACTCTCACGAATAGGAAATTAGAACAATCACTCTTTTTCACTCTTGGTTCAAAAGTGTATCGCTCAAATCGTCGCTACGCTAGAATGTATTTACCATATGCTTGAAAGGACTCTCACTCTCCACTACTTGGATATAAAACATGCATATAAATCAAAAGGACTTTGTAAGGGTTGTAATGTAAACCAAGGCTTTGGGTAAGGTGAGGATATATTTGGGAAAGGTGGCTAAGGACCTCACACCAACGGAGAAAACGATTATTCAAGCACAAAACTTTCTTTTCACAAAGGGATTTCTATATTTCTATTTTTGAAGCATAACTCCCTCTTCTTTTTTTTCGATAAGGCATAGAGATAAAACACTTATAATCAACCATATCATCAATTTTCGTCGTCTTATTGTATTTATTTACTTCTTTTTTTTTATAGACGACATTTTTTTCCTCAAAGATTCTTTTTTCTTTCTTTTTGATTTTTTTTTTCTCTTTTCCAACACATAAGTTCACTTCCGAGCATATAGGGAATTCACCGAAAAACTCCATTGGTGATTGGCCGGGTGAGTCGTGTTTGGATTGGCTTATGATGTGGGTGACAAAGAAAATAGGTTAAAGCTCAAAGTGGTGTACAAAATGGTAATAATGACATAAGGGTAGGCTTAAGGCTAATTGGTTAAAACAAAAAAATGAGCAAACGATGGCCTTTGTCCTATTTATTAGCATGTAAATATCATGTAGTTTTAAGGAGAGACAAGTCAAGTTCTAGAAATACGTGACTAGGCATGACATATTCACACAAGAAATGAAATTGAGACTAATATCAAAATGTTTAGTCTAGTAGGCTCAAAGTCTCACGATGTTCAAGTTGTTCAAGAGATTAGCAAGGGTCTAACTTTAACTGGTATACTATCACTAGTCGACTTTAAGTGCTATCAATCAAACTCGATCATGCTATACATGCATCCGAACTCATCATCATCAACAATTTAAGCCATAAAAACATGCTAACACATTGTTAAAACGGACAAAAATCCACATTTAAGCACATAATTTTGCAAAAAATTACCCATAAAAACACCCTAAAAACATTTATCTACCCAAATCATGCAGACCACCCCACACTTAGACCATACATTGTCCTCAATGTATTCAAATAATGCAAAGGACATTCAAAGCAATTAAAGAACGAGGGGAAACAGTAAACTCCCCTGATTTGGTGAATAGTCCTCTAATGTATGAGTCCGTGAATGTAGATGCGTCCATTTAGCTCCAAATTCCGGGGTGAAACCTGAAAATAACCAAGGGAAACGTAAGATTGAAAGAGGAGAAACTAGCAAAACTAAATCAAAAACGGAAAAACGATAAAAGCAAATAAAGGGAAATTCATGGGTTGCCTCCCATGCAGCGCCTTTCTTTAACGTCTTTGGCTAGACACCTTCATGGTCTAAGGTGCTCCTCCTTCCGGCACCCCCATCTCGAAAACCTCGACATCGAGAGGTTTGAAACCTTCATAAAACGGCTTTAGACGATGGCCGTTAACCTTGAACACTTTTCCTGTTTTCTCACTTTTTATCTCTATTGCACCATGACCAAACACATTAGTAACAACAAATGGTCCCACCCATCGGGACCTAAGTTTACCGGGAAACAATTTGAGATGAGAGTGAAAAAGTAAGACCTTTTGACCTAAAACGAATGTCTTACGAGAAGACATTTTGTCATGAAAAGCTTTGGTCTTTTCTTGATATGAGTAACTACTCTCGTATGCATCATTGCGTATCTCTTCCAATTCTTGGAGTTGGAGTTTTCGGTGAGTACCGGCTTTATCAATGTCTAAGTTGACATTTTTCACGGCCCAAAAGGCCTTATGTTCCAACTCAACGGGAAGATGACAAGTTTTCCCGTAAACTAAACGAAAAGGGGACATACCTATCGGGGATTTGTTGGCGGTCCGGTAGGCCCATAATGCATCGTTGAGCCTCAAGCTCCAATCTTTCCTACTCGGGTTGACCGTTTTTTCCAAAATTTGCTTTATCTCCCGATTTGACACTTCCGCTTGCCCATTTGTTTGTGGATGGTAGGCGGTAGATATACGGTGCTTTACACCATACTTTTTGAACAAATCCGCCATCATTTCATTCACAAAATGGGTGCCCCTATCGCTTATAACCACCTTCGGAACTCCAAATCTGCAGAAAATATTATCCTTCACAAAATCTGAAACATCTTTAGCACTGTCAGTCCTTGTCGCTTTCGCCTCTACCCATTTAGAGACGTAATCGACAGCAAGTAAGATGTAATAAAACCCAAAAGAACATGGAAAAGGGCCCATGAAATCAATGCCCCAAATATCAAAAATCTCACAAGCATGAATGGGAGTCAAAGGCATTTGGTCCCTACGGCTAATATTTCCGGTGTGTTGACAACGAGGACAAGCTTTACAAAACATGTATGCGTCTCGATGAATATGTGGCCAAAAGAGACCATTCTCGAGAACCTTACGTGTTGTCCTTGTTGGGCCAAAATGGCCACCACATGCATAAGAATGACAAAATTCTAGAATAGAAGTTACCTCATCGTCACTTACACATCGCCTTATGATTTGATCGGATCCTTGCTTCCATAAATAAGGATCATCCCACATGTAGTACTTGGAGTCACTCTTTATCTTGTCTCTCTTTGATCTTGGTAGCTCCTTAGGTGTGGTCCCGGTGACTAGGTAGTTGACTATGTCGGCGTACCAAGGAACCGCGGTCTTCACTTCAAAAAGATGCTCATCCGGGAACTTATCCTTTAATGGTAGCGGCTCTTCGTTGGAAACTATTCGGCTCAAGTGATCCGCCACTAGATTTTGTGCTCCACTCTTGTCTTTAATCTCCAAGTTGAACTCTTGGAGCAACAAAATCCATCGGATGAGCCTTGGCTTAGCATCCTTCTTCGTCATCAAATATCGCAACGCCGCATGATCTGTAAAAACAATGACTTTATTACCTAAGAGATATTGACGAAATTTTTCCAAAGCAAAGACAACCGCAAGCAATTCCTTCTCCGTGGTGGAGTAGTTTGCTTGCGCGCTATCAAGGGTCCTCGAGGCATAATAAATAACATGTGGGTTCCTTCCAACCCTTTGCCCGAGTACCGCTCCAATAGCATAGTTGCTTGCATCACACATAATCCCAAAGGGAAGGTCCCAATTAGGCGGTTTCATGATTGGGGCGGATGTGAGCATCTCCTTAAGCTTATCAAAAGCTTCCTTGCACTTCTCATCAAAATCGAACTCCACATCCTTTTGAAGTATAATGCACATCGGTCGGGTAATGCGTGAGAAATCCTTGATGAAACGCCTATAAAAGCCTGCATGACCTAAAAATGACCGAACTTCCCTCACCGAAGTGGGGTAGGGTAAGCTTTTGATAACATCTATTTTAGCTCTATCTACTTCGATCCCCTTGCTAGAAATAATATGTCCTAAAATTAGCCCTTGGTTTACCATAAAATGACACTTTTCGTAATTTAAAACCAAGTTGGTCTCTATGCATCTTTGAAGGATTTTAGTGAGATTTTCTAAACATTCATCAAAGGAGTTTCCATAGACGGTAAAATCGTCCATGAAAACTTCAATGATGTTTTCAACAAATTAAGAGAAAATACTCATCATACACCGCTGAAAAGTAGTCGGTGCATTGCATAGGCCAAAGGGCATTCGACGATAAGCAAAAGTGCCGAAAGGACATGTAAATGTGGTTTTCTCTTGATCTTCCGGTGCAACCGGAATTTGATGAAAACCAGAAAAACCGTCTAACCAACAATAATGGGACTTACCTGCCAGTCTCTCGAGCATCTGATCGATAAAAGGTAGAGGGAAGTGATCCTTTCGGGTTGAAGCGTTCAACCGTCGGTAATCAATGCATACCCTCCAACCACTTTGTACTCTCGTTGGAACCATCACTCCCTCGGCATTCTCCACTACCGTTACTCCGGCCTTCTTCAGAACAACTTGCACCGGGCTCACCCATTTGCTATCAGAAATAGCAAAGATCATGTCCGCATCAAGTGACTTTTGGATCTCTTTCTTCACAACCTCCATCATGGGCGGATTCAAACGTCTTTGAGCCTCACGAAACGGCTTGAAATCATCCTCCATCAATATCTTATGCATGCAAGTGGATGGACTCAAACCTTTTATGTCGGCAATCGTCCACCCAATGGCTTCTTTATACCGTTTGAGCACAGATATAAGCTTCTTCTCCTCGGATGTGTCTAAGCTACTTGAAATGATCACCGGTAGTTTCTCTCCTTCTTCTAGATAGGCATACTTGAGGTGATCCGGTAGTTGCTTTAGCTCTAATTCGGGTGCCTGCAAAATAGAAGGAAGTAGCTTTTTGTTAGATGGTGGTAAAGAAATTTGAGCAATATCATACCTTGTCGTCTTCTTGTCATCCATAGGAGCTACTAGCTCGTGAAACTCGGGTCCGAGCTCAATCCTCATCATGAGTTTAGTCACTCCCGCTTCATCTAAAGACCTACTCAAAGTTGTGTCTAAAGCATCAAAATGGGTTAGTTCAAACAACTCTTGAGATATGGGTTCAATAATGTCAATGGCACAAAGAGAGGATACATCACTTGGAAAACGCATGGCTTCATAGATATTAAAATGAATGGTATTACCATGGAATTCCATAGTAAGTGTGCCATTATGAACATCTATCTTTGTTTTTGATGTATTCAAAAATGGCCTCCCTAGCAAAATGGATGTGGATTTCGGATGAGAATCCTCCTCCATATCGATAACATAAAAATCAGTGGGGAAAACAAGCTCATTCACTTGAACCAATAAGTCCTCTAATACACCTTTTGGGTGTACTACGGATCTATCGGCCAATTGAATGACCACCCCGGTTTCTTGTAAGGGGCCTACATTTAAAGTCTTAAAGATAGAATATGGCATCACATTGATAGATGCACCCAAATCAAGCATAGCCCTATTAACCGTGACATTCCCCAATTTGCAAGGAATGGTGAAAACACCGGGATCTTTGCACTTTGGGGGTAGTTTCTTTTGAAGCACGGCCGACACATTTTCACTCATGTTCACCGTCTCGTTACCCTTAAGTTTTCTTTTATTAGTACACACTTCTTTCAAAAACTTAGCGTAACGAGGGACTTGCTTGATTGCATCTAAAAGAGGGATATTCACCTCAACTTTCCTAAAAGTTTCTAAAATCTCTTTTTCTTCTCTAGCCTTGCTAGACATTTGAAAACGTGTAGGAAAGGGTGGTGGAATTACCTTTGCTTTTTCGCTTACCTCAACGGTGGGTTCCGGTTGTTTCTCGCCTTGCACCGGCTTTGGAATGACCTCTTTATCTTTCTCAACTTCTCTACTCTTGGTCAACTTTGGTTCTTCAAGCTCTTTTCCACTCCTCAAGACGATTGCACTCACATTTTGCTTCGGGTTCGTTTCCGTTTGGGAAGGCAACTTTCCTTGAGATTCCAATCGGCTCACGGAAGTAGCAAGTTGTGTCATTTGAGCTCCCAAACTTTGGATACTCGCTTCCGTTTTCTGTTGGAATTGAAGAGTGTTAGTGGCTAAGTTTTTAACAATGTCTTCAAGAGACATACCTGAGCCACTAGAAGTAGCTTGATTTGGATTGAAGGGTGCTCTTTGCTGAAATGGTTGTTGTGGCGGCCTTTGCACAAAATTCTGAAATTGAGGGGGTCTTTGGTTGCCAAAGTTGTTGTTGAAATACCTTTGTTGCTGTTGTGGCTGACCCTGAAAACCTCCTATGGCGTTCACATCTTCGACCGTCACCAACACATCTTCTTGAAGTTGTGGGCATGCATCGGTTGGATGGCCGGTCGCCAAACATATTCCACAAGCTTTTACCTGCTCTTTGCTAACTACAAGATGTTTAACCAAGTTAGTAAGATCATATAAATGACTCTCAATGCTCGCTACATTCACCTCATTGGCTCTTTGTGGCTCTCTCCTCATGTCACTCCTCACACTAAAGTGTTGGGAGTTTTCGGCCATAGTAGTGATTAGAGCTCTAACCTCGGTCGGGGTCTTGTTAAACATGGCACCGCCACTTGCAGCGTCAACCATTTTTCTATCCATAGGTAGAAGACCCTTATAGAAATATTGCAAAAGCAATTGCTCCGAGATTCCGTGTTGTGGACAACTCACACAAAGATGTTTAAATCTCTCCCAATATTCATGGAGAGTTTCAACATCTCTTTGCTTAATACTACAGATCTCTCTACGGAGGTTAGCGGCTCGGGAGGCGGGAGAAAATTTATCTAAAAATAGCCTCGCCATTTGGTTCCACGTCGTTACTGAATCGGGGGGTAACGAGTACAACCAATCCGTAGCACGGTCCTTTAAAGAAAAAGGGAATGCCTTTAACTTTATAAGGTCCTCCGTAACCTCACTTGGTTTCATGCTAAGACAAACTATGTGAAATTGCTTTAAGTGCTTATTGGGGTCCTCATTCTCTAACCCGTGATACGTGGGTAAGAGATGGACCAAGCCAGTCTTAAGAACAAAGTTTTGGTTACCTGTTGGATACCTTATACAAATGGGAGTCTGAGCAACATCTTGGGTCGCTAGTTGACGTAGCGTCTGCTCCGCATCACCCATGTTGACCTTCGGCTCTTTCTCCTCTTCTTCTTCAGATTCCGTCTTCGGCTCCTCGACTTCTATTTTTGGGTTTTCCTCTTTTTCTTCGTCTGAATCGCTCGACAGGAAAATATCTTTCCAGATATTTACCCCTGGTGACGAAAGTCCCTCACCTAACTTCTTCCGAAGCTTGGCTTGTTTGCTTAGTCTTTTCGCGGTCCGTTCGATTTCAGAATTTATTGAAATGGGTGTACCTGCACGTGAAGATCTAGGCATAAACCGTTAGAAATACCGAGTCCCCGGCAACGACGCCAAAAATTTGACGGATGCCGAGTCCACCAAATAATAATTCCAAATTAGCACACGGTTTTACAACAAATGTTGCTAATGTGAAATAATGTACTGTTGTTTCACATGGTGAAACAATGTAGTGTTCTTTCATATTATGAAATATTAATATGTCGCTAAAGTGAAAAAATAAAATTTTGTTTCACAAGGTGAAACAATATAGTGTTGTTTCACAAATGAAAACAAAACAAAAATTAACGTGAAATGTGATGTGAAACACTAAAGTGTTGTTTCATATTGTGAACAATACAATGTTGTTGATGTGAAGCAAAGTAGTGTTGTTTCACATGGTGAAATAGTGTATTGTAATTTTATATTGTGAATTAATAAAATGTCGGGAAAATGAAATAATAAATTGTTGTTTCACAAGATGAAACAATGTACTATTATTTTACAAGTTGAAAACAAAACAAAACAAAAGTTGACGTGAAATGTGATGTGAAACACTATAGTGTTGTTTCATACTGTGAATTGTTATTAATGTAAAACAATGTAGTGTAGTTTCACTTGGTGAATCAATGTAATGTTGTTCACAATGTGAAAAGAAACCAAAATGAAATGAAATTGACGTGGAATACTAAAATGTTATACGAGTTAAATCATTTTTATTGTTTTATGTAAAAATTGCAATTATTAAAGAATATGTAAAAAAAATATAATGATACTCGTGTCAAATTAAAGAAAATAAAATGTTCGCTTTTTATATAAAATTTTTGATTAAAATTTTTATATTTAAAAAGGAGACGGTGTTTAATTTAAATTATATAATTTCAATAAGAGATAAAAAGTGAAAATATTTATTTTTATGCATTTTTAAGAGTTATGTTTGTATGTAGTTAACACCATATTGATATATGTAAAATGGTACCTAACAACTCTCACCATTGATTAATCTTGATTGTGGTTGAGATTGATTCTTATAGTTCTCAACTTTTTGGTGGTTCTTACTTGATCTAACATATATATATATATATATATATATATATATATAGGAGCAGGTTCAAACGAGAAGATAGTCAATTTGCGAGAAGGCGAGAAGGAATATGAGCCACATAATTTATTAATTAAAAAATAGCATAAATAATTTTTTTTTAAATTTAGGATAATTACAATTTGAACTGGATAAATGCTTAAAAATCTCATAATATCTTTTAAATTTATTAATTTTTTAATTTTAATAAATTCATAATTTTTTTATCAAATTTATATTATTATTTTCTAGATAAAATCATAGTTTTCGTCAAATATCACATGTGATATCCATAACTAATTCATTATTTATTTCACCATTTTTTCTCTATTTTTTAGATTTACGTTTTGAATCACATGTGATTAACTTCGTTTAACATGTGATATATTATTATGTATCACATATGATCCCACTAGGTGGATTTTTGTAAATATCACATATGACAATATATGTCTGAATATAAATGACGCATAATCACATGTGATAATATTTACATCACAAAAAGATCTATAAATATAAACATACATAATCACATATGATTAACTAAAATATATACAATTATCACATGTGATAATATTTACATCACAAAAAGATCTATAAATTCGAAGTATACATAATCACATATGATTAACTAAAATATATATAATTATCACATGTGATAATATTTACATCACAAAAAGATCTATAAATAGAAGTATATATAATCACATATAATTAACTAAAATATATACAATTATCACATGTGATAATATGATATGTGATATGTATAAATATTCATATAATGATATCACATGTGATATTTGGTTAAAATTGTGATTTTTTTTTATTAAAAGTATATTTAGAAAATAAATTAATAATAATTGAAATTAAAAAATAAATAAATCTAAAAGATATAATGAGAATTTTAAGGATTTATCTAATTTAAAATGATAATTATCCTAATTTCTAAAACTATTTTTTATTTTTTATTTATGGTTTTTTTAATTAATAAATTATGTGGTCCACATTCCTTCTCGCCTTCTCGCAAATTAGTTTGCTTCTCGCATGATCCTCCCTCTATATATATATGTATATATATATATATATATTAAAATGCATATTAATTTACGACAATATTATAAAAATATTAATAATAAACTTATATAATTATGTGTATATATATCAATATTTAACTTTATACACACATTAGTATATACATTATTTTAATAATATAAGTAATGATGTCACCTCCAAAATGGAGAATTTGTTGAAGATGAATGCAGTTTTTGTTAAATAATTTAAACTTTGGTTCTCCATTTTAAAAAGTTATTAAAAAATCTTGTACGGACATAAAATGAAGGTAAAATTGCATGCATGAGTGTGCATATAATTGATTTCTATTTTTTTTCTTTTTTGATTTTCATGAAATCTCAAATTTTTTTGAGTTTTGATTTATAAATATTTTTTTTGAGTGAATTACACTGGTTTGTTTAAATTTTGGATTTGGTCCCTAAAACAAATTATCTACACTGATGGTCCCTAACTTATCATTTATATAACATCCATGGTCCCTCCACTTAACAAAAATTGTTAGCAACCGTTATGAAGGATTAATCAATCTTTAAATAAACTATAAGGAACCAAAGTGTAATCTGCTCTAAAATTAAGGTGATTCATGTTTTTTTTATTTTCTTATTAAATTTTTTTATATATCCAATTACAAATCAATTTTATTAAAATAAAAGATATTAAATACAAAAATTTAAATTTATTTAAAATCTATTAAAATCACAAAAAAATTTAGAATAAAAAAATCTCAAGTTTAGAAAAACAAATGAAATCAAGATAAATCCATAAATATTTTAAGTTGGGATTTGAAATATGCAAGCAAAATATTAAAAATTAAGTTCGATTAATGTGAGATTATTAATATATAGTCAAACAACAAATAATTAAAATAACAACAAAATAAAAATTATAAATTAAGATTAAAAAAACATTGATTATTCAAACGATAAAAGAAAATTATCACTACAACAAAATTAGGTTTATATGATGCCGAAAAAATTAAACCCTAATAGACTACTTTATAAAACTTAATTTATAGGACAAAAGAATAAAGTGTTTTATCTAAAGGAGCTGCAATAAGTTTATAGGATGCTTTTGAGGGTCCTAACAAATTTTTAGGATATTTATAATCCAAATCGTTGCATTAGCAATTTTACATGACACTACTTAAAAAAGTTTCCCATAAAAACAAACGTCCTATAAAAAGATGGGTGTTTAGGACGTTTAATTTTTTTTTTTGGTGTCATATAAAACTAATTTGGTTGTAGTGATATTTTTTTATTAATTGTTCAATGTTTTTTTTAATCTTAATTTATAATTTTTATTTTATTGTTATTTTAATTACTTATAGTTTGACTATATATTAATAATTTCACGTTAGCCGAATTAATTTCAATAATTTCCTTGCATATTTCAATTCATTAAAGATATACGAATTTATCTTGATTTTATTTGTTTTTCTAAACTTAACATTTTTTAACACAATTTTTTTAGTAAATTTAATAGTTTTTAAATAAATATAAATTTTTATATTTAATATATACTTTTTATTTTAATAAATTAGATGTATGATTAAATATATAGAATATTATTTAATAAAAAATTAAAAACAAATTAAAAAAAAACGTGAATTACATCAAATTTTAGAGTAGATTACACTTTTGGTCCCAATAGTTTGTTTAAAGATCAATTAGTTCTTCATAGCGATTGCTAACTAATTTTATAAAGTGGAGGGACCATGGATATTATGAAAATGAAAAGTTAGGGACCATCAGTGTAGATAGTTAGTTTTAGTGACCAAATCCAAATTTTGAACAAACCACAGGGACCACTAGTGTAATTCACTCTATTTTTTTTTTAGATTGCAAGTTTTGAATTATATTGGTAGCCTTTGTGATTTGTTTAAAATTTGAATTTGGCCTCAGAAATGAACTACCTACATAGATAATTCTTAATTTCTTCGTTTCATAATACTCAAAGTCCTCAAAATTAAAACCGTTAGTTAACAATTGTTATGAGAAACCAGTTATATACCAGCGCGATACAGCTATATATATATAAATAATGAACAATTAATGCTACTTTCTTATAAACATGTCATCAACAATAAACCATGACACAAGATCACAACTTATGAAACCCTAAAGCCATAAAAATATTCAATAATTAGTTTATATTAAAATTATTGACGAAAAAAATTATAATGATATAATTTATAATAAGAATTAAATGTATTTTTAATATATTTTACAATTATGTATTTTTGATGTACTAACAGTGGAAAAAATAAAACGTATGGATAGAAACAAATTAAGACGTAGATATTCATGATATTTAATAGTACGGTTAAATTAAAAAATATTCAATATTGTGGCTCGTTTTGAAGGTATTAACGAGACGATTATAATGGTATAATTTGTAAAAAAATAAAACATATTTTTTCATTGTATTTTTGTTCATATACGATTATTTGTGTTAATATGATAATGGTGTAAAATGAAAAATGAAAAATGAAAAAACAAGGGATATAAAGTAAATTAAATAAGTAATTGTAAGGGTGGTAAATGTAACATTATAAATATTATAAATAACCGTTTTAGAATCTTTATAATATACTAGTCATATACCCGTGCGATGCAGCGGAATGTAAATAAGAATGAACAGTTAATGCTACTTTCTTATAGACATGTCATCAACAATCAATCATGACACAAGAATCACAACTTATGAAACCATAAACCCTAAACCCATAAAAATATTCAATAATTAGTTTATATTAAAATTATTGACGAAAAAAATTATAATGATATAATTTATAGTAAGAATGAAACGTATTTTTAATATATTTTACGATTACGTATTTTTAATGTGCTAACGGTGGAAAAAATTAAAACGTATGAATAAAAAACAAATTAATTCGAAGATATTCATGATATTTAATAGTACGGTTAAATTAAACAATATTCAATATTGGGCTCGTTTTGAAGGTATTGACGAGACGATTCTAATAGTATAATTTGTAAAAAAAGAAACGTATTTTTTCATTGTATTTTTGTTCATATAAGATTATTTATGTTAATATAATAATGGTGTAAAATGAAAAAAAGAAAAAACATGGGATATAAAGTAATTAAATAAATAATTATAAGGGTGGTAAATGTAACATTGTAAATATTATAATTATATGAAAACTTGGGTTAAGTCCCGTGGTTATGTGAAAATTTAGATTAGGTCTCTCAAATAAAATAATTACATGTATGGTTATATAAAATTTTCAACAAAATGTAGGGGCCAAAATTGAAACTATGGTAACCAAATTATTTTGTTTGAGAGTCTTATCCAAAATTTCATTTAACCAGAGGGACGGAATTCGTAATTTACTCTTTTTGTCTTTTCCTCAGTATATCCTTAGGTCCCGTTTGGTTTGTGGGATTGGAATGGATTTGGATTTCAAATTCATTCCAATCCTGCGTTTGGTTTGCAGGAATGGATTTCGTTGACCGGATTTGAAATTCGTTGACCATTTAAAAATCCCTTACATGATGTATTTCAAAATCCGTTGCAATGAGCCTGGATTTGAAATCCAAATCTGATGGATTCTAAAGCCTGATGAATTTCAAATTCTTATCCAAACACATGAAGGGATTTCAAATCCCCCCAAATCCAAATCCCTCCAAATCCAAATCCTTACTTGAAATCCAATCCATTCCCGCAAACCAAACGCACCCTTAGTATTTTTTTTCTCTTTTTCATAACCCCATCTCTCACTTTCTTTTTCTCTCCCTCTCCCATCTCTCTTAGATACACTCATCATTGAAGATGAGTTTATATATATATATTTTTTATACTATATATAGGGTGTTGTTTTTGTTACCCCCTATAAAAAACATACCCCCACCTAACCTCTATATCTCCTCACAATACAGACAAGATACGCAAACACCCCTTAGAAATGAATTTGAATTTAAAGTTACAGTTTATACCCCTATAATTAGTTAATTAGTTTACTTTATACCTTTTATTTTCTAATTTTCATTTTACACCATCACCATATTAATACATATAATCGTATATTAACTAAAATACGTTAAAAAAATACGTTTTAATTTTAACAAGTTACACCATTACAATCGTCTCTTCGATACCTTCAAAATGAGCCCAATATTGAATATTTTTTGATTTAATTATTTTATTATAATGGGCTCATTTCGAAGGTATTGACGAAACGATTGTAATGGTGTAACTTGTTAAAATTAAAACGTATTTTTTTTAACGTATTTTAGTTAATATACGATTATATGTATTAATATGGTGATGGTGTAAAATGAAAATTAGAAAAGTAAAAGGTATAAAGTAAATTAATTAACTAATTATAGGGGTATAAACTGTAACTTTAAATTCAAATTCATTTCAAAATGTGAGTGCGATGTGATAGGGTGTTGATTGATAGGGCTTAAGCACCGTTGATAAAGAGTATGATTATTTCAAAGAAAATGAAGGATAAGTGATTTGACACCCACACTCAATTCACCTCCAATATAACACGGGTGTTGTTTCCCTACTCCCCTATTTATATCGAACGATTGAATATCTTCTTCTTCGTCTCTCTCTCTCTCTCTCTTTCTCTCTCTCTCTCTCTCTCTCTCTCTATATATATATATATATATCAAAGTTGCAGATGACAAACATGGGAGAAGATTTGACACCAACATCAGAATTTATCACCAACCAGGTACAATATTATGATAACTAACATTTATGTTAATTTTAACTTACTGGTACAAGTGAAGGTTATAACAAAATATAATAATTTCAGGTGTTCGAATCTCGAGAAGAAATAACTGACTGGGTGCGTAATGTGGGACGTTCGGTTGGTGTCGTTGTTGTTACCAAAAGATCAAAGGCTAAGACAAATGAAGATGTTTATAAAATCGTGTTTATATGTGAACATAGTGGGGTTTACAAAGGTGACAAAATTTCCAGCCGTCATACTGGAACAAGAAAGTTTGACTGTCCATTTGAGTTGATAGCGCTATATTCATCTAAGCATCATTGGTGGACGTTGAGGGTTGTGTGTGATACACATAATCATGTCGTTGCACAATATATGGAGGGTCATCCATATGCAATGCGGCTGAACGAACCTGAAGTTCAACTAGTTGAAGATCTATCAGCCCAACATGTCAAGCCACGATACATTTTATCCACGTTAAAGGGTAGATATGTGGAAAATGCATCTACGTCAAATACAATATACCATGAAGTTCAAAAGATTAAGACAAGAAACGAGGCAGGAAGACCAAAAATGCAGGTTGTTGTGGATTTTTTTGTTGAAAAAACTTATGATTTTGAGACTCGTGCAAATGATGAAACAAACGAGTTGGAAGATTTATTTTTCATTCATCCAAAATCATTGGAGCTTTGGCGTGCATTCCCACAAGTGTTGGTCATCGATGCCACATATAAAACAAATAGGTACGGGAATATTATTATTTTATGTATTATATTAATGTTAATATTATTATTTTGTTTAATATTATTATTTTGTTTATTATATACAGGTACGATATGCCTCTTCTTGAGATAGTCGGTGTAACATCGACAAACAAAACCTTTTGCATAGTATTTGTTTTCATGCATCAAGAAAAGGTATCAAATTTTATTTGGGATTTAAAATGTCTAAAGTCTAAAATATACGATAACTTTTACCCGGGTGCCATAGTAACAGACAGAGAGTTGGCTTTGATTAATGCATGCAAAATGGTATTTCCGGGTGCTAAAAACTTGCTTTGTAGATGACACATCTATCAGAATATTGTGAAACATTGTAAACCATTGATACACGAGTCTCAAACGTGGAATTCTTTTCATCAAGTATGGGAGCAGTTACTTGAATCTCCAAATCAAGAATTGTACATGGCCAATTTGGTACAACTCCAAGAAATGTTGCTCAATCATCCAGGTATTTTTGATATAAAAAGTTTAACCATTATTACTAAAGATATTGACGTATATTTGTTATATTTTTCAGGTGTTTTAAATTATTTGGAACGTGTATGGTTGGGGCCATATAAGGAAATGTTTGTATCTGCTTGGGTTGATCGATTTTTAAATTTTGGAAATTATACAACAAATAGAGTTGAAAGCCAACATGCAAAATTAAAAAAATATTTGGAGACTTCACAAGCAGATTTAAAATTTTTTTTATCTCATATTCATGTTGTAATTCAGTCACAAGACACATCGATCAAAGCAAGTTTTGAAATGAGTAAACATATTAGGAAACATCGATTTCAAAACCGACATTTTCAAAATTTGTGGGGCTTTGTTTCATTTTACGCACTTGATATGATTTCCAGTGAATATGCGCGGTCTTTCGAGACTAACGTATTTTCTGAAAATTGTGGTTGTAAACTGCGTACAAGTCATGGGTTGCCATGTGCGCATGAACAAGCAATGTATACATGTCAACGCATACCAATTCCACTTGATTCGATCGATGTATTTTGGAAAACACTTGATTTTTCGCCATGTGTGTCCGCACAAGATAACGATATTCAATGTGACGATGAAATTCATATGTTTAGAGAAAATTTCAATAAACAATCAGTTCCTGGCCGCAAAAGCTTGTTAAAAAAATTGAAGGATATAATAATGCCAGGAAAAACGTTGTTTCATGAACCCTCGGCTCATAGAACCACTCGTGGACGTCCTTCTCTAAAGAATCAAGCTCAAAAGAAAAAGATTATTGAAGACCCTCGTAGACGCAGTTGTTCTAACGCGCCAACATTTATCAACTCCAAATATTTTGGTCATCAAGAATCAGCGAGGCATAGCTCCTACTTCCAACGACAACCCACCCCCACAAATCCATATCTTGATCAAATCCCGAGTTTATTTCATCCATACATCACACAAATACAAGATGTATTGGGCGATGGAAATTGTGGATTTCGAGCCATATCTACTTGTTTGGGTGGTCATGAAGATGCATGGGACACTATCCGCACATAGTTAATGAGTGAACTAACTGAGAATTATGCTTATTACTTTAATGTGATTGGCAACAACGAGTGCCAAAGAATTTACGCCGCGTTGAATTGGTTCGAGAAGGGCGCCTTTGCACCACATATGCATTGGATCGTTATGCCTGAAATGGGAATTCTAACTGCTTCAAGGTTCAATGTCATATTACATGTTCTCAGTATGGAAGGCAGTGCGACATACTTACCATTCAGGACACACCCGTCGTCATCATCCCAAGACGAGTCAATTACAATAGTGCATGTTAATGGTAATCATTACATAAAGGTGGTATTAAACAGAGATTACCCAATGCCCACATTCGTACCCCATTGGACACATCATGTACTTCCAGATGCAAGGTCGTGGATTATCCCATACAAACGTAAATTAGATATGTATGAAGAATATATAGAGCGTACTCGTACTCGTGACTATGTTGATTTAAATGAATAATCAAAGTTGGAATTTGTTGGAATAAAAAAAAATACGCAGTATAGTTATTATGTTTATTATCTTTATGTTAAAAACTTACGTTCGATGTGATGTGTTTTCTCTTTTTTCAAAAAAAAAAAATTCGATTAACCAAGGTACAATATATGACGTATAATAATCTAATTAAATCAAAAAATATTCAATATTGGGCTCATTTCGAAGGTATCGACGAGACGATTATAATGGTGTAACTTGTTAAAATTAAAAAGTATTTTTTTAACTTATTTTAGTTAATATACAATTATATGTGTTAACATAATAAAAATGTAAAATATAAAACTTAAAGGTATAAAGTAAATCAATTAAATGAGTTCAGGGACCAAAACTGTAACTATAAATCTATATAATAAAAAAAAGTACAATTGTGAGAGGGAGAGGGGGTATGCTCTCGAAATTTTTTTGCAGGTAGGGAAGAAATAACCCTACATGTATATATAATTTGTAATTTACTCTATATATACACTCATCTTTTATATATATATATATATTTTACGGAGCATCTCCTACATGTATAAGTATACATATATGCATACGCACACACAAATATATATCCGGGGCTTGATATTATATACATACACATCATTCAAGAAATGAAGAGATACATGGTTATGTTCATCAATGGATCCTTTGGCCATTGCAACCCCAATGCACCATTAATAACACATCTTGCAACCTTAAATTTTCAAAGGTTGGAGGTCGCTAGTGATGAAAACCGAATGGTTTTCTCACAGTGGGAGTGTCGATTGAGGCAAGGGAAAAAAAACCTCAATTCTTTATTCCAATATTCCTACAAAAATATTACACAAAACCATGCAACTAAAACGATACAAAAAGCTACTAAGCTAATTATGACTCTAAATAAAGAAATTTCAGGAAGGCAATAGCTAATTATAGCAAATGTTAGATACACGTAAAAAGCCACATGCATGGCGCTGGACACTATTGGGTGTCGACGATAGGGGGAATCCGGGTTATTTTCCGACATCCATTCGTATACCCGACTAAACCCTTCGATAGCTATTGAAAACGGTGATGGTGGCAAGGGTGGTAGCAGCGCCAACCACCGTTCCGCAAGGTCCCTCCCCCTGTCGACTCGTGTTCGTCGTCTCAACAGCGATATTGCTTCTGTGGGTTGACCTCTCGTCGACTCTTACACCATTTGTCTCGATAGCTTGGATTGACATCCCGTTTGGTTGATCTTCTTGAAGAGGAGGGTCAATTACAATAGTGATGGGTTCTTCCATAATATTGACGTTCATGGGTTCTTCATCACTAACGGATATCGTAATCGATTCCGGCACTACGGAATGAGATTCTTTATTGCTCGGTGAACTTTTAATAGAGTCCGGAAGGATCGAATCTTGATCAATGAGGCCCTCTTCACTCAGAACTTCTTCGGCACATGCGTAATCTTCAATGACAAAAGATTCCGGCGATTCCGGTGGCATGACTGATTCTTGAGACGCATTAACAGTTTTCTTGTCTTCAATGATCACATCAACATTCTTGTCTTGATTAAAAGGGAGCGATTCTTGAGACGCATTAACAGTTTTCTTATCTTCAATGATCTCATCAACATTCTTGTCTTGATTAAAAGGGAGCGATTCCGGCGACAGCGATTCCGGCGACGCATCAACACCCTTCTTGTCTTCAATGGTGACAGATTCCGGCGACATCTCAATAAGATTCTTCGTGAGCAAATCCAGCGACACATCAGGTTTCTTCGAGAGAAAATCCGGCGACACCTCAACAAGGTTCTTCGTGAGCGAATCCAGCAACAGATTAGGTTTCTTCGAGAGCAAATCCGGCGACACATCAACAGGGATATTGTCTTTGAGCGATTCCGGCCACGAATCAATCGAAACCGATACTTTGTCTTCACAACCAGATTCCGGTGAAACTTCGGGCGGACGTAGTCGTTTCATCGCAAGTGAGGGAAGAAGTGTCAGAACCCTAGAATTGGAAATGGGTCAAGTGTTGACAGATTTCGATGTGATGCTTTTATATTTAATTCTTTTTAATATGTTATAGTATATTCACTGACGTTAGCTTCAAATTCAAAACTATTTTCATTTTTATCCCTAATGTTTTAAAACTGCGTTTATAGTCAGCATGATTTGCATTTTATTGATCTTTTCATCCTTCAACCTAACGGTATTAATAGTGAACACTAACCCCACTGTAAATTTGAAACCACCGAGACGAAAATAAAAGTCTACAAACCACAGGGACGATAATAGTAATTTACTCTTAAATTTAGGGAAATTCTAATCCTATCCCCTGCAAAATTTTTAGAAAACCATACCCCCTTCCCTCACAACCTACTTTTTACCTTTTTTTTTTTAATTCATAGTTACAGTTTTTGTCTCTGAACTCATTTGATTAATCTACTTTATACTTTTTGGTTTTATATTTTACATTTTATATTTTTATTACATTATCACATATAAACGTATATAAACTAAAATATGTTAAAAAAGTAATTTTTAATTTTAACAAGTTACACCATTATAATCGTCTCGTCAATACCTTCGAAATGAGTCTAATATTGAATATTTTTTAATTTAATTATATTACTATATGTCATATATTGTACCTTCGTTAATCGATTTTTTTTATTATTCATTTAAATCAACATAGTCACGAGTATTTTTTTTAAATGCATTTTAGTTAATATACGATGAATATGGTTAAGCGTATTTTACTAATAACAATATTTTTCATTTGCCACTTTTGAAACGTATGAATATGTTTGTTCGTTTTTTATACCCAAATTGCTACAACAATTGTTCCTCAATCTAATTTGTCACTTTCTGATTATTATATCTGGTTTAGTTTTAATATCATTATTATTCTAAAAACTTTTAGATATGGCTTGAAATCCACAATTTCCATCGCCCATAGAGAGAGAGAGGGAGAGAGTTTGAAATGAAATCCCGAAATGAATCGTTCGTTTTGAAATGAAATGAATCGTTCGTTCGATATATATATATATATATATATATATATATATATATATATATATATATATATATATATATATATATATATATATATCGAATTGTTTTTTACTTTATTTCAAATCAATAACATTTTATTTCAAATCAAGGTAAAAAAATTAAGGTTTGTGAAAGGTGCAACCGTATCGTTTTAGAAGGTGCAACTGTATTATTTTATAAATGTGCAACCGTATCGTTTTAGAAGATGCAACTGTATTATTTTATAAATGTGCAACCGTACCTCGTAATCAACCAAAAAAACAAAAAAAAACTTTTAAATCAACCAAAAAACCCGAAAATGTCTCTTGAAATCAACTAAAAATACCGCAAAAACACATTTTTGCAAAATGACTTGGAACCCTGTCGAGTGAAAAATGAAATTGCAATCAAATAACGCTAAACCATGTCGAGTGAAAAATGCAATTACAATATACTCCATACCAAAACGTATTTTTTGACATATTTTAATATATAATAAAATAATTAAATTAAAAATATTCAATATTTGGCTCATTTCGAATGTATCGAAGAGACGATTGTAATGGTGTAATTTGTTAAAATTAAAAGTATTTTTTTAAACATATTTTAGTTAATATACGATTATATGTGTTAATATAATGATAGTGTAAAATGAAAATTAAAAAAGTAAAATGTATAAAGTAAATCAATCAAAAGAGTTTAACGACAAAAACTGTAACTATTAATTAAAAAAAGAAAAAAATGGATGTGAGACAGATAGATGACGTAGGGGGTATGGATGTGAGAGATATAGATGAGGTAAGGGGTAGTCTTAGCAACACCCTAAATTTAATATACACGATATATGGTATATTTAATATTTTATTATTAACTTTTAATTATTTATGATATTAAAAACAAAATTTTCATTATTTTCAATAAAAGAAAAGAATATATTATAATTTACATTTAAATTAAGAATAATAGATTATTTTTATATACTTTGAATTTTCTCGTTTTAAATTATTAAGTCAATAAACTTTTTTAATAAATAAAGTACTGGATTTTTAAAAATTGATTAACTACGTTATGAAATGAATCTTGTTTGGTAGAAAAAAAGTTTGTCTCTTAATGGTTCTAAAACCCTTTAGATGATTTTTTTTATCCTGAACCTCCCTTAAACTATCTACTCAAACAACTCTTAATTTTTCGTTTCATAACACTCAAAATCCTTAAAATTAAACCCGTTATGATAAATTAATTACATGAATTTTTTTAGGTCCCCGTGGTTATATGAAAATTTTTATTAGGTCCCTCCAACGAAACAATTACATTTATGGTTATATGAAAAATTCAACAAACCATATAGATGAAAAGTGAAACTATGGTAATCAAATTATTTTGCTCGGGGATCCAATCCAAACTTTCATATAACCAGAGGGACGTAATTTGTAATTTACTCTATTTTTTTTTTTTGTCTTTTCCTCAGCCGAATTTGTATTAAATCAAGGGATTTTTTCAATTGTATTTCATTAATATTTTTTTCTCTTTCCCATAGCCCCATGTCCCCATCTAGGGTGCCAAAAAGTGACCCAAACCTTCAATATAACTCAAACCCAACCCAAAATTAGCAGGTTGGATTACAATTTTCAACCCATTTAAGTTAAATAGGTCAACTCGCTTAACCCATTTATGTAAATGGGTTCGGTTGAAATTTTTGACTTGTTTTCAACATGATTTCGATCAATTTGCAACATATTTTTAACCCATTTACAACATGTTTTCAACCAATTTATAATACTACATAATATTTTATTTATAATTATTAATTATTATTTAATTACAATTAATAATTTAATATATGTTTAAAGATTAAAAATTATTAGAAAAACAAATATACAAAGTGCTTCGTCAACTAATTCTAAATCAGATTGACTATATTGAAAACCTTAGTCGGCTGACTCCTCTCCCTCAGACGTCGCATCCACCCTCCATAGTCCATACATTGAAAACCTTAGCCGCTCCATAGTCCATACAAAATCGCTTCCCGTTCCAACTTCCACGACAAGTCTGATGCCGACATCGACTCCCATCCACGCTGGCACCGAAGCCCATCCACGTCGACAGGCTTCCGGTTCCTACTAAATTGGTTAATTTATTTATTTCTATAGCTCAAATGGAATCACAACTAATAAATTATAAATTTAAGTTCTGTAAGATTTTAAAATATAAGGAAAATATTTTATGATAAAGTAAAATTTTGATATAAAAATTTAAATGTTTAAAATAGATCATTGTCTAATTGGTCTTGGAGACAAATTTTGGGATACAAAAAGACACATAGGATATAAATTTTAGAGGGGCGATTTTATCTTTTTCTCCCTGTAATTAGAGGTGGTCAAAAATCGGTTTTAAATCGAGCTTAAATCGATCCTGGTCTTAAATATTGATCTCTTAATCAATGCTAGCATAACCAGTCTCGGTCTTGACCCAAATACGAAATCCTTGTTAATGTGTATGAGGCCTGGTTATGAGGATCGGTCCCGAGCCAGGCCCAAATCTGTCCCACTTATTTTTTTATTTCATTTTTTTAAATTTGATTTTTAATATATAAAAATATTTTTTAAGAATTTGGTCAATCAAATACACTAACAAATCCTTTTTTACTATAATTGGTCAATCAAATACACTAAAAGAATACACTTTTGTTACTAGTCAATCAAATATACTTTAGAATATATAATTGGGTTAACTGAATACACTAAAAAATACATTTTTATTATAACACACTTAAAAAATACATTTAAATATACATTTTGGTATTCAATTAAATACACTTAAAAATACATTTAAAATAAATTTAAAAATATACTTAAAATACATTATAATAGATAGACATATACCCGCGCGATCAGCTAAGTAAAGAACGAACAACTGCTACTTCCTTATAGTCATGTCATCAACAATCAACTATGACCTAAGAATCATAACTTATGAAACTCTAAACCCATAAAGATATTCAATAATTAGTTTATATTACAATTATTGACGAAAAAGTTATAATGATATAACTTATAATAATAATGAAACGTATTTTACGATTATGTATTTTTAATGTGCTAACGGTGGAAAAAAATAAAACGTATGGACATAAAACAAATTAGTTCGTAAATACTCATGATATTTAATAGTACGGTTAAATTAAAAAATATTCAATATTGGGCTCGTTTTGAAGGGACTGACGAGACGATTATAATGATATAATTTGTAAAAAAACAGAAACGTATTTTTTCATTGCATTTTTGTTCATATAAAATTATTTGTGTTAATATGATAATTGTGTAAAATGAAAAATAAAAAAAACAAGAGATATAAAGTAAATTAAATAAGTAAGTGTAAGGGTGGTAAATGTAACATTGTACAAGAAATCACTTTGTACAAATATCCGTTTTAGAATGTTTATAATATAGGTAAATAAATTAAATAAGTAAGTGTATGGGTATTAAAATATAACATTGTACAAGAAACCACTTTGTACAAATAACCGTTTTAGAATCTTTATAATATAGGTAAATAAATTAAATAAGTAAGTGTAAAGGTGATAAATGTAACATTGTACAAAAACCACTTTGTACTTTTAGAATCTTTATAATATAGTAGAGATAACTTATAATAAGAAAGAAACGTATTTATTAATATATTTTACGATTATGTATTTTTAATGTGCTAACGGTGGAAAAAAAAATAAAACGTATGGATAGAAAACAAATTAATTCGTAGATATTCATGATATTTAATAGTACGGTTAAATTAAAAAATATTCAATATTGAGCTCGTTTTGAAGGCATTGACGAGACGATTATAATGGTATAATTTGTAAAAAAAAAATGTATTTTTTCATTGCATTTTTGTTCATATACGATTATTTGTGTTAATATGATAATGGTGTAAAATGAAAAATGAAAAAATAAGAGATATAAAGTAAATTAAATAAGTAAGTGTAAGAGTGGTAAATGTAACATTGTAGAAGAAACCACTTTTTACAAATAACCCTTTTAGAATCTTTATAATATAGTAGAGATTTATAAATAAATTTTAAATAAAAAAATCGGGTCGGTCCCAGGCCTAGCCTTGTATTTGGCGGAAAATCATAACCGGTTAAGAACCGACGAGCCCAAACCGGTCCCAAAAGGTCCCGAGCCAGTCCCAAGTAAGTCCAGGTCCTTCGTCGGTCCCAAACCGGGTCGGGCCCATTTGACCATCTCTACCTGCAACCAGGCATGTTTGATTCCAAGATAAAATTATTTTCCTAGATTTCATATTTCACTTTTACTAGTCAATTACATTAATACACATCATAAAATAGCAATGTAAATTTGAATAATATAAATCTAAAATATATAAAAATAGATGTCTTAATTTCATTGATTGGACAAAGATGATACGTATGACTTATAACATATTTTTACCTCGATTCCATGTATTAAGCACAATCTTCTAACAGTGTTTGTGGTTCGGTTTGGACAGTTTTGTCACAACCCAAAAATAAGGGTTATGACGACTAGAAACTACAACATAAATGGCTTTACACTAGTGGCGGACCCAAGAATTTCTCTGAGCGCGTGCACCTTAAAGTGGTTCTGCAGAATCACGATTTGACCTAGGGGAAATCAATAATATTCAACCATAGAATAGTCAATTGTGTCGATTTTGGGAAGAAAATGCATTGTTTCAAATGGAATCGAACTTGATCTTTAAAATAAATATAGGGTATTGTTTGTAGATGAGATAAAAAGCGATGATATTTAAGATAATTGGCGTTGAGAAGAAAAATAAATCTTATAAAAAGAAAAATAATAGAATCGAAATGGGAGAAAAATTAACAAAAAGTTTAGGGCTTGAGTTAATGTATTGGGCCGGCCCAGGAGGCTAAAGTTAAAAGATAAAAAAGTTTAAAGTTTTACATCAAACAAGATTTAAACCCATGACCTCAAGAATGTAAATTGCCAGTCTAACCATCCCACCAATGTTAAATTTCTGTCATAAGCTTGATTCCATGTATTTAAGAGCACTCTTCAAAATCAAGCGGATGCACCTTTCAAACATATATTTTTTTTCTCTTGTAATAATCGAGTGAGCGGGTGCACAGGAACCCACTCCCCTCTTATTAGGTCCGCCCCTGTTTTACACCAAGCTTGCCAAGCATATAACGGTTGCTTCTCCATGCAAATGGCCTTTGAATACATCTGCCAAACATATAGGTATAACTTTTACTAGTAGTAACCTGCCATTTTTCGTCGAAAATCTGACACACGATTCAGAATATTAAAACATGCTTTTCATATAAACTTGTATCACACTTTCTCATGGAAACTTCCATAAAAGCTTTCATATAGAGCATGTCATCATAAATTACTGTAAAACTTACTTTATGCATAAAACTTTGCAACATAATTACATACTATGCATGCATCTCTGTTTTATAAATCACATGAATTCACCTGGGCGTGTAAGCTTCTTTGATCACTTTAAACTTGCACCTAGACAGATCATACGACTTGTTTGTGTACTTTAATCAGACTACTCTTTGGGTCTACAAGACCCCTTTATAACTATTACAAGCTCTTACTCAGTCGGTCACTTGAAAAATCTACTGACCCTAATGCCCTACATGACTCGACATTTAGTTTTTTTGAACTATTTCACCTTAACATGCAAATAATTTACTTTCATTAAAAGCCCAAGCACATTTCCAAAGGAAAACTCGAGTATGTTGGTAACTTTCTGAGATGCTAGAATTTTATAAACTTAATTATCTCAAAGGCACTTTAATATTTTTCCAGAAACCATAGCTTTCATAAAACTCGTTTTTTAATTTAATCATGGACCATCAAATCTGTCAGGATCGAAACTCAAACAAGAATTTAAATAACACACTCAGAAACTTATATTAAAGAAGTTGCGGAAAAACACTTTAACAGAAAATCAATGGAACAATATATAGAACTCAAATCACAAGTTTATATTGATTCAACTTGATGATTACACACAAAACCTCAATCTGTTTAACAGGCTAAACAGACGTTCTATACTTCTCTATAGAAAGGATCTAAACTATTCTTGAGGTTAATTCTCTCTAAACAAAACGTATGGATAATTAAAAATCTATCAAAGACTTCTATACTATATATACAAGACTGAGTACAAGATAATTATCAAAATAAAATTGATCTTCAGCATCAATACCATAATTATCTTCAACCATATCTCCAGCTCATCTTTATCTTCAAGTCTTCTTTATCTTTAGAAGCAGCACTAACCTTCTCTTCTTTTAGCAGTATTAATCATTGAGCAGTATTAACCATGCTTGTAGTAGTAATCTTCAATAGTATTAACTACTAGCAGTACTAACTCTCCAAGCAGTACTAACTATTCAAGTAGCAACACTAACTTTTCAAGCAGTATTAATTCTACTAACAGTATTAAAATTACAAGCAGTAGTAATACCTTTCAACTGGCAGTAGTATCCATCCTTAGCATATTCCGACCCAACAATCTCCCCCTAACTTAACTTTTCAGGATGAGAAGTTAAGTTCTTCAACTTAGAGTCTTCATGATGCTTTCAACACTTCAGCTTAGTTCCCCAAATTAGGATCCAGACCCATACTTTGATTAATGATCCTGCTAATCACAATCCTTGCCATTTCAGAACCTTGAGGACAGATTAGTTTGGCTTTCAGCATCCCCTGTAACTTGGCTAGACTATGGTCATATATCTTATCCACCAGGTAATATTCATGGAAGCTTTTGTCAATGGTTAAGATATACACCCCACACCTTTCTATAAGCATCCATTTATCCACAAACTTGAAAACTTCCTTGATTACGTGCTTGACAAGGTCTGGACTAAACATCATGCATAAATACTCCATTGCTAGTTTCTTGATGTTCATCCCTGATGTCTTCAGCACATCCCCATACAGAGTCATTCCTACTTTGAACATTTCTTCCAAGTCTGACCTTGAACAACTTCTGACTATCTTGCCCCAAGTAGAATAAACTTCAAAGTGATCACCCATCCTCTTGATTCTGAAATACTCTTTTCCTTGATCTTCTAGAATATCCCAGTGGATGATTTCAGGGGCTTGGACTGAAATGGGATCTGCTTTTACTGGTTCATCATCTGTTATAGTCATCTAAAGACCAAAATGCTCATCAGATTGACTTGATTGTTGTGCACTTTGACTTGATTGCTCTGTATGACCTGTAATAGATGGTTCTGCCTCTTTTTCTGCTCCTTCAACCCTTAGCTTTTTGGACTGTTTCTTGGAAGCTATAGTTTTCACTCTCTTGGCAGATTTGACTTCTACAGCAACATATTCTTCCTTCTTTTCTTCAGCCTTTTCTTTTGAAGGGGTGGTTTCCTCACTATCAGGGAAGGGTTGTTGGATATTGAGATCATGTCTCTCTTTCATTTGTCTTTCAAACTCGACCCTTTGAGTGAAGTCCCCTTGAAGCTTTTCCATTTCCTTTTTATATAGCTCTTCAACTCTGCTGTATGACATGCTAGCAAACATCTCTTCTTTTACACTAATTGAGCCTTTCAGAAAGTTTATCATTTTTCTCCTTTCTTGATTGGCCAAATAGGTCTTAGAAGGTTGTCTTTTCTGAGTCTTTGCTGGCAGTCTGTGCTTGCATGCTTTCACTGTACTTTTCTTGGCCTCAGCTACAACTTTCAAGCTCTTTTGATATTCCTCATTTAGCTTAGTGGACAGATCTAGAGCAATCTGCCTATCTTTGGCCTTTTGAGTCTCTTCTTCTTGTTCTAGCTCAGCCTGCAGCTTCTTTGCCAATTCATCATCAATCTCTATCTGTTTTAGCTTCTTGGGAGGTTTTACAGATTCATCCACTTTTGCTTTGCCTTTTCTTTTCATTTCTGCCTCACTGATTTCTTTTCTTTTCTGCTCAAGGCCTCCTTCTTTAATTTCCACTCCCTTGGCCTTTTGAGTGGCTTTGGGAGTGTCTGTTTTGGCCTTTAAAAGAGTTTCTGCTATTTCTATCTCTTCAACAGATAGCCCTATTACTGCTGCTGGCTTTGTTACTGCTGCTAGCCCAATTTGTGCTGCTGGTCCTGTTTCATTACCTTGCTCCCCCTCAACTGTAGACTTCATCCCATCAGGACTTTGCTTGTCAGATCCAGCTCTTGACTCCCCCTTATTCTCCCCCTTTTTGGAAGCATCATGAAGGATGCTCCTCTTTTTCAGTATGAACTTGGTTCTTTTCTTCTTTTGCACTTGCTTTAGAACCAATTTCTTGAGGTTGTTGATCTGTACCTGTTGGGAGAGGATTATCTGTTGCATCTCCTCTATGAGTTTTCCCTGAGATAGAACATCCTTATTTATATTTGCCAACGTTTCCATCAATTCATCATAGGTATATCTATCCTCACCACCTTTAGGTGTGTTTACCACCCTTGGAGGATCACTGGAACTTTTAGTAGGGGTCCTCTGCCTAGCAGAGGCACCTTCTACCCCCTTGGTTTCTTGGCACCGGGGACCTTTGGATGATTGCTCACCCAAAGTTGCCGTGGGGAAGGTCTTAGGAATGTTCACACTGTCCCGCTCTGCACTTTGTGCAAAGTCAGTAGTGTAAGCCTCACTGCTCACATGCTCAACCTGCTCCTTAGTGAGCACCTTCTTGGGGTTGGGAGACACCCCTATGGTTTCCCTATCGATATTCTCTAATAGAGATTGCTCCATTAGAGGGCTTGAAGGCTGTGGGGGTGAAGGTACAAGAAAGGAAGGAACCTTCTTGACCTTTTTCCTTATATATATTTTGGTGATGGGGGATGTGGGCTTGTCAATAGGAAACTGAGGAGAATTACTAGAAATGAGTGGTGTGGGTAGGTCATCAGTTTGGTTGTCAGATGAGGGCTTTGGCACTGATGCCTCACCATGGGAATGTGGCACACCCATCATTGTAGAGAACAATGGGGTGTCTTGGCCAGAAAAGTCCTTGGAGGGCCTTTTCATATTTGAGAATACCTTCCCTTTGGGAGGTTTTGGTACATACACCTCTTGAAAAGAGGGTAGATCCGTCAATTCCTTCAGTATAATCTCTTGTACAAACCTGGGATACATATAAAAGCTTTTGGATTTGGTATCCAGGTTTGACATAAAATCATTGAAAATCATTTGAGAGAAATTGAACTTTCTAGAGGTAGCTAAGCAGACCAAAGCATAAGCTAAGGTACTGCTAAACTCACTCCATCCAGTTGTTTTTCTTGAAATGCAATGTTGGAGGGTATGAACAAAAAATCTCCACTGTGGTGAAAATCTATTCTTGAAAAACTTTAATACATCAGTGGGACCTTCATACCCCATAAGACTAAGAGATTGGAAGAGATCTTCCTTAGGTAAGGAGGTTGTACCTGAGGCATCATCTAAGCGTAGATGGATGCGAATGCACTCCTCTGTGATGGTCAGGGCTTTATCACATACCCTTGTTTTGATGACCTGATTGCCCTCTTCAGATTGAATAGCAACATTGGCCCAGAACTGCCTTTGATGTTCCACATAGATGGTGGGATTGACAGTTAGAGCATGGGCGATGTGAGAGGATTTGAGGAAATCCACTATGGCATGAAAACCTTCAGCTTTCTTTGGTTTCTGCAACATGGCGAGCTCGTTGTGTTCATCAAAGAATGCTCGTTCTGCCATCGTTCTGGTTAAATCTAGTGTTCGAATCGGGACTAGGGTTGACACTGGTAAGCAAGAAATCGAGAGAGAGAAAAAGAAACAATGGAAGTTCAAAGAGTCGTTTGTATTTTGGCGGTCACAAAGGGTATTTATAGGTGGAGGGATTCAGTTAGAAGCAGTACTAAGTACCCTAGCGGTATTAACTAACTCGCAGTATTAACTCATATGAGCAGTAGTAACACATACTGGCAGTACTAACACGGACTAGCAGTATTAACGCAGACTAGCAGTATTAACACAGACCAGCAGTAGTAACACTGATTAGCAGTATTAAATAAGTCAAGCAGTAGTAACTTTGCATTGGCAGTATAAACCACCTAGCAGTAGTAACCATACTTGACCATTTTTGAAAAAAAAAATTCATGAGTAATATAGCGAGCAATATTAACTGATTTAGAAGTACCTAGTATCCATTTGAAGCAATCTGAAACACTTAAACACACAAGGTTAGAAGCACCATGCACAATACAATATAAGAAAGTAGACAGGAAGGAATCTATACAGGTACATAAGACATAAGACAATAGGCCTATTCAGAGTTTATCATGCCCACACTTGTGACCAAAAATGTGAATCTGCCCACATCAAAAGCTTTAGTGAATAGATCAGCAAATTGATTACTTGTAAGGACTTTCACAACCTGAATTAGCTTCTTTTCATTACAGTCTCTGATAAAATGATACCTGATTTCTATATGCTTTGTTTTGGAGTACTTGACTGGATTATTAACAATGCTAATAGCACTGTTGTTGTCTATGAAGATTGGAGTGTGAAGAAAAGTCATACCTAGTCCAGCATTTGATTCTGAATCCAGAGTACTTGAGAACAGCAGCTTGCAGCAGCTATGTACTCTGCTTCTGTTGTAGATGTGGAAACTGTGGTTTGTTTCTTGCACTGCCATGATACTAGTCTTGCACCCAAAAACTGACATCCCCCTGAAGTTGACTTTCTATCCAAATTTGCACCACCCAAGTCACTGTCTGAATAAGCAAGTAGGTCAAATGGTGAGTCATGAGGATACCAAAGACCTAATCTAGGTTGACCTTTGAGATATCTGAATATCCTCTTGACTGCTTGAAAGTGTGACTGCTTAGGCCTTACTTGAAATCTTGCACACACACAAACAGGAAACATGATATCTTGTAACACCCTAAAAATAGGGATAACAAAAATCCGGAAAACGGACATGAGGTATACTAAAATTGCCATAGCAAGAGCCTCTAAAAAATGGGGAATATATATATTTATAACCTGTTTAATCACAATTGTAATTTAACGAACAAATAACAAAAACCAACTAATCTAATTTCTTCGTCAAGAAAAGAGATTACAAAAAGGGTTGTCATCTATAGACCCAAACGGTCTATATTCAAAAGTATAACGCGTCCATGTGCAATTCCCCAAGCTCTCACCCCAAAGCAACTAAACCTGATTAAGACCGCCGCCGCAAGAACCTGAGATACACATCGACACCAAACAAGTGTTAGGCCAAAAAGCCTAGTCAGTTGAACAATAATAAGCATGCATGATCAGTTACAATTCTTATCAGCAGTTAACCAGAGTTCAACTAATGTGGAGTCAATAGGGGAGACCCATAACACCAATCAAGTCCCACCCAAGAGTCGATATACCTTGATTCCCTTAACAAGGAACACCCCAAAGTCCCGGCCCACCCGAAGACTATCGCTCAGAAAATTCCCCGAGTGGCGGAGGTCTAGGCACATACCATCATAGTGGCGCCCAAGACTATATCCTCCTAGTGTACTGACTTGGTTCGTCCACATAACATTTATAAGGGGTCCTTTAGATATATTTTAATCCACATATTTCAATACCAACTACGGGTATAATATTACCACCTTATCCTCATAATGTCTAACAAAAGACCCAATGTAAATCATGCTCATTATGCATATAAACATATCCCCAAAATAGTGTTCCAACTAGAATTATCACCATGCCCATATATACATACATTTAACACATCAAAGTACCCACATTATGTATCTATAAGACAAATCCCAAATAATGATACATATAACAATAATCATGGCAAACCATCCATATATATATACATCTTCCAACTATTTTCATGAAGGAATCCCCAAACATTTGAACATGTAGAAATAAAGTAACAAATAGGATATTATGATGTGTATCTAGTTTTAACAAAGGTTTAGTAAACTCACAATCTAGGTTTTGAACCCCAAACCTAGAAAATATGGAAACCCTAGAAGTTGGAGAAGATGAGACTTGAAGGTGAGAAATGAGAATCTTGAAGAACACTTCAATGGGGACACTTGGATGGAGCTTGATGACCACTTAATGCTCCCAACAACCCAAAACTCTATCAATGAATGAGGTAGGTGATGAAACCCTAAAAACCGCCTCCAAGAAGAGTTCTCCCGTTTTTTTGTAAAGTGTTATTGTGAGAAATGAGACTGCCAAGGTATTTTAAACCAACCAGACCACGCGGGCGATAGTGACAATGTCACTATCGCGATGGCACTATCGCTCCAAGCTCATCCCAACCCGAAAACTCAGCAAATTTCGAAAATGAGCACGAGGTCTAAACACATGCAATTATTATATAAATCAGATAGCATCTTAGTCTCATAATAAATATCATATGCATATATAAAACAACTCATATTTTCAGATAAACACAATTAAAGTATTAGGGAACAATTACTTACCTTATAAATTTACGGATGTTACATATCTGGTCTTGAAGCAGTGAGATACATGAGGGAGCCAATCATGGATCTGTAGTGATGAACATCCACATCCTCCCCCTCAAGATGTGCAGTGATCTGTTTGTGTGTCTCCATGGGTGTGCTTGCAGGCTTTGAGTCTGAGAAACCAAACTTATTAAGAATGTCTTGCACATATTTGGATTGACTTATAAATATCCCATCTTTCTTCTGCTTAACTTGTAGCCCTAGGAAGAAGGTAAGTTCACCCATAGAACTCATCTTGAATCTCTTGTGCATCAAATCTTCAAAATCTCTACACATTTGATCTTTTGTGGATCCAAAGATAATATCATCCACATAGATTTGCACTATTAGGATGTCCTTCTTCTTCCTCTGAATGAACAGAGTCTTGTCTATGATTCCTCTTTGAAAACCATTTTCCAAGAGATAGGTAGACAGAGTGTCATACCATGCCCTTGGTGCTTGATGTAGCCCATAGAGTGCCTTCTTCAATTTGTATACTCTGTCAGGATAATTTGTATTCTCAAATCCTGGAGGATGACAGACATACACTTCTTCTTCAATTCTTCCATATAGAAAAACACTCTTTACATCCATCTGGTAGACTTTGAACTTCATGAAAGAAGCATAGACTAAAAATAGCCTGATTGCCTCTATCCTGGCCACTGGTGCAAATACCTCTTCATAGTCAATACCCTCTTCTTGAGTATACCCTTGTGCCACTAGTCTGACTTTGTTCTTTATTACTATTCCTCTCTCATCTTTCTTGTTCCTGAATATCCATCTTGTGCCAATTGCTCTGTGTCCTTTTGAAAGATCCACCAGATCCCATACATCTTGCAGTACAAACTGCAGTAGCTCCTCTTGCATTGCTTCTATCCAGCTTGGATCCTTCATTGCATCAAATGCCTTTTTGGGTTCAACCTGTGATAGAAAGCAGGATAATAAACCTGATTGTAGCTCTTTCAATCCCCCTATCTTGCTTTGTTACCTTGTGATCATTAGAGAATTGATGTCACCAATCACTAATTGAGGAGGATGATTCTTCTGAGTTCTTGTAGCATTGACAACCTCCTCATTAAGATTTACTTCAAGATTGGTGTCATTCTTTTCTGGAGTGCTTCCACCATACACTGAAGAATCATCATCTGTATTATCCTCTTCCAAAACTGGCATTTCAGGACCTTTGATTCCTGAATCTGAGGGCTGATCTTCCTTTTCATCTCTGTCCTCTTCATTCTGAGCTAGTTCAGTGTCCTTTGAATCTGAATTATCTTTATTATCTTCGTCACAGAATTCAACAGGATCAGCAGTAGGTGTTGGGAACAGCACAAACTCTTGTCTTTGTTCTTGTGCCTGTTTTGTCCCTGTTCCTGCATTATGCTCATTACTGAAAACCAAAGAATTAGTCAGTGAATCAATGTCAAATAGCCAATTTGCACCTGAACCAAGTTGATTTGGTGTGTTCTCGTTGCATTTTACATTGTCACTTTCCTCAATAATCCTAGAAGAGGTGTTAAAGACTCTGTAAGCCTTACTTTGAGATGAATAACCAACAAGAAATCCATCCTCAGCTTTGCTATCAAACTTGACTAGGTGAGTTTTGGTATTGAGAATTGTGCAAGGACACCCAAATGGTTTGAAAAATCCAATAAAAGGTTTCTTCTTTTTAAAAAGCTCAAAAGGTGTCTTGTCTTGGGATTTTACTACTAGAACTCTGTTTTGCACATAACAGGCAGTATTAACTGCTTCTGCCCAAAAAGTAATTGGAAGTTTTAAATCTGCCAACAAAGATCTAGCAGCTTCTATCAGAGTCCTATTTCTCCTTTCAGCAACACCATTCTGTTGAGGAGTCCTAGGAGTACTGTATTGTTTCTCAATGCCTTTTTCCTCACAGAAGCTGTTTAGGTCATTATTTTTAAATTCAGTTCCATTATCAGACCTAATGACTTTAACTCTTAGATTTGTTTGGTTTTCAACTCTAAGAATAAAGGATTTGATCAGTCCACTTGTCTCATCCTTAGTCCTCAGAAAATAGACCCAAGTGAATCTAGAGAAATCATCAACAATAACTAAGCAGTAGGATTTCTTACCAATACTCATCACATTTGTAGGGCCAAACAGATCCATGTGCAGTAAATTAAGAGGTGAAGATATTGTATTTATCTCTTTGGACTTATGAGAAGTTTTGTGCTGTTTACCTTTAAGACATGCAACACAATGATCATCACATGAAAATACCTTTTGTGGCAAACCTCTTACAAGGTTGTTTTTCACAAGTTTGTTCATTGTTTTAAAGTTCATGTGACACATCCTTCTGTGCCAAAGAGATGATTCATCTACTGAAGCTTTTGAAAATAAACAATTTAGAGATGAATCAGAAACTACACTCTCCAAGTCTAAGCAATAAACATTGTCCTTTCTAGGAGTTCTAAGTAGTATCATACTTTCATCAACTACCTTGAACCCTGGAGCAAGGATAATACATTCAGTATCAGTGAATAATATGCTATGTTTCTTGTCACAGACTTGTGATACACTTAACAGGTTGTATCTCAATTGCTCAACATAGTATACATCCTCAAAGATCATCTTACCTTTTGACACATTACCTTTTCCACTTATCTTACCACCTGCTGGATTATCACCAAAAGCAACATGTCCTCCATCAATTCTTTTGAAGTTTTGAAGACAGGCCATGTTACTTGTCATGTGCCTGGAACAACCACTATCCACATGCCAAATGCTCCTTCCCTTGAGCTGTTGGTTGCCCTGCACATGTAATAAAGCAGTTAGTTTTTAATAGGAACCCAAGCCAAAGTGGTCTTGGGTTTTCCATTCTCATCAACATATTCATATGCAGATTGGATGAGATTATCACACTGAGAAATCTTATTGCTTGAATACTTTGTCACAATAATGGGTCTGTTACTGGAAGCAATACTAACTTGATTGGCAGTACTAACTTTGTTAGCAGTACTAACATCATTAGCAGTACTAAATGGGTTAGCAGTACTATCTAGGTTAGCAGTAGTATTGCTTACAGCAACATTGTTTCTGTCAGTAGTACTATTTGAAGTAGCAGTACTAACAGCTTTCTTTATTTTTGGAACCCAAACCTGGACAAAGTTGTTTGCTTTCTTTGTCTTTAATTTACTCCTTGGCTTATTTGGAGTATTTTTCTTAGAATTAGCAAACTTATTCTGAGCATGAGATTTTATAGGTGCCCTTCTCACATTCTCAGCCATATTATTTCTTATTTGCTTCCTATAACCAACAGGATTTTGTATATTTATTTGAAAACTGATCCTTTGGTTAATAGGATTGAAATAACAGTGTTTGGCCAGATGATTTAACTTGCCACGGATAAAACAAGGCTTTGGTCTGTTAATTTTTCTCAGATCAATTCCTTGTTTTAAAGCCCACTGATTATTTCTATTTCTTTGATTTCCCCTTGTTTTATCATGTTTTTGGGGCTGATTCTGTTTACAAGTACAGGGATTAACAACAGTAGTTTGCATGTAATGAACTCCCTGTGCCTTTCCCTTCCCTCTCTCAGAGGTCTCAGCTTTTACATTCTTAACAGTCTCTTCCCCAGACTTTACTTTCTCACTCTTGATAAATGGTTTACCCCCTCTTTCATTTGTCAGTATGTGGTTTTCTAGGGGAATAACTTTGTGGTCTTTCTCCTTCTTACTCTCAGAGTCCTCTTCTTCAGAATCTGCCTCAATTACTACTTTGTCTAAAGGATCTACTTCAGTGGCTCCTTTAGGTAATTCCTTCTTGTCCTGTCTTTCTAAGAGATCAGAGGTGGGAGGAATATAGTTATTGTTGTTTGGTGGAGGTGTGGTGTTGTAGCCTATTCCTCTTCTAAGTTTGTCATGGACTTGAGTTTTTAAAAGTGAGTCAATTGCTTTAGAAGCATTGGAATATTTCTCAATGTCCAGCTTTGCTTTCTCAAAATCACTCCTTATCTTCTCACATTCCTCTTCAGACTTTTTAAGCTTAACCTCTAACTGATTTTTCTCCCACTTCCAGTAGTTCGTATCATAGGAATGTTGAAGTTCATTAGCCTGGTAAGACTTAATTTGTTCTTCAAACCTCTCAACAATCAGGACATACTCTCTTCTATCTTTCTCTAACCTTTTAAGGTCATCACACATACTCTGATTGTGATCCCTGTACTTTTTAACAGTTTCAATACAGGTTTTAGAGTAAAGATTAGGAGTTACCTCTGTGGGAATATCAGTGTTTGCTGACTTTGAAACTTTAGCCATTAAAGCATGATTCTGAACTGCTTCTTCTGCTTGGTCACTCCAATCAAATCCCATTCCTTCTTGGGAAACAAGAGCTTGAGAAGAGTTCCTACTGTTGAAGCTAGTGGACTGTGAAGGTTGATGGTTGCTAGTATGTTGTTGAGGCATTCCACTTCTGCATTCTCTTGCAAAGTGCCCCAGCTTGTGACACTTGTAACATTCAACCTTGGATTTATCAAATCCAACCCCATCTTCTCTTTTCTGAGCAAAGTTGTTCCTTCCAGTCCTTTTGATGAATCTTTTTACCCTCATAGTCAGCATAGCCATCTGCCACTTGATATCCATCTCTTCCAGATCATCAGCATTTATCTGTTCTAAGTCATCGTTAATTAGAGTGGAATTAGCATGACTGTCTAGAAAAGCTTCTAAGACTGAGTCATTGGATCCATCTTGCTTTGATCCATAGGCAACATTAACTGATTCTGTGTTAGCAGCAGAATCAGTAGAGGATGATAAAAGAGCAGCATTGTATGAGTATCCAGAAGGCCTTTTCTTTGCTTCTACCTCTGCTTCAAATACCCTAAGGTCATTATAGAGGTCATCCAATTCCTTGTCCTCCAATTAGTCATTCTGTCTGAAGGAGACAATGTACATAGTCCATTCATCACCAAGAGATCTTAGAAATTTTCTGTTAACATCATCTTGATCTATCTGGACACCCACAGTAGCCAATTCACCAATTAGCTTATTAAATCTATCAAAAGTTTGAGTCATGGACTCATTCTTTGTAGACATGAAGTTTTCATACTGCTGCTTTAGAATGGCCTTCTGATTTCTCTTGGTACTTTTGGTACCGGAAAATCTTTTCTCCAGAGAATTCCAAAGAATTTGTGCATCAGAACAGTTGCAGAATTGATGTTGGTACTCATTAGGTATAGCCAAAAGCAGAGTGCTCAAGGCTTTCATCTCTGTCTGCCTTAACTTTCTCTCTCCATCTGTCTTTGGTGGAGGTCTCTTTCCTTCTGCATCCATCTTTCCTCCATCAGAAGGACCATTCTCAATGATGTCCCACATTGAGAAGTCTGTGAGAAGAATGTATTGCTTGATTCTGATCTTCCACATGTCAAACTCATTGGGTTTGAGCATGGGAACCTTTGATACCAAAACACTATCGCTTGAACTGTCTATGATTAAAGTTTTCTGAATTTTCTGGCTCTGATACCACTTGTCAGGATCGAAACTCAAACAAGAATTTAAATAACACACTCAGAAACTTATGTTAAAGAAGTTGCGGAAAAACACTTTAACAGAAAATCAATGGAACAGTATATAGAACTCAAATCACAAGTTTATATTGATTCAACTTGATGATTTCACACAAAACCTCAATCTGTTTAACAGGCTAAACAGAAGTTCTATATTTCTCTATAGAAACGATCTAAACTATTCTTGAGGTTAATTCTCTCTAAACAAAACGTATGAATAATTAAAAATCTATCAAAGACTTCTATACTATATATACAAGACTGAGTACAAGATAATTATCAAAATAAAATTGATCTTCAGCATCAATACCATAATTATCTTCAACCATATCTCCAGCTCATCTTTATCTTCAAGTCTTCTTTATCTTTAGAAGCAACACTAACCTTCTCTTCTTTTAGCAGTATTAATCATTAGGGGTGTCAATTTTGTACCGATACAAACCAACCAATTTATGTACCAACCGTACCAATTTAAGTGGTACCAATTTAGTTGGTATCAATATAATTGGTTGGTATACCGTACCAACTATCTAAACTTGGTTGGTACGTGGTATTAGAAGTCGTATACCACGGTAATACCGTACCGTTCCGACTTATTTTTTTAATTATTTATTAGTTAAAGTTTAACTAATAGTATAACTAATTTTGATTTTCAAATTTCAAATTATTATATTTTAAATTTTGCTAAATTATAATATAGATGGATATACTAAATTTGGTTGAATTCATTTGCGTAACCCTTTCAACCTTATTATCTTCTCCACACCTTCACAATCCATCATCACTATTCAGTGATCATTACTATTAAACTACTAGTGATTGTTTGTATTACATGAAAGTTATTTGAATGTTTGTATATGTAGGATAAATGGTACAACATATATCCACAATCCACATGTTATTTGAATGCTCGATAGTTTTAGTGCATCTAGATATAATTTTGTAAAAAATGTCAATATAAATAAATTTGTAACTTCAACTTTTACGATGTTGGTACAAAACCGTACCAACATGTACCAACCGAAAAAAGTTGGTACCAATTTAGTTGGTATCATGTATAGTTGGTTGGTACATGGTATAAAATTTTATATACCAATTATAATTGGTTGGTACATGGTATATGGAAAAAAAACATGGTACCGTACCATGTTCACCCCTATTAATCATTGAACAGTATTAACCATACTTGCAGTAGTAATCTTCAACAATATTAACTACTAGCAGTACTAACTCTCCAAGCAGTACTAACTATTCAAGTAGCAGCACTAACTTTTCAAACAGTATTAATTCTACTAACAGTATTAAAATTACAAGCAGTAGTAATATCTTTCAACTGGCAGTAGTATCAATCCTTAACATATTCTGACCTAACAAAATCAAAATCTTTTACGAAACAAAAATGTCAATATAAGGATTTTATAAACTTCTTTATAAAAAATTTATTTCAAAATACAACATTCCGTCATTCCGAACTAAATTGTTATCTGATTGACGCTACCCCCGAATTAATTAATATATTCTTAATATTAATATTAATTATTACTAATAATAATATTAAATACTTATTACGAATAACAATATTAAATATTATTACTAATAATATTAAACATTATTACTAATAATAATATTAAATATTACATACTTTCATTCCATACTTTATTTTCTTGGCCCGTGCATGCATAGCGAAGACTAAGAACATCTTCAATGCAAGGTTCTTATAAGTAAAAAATGTAGTGGTTAGTATGAACTAGCATTGTGTAAAGTTCTTATAAGAACCTAAATCCCTCTAGGTTCTTAGAGCATCTCCAACAACTTCTCTAAAATGGACAAAATTGAAAAAATGGAGATTTTGAGCTATAGTTTTGCTCCAATATTAAAAATGTAATATTTTAATATTATAATTAATGTTGGATTCTCCAAAATAGAGAATCTGTTGGAGTCTTGGAGATGAATGTAATTTTTTTTGGAGATTTTAACTTTTGGTTCCTCATTTTGGAGAAATTTTGGGGAAACTATTGGAGAAGCTCTTAAATAAGAACTTTGGTTCTTACCATGAAATATGTGAGATGTGACATTATCTTTTTTTTTTTTTGACTTTATAATAATTATTAATATCATATATATTTAACTTATATATATATGGGACCCACAAAAATAGGTTCTTATAAGTAGGGGTGTACGCGGGTTGGGTTGGGCGGTTTTTGACATTTTTACAACCCAACCCAATTACGGCGGTTTGAAAATTCTCAACCCAACCCAACCCATTCAAAAGTATAACCCAACCCAACCCAACCCTTGCGGGTTAGGGCGGGTTGGGTTGGGTTGGCGGGTTATAAATATACATAAAGTTGACGATTGAAATACGATAAATAATACTAAAAATGTAGCCAACAAAGTTATTAGTGATTATAAATGTTCGAGATTCTACATCCCATTTTCTTAAATGTGTTTGATTTATCATTGTCTTCGATTTTTGGAGACTTTAGGAGTATTTTCCATTGCTCGTATACATAAGAAATATGATATAAAAATACAAAGTTACAACCTACAAAAAAAACATATTATATTTCTCTATGCAATAAAAATCAAACTTTTAACAACATCAATGCAATGAAAACAAAAATTCATGGTTCCAACTTCTATTTTAAAACATACTCCTTATATTCATTTATGTTTATACTTCTAATTTAAAATCTAAAGTTTGAAACATACTTCATATGTTTATTTATGCAATGAAAAAAACAACGTCGATCTAGTTGTTTCAGTGCTCGTGCATTCGTAATTATTGAGACATATCGATCGACCTAATTGAATTAATTTGTGCCTTTACGTAGTTGGATTAATTTTGGTCTTTAGGTTGTAAATTGGACTAATATTTGTATATATATATTTTGGGTTGTTAATTAGACTAATATATGTATATATTTTTTGGGTTGTAAATTATAATGGTTGTAAATATTATATATATATGTATAAATTTATCGAAATAATATATATTAGCGGCGGGTTGGCGGTTTGGGTTGGGTTGAGTTTTGCTAACCCAATTTCAACCCTCCTAATTAGCGGGTTGGCGGTTTAGCGGGTTGGCGGTTTAGCGGGTGAGCGGGTTGGGTTTAATTGGGTTGTTAGCGGGTTGGGTTGGGCGGGTTTCGCGGGTTGACGATTTCTTGTACACCCCTACTTATAAGAACTATCATTGTGGACTTTTATGTGAATTTTTAATTTGATGAGGTGGAAATGAGGTGACACCAAAAAGTACAAAAAGAAAGTTCTTATAAGAATGTGCATTGGAGATGCTCTAAGGTGACGTTTAGTTCACATAATAAAATCTGTCAGAATTGAAATATGTCAAAGGAATTGGAATGTAATTTAATGATGTTTGACCATGTGTTTTGTTGGCAAGAACTAGAATGAAATATGTTAAAAGAATTTGAATCTATTTGTTTGATTCTTTGAATATTATATTGGTGGTGGGATGGAGGCGGTGGTGGTATATAACAGAATGGAGTAAGAGCATCCACAGTGTACGTATTTTTCACCAAGTTTTTTCATAGCTTTTTTCTTACACCTTATTGTCACCTCAACAACTTAAAAACTTATATATACCTCCACTATGTAAAAAACCCCACCCAAACTTTTTCATTACTTTTTAAACTATTCAGGGTCCCACTATTTTAACTTTATATCATTTTTATTCTTATTTATAAAAATAAATACATTAAAATTCATACAAATACATATTTATTTATATCAAGAAAATATTATTAATTTAATTATGTATTTATTTTACATAATTTTTTTAAATATTTTAATACAATATATATTATATATAAATTTCTTATAAAAGTTGTATAAAAAGTATGTAAAATAAAAATTAAAAAATGTTAAACTTAAAAGTATGTATAACCGAAAATAAATTGGGTCATTATGAAATCTGTTAGAATTGTATAAATATGTCAAATTTGAGATATTATTTTAAAAATATAAAAATATAATTACTTTCATTATGTATTTATTTAATAATTATATTTAAATAGGATTACTTTAAATATATTAATAAATAAAACTGGTTAATAAATAAAACTGATTAAATACAAAACTTTTATAAAATTCTATAAAGTTAAAACTGATTAAATACAAAAAAGCTACGAAAAAGCAGGTCGTGCAGTTACGACCTATGACGAAAAACCTCACGAAAAACCTCAACTGAAAAACCTCTTCACTATGTGAAAAACCTCAAAAGGAGGTTTTTGCTTTTTGAAAAACCTCCTAAAAAGCTCCCAAAAACCTCTCAACGACCACACTGTGGATGCTCTAATATATAGAGTATAATATTTTTTTCTCTAAAAAGATAGTAGAAATGAATTGAAAATTTTTGCTAGAACCTAAAGAATTTGTATTCCATCATTTGTGGAATTCGAATTCCTTACACAAACTCAAAAGATGAACCAAACGCAGGAATAAAAATTGGTCAATTTTCTAATTCCTTCAATTCCGTTGGATTCCAATGAACCAAACGCCACCTAAGGACATCTTTAACAACTTCTCTAAAACGGAGAAAATGGAGAAGATGAAGATTTTGAGTTAATATTTTGCTTCAATAGTTTCCCAAAACTATCTCCAAAATGGATGATAAAATAGGAGAGAAAAGTTTTTTTTTCTGCAAATATGTAGACAACCCCAAAAATGATTACCAAGTAAGAGCACCATTAGAGAACTTTGAAAATAAATACTTAGAGAGAGCTATAACATCTTAATATTATAATCAATGTTTATTCTCCAAAAGGAGAATATGTTGGAGATGAATGCAATTTTCTTTTAAGGTTTTTAATTTTGGTTCTCCACTTTGCAGAAATTTTGGGGAATTTGTTATGCTCTAACCAAGCAAAACCAAGGTCTCACCACCTCAGTCCAAATGTATCGGCTCAAAGGTTATGCAAGATTTTTTTTTCAAGCTAAGCAACAAGTGACCAAATTGGTTAAACCGAATCACTAAAAGATAGTATGATCTGACCGATTTAAACGGTTTGGTTTTATTATGGGCTTTAAGCCTAAGAAACATAACATTTATCTTCAAAATAAATTTGTATCAATTTAACATTTATTAAAATAAATATTATATAGTATCATAAAAGATATCTAAAAAACATTGAGCAAACTGAAAAAAAATTATACATGTTCAACAACACTAGTTGGAATTTTAGACAAACATTGAGTAAGTCGAATGATGATTTAAAATTTTGAATTTTGATTTCTGACGGATTTCACAAATTCACATTTAGGGAACATGGTCAATTGAGAAATAAAAACTAAAAACTACAAATTTTAGTACTTTTTTAATTGAAGCAAAAAAGTTGAGCCTACAAGATGAAATTTAAATAGAATTAATACATGTGTAATTCGGCCTCCGATTTGGTCCAAAACGTTCAAACTGCAAGTCCTACCGGATCAAGTGATTGGACTATTTTTTAAATTGGAAACTCATACCACTAAAACCGCCAAAAACAACGATTTTTAATTTAGCGCGAACGATTTGAGTGATACAACGTTATTTTTTTAACACTCCTACACAAGATAGAGTACAACTAATTATATCTTTACAAGATATGACTTTTAATTAGGGGCTTTCATTTTACTATCCACTCTGCATAACCCGCTTGCATTATATCAAACTGTATGGTTTGGAACCTTTCTGCTATACCTATGGTTTGCGGGTTGTAACTTTTTATGCCATATTATGCGTTTTGCTCTGCAGTTTTCAACTGCCCAAACCACACCGCACCACAAGTTTGTTTTAATTATATATATAGGGGTGGTTTCATTTTCAAACCCCCTAATTTGTGCGAAAAGTGCAAACCTCATTCAACTAATCATAATTTTTCTTTTTTCACTTTTTTTAAGACGTTAATTCTAGACATTATCATCTTTATTATATATGTTTTACAAAACAAATTTCATCAAAAAGAGAAATACATGAAACAATTTCATTATATTAAACAGTTTCATCAAGAAAAAAATTATATGAAACAATTTTATCATGAGAAAAATTATATGAATCAATTTCATCATATTAAACAATTTAATGTATCAATTTCATGAAATTAAACAATGAAATCGACGGTTTGTACAAAATAGCTTGGTTTGCCTTTGAACCCTCCCAAATTCTTCATATTTAGATAAAAAGTACTATTATAGGGACTTTCTTTTGAACCTAGACAAAGAACTATAGAAGAGGCCAAACTCGTCAAGCTCAATCCGATTTTGTAGATAACTATTCGAGTGCATGCAAAGTCGTTAATCTTGAATAGATTGCCGAGACATAGAAGTTTGATGAAAAGTTAAAAGATATAGTTCAGTTGTTGTTTTAACATTTCTTTTAGAAGTTCGATTATAGCTTGCAAAAAATTTGGACTTCAACTATATCGTGTATTTTCACTTTGTTTTAATGTATTGTAAGAAGTATGAACTATGAAACTTCTTTTTTATCACTTTTCGACACATCAATTTTAGATACGACCCTCATAAACCACACCGCAATGCAATTTGAAGCATACACAGTTTGGTTGATGGTTTGAAAAAAAATGTTCAAACCGCACATGAGGTTGGATTGGAGGTTTGGCTCTAAACTGCACTAATCACAAACACCATTGCTTTTAATGCATAAACAAACTAGCACAATGCACAAGATACAATTTTCATTGCATAAGGTACAAACATCTTTTGCAACACAAGATACAACCTTAACCGCATAAAATACAAATATCAAATGAACATAGAACGTTACATACACAAAGCACAATTGATAAATCTTCAAAAAGAAAAAAAGATAATAACATAATGCCATAAAAGAAAAAAATGTCATAAAAAGTAGAACGATTATTTCCGTGAAAACCTTTACTATTTACATGTGATAATGCCAATAAAATGTTCAAAAAAACGAGTTCTTTAGCCACGAATCGATAAAATACCCGAGTTAGTCCTGATCACCAATCGTCCCATCAAATTGCAAATTCGGGCATTCGAAAATACGTCTCTCTCGTAGCGACGGCAAACCGACGCCTACGCTTTTCAACATCGGAAGGTCCTCGAGATGGAGCGTGTTTAACCACGGCAATTCGTAGTCAACCGAGTTGTCCGCAAACAGAGTCCGCAGCTTCTCACAAGACCTGATCTTGATGATCTTAACGTTCTTTAACGGAAAACATGAACCGATAACGTTCCCGCTACACAAGCTCTTCAAACTAGTTGCACCAGAGATCCATAACGTCTTCAAATCTTTCGCAAACCGAAAGCTCTCCTCGTATTGCTTCACTTTCGGACATTCACAGATTTTGAGAGTTTGTAACGACGGAAACGCGATGCCGATCGTTTTCAGTTCCGGTAGTTCGAATAGATGCAAAGTTTCTAAAAATGAAAGTTCAAGTTCTAATTCAGCTTCACATAGAGACACTATTTTGTCACAGTGTTTGATTTCAAGAACTTTGAGGGTTTTTGGCAGCCATGATGATGGAAACACAGTTGAAATCTGCGGACATCCGTCTAAATACAAAGTCTTTAGATTGTTGAACCACCGAAAAATCGACTGTTTCCCGTTCCATATACTCGTTAAACGACGATTATTCGAAATTCCCAGATTCTGTAGCGCGATTTCTGATTCGGGATCGTCTTTCGTTTCATTCTCCTGATCGAAAATGGTGACCATTTCGTCACATCTTTCGATCCAACATCCTTTTAATTTGTTGAGGACGGAAACACTTAAACCCAACAGCAAACTGTTGAACTTATTGTCGATCAGAAAGACCAAGTCGACGTGATCGATGATGTTCTCGATACCCTTCGGGACAAATTGGTTGAATCCACGAATCTGCAACGATCTGTTTCCTTCAGCAAACTCACGGGTTCGGAGGTAGACATCTCGAAAGACAAGTTCATGTCTTCGAAGATAGTTATTCCCAGTTTCGCGTTCTACGACGACTGGAAATGCACATATATGGAACGTTAACGTTCCATCTAACGAGGGACTTTTCTTCAGAATCCGAAGAAATTGAGTACCGTTAAGAAACAGCGGTGGCTTGTGATCGTCGGATAACCTACAAATGTTCCACGGATCTTGATTCATCTCTTCCGACAAGATGTTAGGAAACTCGAGGTATTCGAAATGACTTAAAGAAGATATCCCACGAGGTAGTTTCAGCGTTCCCGCTAGTAGATCGTTGATCTCCACATCCGGAACATCTTCCACCATAACACAATCTTTGAGCAGGAGCTTTCGAAGGTTTTTCGAACTGCAAAAGTTGGGTAAACGCTTGATCGATGATCCCGAAAGATCCAAAACTTCAAGCTTGGTAAGATGATCCAAATCCGGCACGGCTTCTAAGCGTGTGCAACCCGAAACCGAAAGATGGGAAAGGTTTTTGAGGTTCGACATCGATGGTAACTCTTCAATTGGGGTTCTAGAAAGGTCTAGAAACTGAAGGTTGATCATATCTTTCACGGGTTCCGCTCCGTTAGGTGCCAACGAGGCGATCCCAGCAAGATCTAGTGTTTCAAGATTCGATAAAGATACATTCAGTTCAAGATTCTGCAAATTGGTGCAGTTCTGCAGTACGAGATGCCGAAGGTTGCTAGGGTTCGAAAGGGTAGGGAGGTACTTGATCTTTGTTTCCGAAAGATCAAGCTTTCGAAGATGGAACATTCTTTCGAAAGATACATCTGCCATATCTTCTAAAGAACCACAATGTGAGACATCAAGAACCTCCAACTTTATAGCAGATTCTAGAGATGGCAACTCTACCAACGATGCACATCGAGACACGAGTAGTTCACGAAGATTCGAAAGATTCGAAAGGGATGGCATGGCTTTAAGATTAGTTTCCGAAAGATTAAGCACACGAAGACGTGTCGTACGATCAAAGAAATCATCCTCGATTTCATTGAGATTCTTCGAACCCGAAAGATCAAGTACCTCGAGGTCTACAAGGGGTGCGATGCACGAAAGTTGCTGTAACCGAAGGCAATTCTTAAGATAGAGACAATGCGGATTAGCTATGTTGATAGGTAAACGATCAAGGGTGGTTCCCGATAGGTCCATCGTTCGAAGAGAAGTTAGATTTCGTAAAGACGGATCATGAAACTCTTCAAAATTGGTAGAACCAGAAAGATCGAGAGTTCGGAGACTTTCTAGTGAAGTCAAGCTCCGTAATCTACCTAGGTTTTTACAGTCGCGCAATAGTAAATGAGTAAGTTCTTCTAGATTTCTAAGCAATGGTGTGGTTGAAACCATGGTGTTAGAAAGATTAAGGATCTGAAGATTCGTAAATTCCAAGAAATTTTTATCGACATAATCCAAAGAGATATTACCCGAGAGGTCGAGAACCAGAAGATGTTTAAGCTTCGCGAGACTTCTGACCCGTTTTAAGCGAGGACAATCCTTAATGACTAGCCACTTTAGTTCAGCAAGACTGTAAATAGAGTGAGGTAAAGAAGTGATTTGCAGTTCAGAGAGATTAAGGCTTTGAAGTTTCGGCATGTTATCGAAGATTTCTGGTTTCAAATCATCGAGAGATCTAGCACCAGAAATTTCGAGAACACACAACGCTTTCAGAGATAGATTCAAATCTTCCAAAAACACACAATCTCTAAGCACAAGAACACGAAGCGTATCCATCATCGCCAACGGTTGAACCAACGATTTGATGGTGGGATTGAATAAAGCAAGAACTTGAAGTTCTGTTTCGGGTTCTAGGAATCCCACGAGGTCTTTTTCGCTAAAACGGGTTCCATCTAACAACAAAGTCGAAAGATTTTGACCAACTTTCTTTAAAGATTTTTTCTCTTCTTGATTCTTCCCTTTCTTACTTGTCCAAGGTGTTTTTAGCATTCCATCATCGTGCGTCATCGTCCCGAAACCTTCTGTATCGGACTCAAACACAGTCGCCAACCCGAGACACGCGATTTGGTCAAGACAATGGAAGAGGTCATCGGCGTTTATAAGTGACTTGTCCATGAAAACACAACCACCTTCTTGCTCTTTAAGTATCCCACAATCCATAAGTTCGATAAGTACCCGATGACCCTTTTCGTACAACGATGTCATACTATCGAAACCAAGATATCCTTCCAAGATCCAGTAAGTTATCAGCTCATTATAATGAACACTTCCAGAATCGCGAAAGAAATGGACACCGTTCCACCACAAATCTTTCAAAACGCCGATTGGTAACACGTCGTGCATCCTGCACAATAACTTGCTCACACTGTACTCTTCAGATGCTTCTTTCAACTCCTTTTCTAGCATAGATACACCAGATGAATCTACACCAAAGTAGTTCAAGACTTTTGCTATCATTGTAATCGTACCCGGAAACCCATTACTTTTTTCGATGAAACTTTCACCTAAAGTTTGGATTCGCGGAATCTGTCTCAATCGAGCATCGAGTTTTTCTATCAATAAAGATCTAGAATCTTCTCTAGACAATGCTTCCACCTCAACTCTAAACCAATCTCCATATTCTTTACTCGATCTAGAAATTAAAACCGTTCGCGAGTTTACATCATCGACACAACGATTAAACATTTCTTCCCATGCTACCCAAAACATCTCTTCATTATTCCGCGATTTTGTTTCCTCATCCGGAATATCGTCTAGAATTAGAATAATTTTCCTCCCTTCTAGTTTTTTCGTTATCTTATCGATCAAGGTCTCTAAGTTCTCCGTCTCATCGCTAATCGTTAGCTCTTTGAGGTCGTCCTCAACCTCCCATTCTTTGTTAACGGGAAATAAGCATAGTTGGCGAGCGATACTTTCGGATAGAGATTTTCTGTCATAAGTTCTGCAAATAAACACCCAAAGTGTGAAATCAAATAGTTTATCTCTAATGCCATGGTCACTTACCCTTTTTGCCATCCATGTTTTCCCAACTCCTGGAGACCCAAAAAGATTTACTTTCTTGTTATGTTGTAGGGCTTCATATATCTTCTTCAGTTGCTGAATTGAACTCATCTCCATTACTATACAAGTATTCTACAAGTGAAATTTGAGAAAAAAAAACAGGTAAGTTTAGAGATACATATTAGGTTTCAATTGACACAAACATTTTATATGTAAACCACAACGGTTGTGGTGTACATCATGGGATGGTGGAATATCCCATTTGTCCAGGGTTTGAATTCAGGCGTACACAATAATTGTGCCCACTGAGGTTTAATCAGGTCATAATTTGTATCTCCAACCTTGACATAAAAAAAACACCAAAAACATCAAAATTTGGTGGGCCCATCAACACAAAAAAAAAACTCAACTCCAATCATTCTCTAAAAAAACACTAAATTTGTAGATCCCACATTAAAATAACATTATTTAATATAAATATATTAATTTAAAAAACAAATTATTACATATTTAATGAATTTTGATATTAAAAAAAATAGGAAGAAGTGGTGGGGTCCCCTGGATTTAGGTTTTGCCGTGTGAAAATTGGTCGGCATATATGCCGTGCAAGAGTGAAGACCGGCATTTTTTTGCCATTAGCCGGACGATTGGAAGCCTCCAACCGGCATAAATGGAGATTTAGCGGCCGGTTGGAGATGCTATAAGGGATTAGTCTAGGCATAGCCTAGGACACCCTTCCCAAAAAAAGAAAAAACCTTTTCTATGTACAAATATGTAGTTATATAGGTGTGTCAACCTTCGGTTTCATTGGTCTGGTCCATTTACAACTATAATGGTTATTTTGAAACCGAGTGTCGAATACAAGGTCAAGAACTTTTTTTTTTCCTTTTAGAGCATCTAAAGAAGAGATTCCTCTTGAGGTTCTTCTGCAAGTTCTAATAAGAACATCTACCATGGACATAGCCGGTGTAGAAGCCAGGATTTCGGTCTAGGGGAACATCAATTATCAATAAAATAAATTAAAAAACAGTAAAAAAAATCAAAGGACTCTGTTTATTTGCTGTTGCTTTTACTTATTTGGTCACTCCAAATGCTGGTCAACATATTCCCTGCGCCATAGGACTGTGTTTGAGCCCTCTTAGGTGATGCAACCTCCGGCTCAGACCCAGGCCCATCGGCCCGCTTACCAGATCTGTCGGCCCAGGTTCCAGTCCAGATGATGAGCCCGGCTAGGGCCGGTTTCCTAATCGCAACCCAGCTGGAATTCTCTCCACGTTTGAATTAATTTGTTTGAGTTTATCTTTAATTTTCTGTTAGACTTTTAGTCATATCCCAATTCCTAGTTTATAGGATTTAATTTCCTTTAAATACTCTGGTCGTTTCTTTTGTTGATTGATTGATTTTGATTATTGAATAAAGAGAGAATTCCTAACCTGTTCTGTTCTTGTTGATCCAATTTGATTGCTAGGAATATTGCATCAGTTGGTATCAGAGCTCAGGGATGGCAGAACGTGGAAGACGCAACCATCGATTTGATCGTAGAAACGCCGACCGAGGCAACGACGACATCCAACGCGATCCACGAGACATAAAAGAGATCGCCCGTCTCCAGCAACGGATCCGGGATCTGGAGCTGCATCACGGGGACTACTACGAACCAACAGACGTGGATTCGGTCATCCGGGATGACGAATCCGACGCCTACAATCCGTTTGGCAGGGAACGTCCGTACCAGCATAGGGATTCCCCAGCCGACCCGTTACGGAATCTCGGAATCAAGATCGAGTTACCGGAGTTTGACGGGAGAGCACAACCGGATGAATTTATCGATTGGCTCCATGCGGTGGAGCGAGTCTTTGACCTGCGGGACATTCCCGACAGGTATAAGGTCAAACTGGTCGCCATCAAACTCAAGAAATATGCCTCGCTTTGGTGGGAACACGTGAAGAAGAAACGCGCACGGGAAGGTAGGTCTCGGGTCACAACCTGGGACAAGATGAAAAAACTCTTAAACGAAAAAATTTTGCCACCAACTTATCGCCAGGAAGCCTTCCTGGAATACCACAATTTGAGCCAACGAACAACCACTGTTGAAGAACTGATTATGGAGTTCGATCGACTTCGTATGAAGTGTGGGGTCGAAGAGGAAGAGGAGCAGACTATTGCCCGGTTTTTGGGAGCTTTGCGACCAGATATTGCAAACATAGTCCAATTGCAACCCTATTGGACCTACTTGGATGTTTGTCAATTAGCTCTCAAAGTGGAGAAACAATAGAAGGGGAAAAGCAAGACACCCCTAAAGCCCAGCCCGTTTAAGTCCGATGGCCAGCGAGTCGGCCCAACAGCAGCAGCCTCGGGAAATCGTGTCGGCCCAATCAAAGCCGATACCCCTTCCGGCGCTGTCCCCTCAGCGAGCCGGGTTCCGAGATGCTTCAAGTGCGTAGGCCTAGGGCACTTTGCGCGCGATTGCATCAACACCCAGATGGTTACGCTCATGGAAGAAACATCCCCGGTTTATGACACTGAAACAGATCAACCCGCAGCAGAACAGGCAGAAGTTATTTACCCAGATCGGGGAGAGTCCCTCATCGCCCAGCGAACTCTTACTTAGCGCAGCCCCTGCAGCGCGAACCGGTGATGATACCCTTTGGCTCAGAAATAATATTTTTCGTACACGTTGCACAGCACATGGGAAGGTATGTACAGTTATCATTGATGGCGGTAGCTGTGAAAATATGGTAGCTACTACCATGGTGGAAAAATTAGGTCTTACACCAGAACCGCATCCTGACCCATACCAGCTTACCTGGCTTAAAAAGGGGAATATTGTGAAGGTAAACCAACGTTGTTTGGTCAAGTTTAGCATTGGCAATCGCTACTCGGATGAAATTTGGTGCGAGGTCATCCCTATGGATGCCTGCCACATTCTATTAGGCCGTCCATGGCAGTATGATCGGAAAACGAAACACGACGGGTTCAATAACACGTATTCGTTCAAGAAGGACGGCATGAGCATAACTCTAGCTCCCCTCGACACGCGGGAAACTATGACCGAGGCCTTAGTGCTCAACAAGTCCGCCTTTCTGGATTTTACACGTGCCACTAAACCACCTATCGTATTTGCCCTAGTTATAGCCGAAGTTAACCCAGCTGCGCAGACACCACCCTCAGAAATACAGCCCCTCTTAAAAGCATTTGTGGATGTTTTTCCTTCAGAAATTCCAGCAGGTCTACCGCTCGTCCGGGAAATACAACATTGCATCGACTTCCTACCCGGTGCGGTCATACCAAACAAGCCGACTTATCGTATGAATCCCAAGGAATATGAGGAGCTCCATAGACAAGTGAATGAGCTGTTAGAAAAGGGGCTGATTAGAGAGAGTATAAGTCCATGTGCGGTCCCCGCATTACTCGTACCAAAGGCTAATGGAACTTATCGAATGTGTGTGGATAGCCGAGCCGTCAACAAGATTACTATTAAATACCGGTTTCCTATACCACGGTTTGAGGATCTCCTGAATCAACTACATGGGGCCCAAATATTTTCTAAGATAGACCTTCGAAGTGGTTACCATCAAATCCGCATGAGGCCGGGGGACGAGTGGAAAACAACTTTCAAAACACGTGACGGCCTCTCCGAATGGATGGTGATGCCGTTTGGCCTTTCCAATGCTCCGAGTACCTTCATGCGCCTTATGAATCACATCTTTAAAGCACTAATTGGGCGTTGTGTCGTAGTATACTTCGACGACATCCTTGTCTTTAGCACAGACCTCCCTCGACACCTATGACACCTGCGAGAAGTCTTCACAATTCTGCACGAACAAAGGCTTTTTGCAAATAAAGAAAAGTGTTGTTTCCTTTCTTCAGAAGTTCTGTTCTTGGGTTATCATGTGTCGGGCAACGGAATCCGGATGGACGAAACGAAGGTGGACGCTATTCTCACTTGGCCGGTTCCAACAAACATACACGAGGTACGGAGTTTTCATGGTTTAGCTTCATTTTACCGTCGTTTTATTCGAAATTTCAGCGCTATCGTGGCACCTATTACGGAGTGTCTTAAAAGGGGCTCCTTTCATTGGACACCGGCAGCAACACGCTCATTCGAACAACTAAAACAATGTGTGACAAGAGCTCCAGTTTTAGCGCTGCCAAACTTTCAAGCAACCTTCCAAGTCGAATGCGACGCATCAGGCCTCGGTATAGGGGGCGTTCTAAGTCAGGAAGGTCGCCCGGTTGCCTTTTTCAGCGAGAAGTTGAGTGAAGCCAAACAGAAATTCAGCACCTATGACAAGGAATTCTACGCGATTATTCGCAGCCTTGAATATTAGAGGCACTATTTACTCCACTCCGAGTTTATTTTGTTTTCGGATCATCAGGCTCTCCGGTTCATCCAGGGACAACACAAATTAAATGCCCGACATGCTAAGTGGGTCGAGTTCTTGCAAGATTATTCTTTTGTCATCCGCCATAAATCTGGCACTGCCAACACCGTCGCAGATGCCCTCAGTCGGCGGCGCACACTTTTAACATCGTTGCAGGTCAAAGTCGAGTGGTTTGATAATCTGTGCACCCTATACCCAGTTGATCCCGATTTTTCAGCAGTATGGGAAGCCTGCCGGACTGCACCAATGCTGGGCCACTCCATCGTTAATGGCTTCCTATTTAAAAGGGTCCGGCTATGCATACCTAAGTGTTCTTTCAGAGATGCAATCATCCTTGAGGGCCACAAGGTGCGTTAGCAGGTCATTTTGGCAGAGATAAAACCCTCAAGCTAGTGAAAGATAGATTTTTTTGGCCCAAAATGAGTTCTGATGTGACCAGAATTGTTGATCGCTGCCATACGTGTCACATAGCTAAGAAGCAACATACCAATTCAGGCCTATACACCCCCCTGCCGGTACCCGACGGGCCATGGGAGGACGTGAGTCTCGACTTTGTCGTCGGCCTCCCGAATACGCAGAGACAGAAAGACTCGGTGATGGTCGTCGTCGATCGGTTCTCCAAAATGGCACATTTCATTCCGTGTGCTAAAACTTACGATGCCCGACAAGTAGCAAACTTGTATTTTCAAGAGATCGTTCGTCTACATGGGATCCCCAAAACGTTAACCTCAGACCGGGACGTCAAATTCATTGGTCATTTTTGGCGCACCTTGTGGAAGAAACTGGGATCTCGTCTCAATTTTAGTAGTGCACACCACCCGCAGAGTGACGGGCAAACCGAAGTCACTAATCGCAGTCTTGGAAACTTATTGAGGTGTCTCGTGGGGAATAATCAGAAGCAATGGGATCTAGTGCTGCCCCAGGCAGAGTTCGCTTATAATCGTTCATCTCACCGATCGACGGGAATGAGCCCTTTTCTTATAGTGTATGGTCGTAATCCCTTCACACCGTTGGACCTTGCACCCTTACCAGCCATTGAACATTACAGTGCCGATGGGGAAGCCCGTGCTAATCAAGTCAAGCTTATTCATGAACAGGTGCGTGACACGATTACTAATAACAATATTGTGTATCAACGACGGGCCAACAGCAAACGGAAGAGGGTGGTTTTTAAAGAGGGTGACTTAGTGTGGATACATTTGAGCAAAGAGCGTTTTCCGGGGGGACGCGCTAGCAAGTTACAGCCTCGCGCAGATGGGCCCTTTAAAGTTCTGGAACGTATTAACGACAATGCTTACAAGATAGACTTGCCAGGCCACTACAACGTCTCTGCTACATTTAATGTCGCTGACTTATCTCCGTTCGTGCCAAGTTTGGACGATCCTTTTGACTCGAGGACGAGTCCTTTCGAAGCCGGCGGGAACGATGCAACCTCCGGCTCAGACCCAGGCCCATCGGCCCGCTTACCAGATCTGTCGGCCCAGGTTCCCAGTCCAGATGATGAGCCCGGCTAGGGCCAGTTTCCTAATCGCAACCCAGCTGGAATTCTCTCCACGTTTGAATTAATTTGTTTGAGTTTATCTTTAATTTTCTGTTAGACTTTTAGTCATATCCCAATTCCTAGTTTATAGGATTTAATTTCCTTTAAATACTCTGGTCGTTTCTTTTGTTGATTGATTGATTTTGATTATTGAATAAAGAGAGAATTCCTAACCTGTTCTTGTTGATCCAATTTGATTGCTAAGAATATTGCATCATTAGGTTCCATCATCGCAGTTGACACTTGGTGTTACTTAAACGTTTCTATTTTAACATATTCTCAGTCATTATGAGTTTTTAAAATGGGAAAATAGATGTAAGTAGCTTAGAGAATGCCATATATGGTTCCTGGGGGTGGCAATAAGACTTGGGCCTTTGGATATCCTCCTCAAAGGTAACTGGTTCGAGTCCTGCAAGGCCACTAGGGATTTTCAAGGTTGTTCTCCAGGCCCTAGGATTAGTCGACGTCTGCTAAGCTGGCCAAACACCCATGGTTAACAAAAAAAAAAAAGATACATGGTGCCTCTTATGGAGGTTGAGAGGGAGCAAAACCCAATTATATTTATATTAGTGGTCAAAAAAGATAAATTAAGTTATTTCTAGGCCACGATTTATTTATTAATAGAAAATTATATCACAAAGAAAATTTAAAAAATTCAGGGTTAGCAACTGCTATTCCTTGTGATGATGTGGCTCCTCCCCTAGCCATGGCCATAGGTTCTTATAAGAACCCACATGCTTAAACAAGAATTTATACTGTGGACAGATGAGGTTCTTCCATTCTTGTAAGAAGTTTTGTTAAGGTTTTTATTTTATTAAGCTAATGTTGATTGACAGGAAACAGACAGAAAACAGAGGCCCTTGTAAGAACCTCTACTATGGATGCTCTTAGTTGACACTTCAGCAAGTTCAATAAAATGCATTAATTTCTGTTAAAGATGTCAAGAAAAAGGATTATTTTTCAAGCACAAGGTTCATTCTTAGTATTTTTGCAATAACAAGGGTTAGTTTGAGAGTCAGGTCATGAACAATATTTTATTTGGGTAAATCTTTAGGAGTGTGTAAATTGGTTCTCAAGTGGAATTGGGTTTGCTATTATAAGCAAAATGTTATTTGGGTATTTTAGAAATTGTGCAAATTGGTATCTCTTGTAAGTTGATCATAATAATTGTATTCAAACTATCATATTGTAGTTTTTTTTTTGTCATTTAGAAATATCAAACAATGTTTATTTCATACCCAGGGTTAAAATGGTCATTTCTGTCGTTCAGATTATTCATTCAGTGATTCAGGAAAAAAAAAAAAGTAAACAACACATTTTATCCAAACAAACATATTCATCCATACAAGACTTAATAGAAATTTTGGTTCTGCATTTAAATCACTAATCAAGACTTGCCTTTCTCCCAATTTGAACCACATGTATAACAGGAATTTACCAAGTAAAGAAACATATAGGCTTGTATTATTTATTGATCAACTTTTTATTACAAACTAACCATTTATCCTTGTAAAACTGTCAAAAGGAATTTCCAAAAGCGAGCAATTTGGAAAAATGGCATAAAATTAAATGCAATTAAAGCAATGTACTTAACAACTTTTATAAAACCATGCAAAATGCAGTATATTTTGTCCTTTGCAATTACACTAGTTTGTTTGCATGGAAACTAAAGTATAATGATCAGAGTAATCCCGTGTACATACATCAACGGATCTAAAAGCTATAAACCGAATTTTAAACTTTTTGAGCACGAAGATCGATAATATAATTCCAAATTTACACACAACATAAAAAAGAAATATCATGGTGTTAGATTTGCAACAACATCCTTCTGATTTATGAGCAGGAAGTACTAAATAGTGAATACTGAATAGACACATAAAATCAAAAGAATGGATCAAAACTAATGCTCAATAGATTATGAGATGAGATAGATGAAACATTAATTGCATAATACGTAAAAGAATTTGAAAGGGAAAAACCTGATAGTTGAGCAGCCTTCGCTTCCAACGATTTGAATCTTCGGTATACAAACTGCAACGTGAATGTGGGTTTTTGGGCTACTTATAGAGCTCTGGTTGTCAACTTTTTCATAACAAGTATATATGAAGAGTGTGTGTGTTTTTTCCTTTTCGTGATCCCCACCAATCAAATAACGCTAGTTGGAAGTGTTAGTTTCGTAGTGGTGAAGTTTTAGCATCGTAGTATGACAAATCAAGGCCCAAGATGTCTAATTGGCATATCATATAATGATTAAACCAACTTTAGGGTTAGTTTTAGTGACAAGGTTTAACGACTTTGTGCATCATAGATCATAAATTCAAAGCTCACAGGAGTAACAACTTTTTAGGGATCATGTTGTTCAACCAAAAGAACTAAAATTTGCTTAATTTATGACAAGATTTGCACAGAATTTAGATGGATATATCAAGACATTGCTTATTAAAGTTTAACCATGACCTAAAAGCCAAAACCCAAATAAAATAAACGAATACCAAAACATCTAAATACAAATAAAAAGAAGATTTCATCTTCATATTAAAGTGCATATTTGATTGAAGATCACTAGACGTTTCGAATAAATGAGGATACCTTTTATTTATTCTCTACATTGTTGAAAGGAAAAAGGAACAAAACAGAAAGCAAATTCCAATCGTAAAGAAGGTTCAAACTGGGGTGAATAATATTTTCCTTGGGTTCCATCCCCTTTACCCAAAAAAAGTTTCAAACCGGGGACACCTAAATGATGGATGGTGATATGTTAACGATTTCTTTGAATCATTACTGCTAAACAGTTGGATGACGATTTCCTTTTGGATAGCACGAACGGAGTGTCCTTGTGTTTGTTGCTTTTGTTGTTGTTTTTGTGTTCGTGTACTTGTGTTATTGTCGTTGTGTTAGAGCATCTCCAACAACTTTTCTAAAATAGAAAAAAAAAATGGGTTTTTATTATTTATATTTCTCCAATAGCTTTGTTATCTTGTTTTCTATAATAGATAAAAGTTGAAATTTTTTTAAGTTTAGAGAATTTTCTAAAACTTAATGGTAAGACAGAGAAATAACAAGGGCTGTGGTGTGGTGGTAAAGGCTTGGGGAGTTCATAGCGCTCAACCCGGGTTCGAGCCCCACTAGCAGCACTTGTGGCCACTGAGGATAAACTCAGGGCTGTACGCTTTAGTAGCTGGGCCAAAGGCCCTAATTATCAGGGATTAGTCTGGGCCATAGACCCAGGATACCATTTCCAAAAAAAAAAAGACAGAGAAATTATTATTTTATTCAATTCAATTCCACAAATGAGATTGAATTTTATCATTTTATATTAAGTTTTTATTTTAAAATGTATTGAAAAGATAAATTAGAGAATATTATATTGATAAAACTTGTGTTAAAATCTCTAAAATAGAAAACCTGTTGAAAAATAAGGTAATTCTTTTGAAAGATTTTAACTTTTGATTCTCTGTTTTAGAAAAATTATAGAAAAACATGTTGGAGATGGTCGCACCTACTTGCAAGTCAAATGGTTGAGTCCCTAGGTGCTAACAACTTCTTTAGGGCTCGGTTTATAGCATCATGCTACAACATGAATAAGGAAGAAAATTGACAAAAAAATGTAAAATTGAAGCTTGAATCTGTGAAAATAGCGACGGATTGATAAAGCAATTAAGTTTCAATAAACAGGATTGGAATTATTTTGCTTTTAATTTAATTGTTCAAAACGTCCTGCTTGTGTCAGTGTCTACCACGAGCCCTGGATGCATTTCAATTTTCAATCCACTGCCGCCATTGATGAATGTAGATCCGAATCCGATAATCTCCAATTTTAGTTTGATTTCATGCTAATCTAACTACAATTCAAGATACGATTCATTAATTTGAGGTTTGTATAGACTTAATTGCACCTTAGCAACTAATTTCTATCCCCTATTCCATCGCCTCACCGTACAGGATGATTAGAGATCGGTGGCAACAAAATAATAAACACCAAAAATAAGATAAATCAAAGCTTAGATTACACATTTCTCACCTGAAATCGACGATTCGTGTTGAAGAACCCTAAAAACTCGAGCGAGGCTTTCGGTTGCTATGAATTTCTTTTCAGTACAACATGTTTACTTTTTGTTAGGGATTGTATGCGATTCGTTTGCAACAGATTTCCTATGTTCTTCAGTTTAGACAAATGACGAAGTCCCCCTCCTAGTTTATTTATTTCCCTTTCATACCCAAATTCAAATTTTAAGCAGACCCCCTCCCCTTTTTTTCTTTTTACAAATTGGTACTTAGGGGACACTTATCAATTGTTTACAGGGTGTCCCTTACAAATTGAGACAATGACCTACAAATCTTACCCGGTAAGAGACATAGCAAGAATCGAGACTTTTACCGGGTAATTGAAGAAGGCTCTTAATCGATAAGCGCTTATTGGGTAAAAGTTGCTTACCAACAATTTATTTTGATGACGAAAATGTTATCCGATAATGTAAATGAAGGTGGCGCTCTTCCAGGTTTGTGCTTACCATATAAGGGTTTGGTACACATTCGTTTCTTCATCTTGTCTTCCTCACATCTACTCAACAAAAGAGAGGATGCTTTTCATTAACTTGATATTTGAGAAAAGAATTTTCTAAGAAAACACTTTTTTACAAAAATAAATAAAACAAAACAATCTCAAATTAAATGAGTTGTTTATCTAATTCAATTCTAATCAATTAATCGCCATATAATTAAGTTATATTTGTCAACAAGTGGAAGAAAAGTTTAATAGATAAAATATTGTTCATTTTAAATATTATTGATGATCTATGTTTATTTGTCTTTATTTTTTTTATTTCATTAACATATTTATAACAAATATATTACAAATTTAAAATTACTTTTTATAGTATTAATTTTATTTCTCGTATATTTAGATGTTAGAAGGAGAAGCACCGTCTTAAAATAGATAATACGACAATGTTCTTTTACAAGGTAAAACTTTTCTTAAAATACATGACATTAATAATTCTGACAAAAAAGTTGATTTATTTTCTTTTCTTTTCTTGCTCTCACAAAAGAAAGAAAAGCAAAAAAAGAATAAACAAAACAAAGGAAATTACAAATTTTTTTGTTTTGGAAAATAATTTAATAATAAATAAATAAAAATATTGTGAAAAGGAAATACTTAAATTTAATTTGAAAACCTTACAAAGTTTATATGTGCAAATATTGATCATTGATTTACATGTCCTTGAGAAATTTTAAATAATTGTTGTATGTTGTCTTTATAATTAATGTTGATATTGTGGTATAGTAAATGATTGAGAAAAGAGACTCACTTTTTTATGTAGATACTTAATTAATAATCAAATATTATTATTAAATTATGTTGATACTTTTTTGGTGGTATATAAGGTAATGTCTCCTCATTGTCCTTTTAAAAATGATAGAGAGATAAATGTGTATCATTTGCCATTCAACGTTCCACAAAGAGATCGAGAATGGAAATGATGAATCATTTTTCCCACAAAGACCATCCATTGAAACTCGTAGAAAAATGGGAGACGATGGTAGGTGTCGGTGTCGATGGTGGTGGTAACAATGAGAAACAAGTTGTTGTCTGTTATGCATGTCGAGAACCCATATCAGATGGCTTTGCATATGGTTGCATCCAATGTCATTACTTTTTGCATAAAACATGTGCACAACTTTCCCCAACAATCAACCACCATTTTCATCCTCAGCATACTCTAACCCTCATCGATGTTATTACCACAAGTTGGCCATACTGGACTTGTGATGTGTGTGGTCTTCAATACCCAAATGAAGGGATTTTATATGCTTGTTTGCAGCATATCACCCGCCTTATGTTTACCGCTTGCATTAAGTGTTGTCTCATTGAGTGTGCTCGTCAAGAGGCATATGATGCTGTTAAGAAAGAGGCTGAGATCAAGTTTAAACATGAAGGTCACTCACAACACACTTTAACCCTCCAGTTGAGACCTGCTGCATTCTATTGTGATGCTTGCAAATCTAGTGATAAAGACTTATTCTACCAATGTGATAGTTGTGACTTTTGGATTCACAAAAGTTGTGCTTCCTTATCCACCACCATTGATCTACTCCATCACCCTAATCACCCTCTCATTCTCATATATTCACTTCCTGATAATTTCTATAATTTTATTTATTACTGTGAATTTTGCAAGAAGTACATTCTACGGAGCGATTGGTTATATCATTGTGCAAATTGTAGATACTTTGCCCATGTTAAGTGTGCCTTAAATGCAAAACAACATTCCACAAAAAGGTAACACTTATTTTTGTTTTGTGTATTTGGTTTTTTGTGTCTGAATGCTTTGCCTAAATTGAATATGTGGTTTCAGAGATGATCCAGGAACTTTCCTTGCTGAAGAACAAGTAAATGGTTATTTGCATTTTCCCATGTCAGAAGCATTCGTTGATCCATTGAAACAACTACATTCTGAAAAGATAGCTCGAGGTGATGATGACAAAGAAAAGATTAATCATTGGAGTCATAAACACCCATTAATCATTAATGTTGAACCGCAAGGTAACATAATGTCCAACATCGATTGTAGTGATCCCATAAAAGTATGTTATGGGTGTGTACGACCCCTTTCCCTTCCATACTATAGTTGCAAATATGGATGTTCATTCATTATCCACAAATATTGTGCCGAATTACCGCTCACATTGAAACATCCACTTCACCCAGATCATTCGCTTCACTTGGTAGATACGTGGGATGACATGTATTACTATAAATGTGATGGTTGTTATGCGTATGGCAGCACATTTGTGTACAAATGTGAAACTTGCATGTTCTGCCTCGATGTCAGTTGTGCATTTTTACCCAAGACCATCAAACATAAATCCCACAAGCATCTTCTTATTCAAGTTATTAATCACAAACTTGCTTGTAATGCATGTGACAAAAGTAGGAGATGTGTGAGCTACTTTTGCAAGGCTTGTGAATTCCAATTAGACGTATTTTGTGCAATGCATTCGCCACATTCCGTTACTCATAGGTATTGCAAAAGACATGAGATCCCTTTGACATATCCCCCAGTTGAAGATCATCCGGAAGATTTCTATTGTGAAATTTGTGAGAAAGAAATGCACCCTAAACACCCACTTTATCATTGTCATGAATGCAAAAATTCTTTCCACCTAGAATGCCTTAGTCAATTTGATCGTTATGCAAATGTCAAGGAGGAGAGCACTCAAATCGTTTCTTATCACAAACATCGTTTAACGTTTGTTAGAAGAAAGAGAACGTCTGAGTATGTGTGCTTTGGTTGTAATCTTGATATTAATGGTCATTTGATTCTTGAATGTAGGACTGGAACATGTCCTTTTAAAATTTGCTATCCATGTCATAAAAAGATGATATAAACCTCAATTGTGCAAGAGTGCTATTTGTTACCTATGTTTTAATTTTACAACAAGCTTCATTCATTATCTGTTTTGTTATATTATTATTTGTGTTAATGTTACTTTATCTATGTAATGTTTTATTTTAAATTAGCAATTCTATAGTTTAATAAATGTGTATATATGCACAAAATAATTTAATAAATTACAATTGAAAATTACTTTAGTTTTAAAAACTTATTAAAAAAATGCGATATGTGGTTTTTCTTTCCAATAGCCAGCCAAAAATATTGTTAAGATTAAGTTTTTAAAATTTATTTTAAAACGACAATTATATTAACTTTTTAAAAAATAATAAATCCAAAAATAAATTGTTTTAACTTTTATGTATTTATCGATCAATAAATAAATACAAAATGAATCAATTAGTGTTATATTTTATGTTAATAACTGTTAGAAGATGGATATGAATGAAGAACATGATGAATATGCCGAAGGTTTGAAACCTCGATGTATTGATTGAGAGAAAACTTACAATACTGAAAGTAAAATTATGAGAGTTATCTAACCTAGACTACATAATACAACAAATATATACGTAGACTAAATGGGCTTGGGCCCTAACATGGGCCTGGGCCTCTATATACATTAACATTCCCCCTCAAACTCAATCGGGAGAAGAATGAGCCAGATGGAGTTTGGAAACAAGATCACGAAACCGTCCTGGTAAATGAGCTTTAGTAAAAATATCAGCCGGTTGATCAAGAGTTGAAATAGGAAGCAGCTGAATAATCTTACGAGTCACATGTTGACGAACAAAGTGACAGTCAATTTCAATATACTTCGTTCGCTCGTGGAATACATCATTGTGAGCAATCTGAATGGCACTGTTGTTATCACACCACAATGAAGTTGGAGACTGTTGAGGAGCCCCCATGTCAGAAAGAAGCCAGCGTAACCATAAAAGTTCTTGAGCTGTGTCAGTTAGTGCTCGATATTCAGCTTCAGTGCTGGATTGAGCTGTGAGTGATTGTTTCTTGCTTCGCCAGGATATAAGAGAGTCGCCAAGAAAGAAACAGTAGCCAGTAGTAGAGCGACGATCAGTCATGTCACTGTCCCAATCAGCATCAGAAAAACCTCGCAAAATCAACGATGAGGTGGATGGAAAATGAAGACCATGAAACATAGTCCCTTTTAAATATCGAAGAATGCGCAGGACAGCAACATAGTGATCAGAACAAGGTGCAGACATGAACTGACTAACAGTATGAACAACATAGGCAATATCAGGTCGAGTCACTGTCAGATAGACAAGTGACCCCACTAACTGGCGATATAGAGTAGGATCACGTAGAGGTGGACCAGCATTTGGAGCCAAATGAAGGTTGTGTTCAAGAGGAGTGGATGTTGTTTTGTTGTCAGTAATCCCAGCTTTCGACAAAAGATCTGAGGTGTATTTGGCTTGACACAGATAAAGACCCGATGGATCAGAGAGCACCTCAAGACCAAGGAAATAGTGTAAAGAACCAAGATCCTTCGTCTCAAAACAGGAGCTGAGAGATGACTTCAGATTGGCTATGCCTGTAGAGTCACAACCAGTAATGATCATATCATCCACATACAGGAGAAGTAATATTGTGCCAGCTTCAGTGGTCCGAGTAAACAGTCCTGAATCATAGTTGCTGGGTGAGAAGCCCAAAGAGGTGACAGTGGAACTGAATTTCTCAAACCAAGCTCGCGGAGCTTGCTTGAGGCCATAAAGAGCCTTCCGAAGACGACAAACATGACCTTGTGGAAGTCGAACGCCTGGAGGAGGTGTCATGTAGACTTCCTCAGATAAGTCACCATTCAAAAAGGCATTCTTAACATCCATCTGAAAAAGAGGCCATTGTTTTGTAGCAGCAATGGCAAGAAGACTGCGAACAGATGTGACGCGAGCAACAGGTGCAAAAGTCTCCTCATAATCAATACCATATTCTTGATTGAAGCCCTTGGCCACAAGCCGAGCTTTGTGCCGATCAATAGAGCCATCCGATTTGGTTTTGATTTTGAACACCCATTTGGAGCCAATGGGTTTCTTGCCTGGTGGAAGAGGGACAGAATCCCAAGTCTGAGCTTTGTCAAGAGCCTGAAGTTCCTCATCCATAGCTTTCTGCCAATCAGAGTTAGAAGAGGCTTCCTTGTAGGAAGTAGGTTCATGATTTGACAGCAGAGTAGCATAAACATGATAATCACGAAGATGAGAAGGAACTTATCTTACCCGTTCTGATCGTCTAACATTCTGAGATTGAGTAGTTTCAGGAGCCAAAGACTCAACAGGCACCTCAGATGTTGGTTGTGCAGATGGAGCAGATGATTGATGATGATCAGGAAAACTTGGAGAGGCTGACTCAGAAGGAGTTGGAATACTAGGTGGAGGTGATATAATGTCATATTGGAGTGAGTCCAATGAGACGGAAGCATCAGTGAAAAACGGAGGTGTGAGATTAGGAGACTCACGAAACTTGGATATAGAAGAGAAAGGAACATGTTCCCAGAAGGTAACATGTCGAGAAATACGAAGACGTTGGGAGATAGGATCCCAGCAACGATAACCCTTGTACTCAATCCCATATCCAAGAAAGCAGCACAGTCTGGAGCGAGGTTCAAGTTTGGTATGTTCATGAGATTGCAGTTGAACAAAACAAGCACTACCCCAAACTTTTAGAAGTTCATAGGCAGGAGTGACCTCATAAAGAGCCTCATAAGGAGACTTATTGTGAAGGATGGGAGTAGGGTGACGATTGATAGTATAAACAGCGGTAAAAGCAGCTTCACCCCAAAAACGTTCTGGACATTTAGCAGAAATGAGAAGAGTGCGAACCGTATCAAGAATATGACGGTGTTTGCGTTCAGCACGACCATTTTGAGGAGAAGTGCCAGGACAGGAGTACTGAGAGAGAGTCCCCTGAGATTGAAGAAAGGAGAGAAGAGATGACTCTTTGTATTCCATAACATTATCAGCTCGAAGAATCTTTATAGATTTGGAGAACTGGGTGTGAATCATCCGAGCAAACATAATGTAGATTTGAGGTAATTCCGAACGATGTTTCATAAGATATATCCATGTGAAACGGGTATGGTCATCAATAAAAATAACAAAATATCGAGCACCACCCATGGATGGATGTGGTGCTGGTCCCCATACATCAGAATGAATAATATCAAAAGAGGAAGTAGAATTAAATTCATTCATTTCAAAAGGTAAAGCATGATGTTTGCCAAGTTTGCAAGATAAACAAGAAATATTGTCAGTTGAAACACAATTTCCTAACACCCCTAAATGAGCTAAGGACTTTATCCTGGCGAGAGATAAGTGACCCAGTCGGGCATGCCACAGCTCAAGGGAAGAAGTGCTAGAAACCGAGGCAACAAAACTTGAAGATGGTAAAGGAAGACGCAGGTAGACCACTTCAATCATCCGTCCAACTTTACGGCCGAGTTCAAGGATCTGCTTGGTTTTTGGATCCTGTACAACACAACCAGAAGAATGAAATAAAATGATCAAATTAGATTCAAGAAGTTGAGCAATCGAAACTAAGCTCAGAGATAACTTTGGAACATTTAGAACATCCGGTAATTGTATAAGAGGGGTGGAAACATTTCCACTAAAGGATACCGGTAGACCAGTGTTGTCAGCAGTTCTGACTGACGTAAATTGCTGAGGTGGTTTCTTAGAAGCGAAACCATCAGGGCAAGGTGTCATATGATTGCAACACCCAGAATAAAAAAGCCATACGTTACCTGATGCAGCTGAGTGTGGAGAGTTCATACCCATAGCACCAGACATGATCTGTTCCATAAGTTCCTGATTGCGACGCATCAGTTCCATTAGGTCAGGTGAGGAGGCTGTAGAAGCCTCAGTATCAGCAATGGTAGGCCCAACAACAGCATGAGTCCGATTCTGAGAACTAGTGTGCTTTGAGTTCTTCGGACAGTCAGTCTCATAGTGACGCGGATGCGTGATGCCACACTTACGGCACTTACGGATAGGACAATCAAGAAGAAGGTGAGCCGGAGAATGACAGAAAGCACACTCGGATGTGTTCGCCTTTCCCACAGATCTGGAATTATTGTTATTGGTCCATTTGCCTTTTGGCTTGGGATGAGACGTGTAGAGAACACTATCAGTAGCAGGCACTGGTGAACGCATGTGAAGACGAGTTTCTTCACTTAGCAATTCAGATATTGCTTCTTCAAGAGTAGGTAAAGGCTGCCTATGAAGAAGGGAAGCACGAACATTCTCAAATTTATCAGTCAAACCCATCAAAATGGTGATCAGATGCAGCTGGTTGAAGTAGGCGATGAACTGTTGAGCGATTTCATCAAAAATCTGTGGTGCTCCAAGACTTATATGATCTCTGAGAGACTGCATTTCAGAGATATAAGAGTTGATGGATTGATCAGGAAGTTGACGTTTGTTCTGAAAAGTGGTCCACAGTTGATACTGATGAGATAGACCAGATGATGTATACCGCTTGGCGAGAAAATCCCAGAGACTTTTGGCTGTAATATAACCAAGGAACTATTGGTTGATCTCAGGAGTAGTGGAGGCATTAATGAAGCCCAAGATACGAGCATTATTAATATCCCACGCATTCATTCGTTTGGCAAAATCAACAGCATTCTCAGCTGTTTCTTGAACTGGAGCTTTGGATGCGCCAGTAACATAGGTGTAAAGACCATAAGACTTTAACAGAATTGTCATATGGTGATGCCAAAGAATATAGTTACTACCGTTGAAAACAACGGAGATGGGATTTGAGTGACTGAAATTGGTAGCCATGAAATAAGGAAAAAAAATACTGAGAAACAGTATTAAAGATCGGAGAAAAGTTCGACCGGAGGAATGTTCGACCGAAGGGGGTTTCGACCGAAGGGGGTGTTCGACCGAAGGGGGTTTCGACCGAAGGGGGTATTCGACCGAAGGGTGTTCGGCCGAAGGAATGTTTCGACCGAAGGGTGTTTGACCGAAGGGTAAAAAGCTTCGACCGAAGGAAGAGTTCGACCGAATAAAAGAGGATTCAGCGGCGGCGACAATGAAACAATCGATTATTGAAATCGATTATCAAAAAAAACAATAATCGATTAAATCAACAGCGGCGAGAGGTGATGACAGCGAGATGCAACGGCGGCAAGAACAGCGGCGGCGGCGAGTCGACTGTGACAAAGAACAGTGAAAACGATGAACAAACCTACAGCTCTGATACCATGTTAGAAGATGGATATGAATGAAGAACACGATGAATATGCCGAAGGTTTGAAACCTCGATGTATTGATTGAGAGAAAACTTACAATACTGAAAGTAAAATTATGAGAGTTATCTAACCTAGACTACATAATACAACAAATATATACGTAGACTAAATGGGCTTGGGCCCTAACATGGGCCTGGGCCTCTATATACATTAACAATAACAAATCAAATATACATTTTAAACATCGTATCTTAATACACAATACAAAATGGATCAATTAAGGAGCAATTATCTATACTATATTATAAAAGAGACATAAAAAACTCTTAATTACAACATTTTAAGCATAAAATACAACTAATTAAAGCCAATTACTTAATTTACAATTTCATAATGCTTTGGTACAACTTATAAAAGCTAAATGTTTGAATTCATGTAACTAACTGCAGATAATTACTTATTTTTATTTTCTAAAATATCTAAATTTTTTAACTATTGATATAACTAACCGATAAATATAAATGTTATTATATTTAAAATTATTGATAATATATTTTAATAAAAAATAAAACAGGTAGTTTATCTCATAGTGTTTATCCTGTATTTAATATGTTTATTTGCAGTTAGTTATACAGATAAAAACATGGGACTTTAATAAGTTATAATTATGTTTCATTTAGTTGTAATTTTGAATTTAAACTAATATATTTATACTATATTATAAAGCATTTAAGGTAAACTCTTAAAAACTAATTTTTATGCATTAGGTACTACTTATTAATGCATATTACTTAAAATCCAAAAGTACAAATTGATTAAATATAATTACAACTTATAAAAGCTCAATGTTTGAATTCGTGTAACTAACTGCAGATAAACACTTATTTTTATTTTTTCTAAAATATCTAAAATTTTTAACTATTGATATAACTAACCGATAAATATAAGAAAATTCGAGATAAAACACCTTATTTTTATTTTTTATTGAAGTATGTTATCTTTTTAATTTTAAATATAAAATATCTTAAATATAGTTATCATTTAAATTAAACATTTTTTGACCCATTACAAAATACTTTATTATTATTTTTTATAAAAAACCATAATTAAACTAAACTAAAATATATTTTTGTTTTAAATCTAGGTTTCTCAAAATCGTAAAATAAACTCAAAAAAGACTAGCAAAAAGTATGAATAATGATCGAGGGTTCGAGTTCTAGATTTCAGAAACCCGTTGCATTGTGCGGGTACATTTCTAGTTATATTCACAAATCAAATATACATTTTAGAACTTAATACACAAATCAAGTATACTCATTGTGTATTAAGTTCTAAAAAATGGACAAAAAGGTACTAGCATATTAACCCAACTTGTTTTGATCCATCATATTTTAAAATGTACTCGTTTTTGACATAACACATTTTGACTCGTTATTCAACTCATCTAACTTGCTCATTTTGCCACCTTTAATACCCCCTACATCTTTTTATTTATTTATTTATAGAAAGATGGCGGAACCTCTAAACAAAAGTGGTTGGAACAGTCTCCATACTTCTTTTGAATGTTTAAATAACTTTCAGTTATATAAAATATTAAAAATATTTCAATCCTCATAACATTCATAAAAACTGATGAAGAAAGAGATCAATTATTAATAAGAGAGAAACTACAAATCTGTAAATGTGGAGAAATCTATAAAAAGCTCAATTCTAAAAAGAGAAAAATATTATTTTAATTGTTTCTACCAATAATTAAGGTTAAATGTATCATTATTTACTTTATAGAATATTAAAGTTTAACGGAATGAAGAAATTTATAAAATACTTTAATAGGGCCAGGTTTAAGAGAAAACCTCAAAAAAATGGAAAACTGAGGAACACCATGATAGTCTTTCATCATACAGGTAAATTGTAACATGCACACGTGCATAAAAACCAAAAAAACAACTTAATTTACCTGTATACACAAGTGCATACCGTCCAGATCAAGGGCTACTAGAGTGTTCTTCAGTTTTTCATTTTTTTTGAGGTTTTCCTCCCTTGAACCTCCCTCTACTTTAATAATATAGTTAATAATTAAATATACAAAATAAAGTATTTGTTGTTATAGTTAAATATAATTTTTTAGAGATTTTAACTTTTAATTATTTATTTAAAAAAAATTTAGAGTACGAGATGTAGGAATACTCTTTTACAAATTCTAAAAAGCATGGATTGTAACCATGACCAAATTAAGATGTTGATTCTTTTCTTCTTCTTATTCTTCACGAAAGTATAAAAAAATAGAAAATAAAAGAATAAATAAAAGTTGAAGAGTGCCTTAGATTTTTATATATTGAAAGAAATAAAAATCTGGTGTAGAACAATCAATATAGAGAAAATAAAAAGGCTGTAAATTCTCATTAATCATAAACCCTTTATATAGGGATGTATTACAAGTAGATAACTAGATATTCTAGTTCTAATCTAACTCTGATACATTTTATTTCTATCTCTATCACTATCGTCATATCCTTTAGACGATGGCACACTTATCCTATAACACTCCCCCTTGTGCCGAGTCAAAGGAGTGATGGTGCAATATCGTTGCCTCGTTAAAACCTTGCGTCAAAATAAAAACCAATGAAAAAAAAAAAACGAACGAAAGAGTACAACGCACATTGTGTATAGACTATTCCTTTAGTCTATTATTCCATCAGATTTGTACATCAATCATGGGAGTAATATAAACTGTTGCCTCACTAAAACCTTACACCAAGGAACAAAACCCATTGGGAAAAATAAAACCTTGGGTGAAGGAAAGAGCACAACATACTAATATCACATGTATAGTAGACTCCCCCTTTTGTCTACTACTCCCCCTGATGAGTACGTTAATCAAGGGAGTTTAGAAAGTCTCCGCATTCCAATGCTTTCCACATGTTTTTCAAATGTAGCCTTAGGCAATGATTTGGTAAACAAATCAGCCACATTCTCCTCAGATCTTACTTGATTCACTTGAATCTTAAGGATAGTCTGTTGTTGCTGATTATAGAAAAACTTTGGCGAAATATGTTTTGTATTATCACCCTTGATATATCCTACTTTCATTTGTTCAATACAGGCTGCATTATCTTCATATATGCATGTAGGATTTTTAGTGGTTGAACTTAAACCACTTGCTCCTCTAATATGTGTAATGACAGATCTTAGCCATATACACTCTCGAACCGCCTCATGTAAAGCAATAATTTCTGAATGGTTCGACGAGGTAGCTACAAGGGTTTGCTTGGTAGATTTCCAAGAAATCGTCGTGTTCCCAATTGTAAAAACATATCCTGTTTGGGAACGACCTTTGTGTGGGTCAGAGAGGTACCCAGCATCAGCAAAGCCTACTAATATATCATTTGGGGTTTCACTGTAGGGGATATCACTTTCTTTGTTAATATCTTTATCAGGTATTGTAACCCCATTTTTCTCTTTGTAGGGAAAGAATAAGCCCATGTCGGTGGTTCCTTTTAGGTATCGAAATATATTTTTGATACCATTCCAATGACGTTGCGTTGGCTCCGAGCTAAATCTAGCTAACAAGTTCACTGAGAATGCAATATCAGGTCGAGTACATTGTGCTAAGTACAATAATGCGCCTATTGCACTTAGATAGGGAATTTCAGCTCCCAACACTTCTTCATCATCATCCTTTGGACGAAATGGATCTTTCATTATATCCAAACTTCGACCTATCATGGGAGTGCTAGCCGGATGCGCTTTATCCATATTAAATCGCCTGGGCATTTTCTAGATGTAAGCGGATTGGTGGATTAGAATTCCACAAGCTCGGTGTTCTAGTTCTATACCTAGACAAAACCGAGTTTTCCCAAGATCTTTCATCTCAAATTCAGATTTCAAATAGCTTGCAGTATCTCTTATTTCTTCAAGAGTACCTATTATGTTCATATCATCAACATACACAGCTATGATTGAAAATCCAGAACTTGTCTTCTTTATAAAAACGCAGGGGCACAGTTCATCGTTCTTATATCCCTTTCCAATCAAGTATTCACTCAGACGGTTATACCACATCCGTCCGGATTGTTTTAATCCATAGAGTGAACGCCTTAGTTTAATTGCAAACGCACTTCGTGGCTTACTCGAATCAGGTAGTGGAAGGCCATTTGGCACTTTCATGTATATCTCTGAATCCAGATCCCCATAGAGATATGCAGTAACCACATCCATAAGTTGCATTTCCAGTCCTTCGGAAACTACTAGGCTAATTAGATAGCGGGACGTTATTATGTCCATTACAGGGGAGTATGTCTCCTCATAGTCAATCCCAGGGCGTTGTGAGAAACCTTGCGCCACAAGACGAGCCTTATATCTTATGACTTCATTTTTCTCATTACGCTTTCTGACAAAGACCCATTTATGTCCTACAGGCTTTACACTTGGTGGGGTTAGCACTACCGGACCAAATACCTGTCTCTTTGCCAAAGAATCTAGTTCTGCCTGGATTGCTTCTTTCCATTTAGGCCAGTCTGCTCTTTGTTGACATTCTTCAACTGAGCGTGGTTCGATGTCATCGTGCTCTATGATCTCATGAGCAACAGTATATGCAAATATATCATCAATGAGTATGGATGATCTTTCCATCAACTCGTGTGCATTCTCATAATTCATTGAGATTTCTTTGTTCTCTGGAATCAATATTGACTTCGGAGCGTCCTCCAGTAATGATTCATGGACATAACTGTAATCAGAGACAATCTCATGAGAAGGGTTTTCAGTATTGATGATAAGTGGGTCAGATTGTGCCTTACTCTCCCTTTTCTTTCTTGGATGAGTATCTATCGAACCAAGTGGCCTCCCCCTTTTCCTTTTGGGAGCCACGACCTCAACCACACTTCCACAGTGTGTGGTTGTAACACTCTTTCCGATGGTGTTGTGCCCCTGTTTGGGGACTTCTAACCTTGCGGGTACATTTGCAGCCGGTATGTGTGATCTTGTCACTTTTGCAATATCAGTGAACGCATCAGGTATCGAGTCTGCTACGTTTTGAAGATCTAGTATTCGTTTGACTTCACTTTCACATTGTGAAGTGCGGGGATCAAAATGAGACAGGGTGGGAACATTCCATGACAATTCCTGTCGTTCCCTTGGAAAATCCTTTTTCCTATCTCCCCCTAACGACGGGAAGACTGTCTCATCAAAGTGACAATCCGCAAATCTTGCGGTAAATAGATCACCCGTCAAGGGTTCTAAATAGCGGATAATTGTTGGAGATTCATATCCAACATATATACTTAATCGTCTTAGAGGACCCATTTTGGTGCGCTGTGGGGGCGCAATTGGCACATATACTGCACAACCAAATATGCGTAAATGTGAAATATCAGGCTCATATCCAGTTACCAACTGGTACGCAGAAAATGGTTGGCTAGTAGTGGGCCTAAAACGAATAAGTAAAGCTGCATGTAATATTGCATAACCCCATGCAGAAGTGGGTAAATTGGTGCACATAACCAATGCCCTGACTATCATCTATATCCTTTTGATGGTAGCATCTGCGAGACCATTTTGTGTATGCACATGGGGTACAGGATGCTCTACATCAATCCCAATAGACATGCAATAATCATCAAATGCTTGTGATGTAAATTCTCCAGCATTATCAAGTCGTATAGACTTGATAGGATAATCAGGGTGGTGAGCCCTCAGACGTATAATTTGTGCTAGGAGTTTTGCAAATGCAGCATTTCGTGTGGACAATAGTGCGACATGCGTCCATCGTGTCGAAGCATCAACCAGAACCATAAAATACTTGAATGGCCCGCACTCTGGATGTATGGGTCCACAAATATCACCTTGTATACGTGTTGGTCCCAAATAGCAAATAGTAAAGAAGAAAAGTATTGTAGAAGGGGGGTTGAATACAATACACACAGTTTTTCACTTACTTTAATTCTTATTGATTTGAAATCAAGAATTACACATAGAAAACTTTTGATTGTTGCGGAAGAGAATAGATGAAATCTATTCAAACAATCTTACACAAAGAGAAATGAAGAACAATTGTAAAACACTTAGAAAACAATAAGAACTTCTTAGAGAGAGAATGCCAGTGCACTTAGAGAGCTTGAATGCTTGAGAGCTGGTGATCTTGCATGTTGAACCATCCTCCATATTTATAGTGTCTCATGCATTAAATGCATGGGACACCTGTTGAGCAAAGGATGGACACAGGTCTTCAGCAAGGTACAGGGTGTACCTTTTGTCTTGAGGTGTTTTGGCTTGAAGTGTTGACCTGCAGAAGGATGGTAGAGACCTTTCCTTAAAATGGTGTAGTAGACAAGACTTACTTGATCTGATCTCCAGATGAGGTCCAGGTCAATGCAAGATATCACAATATACTTTGTCAGAAAAGTACAATGTGTTTGAAAGAAATCCTTAAGCATAGACTGCCGAAGACTTGAAAGATCTTCGGCTCCTGAAGATGTGAGAGCACCTTCATGTCTTAAGGAGAGATCATTGGCTACCGAAGACTTGAGAAATCTTCGGCTGTTCCTTGAAGATGTGAGAACACCTTCATACTCTAAGGAGAGATGAGATCATCGGCTGCCGAAGACCTGAGAGGTCTTCGACTCCTGAAGATGTGAGGACACCTTCATACTCCTGAGAGACATGTGATTGACACCATACTGGCTGATGGTGTTGATCACTTGGGCATGCTTGGCTTTAGGCTGAGGAGACTATCTTCAATCCGCTTTGAGAGATGTACTCCTTCTTTGTCTTCTTCGGCTGATCTTCGACTTCACCGAACATTTGTATAGAAACCAAGCTGCTAAAAGAACCTTAAACATATTCTAAGTAGGATGATATAAGATGAAAGATCAGGAGGTCATCTTCAAATCTTCAGATGACCCAACAATCTCCCCCTATTTGAGGATGACATCCATACTAAAGAATAAAATAGAGAGTGTACTGAATAAATTCATTTTGACCCATCTTTACTCTTTTTGGGTTCTTTTCACATAGTTTTTTTTTTTTTTTTTTTTTTTTTGTATAAGGATTTATAAAGTATATCCAACATTTACAAAAGAATACTTAGCAAAACAACGGTTACAAGTACATTAGAAAGATAAAAGGATTTAGAGAAGAACCTCATTCTTTCTTCTGTCTTTTGTGGAGCTCAGCAAGAATATCCCGACGGAAGAGAGAACCTTCAGAACTTATGGGGATAAGAGATAGGATAGCAACCAGAAATTTGGTGTCAGCAAAGGGGATCTCCTTATGTCTGAAGAACATGGGAGTTTCCTTTTCATTAAGGAAAAAGACTCCTTTGGTTGGCCTAAACACTACAGTACCAGTAGTGCCTGAAATATGGGTCGGACACGGACCACCTGGAGTCTTCAGATTTAGATTCTTTATATCAGGAATCATTCCCTTGGCAACCATGTCCTTGAAGAGGTTTTGTGTGACAGAAGAGGTGAGTTGTGGAGAGGAGGAGAGACACATCTTTTTGAGACATTGAACTTGAGCTTCTTCTTCAGGAGAATGCTTATAATCTTTTGCTATGTCTTTCATTTTTTCAAGAAGACGATTGATGGTCTTCTTGGCCAAAACTTTGTGCCTACTAAGAGATTTAGATAAGAGTTCAGAGAGTTCGTACCATTCAGAGAGTCCATAGTCTTCAAGATCGTTGAATTTGATGGAGTGATGACTTTTGTCTTCTCTAATGATTAACATCCGAACCTCATCTGAGCATTTGGTGGTGCCAATCTTTATTTCAACAATTTTAGACTTCAACTTTCTTTCTATTAAAGTCTTTCGGTACCAAGGGATGTCATGAGAATCAAGCTTAGCTTTAGAAAGGCCAAAGTCAGAGGTGACTTTGTTTGGTGGTTGAAGTTTGAGCCTATCAGCTTCAGAAACAAAAGCCTTTAGAGAAGCAGACTTTTGTTGCTGAGATAAAAGGGCCTCTTCATCTGGAGATAGCTTGCTCTTTCCTTTGTCTCTGCTTTGTCTAGAATGCTCCCCCTCAGTTGGAGCATTGGTGATGGGAGTGGGACCCTGACAGCCGCTGTCTGAAGGAATGGGAACCGTCTCTTTCTCCCCCTCAGTGGCTGACGGGGGAGCAACCAGCACAGAATCAACCTTTTGATGAAGAGACTGCAAGGACTCAAGAATTTGAGTAGTGATGGCCCGATGAGACTCTGAAGCCGCTTGAAGCCGACGAACCTCCTTATCACGAGCACTAGAGGCTGCTTGAAGAGCAGTGACCAAGGCTGTGAGGTGCTGATTGGAGGTCTCAAGAGATAACAGTTTGTCACAAGTGACTTTGACAAGAGAGCCCAGAATGGTCTGATGTTCACGAAACTGAGCACCAATGAGGCGGTGCTGTCGGTTGGCTTCCTGAATATCGGCCAGAACCTCTGGGGGAATGATGGGAGCAGAGGTAGGAGCATCCCGCACAGTAGAGGTAGAAGGAAGTGGGGAAGGTGACACCTGCTCGTTTCCCTGTTGCAAATAAGCCAAAAAATGTGAAATACCCTCCACACTGGCCTTTGGTAATACCCGTGTTTCACCGGGCGGTGCATAAGCATCGACCAAAAATTGGTCGGGTGACAGACCGTGCAGTGAGAAGGCAGATCCTTGGTCCGGGGAGAAGACCAAGTCATCCTCATCCACCAAGGAGAGAGTGGAAGAGGGTAGTTGAGGGTCCCCAAATATTACAGTTGCATCCTTTTGTGAGGATACAAAGGTGGTGGCAGTGGGTATGTCGGAATCCCCGGGCCCGGATGGGAAAATATCAACATCCATCGATTGTGAAGAATCGGAGGATGGAGTACGTGGGATGGCCCTAGAAACCTTCCTCGTTCTTTTGGGAGAAGAGGGAGGGGAAGAGGTAGAGTGCCGCCGCTTTGAGGTGGTGGGTGAGGCCTGGGTAACCACCGAAGGTCCTTTCAGTGGTATGGCCCTTTGGGCAGGTGCGGCGGTGTCGGTAGCTGATGATGAGATAGTGCTAGCCGACATCACAAGAGGTGAGGGGGAAGGGTCCACTACAGAGGAGGGACCTTTGGACACTGGAGTGTCCTTGGCATCTCCCCACTATAGATTGGGAGAAGTAAGGAAAGAGATCATACTTGGGAGCAGAGGGTTGTCAGTTGCCAAAGGCCCCTTATGAAGAAGGGGTTTGGTCATAATCGGCGCCTTGTAGTCAAAAGTGATGCTATGAGAGGCATCAATGGCAGTAGCAAATTTCTGATAAATGATGAGCCATATAAACCGAGGAAAAGCGACATGGGGCCGCTTGTGAGGGGTGATGACACTGACTAATTCACGGAAGAAATACCGTGCAAAATCAATCTTTCTTTGAAAGATAAGAGCATGTGCCAGTTGGGTGATGGAAGAGGGAGATTGATCATGTCCAGTAGTTTTCTTGCTAAGACATAAAATAACATGAGAGAAGAAGAAATGCCAGATACCTCCCATGTTTTTGCGAAGCAGAGTGCCCGGACTCCTGTCATGTTCTCCACGGATGTAGTTCAGAGCCGCAACAACTTCCTCATGCTCAGTGCCAAGAGGGAATTTCTCATAGGGTGAGTAGATAGGAAGATGAAGTGCCGAATGAACATCCTCAACCCCGAAAGAGAGATCCGGCGAGGCGGGATCGGAGAGGATGGAAGCCGACACTTTCTCGGATGTAGCGTCATAAATACAAGTAAGCCAAAAATTGCCAATGAGCAATTTGCTTATTTTTGGTGGATTGTATGTCAAGGCATAGTGAAGAGGAGACTTCATGAGGAAGGAAGCAATCGGGTCAAACTCACTATGTTTGGGATCACTTTCCAACCGTGCAACATGATTGCATGGGTTGAAAATTAGATCCGAATGAGAGGTGGGGGAAGTGAACACATTTTTCTTGACAAGGTTGGGGGAAGAGGAGGAAGCCATGAAAAATATAGAAGGAGGAAGAAAGGTGATGAGTGAGAGAAAGATGAGATGGGTGTTTGTTGTGGTGGTGGTGAAAAAAAATGAAGGAGGAAGGGTGGTATTTATAGTGAAAATAGGAGGGAAATAGAAATGGAAGGGATTTGAAATGGGTAGGCTAAGTAGGGAGAAGAGAATAGGGAGAGAGGTGTAAGTATGGTAAGGATGGGAAAGGTGAGAGAGAGTAGGAGGAGATGAATGGGGAAAGGTGAGGAGTGTAAGAAAAGTAAGATAAGGAAGGAATAAGGGGAAAGGTAGGAGAAAGTAGGTGGTGTAATGAGGGATGGGATGGGAGGGGAGTCTTGGAAAAGGGAAATGAAAAGGAAAAGGATAAAAAGGGAGTAGGTTAGGGGATAGGAAAAAGTCAAAGCAAAAGGGAGGTGGGTTGGGGATGGGGTTCGGCCGAAAAAAAAGAGGGGAGGGGGGAATGGTTCGGCCAAGAGAAGTAGAGGGGAAGGAAAAGAGAGAAAAAGAAAAAAAAACTTATAAAGGATGGAGAAAGGGTGGAATTCGGCTAAGGGGATGGTTGGGGGTGGGAGTGTGTGTGGCCGAGAAAAAAAAAGAAAAAGGAGAGGGTGGTGAGTGATGGTGTCTTCGGCTAAGGGGGGTAGTCGATTGGAGGGGTGGTTTGGTTGAAGGGGGGTTCGGCTAGGGAGGTATAAGGGGTTGTTTGGGTTCGGTAGGTTTAGGTGAGGGAGAGGGTTCGGTGGAGAGTGGTAGTTCGGCTAGGGGGAAGAGAGGGAGGGAAGAGAGAGAGCCGAAGGGAGAGGGGCCGAAGAGGGAGAGGGAGGGAGGGGGGGTAGTTCGGCTAGGGTGAAGAGAGGGAGGGAAGGGGGGGTAGTTCGGCTAGGGTGAAGAGAGGGAGGGAAGAGAGAGCCGAAGAGGGGAGGGAGGGGGGTGAAGGGGGTTCGGCGGAGAGGAGAGGCCGAGAGAGTGGGAACCGAAGGGAGAGGGAGGGGCAGAGAGAGGGAGAGCCGAAGGGAGAGGGAGGGAGGTGGGGGGGGGGAGTTCGGCTAAGGGAGAGAGAGAGAGAGAGAGAGAGAGCCGAAGGTAGAGGGAGGGATGAGGAGAAAAAAAATAAGGGAAAAAAAATACTGAGTTTTTTTTTTTTTTTTTTTTTTTGATTGCTTTTCTTTCTTTTTTTTTTTTTTTTTTAATTAAAAATCGGCATTTAACATACCGAGTTCTCCGATGAGGAACTTGAACCTAGCTTCGTCAAGAGGCTTGGTGAAGAGATCCGCCAGTTGGAGGTCGGTAGGGATGAAATGGAGTTCGACATCACCTTTGGAGATGTGATCCCGGATGAAATGATACCGGATGTCGATGTGCTTGGAACGAGAGTGCAACACTGGATTGTTTGCGATTGCGATCGCACTTGAGTTGTCACACAGAATCGGGATATGAGAGTACAGTTGATTGTAGTCTCTCAGTTGGTTCTTCATCCAAAGGATTTGAGCACAGCAACTTCCAGCAGCTACGTACTCAGCCTCAGCGGTAGAGGTAGAAACTGAGTTCTGCTTCTTGCTAGACCAACTAACAAGCTTGCCACCAAGGAGTTGACAGCTGCCAGTGGTGCTCTTCCTATCAATCTTAGAGCCTGCAAAATCAGAATCTGAATACCCCATTAGATCAAAACCTGAGTCTTTGGGATACCAAAGACCCAGATTCATGGTACCTTTCAGATACCGAAAAATGCGTTTAACCGCAGCCAAGTGAGATTCCTTCGTATTGGCTTGATAACGCGCACACAGGCAAGTAGCAAACATAATGTCTGGTCTACTCGCAGTAAGATAAAGAAGAGAGCCAATCATGCCTCGGTAGCTGGTGATATCCACAGATACACCATCTGGATCAGCATGGAGTTTCAAAGGTGGTGCCATGGGAGTTTTCATGGGGGAGGAGTTTTCAAAATTGAACTTTTTCAGAAGATCACGTATGTATTTGCTTTGATTTATAAAGATTCCGTCTGAAGATTGTTTAACTTGAAGTCCTAAGAAAAAGGTAAGCTCCCCCATCATACTCATCTCATATTGGCTTTTCATGAGAGAGGCAAACTCATCACACAGTGACTCATCAGTGGCACCAAAAATGATATCATCCACATAAATTTGAACAAGAATAAGATTACCTGAGGTTTGCTTGATGAACAAAGTGTTGTCAATTTTACCTCTTGTATACTTGTTCTTTAGGAGAAAGTCAGCAAGAGTGTCATACCAGGCACGGGGAGCCTGCTTTAGACCATAGAGAGCTTTGTCTAACCTGTACACATAGTCAGGATGGACTGGATCTTCAAAGCCAGGGGGCTGTTTCACATAGACTTCTTCAGCTAGCTCCCCATTCAGAAAGGCACTCTTGACATCCATCTGGAAGACTCTGAAGTTCTTGTAGGCAGCATGAGCGAGGAAGATTCTGATGGCTTCAAGTCTGGCAACTGGAGCAAATGTTTCATCATAGTCAATTCCTTCCTCTTGCCTATAGCCTTGTGCAACCAGTCGAGCCTTGTTTCTGATCACCGTGCCTTCTTCATCCATTTTGTTCCGAAAGACCCACTTGGTTCCTATGATAGTTTTTCTGGAAGGACGAGGAACCAATCTCCAGACTTTGTTCCTTTCGAACTGAGAAAGTTCTTCTTGCATGGCAGTGATCCAACATGGATCAGCTAGAGCTTCGTTAACTTTCTTTGGTTCAATGAGAGAAAGGAAGTTAACAAAGAGACAAATGTTACCAACACCTCTTCGAGTCTGTACACCAGCCTGTTGATCACCAATGATTTGATCAATGGGATGATCTTTTGTCCACTTGAGGGCAGGAGGTAAAGGAGGAGGGTAAGAGATTTGTAGAGGAGAGTTGGAAGGGAAATTTTGAGGAGAGATGGATGGAAGATCAGCTTGTATAGGTGAGGAGGGAATGTCAGATGGAGAGACTGGAATGATTTGGAGTGTATGTTGAGGTTGGGTAGGCTGAGGATCATCTTCTTGATGAGAGGAGGGGTTGTGAGATGTAGAGGGTTCATTGTTTTGGTAGAGAGAAGTGGGAACTGTGTAGGGAATGTCTGATGATGTTGGAAGAGGACTATCATCAACACAGGAGGATATCCATCTGTTCAATTCTTCATCATCACAAGAGAGTGATGATATCTTGAGGTCATCAAACTTGACATGGATGGATTCATCAATACACTTCCTTCGGAGGTTGTAGACTCTGAAAGCTTTGGAAGTGAGAGAATATCCCACGAAGATTCCTTCGTCAGCTTTGGGATCAAATTTTCCCAAATTTTCTCTATCATTGAGAATGTAGCAGACACACCCAAAGACATGAAGAAAACCAATGTTGGGTTTTCTACCATAAAAGACTTCATAAGGAGTCTTATTATGTCTTTTTACAATGATAGACCTATTTTGGGTGAAGCATGCAGTGTTGATTGCTTCGGCCCAAAAGTAGGTAGGGAGGTGAGATTCACTCAACATGGATCGGGCAGCTTCACATAGCGTTCTGTTCTTTCTCTCCACTACACCGTTCTGTTGTGGAGTTCTGACGGCAGAGAAGTTCTGAGAGATGCCCTTTTCATTGAAAAAGTCATCCAACATACTGTTCTTGAATTCTGTTCCGTTGTCACTTCTTACAGATCTTACCAGCTGCCCATTCAACACTTCAGACTTTTTGATGAACTTTATAATTTCTTCAGTAGTGTCACTTTTATACCTGAGAAAAAATACCCAAGTGTAACGAGTGAATTCATCAATAATAACCAGAATGTACCTTCTACCACCAAGGCTTGGAGTACTGACTGGTCCACATAGATCCATGTGGAGCATCTGAAGAGGCTGAGTGATGGAGAAGCATTGCTTGGACTTGAAGGAAGATTTTGTGAGTTTCCCTTTCTCACATGCAGCACACAGCTTTTCTTTTACAAAGGATAACTTTGGCATGCCCGTAACAAGCTCCTGGTTTGAAAGGACATTCAAAGTCTTGAAGTTGAGGTGAGAGAGACGCTTGTGCCAAAGCCAACATCTTTTTGCAGAGTTTTCAGAGACAAAACAGATGTTTGTTCCGAAGGATGAGCTATGTCCCATGTCTATGACATAGACATTTTCTTTGCGGTAGCCAGAGAGTACAGTTTCCATCTTTTCGTTGAAAATGATGCATGAAGATAATTCAAACATCACCTTGTACCCCAGATCACACAGTTGGCTTATGCTTAGGAGATTGTGCATCAAGCCTTCAACATAAGCTACTTTATTAAAGGTGATGGAACCATTTGAGAGTGTTCCATAACCTTTAGTCCTTCCTTTAGAGTTATCACCAAAGGTGACAGAAGGACCTTTGGTAGGCACGAAGTCAACAAGGAGAGATATGTTGCCGGTCATATGTCTTGAGCACCCGCTGTCGAGATACCAGATTTGTTGGTGCCCTAGACCCTGCAATCACAAGAAAATCAGTTCTTTGGTACCCATTTAGAGATGGGTCCTTTTGAGTTAGAAGGAGAAGAAGTATCCTTGGAAGCATTTTTATCAATTCTCTCCAGAGGACAAGTCTTAGCAAGGTGAGAGGTATTACCACAGTTATAGCATTTTCTATATGTAAAAACCTTTTTGGAGCTTTGACCAGATTCCTTGTGATGACTGGTCATATTGACTTTCATGGCATTGGAGGTTAGAGGAAAGTCAAGAGGCTTAGGACCCAAGATACCTTTGCCAGATTTAGTTGAAGGAATAGAAGAGGGTGTCTTGGATTTTAGCTTATTTAACATCACAGCTCTGGGGATTGGAAGAGAAGATGGTTTCTTTGAGTTTTTCTTGGGAAGTTTCTTTTGGGGAGGAAGATTGGCAACAGATTTTCCCTTTTTGGAGAAAGAGATTTTGTTTGAAGAAGTCTTAGGAACTTTGGAAGGTTTGGGTTCAGAAGAGGAGGGCTCATTTATTTTTAAGGAACACATAGACTCAGTAATAGGTTTAGAAGGGTCATTTGAGTCTTGGGTTTCCTCACTCTCATTGGGTGAATCAATGCTCTTAGCTTTGATGAACATTCCAAACTTGAGATCTTTAGAGGGATCAGAAGAGTCCAAAGGTTCAGAGTTGTCGTAGTTCTCTTCAGAGGATTCATAGAATGAGGGAAGAGAGAAAGGAGCATGGGTGTCAGAATGAGGTTCAAGGTCATATTTTCCGAAGCCTAGTCCAGATTTGTCATCACAAGATATTTGATCCTGAAAAATCTTTTCTAAGTTCTTGGAGGAGCTTGTCCACTTTTTCACAGTTTCTTGCTCCTTTTTAAACTTTTTAAGAAGTTTATTTTTCTCTTTAGCAAGAGTAAAATTTATAGTTTTCAAATCTTCAAGCTCAACCTTGATTTTGTCAAAGTGTTTTAGTTGAGAAAGACAGATTTGCAGTTGAGAAGAAAGAGATTTTATCTGAGCCTTTGCCTTCTTCTTTGCATCCTTGGCTTCATAGAAGTCAATGGTCAAAGAGTCAAAGGCTTCAATTTTCTCAGCATCAGAGAGAGAGAAAAAAGGATGTACCTGAGAAGATGATGTGGAGCACTCAGCAGACACAAGAGCCATGGAGGTGGAAGAGGTTTCACCATCATCAACATCATCTATTTTAGCCATAAAGCAAAGGTTGGCCATTTCCTTGTCACTTTCGGAAGTTGGTTCATCTGCCCAATCATGAGATTCGGCAAGAAGACCTTTTCCTTTGTTGGCTAGAAGAGCATTCCTTTCCTTCTCTCTCTTGTATTTGGCCTTGTACTTTTCAGCACGGTCAGAGTTTGAAGGAACAGAAGTTTTTGATTTTTGAAAAGAGGGTTGAAAGGAATCAGACTTGGTTCTGACAAACCTAGAGGATGTACGGTTGGAGGAAGGCAGTCTAGACTTATCAGAGGACCTGCTTCTGCACTCAGAAGCAAAGTGTCCCTTCCTCCCACATCTGTAACATTCCTCATTTGATTTGTCAGAGGAAGCATTTTTTGAAAGAGTAGAAAAGGGTTTTCTAGAAAACCTGGGTTTTCTAGAAGTGAAGTGAGGTTTGCCTTTAGAAAAGCCAGCCAGCATGGCAACACCATCTGACAGCTGAGCCACAGAGGTCTCCTCTCCTTCATCATCAGCCTCACTGAGATAGACTTCTGAAGGGTCATTGGGGTCCTCTTGACTATCGTTGTCAGAGTCAGAAGGATAGGTGATCCTAGGGATACACACAGTACTTTTGGAAGATTCACCGACAAGGGCTAGAGAAGAGCCTTTGATGTCTTTTGTGAATGACTTCCTAAGCAGTTTAGACTGTTCATAGTTGAAGAGGGTGCCATACAAGGCAGTGAGAGGCATAGAGTCAAGATCCTTGGTAGACTTGATACAAGTACAGATGTTTTCCCAAAACTCAGGAAGACAGTCCATGAACTTGCACAAGACTTCCTCATTGTCATATATGCGACCCACAAGTTTAAGATCATTGAGAAGACTGTTAAAGCGATTGTAGTAGTCTGAGAGAGACTCACCCTTCTCATGAGAGAAGAGTTCATACTTTCTTACAAGAGCAATCTTTTTGCTCTTTTTCACCTCAGACATACCTTCATAAAGAACACACAGAGTGGACCACATTTCTTTTGCAGTAGAAAGGTTAACAAGAGAATGATAGACCTCATCAGGCAGAGAGAGGGCAATGATGGCTCTGACTTTAGTATCAAGAGCTATAAGACGTCTGTCTTCATCATTGTATTTAATGGGGTCCTTTAGAATGTATCTCCCAGTAGCTGAAGTTCTTTCTTCTTCAGAAGAGTCCTCATCAGCTTTTCCCTTGTCTGCATTATATCAGTCCCAAACTCTAGGAATAAAAGGACCTTCATGTAAAATAGTTGGATATCTGCTGTCAACTCCTTCTAGAAAGAGTATCATACGACTTTTCCACAAGAAAAAGTTATTGGGGTTAAACCTTGGTGGTTTGGCTATAGAGCCATTGTCGTATGAAACAGCATTGAAGTTTTGAGAAGAATCATTTTTTAAAGAAGAAGAAGAGGCTGCCATCACGGATCTAGTTTATTGTGTTAAACTAAACCGCTCTGATACCACTTGTTGGTCCCAAATAGCAAATAGTAAAGAAGAAAAGTATTGTAGAAGGGGGGTTGAATACAATACACACAGTTTTTCACTTACTTTAATTCTTATTGATTTGAAATCAAGAATTACACATAGAAAACTTTTGATTGTTGCGGAAGAGAATAGATGAAATCTATTCAAACAATCTTACACAAAGAGAAATGAAGAACAATTGTAAAACACTTAGAAAACAATAAGAACTTCTTAGAGAGAGAATGCCAGTGCACTTAGAGAGCTTGAATGCTTGAGAGCTGGTGATCTTGCATGTTGAACCATCCTCCATATTTATACTGTCTCATGCATTAAATGCATGGGACACCTGTTGAGCAAAGGATGGACACAGGTCTTCAGCAAGGTACAGGGTGTACCTTTTGTCTTGAGGTGTTTTGGCTTGAAGTGTTGACCTGCAGAAGGATGGTAGAGACCTTTCCTTAAAATGGTGTAGTAGACAAGACTTACTTGATCTGATCTCCAGATGAGGTCCAGGTCAATGCAAGATATCACAATATACTTTGTCAGAAAAGTACAATGTGTTTGAAAGAAATCCTTAAGCATAGACTGCCGAAGACTTGAAAGATCTTCGGCTCCTGAAGATGTGAGAACACCTTCATGTCTTAAGGAGAGATCATTGGCTACCGAAGACTTGAGAAATCTTCGGCTGTTCCTTGAAGATGTGAGAACACCTTCATACTCTAAGGAGAGATGAGATCATCGGCTGCCGAAGACCTGAGAGGTCTTCGACTCCTGAAGATGTGAGGACACCTTCATACTCCTGAGAGACATGTGATTGACACCATCCTGGCTGATGGTGTTGATCACTTGGGCATGCTTGGCTTTAGGCTGAGGAGACTATCTTCAATCCGCTTTGAGAGATGTACTCCTTCTTTGTCTTCTTCGGCTGATCTTCGACTTCACCGAACATTTGTATAGAAACCAAGCTGCTAAAAGAACCTTAAACATATTCTAAGTAGGATGATATAAGATGAAAGATCAGGAGGTCATCTTCAAATCTTCAGATGACCCAACAATACGTTGTAAGAACGGAATGTTTTGCTTTGTGTCTTTAGCATAGGATGGTCTCGATCCTGTTTTAGCTAAGGAACATGCTTTGCAAAATCTATGGTTATTCAAGGAGGCATATTGTGATGATGTTGTTGTTTCTTGTGCTTCAGAAGTCAACGATTGCAATTTCGTTGATTCAAGTAATTGCTTCATCTTGCCTTTCATTCAAAAGAAAGGGTGTCCATGTGTGTTTTTCAACACACGTATCATCATATCACGGCCAGGGTGCCCCAGGCGGTCATGCCAAAGCTTGTATATGTCACTATTCCAAATTCCATTATTGATGACATAATATGATTCAATAACCCGAATTGTGGTAAGATATAACCCACTATTTTGACATATTAATTTCTCTAATATACGTTTCCTTCCGTATTCATTAGAGGTGATGTACATATATTCATTTCCATTCTCACGGTGTGTTTCAATATGATAGCCGTTCGAGCGTATGTCTTTGAAACTTAACAAGGTTCGTTTAGCTTTAGGGGCATATAGTGCTTCTATGATTGTCATTTTAGTGCCATTAGGTAACAAGAAAATGGCAGTTCCTCGACCAAGTATTAAGTTGGATGATCCAATCATTGTAGACATTGAGGATTTATAATCACTTATTTCAGTGAATAGTAATCTGTTTCTTAGTATTGTGTGGGTAGTCCCACAGTCAACTAAGCACTCCAGTTCTCCTCGATACATTCCTACAAGGAACGGAGAATATTTAATTGCTTTGACGTATTCCTTTACATCAATGGTTTAGATAGACACAAAATAAAATTTATTTAATCATCAATTCAAACAATAAATTAAGTTCGCTAAATAATAATAATAATAATAATAATAATAATAATAATAATAATAATAATAATAATACCAAATAGTGTCTCAATAACTATAAATGAAAAAGGTGGGAAAATTAGTCAAAATCTGGGAGTTCTAGCGATGAATTATTGCTTTTGTTTTTGGTGAAATCTGCAACTGTTAAGTTGGCTTCTGGGAGATCATTTGTTTCTTCAAGGTAGTGAGATTCCTTTTCTTTGGATTCCCTATATCTCTTGTAGGTGGCGGCTATGTTGTCGCTTGCTCGATAGTTCTTATACCAGTGCCCAATGATGCCACATCTATAGCAAGGTTCATTTCCTTCTCTTGCTCTTTTGGCAGAATCGACCATTGGTGCTTTTCCTTTAGAGTGACCTTGATTACTTGGTCCAGCAGTTGCATCTCTGTGCCATGAATTGGAAAATCCACCACGACTATTGCCGCGCCCTTGTCCACGGCCACGCCCATGGCCCTGCATATGACCCTGTCCACGCCCACGCCCACGTGATGAATAGTTTTCACGCGCGTGTGATTCAGTATTTTTAACTCCCCGTCCTTTGGAGTTCTTTCCACCTCTAACGCTTGCATGATTAGATTCAGGAAGTTTCTTTGTCTCGACAGGTCTAGCGTTGTTATTCAAAAGAACTTCATTGTGTCTTTCAGCCACTTGCAGTAGGTTGATAAGTTTGTTAAAGGTTGTGATTCTTTTACTATCATACTCCAATAGATACTGATTCGTTAGTATGATTGTTGATGTAGGGAAAGTGGAAAGTGTTTTCTGAATCATGTCATCTTCTGTGAGTTCTTTTCCACAAAAGTTTAAACGTGCTTTGAGACGCAACATTTCTTTGTTGAAATCATTTACCTTTTTGTAATCGAGTAGGCGGATTTCATTCCACTGTACGATTAGTTCAGGAAGTAAAGAGTCATGAATATTCCCGAATCTTCCTTTCAGTGCGTCCCACAGTTCTTTGGGGGTTTTCAGTTGAAGGTACTCCCATCGAAGACTGAGATCAATGTGTCGTCTCAAGAACATGAAGGCATTTGCTTGTACCTTTTCTGACGGTTTGTTTTTAGGGTCAGTAGGGGGGTTGATTGTGTAGCTATAATCCTTGCCAATGAAGGTGGTTTCTACATCGGATACCCATCTGTGGTATTCAAGTCCTTCTGAATCCAGGATATCAAATTCGGGGCGAGTAGGTTCATCCATCTACATAAACAAGAGATAAGGTATTCTTATTTTATGAGGGAAAAAAAATAGGATGCACATGAAATTTCATTATCATGGCAATATAAGATTGTATTTCAAACATTTCTTTTGCTGAAAATGTTATCTTAGCATCTCAATATTCAAAAATAAATCGCAAAAACACTTTTGGATTTCCAGGTAAGGAGGGGAATCACGTGGATTACTTAAATCCCTGCAAACCTTTAGGCTATTTACACCCGTTTTGACAAAATCTTTCAATGCAATGCGATTACTTTCGTTTATGAAATACATGAATAACTTTTGTGAAATGTTTGAAGTTTTAGAAAACATTAATTTTCTTTTAATAATGTTTGGGAAAAAAGTTTTAAAAGTTTTATTCAAAAAACGGTTGGATTTTGATAAGCATATCAAAATTTTAAAACATCATTAGTTATCGAATAAAAAAAATTCTTTTTTTTTTCGTTTGCTTTTATTTTAAAATCGTTTGCATTTATCATAACATAATAAAAGCAATAAAAAAAACAAACACAGAATAAACAACCACAACAATTGATAATATATGGTTTTGCCCCCCTAAAGTGGTGTTGTGAGACAACCACCACGGTCAGTCTAACGACATCTTGAAGCTTCCACCGACTTCGCCATTTTGCTGAACTCCAAAGACTCCTTCTTGATTTCTTGGAACTCGGTCTTCGGATGATTACATTTTTTTTAAAAGAAAATTGACAATATCTATTCTATTTACAATTGTCCCTATCTAAAAAAAATAAAATTACAACCCTTTGCAATTAATACATTTTAATTTTCCCAAAAAAATCAACCAAACAAACCACAGGTCTTTTGGGGGAAACCATATATTATTCTCATATTTAATATTTGATTTATAGCAAAATTATACATATGAAATAATATTTATATCAGTAATAAGATATTCACAAAACAGATATTCACGAAACGTAATTTTAGCAATCAAATTCAAAGATTAATTAAAAGAGTAAGCTATCTTCATGATAATAATATGCTTAAAACATTAAATAAACACACATATATAAAAAAATATTGAACAAGAAAAACCGAAAAAAGAATTTTTTTTTATAAACAATAGGAGAATATAATAATTATCCATATAAAATATTGTATGAACCAACAAGCATAAATATAACATGGTAGAATAACTAAAACCACTTAAATGAAATAAGGACATAGACGATAAATATCTAAAGTCGAGAGGATGCGATTTCTAATTTTACAAAAAAAAAAAATTCTAAAAAAAAAACCTTATCTAAATCGTAATACAAATATCAAGACTTATATATTTACTAAATAGATAAATAAATTAATACAATTTTTTTTTTAATATATATATAAAATCTAGTCATACATGGTAAAAATCTGCCCTTTTTTTATTTTTTTTTATTTTAAACAGAAGTGTAAAAAAAAATATCTTTCAAATCCAGAAGGGAAAAAAAAAGGAGAAGATGAAGCTCAACTTTGTAAAGAATCAAATTTATAAGCATACGTATGTATTATTGTTCCTTAAAAAAAACTTATGTATTCTTATATGTGTAAAAGTATATATATGTATTTTGGTAACTACCTACAAATTAATCAAGCAATAGAGGCTACACTAAAAGGGTTACAGACCTAAAGAATATAGATGCATACAAATTAGATAGGCAATCATCTACAAATTAGAAGATACTGACCTTTTGCCCTTGATTCAAGAGAGACGAACGAATGTGTGGTTGAAACCAAAAATCTTAGTTGAACGAACGTGCTGATAACGTGTTGTAGAACAATCAATATAGAGAAAATAAAAAGGCTGTAAATTCTCATTAATCATAAACCCTTTATATAGGGATGTATTACAAGTAGATAACTAGATATTCTAGTTCTAATCTAAATCTGATACATTTTATTTCTATCTCTATCACTATCGTCATATCCTTTAGACAATGACACACTTATCCTATAACAAAATCTGTTTTAATCAACAATTATAAAATACAAGGTCTTAAAATACAAGTGAGTTGGTTATTTTCTTGGTTCCTACTATATATATGATCAACATTGGTATCAATAATTCTAAACAATAATTCAAAAATAACATGTAATTAATCTATTACAAAACACATATGTATGATTAATATTCCCTTATAAAGATCTTAATTTATTTTTAGTATTTATTGAAGATGACACTTAATCTATCTATTTTTAGTATTTATTACTCCCTCCGTCCCAAATTAAGTGTCCACATTACTATTTTAGTTTGTCCCAAAATAAATGTCCACTTTTAAAAATAAGTTTCCAAGTTCCCATTTTACCCTTAAACATGATGTGGAGAAAGTTTATCTCTCTACTATCAAGGGTAAAAGTGTCATTTGGTTATTTAAAAAATGTAATAATTACACATTCTTAAAACTGTATGTCATTTTTATTGTGGACATTTATTTTGGGACGATGGGAGTATATATTTTTATGATAATTGTCTAATAACGACAACATAAATGTCTTAAAATTGTAATATGGTTCATTATTTAATTTAAGATTTAACTTTCTAATTAATAAAATTAAAGATGCTTATTAAATTGCGTAACAATCAACATGTTGAATTTTTAAACAAAAGAAAGAAGTGTAAGTTTACATCTAACCTTTTGTTGGTTTCTAAGATGTAATCACAACCACACATTAAGATTATTTTTATGGATATTATAGGTAGGGGCGGAGCCAACTTAGCACCAGAAGGTAGGGGTGTTCAAAAACCCGATCAATCCGATCAACCCAATCCAACCCAACATAAAATAACTCAAACTGAAGCAACCCGATGTCTAATCGAGTTGTAAAATCTTCAAACCGTAGGTATTGGGTTGATATCGGGTTACTTTTATTTGAACCCAACCCAACCCGATGAACCCGATCATTTTATTTTGTGGATTTAATATGATTATCAAGTCTCTATTAATATGTAAATTAGACAATTACACTATTGCATACTCTCTTCATTTACATATATTTTCAATCTATTATTCATCTCTATATAACTTCTTTGTATATATGTTTAATAAATGTAAAAACACACACACACACACACATATATATATATATGTGCAAACTAAAAAATTAACTAAATGTGATATATTTAAGATTTAAGAAGTATGGATAAGTTGTACCAAATGGTTGATGATGACACGACCAACCTCAAGGCCAAGAAAGCGAAAGCATCGGGGTTGGAGACGTCTAAAACGATTGTTGTTGATTGACATATTATCATTTGGTAATTTAGACATTTTTATATGTAATATTGTAATATTTTTGATGAACTTACATACTCTCATAAATTATTGGTCATTCGGTTGTATTTCAAAGAAATGTTTCCTTTATGTTTATATTTTTAAATTTGATTTCATCTTGTTTAAACACAACCCGATCAACCCGAACGGTTTGGGTTGGGTTGGGTTGTACTTTTGATTGGGTTGGGTTGGGTTGTAAAATTTTCAAACCGCCTATATTGGGTTGAGTAGTTAAAAAGCCTTCAGCCCGATCAACCCAACCCATGAGCACCCCTACCAGAAGGTGCAGTGACACCCCTCACCCATTTTAGGCTTAATAATATAATGTTTTTTTATATAAAAAAATTAAGTATTTTGTTAGAATTCAATGATTATCTTATATATTTTAATGACATCTAGAAAAAATAACCAATCACATATTTAATAATACTAGAAGCGTACTCATGCAATGCAGCAAGATACAAATTGGTGGGTGTTAGAAGCATGCAGTAGTAATATGTATATTGTGCTTTGATACTTGTAAATTAAGAGATTTTTAAAATCTTGCATAAAATGATGGTATTTTGTGCCTGATAATTTGTATTTAAGAGTTTTTTATCTCATACAAAAGTAGATTATATGTGTATGAAGAATATATAGAGGATACTCGTACTCGTGAATATGTCGATTTAAATGAATAATCAAAGTTGAAATTTGTTGGAATAAAAAAAATATGCAATATATTTATTATGTTTATTATCATTATGTTAAAAACTTACGTTCGATGTGATGCATTTTCTCTTTTTTAAAAATAAATAAATTAAATAAGATACAATATATTACATATAATAATATAATCAAATCAAAAAATATTCAATATCGGGCTCATTTCAAAGGTATCGACGAGACGATTATAATGGTGTAACTTGTTAAAATTAAAAAGTATTTTTTAACGTATTTTAGTTAATATACAATTATATGTGTTAATATAATAAAAATGAAAAATGAAAAATATAAAACTAAAAGGTATAAAATAAATCTATCAAAACAGTTAAGGGACCAAAAATATAATTATGAATTCAAAAACAATAATTTCCGTAGCATTAAATGTAGTACATAAAGATTTAATGATTGTTTTTTAGAGATTTTAATTAATTAGTATTAAATAGCGGTACATTAAACTTTAACAATTGTTTTTAAGAGTTTTTTTAGATATAATATATATATATATATATATATATATCGTTATTTTTGCCTTTTTCATAATGTTAACTTATAATTTTTATTCTATTTTATATGGTGCTCCCCCTCCTATAAATTATTGGTTCCGCCCCTGATTATAGGTTGAGCACTTTTGAGTTGTGCACAAGATGATGCCTCCCCCCATCTTCCTTAAAAAGGTGGGGATACATGTGTATATATGCCATCAAATTTTAAGTTGAGTTGATATCACACAAAAGAGAGGGAGAATGGGAGAGATTGATCATTTCAGGTTGCATCTCTCTTCTAGGTTTTCGACCATGGGTTTTCCTCTTTTCAATTACTTGATCCACTTGGTTGCAATTGATTGATTCTCATCAAGAATTCAGTTATCTTCTAGTCATCTGTGATTTCGATTTACTTTCATTCAAGAAATCGGTCTTCCGGATCATTCTTCATATTTTTTTAGAAATCGCTCAATCATGTCTGAACCTTCAAACGTCTCGTCAAATCCATCGATCTCTGCCATTGATGATATGCTTCATCCGTATTTTCTTCATCACTCAGACAGTCCTAGCCAGATCTTGGTTTCACATGTGTTAACATGAGAAAACTACTTTGCTTGGACTAGATCCAGGCTCACAGCTCTTGCCGCTAAAAACAAATTCGTTGATGGAACTCTATCTAAGCCGAATGGAAAGGATCTGACGTTGCTTAACTCGTGGATGCACAACAATAGTATAGTCATGTCTTGGCTTTTAAATGCAGTCTCAAAAAAGATCTCATCAAGTGTAATGTTTGCTGAGACATCTGTTGATATATGGATGGATTTAAGCGACCGGTTCAAGAAGGGTAATGGTCCAAAAATATTCTCTATCAAAAGAGAAATCATGAATCTTACATTGAACCAGGAATAGGTTGTCGTTTACTTCATCAGGCTGAAGTCTCTTACTGAAGAACTCGCACATTTCAACCCACATTGCTCATGTGCACGATGCGAATGTGGAGGTGTTAAAGAGACTGAAAAGTACTTTCAAGTGAAACACGTGATAAATTTCTTGATGAGGCTAAACGAGTCCTTTTCTCAGATAAGGGGACAAATCTTGTTGATGGATCCCATTCCCCCTATTAATCGTGTATTTTCATTGGTGGTGCAGGATGAACAACAACGAAATGTAACTAGTCCTGGGTAACAAACAATGGCATTCAATGCAAAGGTTGGATTCAAGAAAAATCAGTTTAACAGTGGGCAAACATTCAAGCCTACTCGAGATCATCCATTTTGCTCACATTGTAAAGTTCCTGGACATATAATGGAAAGGTGCTACAAGTTACATGGTTATCCTATCGAATATAAGAAAAAACAACCCAAGATCAATCAAGTTTTTGTGGAGACACAACTAAATGATAGTAGTTCACATGAAACAAAGAAAATGGGTTGCAAAATGTTCTTAAAGGGTTATCGTCTTCTCAATGTCAAAAGCTTTTATCGGCTATTTCGAACCATATGTGCTCTGTCAATGTGGTGAGCGATAACAATGGATCTACAAATGATATGCAAAGTACTTGTTATTCTCTATTACTCTCTTTACAAGATCGTTTGCCATATTGTTGGGTTCTTGATTCTGGTGCGTCGCGTCACATATGTCATAAAATTTCAAATCTAACAAATGTCTAGAAAATCGAAGGATTTATAGTAACGTTGCCCAATGGTGCTAATGTTCCTGTTTCCATGATGAGGGGTGCCATTTTATGCGGTGATATTATTCTTCATGATGTGTTATATGTCCCTGATTTTCGATTGAACCTGTTATCTGTGAGTGCTTTAACAATCAATAAGGAATTGATGGTTCAATTCTTTCATGATCGGGCTCAAGATACAAAATATAAGAAGATGATTAGTATTGCTAAACGATTTCAAGGCCTTTATCTGTTCAACAATCGCATCACTCCATCTCGTTCCATCCTTACTGTTAGTAAAGCTTCTTTAGATGTATGGCATCGACGTTTTGGTCACCTAAGCAATAAATGTCTATTAGCAATAAATCAATGTTAAACATCAAAAATTCCAACGAACAAACATATGATGTTTGTATGGTTTGTCCTTTGTCCAAACAAAGGCAACTTCCTTTTGTATCGTTGCATCATATGAGTAATCAACCTTTTTGATTTGATCCACTGCGATGTATGAGGTCAATTTCATGTGACCAATTATCAAGGATATCGATATTTGGTTACTATCGTCGATGATTGCACCAGGTTTACTTGGACATACTTAATCAAAAACAAATCTAAAGTAATTCAGATCATTCCCAAGTTTTATAACTTGATTTCTACTCAGTTCAACAAGAAGATAAAAGGATTTTAGAGTGATAATGCAAAATAATTGAACTTTGATTCTTTTTTTTTTGCTGAAAAAGGCATTATACAAAAAAGATCATGTGTTGGACGTCCTCAAAAAAACTCGGTTGTTGAGCGTTAATGTTTCAATCAAAAGGTCCCTATCGAATTTTGGGTTAAATGTGTTACTACAACAACTTACTTGATAAATAGAACATTGCTATGGCCTGAATTGTATTAGCACAAATCAGACATACAATGACAAATGAATGATGATGCAAGTATACACCTCTAGACACTATCATTGTTCACAAGTAATAAAACGGTAAGAACCAAGTATTGATCCACAAGTAAGGTAGTTTAGAAATCTTATAAAGTCAAAGCAGAAAAGTCAACTTCAGAGGATGAATTTGGAAGAAAATGTTTTTGTGATTGGGGTGCAGTTAAAAGTAAATGGAAAGCTGTAAATGGAAAGCAGTAAATAGAAAGTAGTAAATGAACAGTAAACTGGAGTTAGACAATGCAAGGGTGTGAAGTTCAGTTGAGGGTTCCAACAAACAGGGAAAGTGAACGTGTGATGCAACATATTTCAAATAAAGGTGATGTTGCAACATAGATCCAGTAGCTTAGAAAATAAGTATTAGCATCCGAACATCAACTAAAAGTCACTCGGGTCAAGGTTTTGACAAGCACTGCTCCACATATCTCAAGTGTCACGCTTGTGATATGGGCCAAACGGTCGGTCATCTCCCCTTAGTTGCATGGTGTAGGAATAAATATCAATTTTTTAGTATCTTAGAAAAGATTACTTCCATGTCATTCAAGTGGGGTGTGTCTAATGGATCGGGGTCTCAAGTTCATAACACTTTAACACTTTTATCAAGTGGCCACTTGTCAAGAAGATTTTGATCAATATAAACTTGAATGAAAAATCAGAGTAAACATCAATTCATGAGCAATATCCACTTTGTATTTGTTTTTAGATCTCAACTTCCCTTCACACCCAAGCCAAGGGATTAACCTATCATCGCTTGGTTGTCTTGCATTTTTAAGGGAAACATTTAAACACAATACTCAAAGAAAACAATACTTGACAAAAGTACTTTGTGGAAATTAATCCAACAAAGGCACTAAATGAAAAGAAAGTTACTAAGAATATATTTTTGAGAAATCAAACTAGAGATTAGTGACTGAAGAAAGTTACTAAGATTATATGTTTGGGCATCTCCCCATCTCAACCTTTTGGGAATTGATCGTCCTATGAAAAACTTTATGAGGAGATGCTAGACTATTCGATGCTACGAACTTTTGGATGCTTGGCCTTTGCATCTACTTCCACTAAGTCTGGACACAAGTTTGATGTTCGAACTAAACCATGTATGTTGGCTATCCGATGGGCATGAAAGCTTACATCTTATTTGATATTTAGACAAAGCAATTCTTCTGTTCCAAGGACATTGTTTTCCATGAGCAAGTTTCCCCCTTTGGCAATGGCGTTCCGTCCTCCACTAAAGGTACCAGATAGTGTGTTGCCTATCATAATGGATGATACTTCTATTGATCAACCATCTTTTCAAGTTGTTTCAGTTGAACATAATCATGTTCAACAACCTATAATTGATCCTCATCCATCTGATGTTCAACAACCTTTAGCTGATCAACCATCCTGTGATAATTCTCAAGATTAATCCGTTGATTACTTAAATGAACCTATCCACAATTCCTCTCGGGTTCATCATCCTCTATCGTATCTCCGAGATTATCATTGAAATATTGCTTAGGGAAACATAAGTGTATCGAAGACACCTTATCCCCTGGAAAACTTTATGGGTTATGATTTTTTGTTCATCAATCATAAAGCCTTTGTTATGGCCGTTTCTTCGAATGTTGAACCCAAATCCTATGTTGAAGCTGCAAAACATGCAACTTGGTGTTCTTCTATGAAGAAAGAGTTGGATGCTATGAATCTTAACAACACTTGGTCAATTGTTGAATTTCCAAAAGGAAAGACTATCATCGGTTGTCGATGGGTTTATGAACTAAAGTACGGTTCAATGGCGAAATTGAGCGTTATAAGGCTCATCTCGTAGCCAAAGGATTTCATTAGCAAGAAGGCGTAGATTTTGTTGACACGTTCTCTCCGGTTGATAAATGGTAACGATTAAAATGATTCTTGCCATGACAGCTATTCACTCATGGGATTTGATACAACTAGACGTGAATAATGCTCTTTTAAACGGTTATCTGGAAGAGGAAGTCTTTATGTAAGTTTCCCAAGGTTATCAGATTAAGGGAGAGTGAAATGATGCCAAACTTTCTTGTCGACTTCATAAGCCCATATATGGACTCAAACAAGCCTCCCGCCAATGGAATACGAAATTCTCACATTTTATGATTGTTAATGGTTTTAGTCAATCAAAGACAGATTACTCATTATTTCATAAAGGAAATGTCATGGATTTTGTTGCATTATTGGTATATGTTGATGATATCATCATCACGGAGGCCTCAACATGTAGAATTTTGGATATCAAAAGTAGGATGAGTCATACATTCAAGCTCAAGGATCTGGGAAAGTTGAAGTTTTTCCTTGGCTTAGAATCGCATGGTCGGTGAAAGGTAAATCTATTTCACAAAGACAATATACATTGTAAATCTTGGAATATGTTGGATTACTTGCCTATAAACCAACAAATGTTCCAATGGATCCTAAAGTGGTTCTAAATGATGAAGATGACGACCTTCTTGAAGACCCTTCCAAATATCGTAGATTGATTGGAAGATTGTTATATCTTACGCTCACAAGGCCGAACATTTCATTTTTAGTTCAGAAGTTGTCTTAGTTTGTGTCGAAACCACGATTACCACATTGGCGAGCAACTTTGCACCTGGTTCGGTATTTGAAACAGTTACCAGGGCGGGCAAGGATTGTTTTTCTCTGCATAATCCAAGTGTCAATTACAAGCCTATTGCGAATTTGCGATTCCGATTGGAAGAAATGTACAGACTCCAGAAGATATGTGACCGGGTTTTGTGTACTTTTGGGTGATTCACTAATTTCACGGTGTTCAAAGAGACAACCAACTGTTTCGCAATCGTTAACATAATTAGAGTACCGTGCTATGGCATCCACGAATTGCGAATTGGTTTGGATTGAATATCTACTGAATGATCTGGGCATTAAACATGACAAGTTAGTGTTATTGTTCTGTTACAACAAATCTGCCCTACAAATCGCTTTAAACCCAACTTTTCACGAAAGGACTAAACATATAGATCTTGACTGTCATTTTGTTCGAGAAAAGGTGGTTGACATGTTCCTTCAGCTCATGTCTATACAATCGACTTTTCAACTTGTCGATATCTTCACAAAGCCTTTGCGCAGACTGATTTTACAAAACATGTTATCCAAGATGGCTTTGAAGAACATATATTCTCCAAGCACATTTTGAGGGGGAGTATTAGGTTGTTGTAAGGGTATTTTTGTTTTTAGTCTATCATGTATCGTTATCAAGTCAGTGGGACGGTGTTGTTGTTAGTCGGTGTAGTTGGATTAGTTTCATCTTTTAGTCATATAAATACTTCTTGTAATCCTCTTTTCATTTAATATATTCAAGACAGAGATCCAAATGGTTCTCCTTCTCTTTGTTTATTCAATACTCATAATAGTTTCCCCCAGACATCCTCTCTCTATATATAACACACACACACACGCACACACACACACACACACACACATATATATATATATATATATATATATAATGAGAGGTTTGGGGGAAACCCTAAAAAATGAAAAACTGAGGAACACCCCAGTCACCGTTCATCTGGATGGTATACACATGTGCATACAAGTAATTGAAGTTGTTTTTTTGGTTTTTATGCACGTGTGCATTATGAAGATGTGAGCATATGTGTGCATGTTACAAATTACTTATATGCACACCATCGAGATGAATGATTACCAGGGTGTTCCTCAGTTTTTCATTTTTTTTGCGGTTTTCCCTTGAATCTGACCCTATATATATGTATACAGATTACATAATACGTACAGTTAAACCTCCCCCACCCACACGACAATGAAACCTCCCCCACATCAATGCCAGTGAAACCTCCACCTACTTCGATGAAACTTTCCCCACGTCTGCAACTCTCACACCCTCATTCCTAGATCTTTGACGACCTAAAAGCTACACCCACCACTTTTAGTTCCACTCCTATTCACCTACTCCAGTTGTTGCCACCACCACCACCTTCCACCTTAAATCGAGGCCTTACTCCCAACTCCCTCTGTAGTTTGTACCACCACTACTCGACGCCTTAACCCACCAAAAATCCACCATCCTATTTGACGATGTAACATCCGTAAATTTATAAGGTAAGTATTTGTTTCCTTAAATACGTCAATTGCACCTATTTGAAAATATGAGCCTTTATATGCATTTCATGATTGTTACTATGTTGTAATGTTGAGTAAATTGATATACCATCTTTAATCGTTCAAACCTCGCGCTCGTTATCGAAATTGGTCAAGTTTTGGGATGTTGGGGGTTTGGTGCGACAGTGACTCGCGATTGTGACAATGTCACTCTCGCGGTGTCACTCTCGCGGTGGATGTACCGCGGGTGTTTGGGTTGGCGCAACTATGACACGCGATTGTGACATGGTCACTATCGCGGTGTCAAGGTCGCGGGAGATGTACCGAGAGTGGGGGTTTCCGCGCGATTGTGACACGCGACAGTGACCATGTCACTGTCGTCGGGGCAATGTCGCGAGCGGGTGCAGGGAGATTAAATGAACCCTTGGCCGAAAATACCCCATTTTATCACATTTCACTTTGAGAAAACGGGAGAACTCTTATTTGGGCGATTTTTGGAGATTTCAAACACATACACATTTATTGCTAGGGTTTTGGGTTGTTGGGGTGATTCCTTGTTCTTCAAACCTCAACCAAGTGCATTTATTGAAGATCCTCATCAAGCTACTCCTCTCCTTCATCAAGTCTCATTTGGGCAACTTCTAGGGTTTCCATATTTTCTAGGTTTTAGTTCAAAACCTAGATTGTGAGTTTACTAATCTTTATCAAAACTAGATACACATCATATACTCCTATTTGTTATTATTTATATCTATATGTTCAAGTATTTGGTTTTGATTATGAGGAAATGTTGGAAATATGATTGTGTGTGAAATGCCATGTTTTGTCCTAAAACGTACAAGTATTTGGGGTTCTTCTCTTGAATACATATTATGTGTACCTTGATATATATGCATACATGTCTCGGTATGGAGAGGATTATTAGTTGAAATCCCTTTTGGTAAAATTTGTATTTGTAATGATGAGCATGATTATCTTTTGGGTCTCATGATAGACTTATGTGTTAGGATTGTAACATTGTACCCTTGGTTGGTATCGAAATGTATTGGTTGAAATATACCTTAAGACCTCCTATAAATTATGTTGGACGAACCAAGTCAGTAGACACTAGGAGGATGTAGTCTTGGGCGCCACTGTGATGGTATGTGCCTAGACCTCCACCATTCGAGGAATTTCCTTTGGTGTAGTCCTCGGGTGTGACGGGCCTTTCGTGTGTCTCTTGGTAGATGACATCAAGGTATATTGATTCTTTGGGTGGAACTTGATTGGTGCTAAGGGTCTCCCCCATTGACTCCACATTTGTTGAAATATGGTTAACTGCTGATAAGAATAGTCACTATTCATGCATGCTTATTATTGTTCAACTCACTAGGTTTTTTGGCAACACTTGTTTGGTGTCGATGTGTATCTCAGGTTCTAGCGGCGCCGGTCCTAAGCAGGCTTAGTTGCTTTGGGGTGAGAGCTTGGGGATTTTGCACTTGGACGTATTTTACTTTTGGAATGAACCGTTAGGTTTATAAATGACAACCCTTTTGTAATCTCTTTTCTAGTTGTAGAAATTAGATTAGTTGGTTGTTAATTTATTGTCCGTTTAAATTACATTTGTGATTAAACAGGTTATTTATATATTCCCCATTTTTTGGAGGTTCTTGCTATGGCAATTTTAGTATACCTCATGTCCGTTTTTCGGATTTTTGTTATCCCTATTTTTAGGGTGTTACAAGTTGGTATCAGAGCTTTAGTTTAAGTGAACTAGGTATTGTTTAGCATATCTAGACTTAAGCTTTAGACTTTATGACTTCACTGTCCACTTGGGTAGCAATCCTAGGTGGGGAGAGCGTTAAGATTACGGAATTACTTAATTGAAAGTTGTGATGGTGGTGACAAGAATTCTTATGTATGGTTCGTTCATAATTTCACTTAACTATTGCTATTATGAATGCATTGTTACGTGAGCATACTTGGTTTACTATTATTATGATAATTGATGAAGGTAGTAGTACGTTGTTGGGTCTGAAATATACTAAGTCTGGTTAGTACTGCTAAGTATTGAATATTACTACTGCTGAAGACATTAGTGCTGCTACTTGAAGAAATTACTACTGCTAGTAGTATTAATACTGCTTGAAAGGTTAGTACTGCTAGGAGAATAGTTAGTACTGCTTGAAGACTTAGTACTGCAAGATGGAATATACTACTGCAAGCATGGTTAGTACTGTTGTTGATAAGAAGATGCTGCTAATGATTAATGTTGCTAATGATGATAAAGATGGTTGGTTGCTTAAAGCGAAAGGCAAGGAAGTTGAAGATAATCATGGAATGTATTCTGAAGATTATTGTTTCTTTAGTAATTATCTTGTAATCTGTTTTATATATATAGTCTAGAAGTCTTAGATTATTAGATATACAGAGATACATAAGTTTTTGTTTTTAGAGAGAATTAGCCTCAAGATTATTAGTAGTCCTTTCATTAGAGAAGTATTGAACGTCTGTTGAGCTTGTTCAACAGATTGAGGCTTTGGTTGTAATCATTAAGTTAATTCAATATAACTTGTGATTTGATTCATATACTGTTTCATTGATTTATTGTTAAAGTGTTATTCCGCAACTCCTTTAACAAAGTTTATGAGTGTTTAATTAAATTTTTGTTTAGAATTTCGATCCTGACAAGTGGTATCAGAGCTAAGGAACTCAGAAAAAAATAATCATCATGGACGGATCACACGACAGTGTTCTTGTTTCAAAGGTTCCCATGCTCAAACCTAATGAGTTTGACATGTGGAAAATCAGGATCAGGCAATATATACTTCTTACAGACTACTCAATGTGGGACATCATTGAGAATGGTCCTTCCAATGAAGGAGAGATGGGAGCAGATGGAAAGAGACCTCCACCAAAGACTGATGGAGAAAGAAAGATGAGGCAGACTGAGATGAAAGCCTTGAGTACTCTGCTCTTGGCAATTCCTAATGAATACCAACATCAGTTTTACAACTGTGCTGATGCCAAAATCTTGTGGAATGCTTTGGAGAAGAGATTTTCAGGTACCAAAAGCACTAAGAGAAATCAGAAAGCAATTCTCAAGCAACAATATGAAAATTTTATGTCTACAAAGAATGAGTCTATGACTTAAACCTTTGATAGGTTCAACAAGTTGATTGGAGAATTGGCCACTGTTGGTGTCAAGATGGACCAGGATGATGTCAACAGAAAGTTTCTAAGATCTCTTGGTGAAGAATGGGTAATGTATAAAGTATCATTCAGGCAGAATGATAATCTGGAGGATAAGGAACTTGATGATCTCTACAATGATCTCAGGGTGTTTGAAGCAGAAGTTGAATCTAAGAAAAAGCCATCTGGATACTCTCACAATGCTACTCTCTTATCATCTACTACTGATTCTTCTGCAAATACAGAATCAGTTAGTGCTGCTTATGGCTCAAAACAGGATGGACCCAATGATTCTGTTTTGGAAGCCTTCCTTGCTAGTCATGCTAAAACTTCTCTTATCAATGATGATCTGGAGCAGATTAATGTTGATGATCTTGAAGAGATGGACATCAAATGGCAAATGGCAATGCTCACAATGAGAATCAAAAGATTCATTAAAAGAAGAGGAAGAAACAACTTTGCCATGAGAAGAGAAGATGGTGCTGGATTTGACAAATCCAAAGTGGAATGCTACAAGTGTCATAAACTAGGGCACTTTGCAAGAGAATGCAAAGGAGGAATCTCTCAACAGCATGGGAGCAACAATCAATAATCAAAGTCCACCAACTACAACAACAACTGGAACCCATCTCAAGCACTTGTCTCACAAGATGGAATGGGATTTGACTGGAGTGATCAAGCAGATGAGGCAATTCAGAATCAAGCATTGATGGCTGAGGTTTCAGAGTCTTCAAGCACTGCAATTCCCACAGAGGTAAAATCTAAACTTTGCTCTAAAGCCTGTCTTGAAACTGTTAAGAAGTACAGGGATCACAATCAGAGCATGTGTGATGATCTTAAAAGGTTGGAGAAACATAGGAGAGAATCTAATTTGATCATTGTGAATTTTGAAGAACAAATTAAGGCATATCAGGCCAATGAACTTCAACATTCATATGATCAAAACTATTGGAAGTGGGAGAAGAAGGAGTTAGAGATTAAGCTAGAGAAGGCTAGAGAAGAATGTGAGAAAGTCAGAAGTGAATTTGAGAAGGCCAAATTAGACATTGAGAAATTTTCCAATGCCTCTAAAGCAATGGACACTTTACTCAAATCTAAAGTTCATGACAAACTGAAGAGAGGTATAGGATATAATAACACCCCTCCACCTTACAACAACAACTATATTCCACCCACTTCAGACCTCTTAGAAAGGCAAGATAAGAATGACTTACCTGCAGGAGCCACAGAGGTAGATCCACTAGACATTGTAGTGGTTGAGGCAGAATCTGAAGAAGAGAACAATGAGGATAAGAATAAGGAAGACCAGAAATAAATTCCCGTAGAAAACCATATTCTTACAAATGAAAGGGAGGTAAACCATATGTCAAGAGTGAGAAAGTGGAGAAGTCTAAGATTGGGGAAGAGACTGTTAAGAGTGAGAAAGCTGAGACCTCTAGGAAAGGGAAGGAAAAGGTACAGGGAGATCACTATATACAAACTACTGTTGTAAATCCCTGCACTTGTCAACAGATCAAGCCCCATCAACATGATAAAATAAGGGGAAATTGGAGAAACAGAAATAACCAGTGGGCTCAAAAACAAGGAATTGATCTAAGCAAAATCAATAGACCAAAGCCTTGTTTTATTTGTGGCAAGTTAAATCATATAGCCAAACACTGTTATTTCAATCATGTTAACCAAAGAATTACTTTTCAAAGAAAAATACAAAATTTTGTTGGTTATAGGAAGCAATCAAGGAATCACATGACTGAGAATGTGAGAACAACACCAATGAAGACTGGTACTGCAAAATCTCATATTCAGAATAAGTTTGCTAAAACAAAAGAAGATATTCCAAGCAAATCAAGGAGTAACACAAAGAATAGGAAAGCAAACAACTGTGTCTTAATTTGGGTCCCAAAAGAAACTAAACCTGTTAGTACTGCTACCTCAAATAGTACTGCTAACAGAAATAGTGCTATTGATAGCAATACTACTGCTGACCAAGTTAGTACTGTTAATAAAGTTAGTACTGCTGACCAAGTTAGTACTGCTAATGAGGATAGTACTGCTAACAAAGTTAGTGCTGCTGACCAAGTTAATACTGCTAACAAGGATAGTACTACTATCAGTGTTAATACTGACAAGCCTATAATTAAGACAAAGTATTCCAGCCATGAGATTTCTGACTCTGATCATCTCATCAAGACTAAGCTTAATGAATATGAGTATGTTGATGAGAAAGGGCAACCCAAGACCACTTTGGCTTAGGTTCCCTCAAGAAACTAACTGTTTTATCTTATGTGCAGGGTAACCAACAACTCAAGGGGAAGAGCATTTGGCATGTAGATAGTGGTTGCTCTAGGCACATGACAGGTAACATGTCCTGCCTTCAAAATTTCAAAAGGTTTGATGGAGGACGTGTTGCTTTTGGTGACAATCCAGCAGGAGGTAAGATAAGTGGTAAAGGTATGGTATCAAAAGGTAAGATGCCTTTTGAAGATGTTTACTATGTTGAGCAATTAAGATACAACCTGTTAAGTGTATCACAGGTCTGTGACAAGAAACATAGTATATTATTTAATGATACTGAATGTATTATCCTTGCTCCAGGATTCACGGTAGCTGATGAAAATATGATCCTACTTAGAACTCCTAGAAAGGATAATGTTTATTGTTTGGACTTAGAGAGTGTTTCATCTGATTCATCACTTAATTGTCTGTTTTCAAAAGCTTCTTTAGATGAATCATCTCATTGGCACAGAAGGATGTGTCACATGAATTTTAAAACTATGAACAATCTTGTGAAAAACAACCTTGTGAGAGGTTTGCCTCAAAAAGTGTTTTCATGTGATGATCATTGTGTTGCATGTCTTAAAGGTAAGTAGCACAAAACTTCTCATAAGTCCAAAGAAATAAACACAATCTCTTCACACTTCAGTTATTGCATATGGATCTATTTGGTCCTACAAATGTGATGAGTATTGGTAAGAAATCCTATTGCTTAGTCATTGTTGATGACTTCTCTAGATTTACTTGGTTATATTTTCTGAGGACTAAGGATGAGACAAGTGGACTGATCAAATCCTTTGTCCTTAGGATTGAAAACCAAACAAATCTAAGAGTTAAAGTCATCAGATCTGATAATGGAAATGAGTTTAAAAACAGTGACTTAAACAACTTTTGTGAGACTAAAGGTATTGAGAGACAATTTAGTGCTCCTAGGACTCCTCAACAAAATGGTGTTGCTGAGAGGAGAAATAGGACATTGATTGAGGCTGCTAGATCTTTGTTGGCAGATTCAAAATTACCCATTACTTTTTGGGCAGAAGCAGTTAATACTGGTTGTTATGTCCAAAACAGAGTTCTAGTAGTCAAATCCCAAGGTAAGACACCTTATGAACTTTTCAAAAAGAATAAACCTTTTATTGGAATTTTCAAACCTTTTGGGTGTCCTTGCACAATCCTCAATACCAAATCTCATTTAGGCAAGTTTGAAAGCAAAGGTGAGGATGGATTCCTTGTTGGATACTCCTATCAGAGTAAGGCATATAGAGTATTCAATAGTTCTTCCAGGATTATAGAGGAAAGTGACAATGTCAAATGCAATGAGAACACACCAAATCCAATTGGTGCAGGTCCTGATTGGCTATTTAACATTGATTCACTAACTAATTCTTTGGGTGTTAGTAATGTACAAATTGCAGGAACAAGTTCAGAAAAGGTACAAGCACAGAAACCAGAGTTTGTGCTGTTCCCTATACCTACAGTTGATCCTGTTGAATTTTGTCAACAAGAAAAGAAGGATGATTCAGAAACAGAGGATTCTGAACCAGAAAAGGATGAAGATGATAAAGGTGATGAAGAGAATAAAGGTGATAAAGAGGATGCTCATCCTTCAGGTTCAGGAAACACAGGTCCTGAAATGCCCACATTGTCAGAAGATGATATTGATGAAGAAAATTCTTCAGTATTTGGTGGAGACACTCCTGAAAAGAATGACTCTAATCTGGATGCAAATATTAATGAGGAGGCTGCCCATCAAACAAGAACTCAGAAGAATCATCCTCCTCAATTGGTGATTGGTGATATCAATTCTCCTAGGATCACAAGGCATTAAAGTAAGTTAGGAGGATTGAAAGACTTGCAGTCAGGTTTGTTATCTTATTTTCTATCTCAGATTGAACCCAAGAAGGCCTATGATGCAATGAAAGAACCAAGTTGGATAGAAGCAATGCAAGAGGAGCTGCTGCAGTTTGAGCTGCAAAATGTGTGGGATCTAGTTGACCTTCCACAAGGACAAAGGACAATTGGAACTAAATGAATTTTCAGGAATAAGAAAGATGAGAGAGGAATAGTGATAAAGAATAAGGCCAGACTTGTGGCACAAGGGTACACACAAGAAAAGGGGATAGATTATGAAGAAGTATTTGCACCAGTAGCCAGAATTGAGGCAATTAGGCTGTTTCTAGCCTATGCTTCTTTCATGCAGTTCAGAGTATTTCAGATGGATGTTAAGAGTGCATTTCTATATGGGAAAATCGATGAAGAAGTGTATGTTTGTCAGCCTCCAGGGTTTGAGAATCCTAATTTTCCTGACAAAGTATACAAATTAAAGAAGGCACTCTATGGGCTACATCAAGCACCAAGAGCATGGTATGACACTCTGTCTACCTATCTCTTGGAAAATGCATTTGAAAGGGGAATCATTGACAAGACCCTTTTCATTAAAAGAAAGAAGGACATCCTTCTTGTTCAAATCTATGTGTATGATATCATCTTTGGATCCACAAAAGATTATATGTGCAAGGAGTTTGAGAAGATGATGCACAAAAGATTCAAGATGAGCTCTATGGGTGAACTCACATTCTTCCTTGGGCTACAGGTTAAACAGAAGAAAGATGGCATTTTCATAAGTCAATCCAAGTATGTGCAGGATATACTTACAAAGTTTGGATTTTCAGATTCAAAGCCTGCAAGCACACCTATGGAAACACACAAACATATCACTGCAGATCTTGAGGGGGAGGATGTGGATGTTCATCATTATAGATCTATGATAGGCTCCCTCATGTATCTAACAGCTTCAAGGCCAGACATTATGTTTGTTGTATGTGTGTGTGCCAGATTTCAAGTGAGACCTAAGCAATCTCATTTCAAGCAGTCAAAAGGATCTTCAGATATCCCAAAGGCCAACCTAGGTTAGGTCTTTGGTATCCTCATGACTCACCATTTGATCTACTTGCATATTCAGATAGTGATTTGGGTGGGGCAAACTTGGATAGAAAGTCTACATCAGGAGGATGTCAGTTTTTGGGTGCAAGACTAGTTTCATGGCAGTGTAAAAAGCAAACAATAGTGTCCACCTCTACAACAGAAGCATAGTATATAGCTGTTGCAAGCTGCTGCTCACAGGTGCTATGGATTCAGAATCAGATGTTGGACTATGGTATTACTTTTCTTCACACTCCCATCTTCATTGATAACAACAGTGCTATAAGCATTGTTAATAATCCAGTGAAGCATTCAAAAACCAAGCATATAGAAATCAGGTACCATTTTATTAGAGATTGCAATGAAAAGAAGTTAATTCAAGTTTTGAAAGTACATACAAGTAACCAATTTGCTGATCTATTCACCAAAGCTTTTGATGTGGGTAGATTCACATTATTGGTCACAAGTGTAGGCATGATTAAAACTGAATAAGCCTCTTTTGATTTTCTTTATGTACCATTTCTGTATAGATTCTTTAATGCTTACTTTCTCATATTTTATTATGCATGGTGCTGCTAACCATTTGTGTTTAAGTGTTTCAGACTGCTTTGCTGATTAGATACTTGGTACTTCTAGTTAAGTTAATACTGCTCTCACTATTACTCCTGCTGACAGTTCAAATATGGTTAAGTATGGTTACTACTGCTAGGTGGTTTATACTGCCAATGCAAAGTTACTACTGCTTGCCTTATTTCTACTGCCAGACAGTGTTAATACTGCTGGTATGTGTTAATACTGCTAGTCTGTGTTAATACTTCTGATATGGGTTACTACTGCTTATATGGGTTAATACTGCGGGTTTGTTAATGCTACTAGGGTACTTAATACTGCTTTTAACTGAAACCCTTAACCTATAAATACCCTCTCTGACCGCCAAAACCCAAACGGCTCTTTGAATTTCCAGCGAGTTTTCATCATCTCTCTCTCTCTAGAATTCTTGCTTTCCAGTGCGAAATCCCTAGTGTTGATTCGAACCCAAGACTCGATCAAAACGATGGCAGGACTGGATTTCGTTGATGACCACAATGAACTTGCAATGCTGCAGAAACCCAAACAAGCTGAGGGTTTTCATGAAATTGTGGATTTCTTATCACAATCACATATTGCCTATGCGCTAACGGTCAATCCCACCATCTATGTGGAACACATGCGACAGGTCTGGGCAAACACATCCATTCAGACCATTGATGGAACTCAACTCATTCAATCACGGGTCTGTGATAAACCTATCCAAATCACAGAAGCCTGCATTCGCACTCATCTACATCTAGATGATGCCTCAGGTATTACTACTCTTTCAAAATTAGGTCTCTTCCAAGAAATTGGCAGAATGGGGTATGAAGGTCCTACTGAGGTCTACAAGTTTTTCAAAAGCACATTTTCACCTCAATGGAGATTCTTTGTTCATACTCTTCAGCATTGTTTATCTCGCAAGACAACTGGATGGAGTGAGTTCAGTAGTACAATAGCTTATGCTCTTGTCTGCTTAGCTACCTCCAGAAAGTTCAATTTTTCTCAAATGATTTTCAATGATTTGATGTCAAACTTGGATACCAAAACCAAAACCAAAATATTCTATATGTATCCAAGGTTTGTGCAAGAAGTACTGAACAATGAATTGAGGGATTTACCCTCTTTTCAAGAGGTGTATGTACCTAAACCTCCCAAAGGGAAGGTATTTTCCAACATGAGAAGGCCTAGTAAGAACTTCTATGGAACAGACACACCATTGTTCTCTACAATGATTGTTGTGTCCCATTCCCATGGTGAGGCATCAGGGTCACAACCCATATCTGACCAACCCACTGATGACCTACCCACACCATTCATTTCAAATGATCCTCCTCAGATCCTTACTGATAAGCCAATTCCTCCAATCTCTCAAATCTATGTAAGAAAAAAGGTACAGAAGGTTCATTCCCTTCATGTATCTACACCCCAAAAGCCTACAAGCCCTCTGATGGAGCATTCTCCTTCAGAGAATATCCAAAGGGAATCCACAGGGGTGTCTGTTGGGAATTACAGAATTGCATAAGTATGATTAATGCTGCCAGCACAACTGGTTACTATTGCCAGTACAATATTCTTACTACTGCTAGTAGATTTAATGCTGCTTGACAAGTTAGTACTGCTACTTCAATAGTTAGTACTACTTGAAGAGTTAGTACTGCTAGTAGTTAGTACTGCTAGTAGTTAGTACTACTGGAGTTAGTACTGCCAAGTCAAAGTTAATACTGCTGAATGATATTAATGTTGCTCATGGTGATAGTGTTGCTTATTAGATGAAGACTTCGCATGGCAAGGATGACAGCTGTATTGATTGAAGATATTATTGGAAGGCTTGGAGATAACTATGGAAGATTATACTGAAGATCTTTTATATTTTGTAATTATCTTTTATCTTTAGTATATATATAGAATTAGTCTGAATTAAGTTAGACATTAATTCTGAGTTTTTGCTTTCTAAGAGAGAATCAACCTCAAGGTTTATAATCCTAGTTCTTGAGAAGTAGAATTCGTATTGGTGAGCTTGTTCATCAATATTGAGGTTGTGTGTGAAATCTTGTTGCTTTTAAATCATTCAATTAAGTTTACAAGTTGTGATTCATATTCACTGTTTCATTGATATTCAGAATATTAAAGTGTTATTCCGCAAACTCCTTTAATATTGTTTCTGAGTGTTTATTCTTGTTAAGAACTTAGATCCTGACAGTGTCTCCCAACCCCAAGAAGGTGCTCTCTAAGGAGAAGGATGAGCATGTGGGCAGTAAGGCTCACACTACTGATTTTGCACAAGGTGTGGATCAGGACAATGTGAACATCACTAAGACCTTCCCCACGACAACTTTGGATGAGAAATCATCTAAGGGTCCCAGGTGCCAAGAAACCAAGGGGGTAGTAGGTACTTCTGCTAGGCAGAAGGCCTCTACTAAAAGATCCAAGGATCCTTCAAGGGTGCTCAACACACCTAAAGGAGGTGATGACAGATATAACTATGATGAATTGATGGAAACCATTGGAAATGTGAACTTGGATGTCATCAATCAGGGCTTGGAGATAAAGGAGCTGAAAAAGGTGATCACTTCTCACCAAGTGCAGATAACCAAACTCAAGAAGATGGTACTCAGTTTGGTACACAAAAAGAAGAGAAAGCAATATGTCCTGAAGAAAAGGGGAAGTGCTCATGATGCTTCCAAAAATGGGGAGAATCAAGAAGCTGAATGTGAGAAGGAAAGCTCAGTTGGCATGGAATTTCAGTTTGAGGGGGAGATTAGTGGTGAAGCTGAAAAGAAGGTTGAAGCAGAAACAGAAAAAGCAGCAGAAACTTTTGTGAAAGCAGCAGAAACAACAGAAAAAGCAGTAGAAACTTTTGTGAAAACAGAAGAAACAACAGAGAAAGAAGAAGAAACTGTAGAAGCAGCAGTAACTACTGAACCAACAGTAGAAACTGCTAAAGCAGTAGAAACAGAGACAACAGCAACAGAAACTGGAATGTCTAGAGAAGAAATAGAGATTGCAGAGACTCTGATGAAGGCAAAGCATGACACTCCTAAAGCCACTCAAAAGGCTAAGGGAGTGGTGATCAAAGAAGGAGTCTTAGAGAAGAAAAAGAAAGAGGTCAGTATGTTAGAGGCCAAGAAGAAGAAAGGGAAAGAGAACATGGTTGAGCCTGTGAAACCTGTAAAGAAGCAGAAACAAATTGATTTGGATGCAGAACTGGCAAAGGAGTTAAATGTACAGTTTGAGAAGGAACTTGAAAAGGAGAATGAAATCCAAAAAGCTAAAGACGGAGAGCTTACCTTAGATCTGGCAAAAAGGCTCAATGAAGAATACCAGAAGAGCTTGAAATCTGCTGTAAAGAGGGCTACAATGAAAGCCACAAGACAAATGAAGCCTTCAAAGACATTTCAAGCTACACAAGAAAGAAAAAAAATGATAAACTTCCTGAAAGGATCTGTTGGAGTTCCTGAAGGGATGTTTACCAAAATGTCTTTTGGCAGAATAGAAGACTTATACAAGAAGGAGATGGCCAAGCTTCAAGGAGACTTCAGTCAGAGGGTTGAATTTGAAAGGAAGATGAAAGAAAGACATGATCTGAACATTCAACAGCCTTTCCCTGACAGTGAAGAAGGTACTCCTACAAAAGAAAAGATAGAAGTCAAGAAGAAAGAGACTTTAGCTCAGAAGATTGGAGCTATTAAAAGAAGGAAGTCAATTGCTCCAAAGAAAAGGGCAAAAAGGCCTAGAACTGAGGAAGGTGAGACAAAGCAGAAACAAGCAGAGCATGTTCAAACTCAAGAACAGAGTCAAGAGCAATCAAGTCAACAGCCTTCAGAACAGTCAAGACAATCTGATGAGCAGTGTGACTTGTATATGACTGTGACAGATGAAGAACCAGTGAAAACAGATCCTATCTCAGTGAAAGTCGCAGAGATCATTCATTGGGATACTTTGATGGATAAAAGAACAGAATACTTCAGAATCAAAAGAATGGGTGATAAGTATGAGGTCTATTCAACTTGGGGTAAGATAATCAGAAGCTATACCAGAGTTGATTTGGAAGAAATGTACAAGGTTGGACTGAACTTGCATGGTGAACTGTTGAAAGAAGCAGGGATGAGTCTAACAAAGATGGCTCTGGAATATTTGTGCATGATGTTTGATCCTGTTAAGGTTGAATATCTTATCAAAGATGTGCATCACAAAAATGGATTTAAAAGTATTGATCACTGGATGCTTTTTGAAAGATCTGGAGTCTATGTCATAACCATTGACAAAAGCTTTCATGAGTATTATCTGGTTGATAAGGTGTATGACCACAACAAATAAAAGTTGCAGAGGATGCTGAAAGCAAAGTTGGTCTGCCCTAAAGGTTCAGAAATGGCAAGAATTGTGATCAGAAGAACCATTAATCAAATTGTAGGATTGGATCCTAATCTGGGAAATTGAGCAGTTATTTTGAAAGCATCATGAAGACCTTTATGCTGAAGAACTTAACTTCTTGTTTTCAAAAGTTAAGTTAGGGGGAGATTGTTGGGTCTGAAATATGCTAAGTCTGGTTAGTACTGCTAAGTATTGAAGATTACTACTGCTGAAGACATTAGTGCTGCTACTTGAAAAAATTACTACTGCTAGTAGTATTAATACTGCTTGAAAGGTTAGTACTGCTAGGAGAATAGTTAGTACTGCTTGAAGAGTTAGTACTGCAAGATGGAAGATATTACTGCAAGCATGGTTAGTACTGCTGTTGATAAGAAGATGCTGCTAATGATTAATGCTGCTAATGATGATAAAGATGGTTGGTTGCTTAAAGCGAAAGACAAGGAAGTTGAAGATAATCATGGAATGTATTCTGAAGATTATTGTTTCTTTAGTAATTATCTTGTAATCTGTTTTGTATATATAGTCTAGAAGTCTTAGATTATTAGATATAGAGAGATACATACGTTTTTGTTTTTAGAGAGAATTAGCCTCAAGATTATTAGTATTCCTTTCATTAGAGAAGTATTGAACGTCTGTTAAGCTTGTTCAACAGATTGAGGCTTTGGTTGTAATCATTAAGTTAATTCAATATAACTTGTGATTTGATTAATATACTGTTTCATTGATTTATTGTTAAAGTGTTATTCCGCAACTTCTTTAACAAAGTTTCTGAGTGTTTAATTAAATTCTTGTTTAGAATTTCAATCCTGACATACGTACAATGAGTTCAACTCGTTTAGTCTTTTCTCAATCTATTTCTCGTGTGTGTATGGCAGATCGTGATGGTAAACACTCGAAGTAGATTACCGGACATGCCAGAGGGTCAACCAGAAGTGGAATCTGCAGCTGTACGACCTCCTGTGGGGGAAACCTCCGATGGAATTCCCGTACCCAGAATCTTGGGAGGCGGACCTGAGCATATTCCGCGCCGGAACCTCAATGCGGATAATGCCATCCTGGAGGAAGTTACTATGGAGACCCTGTTACGGGACAGCATGATGTTGGCCATGAACTCCGCCATGGCCCAACAACAAGAGTTCTTCATGAAACTCTTAGAGGATCGAGACGCCGGCAACTGACAACCTGAAACAATGGCGGAAAACATTGTTGTGGGGCCGGGTGGACCAAATGTGGTATCTGTTGAAGACCCATCTGATGATGGGAACAAGACGAAGACTAAGGGGTGCACCTACAAAGCGTTTCTGGGGTGCCACCCTAAGGAGTTTGCGGGTTCAGATAACCTGGTTTCCTGTATGTATTGGCTCAAAGAGATAGAGATGGCCTTTAAGTCAAGTGAGTGTGATCCTTCTCAACGGGTCAAGTTTGCTTCCCAACTACTTCGGGGAGAGGCTTTGATTTGGTGGAATCTCACTCGATCAGTCCTCACTCCTGAAGTTCTGGCTAAGTTAACTTGGCCGGTGTTCAAAGAGAAGATTATGGACAAGTATTGTAGCGAGCGTTCGATGGACAAGTTGGAGCGGGAGTTCCGAGATCTGAAGAAGAGGAATTTGTCTATTGTTGGCTACTCCAAACTCTTTTTGGAGAAACTAAACTTGGTGGGACATCTGGTCCCCGATGAAAGGTCAAAGATTAAAGCCTATCATCAAGGGTTACCGGCCGAGATGCGAACGGCGGTAAGAAATGCTAAGTGTTCGACGTTACAAGAGGTTATCGAAGAGTCCTTGCTCGTTGAGGACGATATCAATGTCGAAAGGGAAGAGAAGAGGCATGTTGGTGAGAAACGGAAGTGGGAAGGGCCATCTGGGCCCGTTCGACAATCAAGACCCTTTGTAAGCGGGAGAGCGGGTGATCATCGTCGTGAAGACCGGTGGTGCCACAAGTGCAAGTCAAAGCACTCGGGGCTATGTGTTGCAAGAACTTATTCCGGTCCAACGGGGTGTGCCAAGTGTGGTAAGAAGGACCACGCGACTCGAGAGTGTCCCATCCGGGGGCCGGTATGCTATGAGTGCAGGGAACCGGGGCATATGAAGAGGGATTGCCCAAAGCTAGTGGGAGGTAGTGGTAGAAATTACGTGGGTTCGACGGCTAGAGTCGAGCAACCACCAAGGGTGCCAAGTCGAGCTTTCCGGATGACTACCGAGGAGGCAAAGGAGACCGTGGATGTTGTTTCGGGTATGTTTCTAGTAAACTCCTTGTCTGCTCGTGTTTTGTTTGATTCGGGTGCTACATGTTCCTTTGTGTCGGATACTTTCTGTAAACAATTCACCACTCCTATTAGTGTCCTTCCCGATGCATTAATACTAGAAATAGCTAATGTGGATCAAGTGATCATTCGTGACCGTTTTTGTGATTGCACTCTAGAGATCGATGGGAATTCTTTTGGAGTGGATTTATTACCTATGGCTATAGGAGGGTTTGATGTGGTCATAGGCATGGATTGGTTAGTGAGGCATAAGGCGGACATCTTTTGCTCCAAAAAGATGATCCAAGTACCATTGTCGGAAAACGGGGTGGCTACCATTTATGGGGAGAAATGAAAGAGGAGTAATTCCATTATCTCATCTATTAAGGCTCGCAAGTTTCTAGCGAAGGGTTACCCTTCGTACTTGGCCTATGTGGTGGACGCAAAGAAATAAAAGAAGTCGGTGGAAGATGTGGAGGTGGTGCAAGATTATCCGGACGTCTTTCCGGAAGACTTACCCGGATTACCGTCGGAGCGGCAAGTGGAGTTTCAGGTTGACCTCACACCGGGAGCGGCTCCGATAGCTCGTGCTCCATATCGTTTGGCACCGACATAAATGAAGGAGATGATGACGCAACTTCAAGAGTTATTGGAGAAGGGTTTGATTCGATCGAGTTGGTCACCTTGGGGAGCATCGGTACTGTTCGTGAAGAAGAAGGATGGATCCATGCGTATGTGCATAGATTATCGGAAGACTTTGTTGTGTTTAGTGACGCTTCCAAGATGGGACTTGGGTGTGTCCTAATGCAAAGGGGGAAAGTAATCGCCTACGCGTCGCGACCATTAAAGGATCACGAGAAGAATTATCCGACTCATGATTTGGAGTTGACGGCGGTAGTTTTCGCGTTAAAGTTGTGGCAACACTACTTGTATGGGACCAAGTGTACTCTTTTCACGGATCACAAGAGTCTCAAGTACATCTTCGACCAAAAGGAACTCAACATGCGGCAAAGGAGGTGGCTTGAGCTTTTGAAGGATTATGATTGCGACCTACTCTATCACCCCGGTAAGGCCAATGTGGTGGTGGATGCATTGAGCCGAAGAAGTCATGGTGGTGGGGTTAAAATGTCCCTTACAAGGATCGATGTGGTGTCAAGTTTGTTGGAAAGCGTTAAGGCAAGTCAAGTGGAAGCACTTAAGGAAGAGAACCTCAAAGCCAAAGTCATGGTGAAACAAAAGTAACTGTTAACGGAAGACGGTCGTGGACTCAAGCTCTTTCAAGGGCGGATTTGGGTGCCGAAGTTGGGAGGAAATCGGAAGTTGCTTCTTGAAGAAGCGCATAAGTCAAAATATTCTATACATCCCGGTAGCACCAAGATGTATAGAGACTTAAAGTTAATTTATTGGTGGACGGTGATGAAGCTAGATGTGGCTAGCTATGTGGAGAAGTGTGTCACGTGCCTTCAAGTCAAGGCAGAACATCAAAGACCGTATAGAAGTTTGCAACCGTTGTCCATTCCCGAGTGGAAATGGGACAACGTTACTATGGATTTCGTGACGAAGTTACCGAAGACCTTGCGTGGACACGACACCATTTGGGTAATCGTTGACCGGTTGACCAAGAGTGCGCACTTTCTTGCGATGCGAGAGACTTTGCCAATGGAGAAGTTGGCTAAACTGTACATAGATGAGGTGGTATCGAGGCACGGAGTTCCGCAATCTATCTTATCGGATCGAGACAGTCGATTCACTTCTAACTTTTGGGCTAGCTTGCAAAAGGAGTTGGGTACTAGACTGAATTTGAGCACGGCGTATCATCCTCAAACGGATGGTCAGAGCGAGAGGACAATTCAGACGTTAGAAGATATGTTGAGGTCGTGTGTAATAGACTTCGGGGGAAGTTGGGATTCACATCTACCGTTGGTAGAGTTTTCCTACAACAATAGTTATCATTCTAGTATCGGAATGGCACCGTTCGAGGCTTTGTATGGGCGGAAATGCAGAACCCCGGTTTGTTGGCTAGAAGCGGGCGAGAAGCAATTCGTCGGCCCGGAAATAGTTCAAGAGACGACAGACAAGTTGAAAGAAATACGAGAACGGCTAAAGGCGGCGCAAAACCACCAGAAAAGTTATGCGGACAAGAAAAGGAAACCGGTCGAGTTCAAGTGGGCGACCGTGTCATGTTGAAAGTATCACCATGGAAGGGAATTATTTAGTTTGGGAAGCGTAGGAAGCTTAGTCCTCGTTTCCTTGGACCTTTCGTCATTTTGGAGAAAGTTGGGTTGCAAGCCTACCGGTTGGATTTACCACCAGAATTGGATGGAATACATCCTACGTTCTACGTGTGTTACCTTCGGAAGTGTCTAACCGAGGAGGAAAGCGTAATCCCTTTGTCGGAAATTCGAGTTGACAATGGGAATCGATGTGTGGAAGAGCCGGAGTCGATTTTAGAATCGAAAGTGAAGAAATTGCGACATAAAGACGTAGTCATGGTTAAAGTCCAATGGAAGCATCATAGGGGTGCTAACATTACTTGGGAGTCCGAAGATGATATGAAGAAGCGATATCCTCACTTGTTTGCTTAGAGTAAGATTTCGGGGACGAAATCCCATTTAGGTGGGGAGGATTGTAACATCCGTAAATTTATAAGGTAAGTATTTGTTTCCTTAAATACGTCAATTGCACCTATTTGAAAATATAAGCTTATATGCATTTAATGATTGTTACTATGTTGTAATGTTGAGTAAATTGATATACCATCTTTAATCGTTCAAACCTCGCGCTCGTTATCGAAATTGGTCAAGTTTCGGGATGTTGGGGGTTTGGTGCGACAGTGACTCGCGATTGTGACAATGTCACTCTCGCGGTGTCACTCTCGCGGTGGATGTACTGCGGGTGTTTGGGTTGGCGCGACTATGACACGCGATTGTGACATGGTCACTATCGCGGTATCAAGGTCGCGGGAGATGTACCGAGAGTGAGGGTTTCCACGCGATTGTGACACGCGACAGTGACCATGTCACTTTCACCGGGCAATGTCGCGAGCGGGTGCAGGGAGATTAAATGAATCCTTGGCCGAAAATACCCCATTTTATCACATTTCACTTTGAGAAAACGGGAGAACTCTTATTTGGGCGATTTTTGGAGATTTCAAACACATACACATTTATTGCTAGGGTTTTGGGTTGTTGGGGGTGATTCCTTGTTCTTCAAACCTCAACCAAATGCATTTATTGAAGATCCTCATCAAGCTACTCCTCTCCTTCATCAAGTCTCATTTGGGCAACTTCTAGGGTTTCCATATTTTCTAGGTTTTGGTTCAAAACCTAGATTGTGAGTTTACTAATCTTTGTCAAAACTAGATACACATTATATACTCATATTTGTTATTATTTATCTCTATATGTTCAAGTATTTGGGTTTTGATTATGAGGAAATGTTGGAAATATGATTTTGTGTGAAATGCCATGTTTTGTCCTAAAATGTACAAGTATTTGGGGTTCTTCTCTTGAATACATATTATATGTACCTTGATATAAATGCATACATGTCTCAGTATGGAGAGGATTATTAGTTGAAATCCCTTTTGGTAAAATATGTATATGTAATGATGAGCATGATTATCTTTTGGGTCTCATGATAGACTTATGTGTTAGGATGGTAACATTGTACACTTGGTTGGTATCGAAATGTATTGGTTGAAATATACCTCAAGACCTCCTATAAAATATGTTGGACGAACCAAGTTTGTAGACACTAGGAGGATGTAGTCTTGGGCGCCACTGTGATGGTATGTGCCAAGACCTCCGCCATTCGAGGAATTTCCTTTGGTGTAGTCCTTGGGTGTGCCGGGCCTTTCGGGTGTCTCTTGGTAGATGGCATCAAGGTATATCGATTCTTTGGGTGGAACTTGATTGGTGCTATGAGTCTCCCCCATTGACTCCACATTTGTTGAAATATGGTTAACTGCTGATAAGAATAGTCACTTTTCATGCATGCTTATTATTGTTCAACTCACTAGGCTTTTTGGCCTAACACTTGTTTGGGGTCGATGTGTATCTCAGGTTCTAGCGGCGCCGGTCCTAAACAGGCTTAGTTGCTTTGGGGTGAGAGCTTGGGGATTTTGCACTTGGACGTATTTTACTTTTGGAATGAACCGTTGGGTTTATAGATGACAATCCTTTGTAATATCTTTTCTAGTTGTAGAAATTAGATTAGTTGGTTGTTAATTTATTGTTCGTTTAAATTACATTTGTGATTAAACGGGTTATTTATATATTCCCCATTTTTTGGAGGCTCTTGCTATGGCAATTTTAGTATACCTCATGTCCGTTTTTCGGATTTTTGTTATCCCTATTTTTAGGGTGTTACAGATGAGGTTGTTGGCTTAGGTATCATTTCTTTTTTAAGAGGTCTGAAGTCTTATACTTCTGATTAATAAGAGGTGGTGTTGAAATCTGAAATATGAATCAACAAGATTGTATGTTTCTGTAACGTATGGATGCGTCTTGAAAGAAAGAAAAACATATGAACTCAGATGGCGATGAGAGGTTTTAAAAAGTTAGGTCACCACTTATTTCAAACGTATTTAAGAGTTAAGAGGTTCTAAAAACTGGGGAAAAAAACAAACAGGCTAAATGTAAAAGGGTCTGAACGATTTAGACTTAAGAACCATTGAAAGTTTATTTTTCAAAAAACAAACAACCCCTTATTGTTTACCTTTAATGTAATGAAGACTCGTAATAATTCATTTTATTTGTGGTGTTCTCATTTTGTCAGCCCTTGCAACAAGAACTCCTTTTATGCATCATTTAGGGTTTTATTTTGATGTTGATTTTCGTTTGGATTTGATATCATCGAGTTTGTATTATGAGCTTGATTTTAATTTTGGTGTTTAGATTACGATTTGGATTTGTGTTTGGCAGAAGACGACCGGACTTTTGTCGGAGAATATGGTCGGAGGATGGGTAAAATCACCCGAAAGGGGTACGGGGAGAGGGATTTTGTTGGGAGGAAGAGGGTTGGTGGGACTCATGTCATTGTTTTAGTCGATGGATGTAGAAGATTTTTAAGTTCTGATAGAAAATAAAATAAAAATCTAAAAAGACGAAAATGCCCCTCATTTAACAGTCGTTGGAGAAGGGATCAAATTCGAACGCTTTTACAAACCATGATGGCTATCTTGTATTTTCGAAACTAACAAATCATGGGGACCAAATTTATAGTTTATTCTTTTTTAATTTAAGTATATATTTCCATAACTCCATTTGTAAAATTTTATTATATAAATGTTTAATACAATTGGGGGTGTTCATCGGTTAAAATCCAATCATCCATTGGATGTTGGATTTTGTCATCCAATCCAATCCAATTAACATTGGACATCCGATCCAATCAAATCCAATGGATGATTGGATCGGATCGGTTCTATCCATTAGATATTATTATTGGTTATCCAATGGATCAACTTGGTTTCATCCAATATTTTGAGCCAATTCTCGACCAATTAATCTACCATTTCAACCGATTATTCATATATGTACTTAAATTTTAGTAAAACACTACATATAAATATCAACTAGAAAACAATATCGTAAGATGTAAATAATTATATATAATTATTAATTGGATGATAATTGGACGACCATTGGATTGGATTGGATCGGTTCTATTAGATTCTGGACTACCATCCAAACCATAGATGCTGTCCATTTGGTTTATAGGATTGTTTTTAAGAGATTTGGATATGGAGAAATTTGGTTTGAGGATGATTTGGAATTCTTTTATATATTTGGTTTGTAAGATTTTAAATGAATTTAAATTACATTCTTTTATAAATTATGTTTGGTTTGTAGGATTTAGAATGAGATTTTTTTTGTAACTATTTGTTTGTTTTATAAATAATTTGTTTTTATTGGTAAATTACCTTTTTGTTATCAAATTTTTCCAAACCGTATATTTAATCACACAGTCTCTTTCATTTTTCCAAAAGTGTGTATTTAATCAACAAAAAGTTTCACATTGTGAGTCAAATACATATAACACAAATACGTTGTGAAGTAAACATATGTTAATCAATATATTAAATTCTAGGCTTAGAAAAAATAATGTGAAAAGACAACTTATATGGATTTATTTTGGTTATTTTTTTAATTATGCATGATTGAGGTAATCATCTAGAATCTTCGATCTATTATAATTATAAATATTTTCCTGTATTTATTAGGGGACAAAATAATCAGTAAAATAATAAAGAATACGTTGTTAAATGAAAGCATATAGATCTCCATGTATACACAGTTTAAAGAAGCAATGGTTAAATAAACCTTAAGATTTCAAATCTGGACAATCTTGTAAACCAAAATAAAATTGAAATGGCTTTGAAATTTAAATCCCCCAAATCTATTCGATTATTGCAAACCAAAGGAATCCGATATTATTCACTATTTAATTTATAAGGTGGTCAGCTATCAAAAACACTTTTTTATTACGCGTGCTTTCTTTTCAAGTTTCTTTTAACAATGTTTTTATAATTTAAAAAAAAAAAAGACTTTCTGTTTTATTTATTTTAAAATATACAAAATAAGATTTTGATGATATACACAATCTTATAGATCAATTAAATATTGTTTATTTATTTGGCAGTTGCCACTAATTAAACAAATAAATAACATCCACCAAATGAATTAACATATAATTAAACTTTGTATTGATAAATGGGTTTTGGTAGCAGGCCATGTTAGTTTAGAAAAAATGGTTATTAAAATAAGTGTTTTGATTCATAGCTCTTTATAATAATAAGTCTATGTCAGACCATTTTGTTGGTTTAATCATAACCAAGTTAATGTTATTTTTATAGATATATTATTATTAGTTCCATTTTTTAATTCAGGCACATGGGACCTCCTCCTCATATTTTTAGTAGGTGAGGGATAGATGTGTATATTTGCTATTAATTTTCAAGTTTCATTGATATCACATAAGAGAGAGAATGGGAGAGATTAATCACTTTTTGCATCAAGAACATTCATTGAAGTTCATCGAAGACTTGGAGGTCGTTGTAAGAGTTGGTGACGATAATAGAGAGAAGAAAGGTGTCCTTCATTGTGTTGGATGTTTAGAACCCATATCGGGTGGCTCTGCATATGGTTGTATCTCATGCGATTGCTTTATGCATAAGACGTGTGCAGAACCAACACCCACTATCAATCACCATTTGCATCCCCTGCATCCTCTTACGTTCATGTCCCACGGATTTGAATATTTTCACTGTGACGTGTGTGGCGACAAGGTCCTATCGGAAGTTCATCTCTACTATTGTAAAATATGTGACTTTGGTGCATGTCTAAAATGTGGTGTTGCTGCAATTGTTGGTGTTGCACTTAAAGAGGAAGCATTGGTCAAACTCCAACATAAAGGTCACCCACAACACACTTTAACCCTCCAATTGAGATCTAGTGCATTTCGTTGTGATGCTTGTCATACCGATGAGAAAGACTTATTCTATCAATGTGATAATTGTGACTTCTGGATCCACAAGGCTTGTACTTCCTTGGCCTCCACTCTTAAGCTACCTAATCACCATCATCACTCTCTCGTCCTCGTCTATTCACTTCCAGATAACTTTTATAACTTTCAATTTTTTTGCGAGTTTTGCAAAAAATACATCACTAAACACATATGGTTGTATCATTGTGCAAACTGTAGATATTTTGCCCACATTAAGTGCGCCTTAAATGCAGAGCAACTGTCCGTTCCAAGGTCAAACTTTTCCTTTTCCTATTTTTATTTTTTATTTTTTGTGAATGCTTCTTCTAAATTGAATGTGATTTCAGTGATTCTCTAGGTACTTCTCTTGTTGAAGAAAACATAAATGAATTTCTGCATTTTCCCATGTCAGATGCATTTACAGATCCACTAAAATTACTCTATTTGGAGAAGGTATCTTTAGATGATGATGGTCCAACAGAGATTAGCCATTGGAGTCATGATCATCCATTGATTCTTAACATTGAACCTCAAGGAAACAACATGCCCAACAATGGTTGTGGTGATCCAATAGAGGTATGTGATGGATGTGTACAACCCCTCTCCCTTCCATACTATAATTGCAAAGATGGATGTTCATTCACTCTCCACAAATATTGTGCCGAGTTACCACGAACATTACAACATCAACTTCACCCAGATCATTCGCTTGACTTGGTAGACACCTATGGAGATCAGTACTTCTATAGATGCAATGGTTGTTTTAGCCTAGGTAACAACTTTGTCTACAAATGTGAAACTTGCAAGTTCTACTTGGATGTGAATTGTGGATTTTTACCGAACACCATCATACATAAATCTCATGAACATCCTCTTATCCAAGTCATTGATCCCAACCCTTATTGTAAGGCATGTAACAAAACATCTACTAGTATAAGTTTTGCTTGCAAGGCTTGTAACTTCCAACTAGACATGTATTGTGCTCTACGGTCTCCACATTTTCTTACTCATAGGTATTGCAAAGGACATGAAATCCCATTGACGTACCCCCCAGTCGAAGATCATCCTGAAGATTTCTATTGTGATATATGTGAGGACGAAATGCACCCCAAGCGTCCACTCTATCATTGTCACAAATGCAAAAATTCATTTCACCTGGATTGCATTAATCGAATCGATTATTATGCAAATGTCAAGGAGAAGGGCACTATACTTTACTCTTGTCACAAACATCCATTAACTTTTGTTCGAAGAAAGAAAATGTCTACATATGTGTGCTTTCTTTGCAATCTTGATATTAGTGATCGTTTGATGCTTGAATGTCGAACTGGAACATGCCCTTTTAGAATTTGTTATGATTGTTCTTAAAATAAATCAAATAAGCCTTGTTTGTATCCATTTCAAATGATTGTAAAGTGTATGGAACTCCTACATATATTATTGTGTTCCTTCAATTGTGTAATTTCTTACAAATGTTTTGATTTTTCAACAATTGCAAAGTTGTCTTGTTCATACACATTATGACTTTAATATTTCCTTTAAATGTCTAAATTCCTTTTACTTAAACAAAAATAAAAATTATTTCATACTTTGATAACAGCCATAGACAATCAAACTTTACAAATTTTGATGATGATGAAAAATAGATGAATCAAAACTCTCATATACCACAAACAAGTTAATATCGACATAATTACAAATTTCTTAATCATAACATATGAAATTTTTGTAAGCAAAAGGAGACAAGCTGTGGCTGATCCTTGAGATGTTTTACCATCCTATATTTTGTGCCACTTTCGATCTATCTGTAAAGATCGAACAAATTCATAGTATTCCTCAATTTCCTTCAATTTGGGGTATGCACATATTTTGGAAGTTTGTAAATTAAGACGAACATGAGAGGTTGATTCTCTTCAGATTTGGAACATGGACAGACCTGTATAGGTGGGTACGGTGGCACGTGCCACCGATTTCTCCGACATAGGGTAAAAACTTTTAGATTCGTAAAAGGTGCAACCGTATCGTTCTGGAAGGTGCTACCGTATTATTTTGGGAACTTCAAGAAGGTGCAACCGTACCTCGTAATTAACCAAAAAACTAAAAAACTTTTGAAATCAACCAAAAAACCGAAAAAAAAACTCTTAAAATCAACAATAAAAGGGGAAAATCCCTCTAAATCGATAAAAAAACTTAAAAAACATTCGAAATCAAGCAAAAAACTTTAAAAATCCCTCGAAATGGTGGAATTATACTAAAAACACGTCAGACAATATTGAACGTTGGAAAAAGATGAAGAAACGTCGATAAAAGTTGTACCTTTTGTAATTATTTTTTGTCTATATTATATGGTGACACCGAAAAAAAAAATCTGGTCCGCCCCTAATTTGGAAGTTCCCATAGATGTTAAGTTTTTAAAAATGAAAGTTCAAGTTCACTGTTTGCTTCAGATAGAGATGCTATCTTGTCACGATATATATTTGACTTGAAGAACTATTGATGATGGAGACATAGTTGAGAGCTCTATTAATCTACCTAGGGTTTTTACAATCATGCAATAGCAAATGAGCAAGTTTTTCAAGATTTCTGAGCAATGGTGTGATTTAAACCATGGTATTAGAAAGATTTAGGATATGAAGATTCAACTTTTTAGGGATCATGTTGGTCAACCAAAAGACCTAAAATTTGTTCCACTTATATGACAAGATTTGCACGGAATTTAGATAGATATACAAAGACATTACTAATAAAACTTTAACCGTGACCTAAAGTCAAAACACAAATAACATAAACGAATACCAAAAACATCTTAATACAAATTTAGTAAAAAAGGTCTTCATCTTTCTATTAAAGTGCATAATTGAAGCTTAAATATGATTATTGCCACAACAACCCACCATTCGACTCCTAACACAAAACACCAAAAATACGATAAATCGAAGCTTAGATACGCATTTATTACCTGAAATCGACGATCCGTCATTCCGTGTTAAAAAAACCCTAAAAACTCGAGTGACTTTTTAGTATCGTATGTTTAGAGCATCTCCAACAGCATTGCTAAAACAGAAAATTTTGGCTTTTTCTTTGTTATTCCTCTCCAACAACTTTGCTATATGGTTTGCTAAAATAGAGAAAGATCAAAAAATCTCTAAATATAGAGAATTCTCTATAATCTCTAAATTAGAGAGAGAAAATATTATTTGATTCAATTTAACCAATAAGATTCAATGTTTAACATTTTATTTTCAGTTTTTTTTATAAAGTGTATTGAGATGATAAATTATGAAATATTATAATAATATAAATAATGATTGATTCTCTAAAATAGAAAAGTTGTTGGAGTTAGAAGAAAATGTTTTTAGAGATTTTGACTTTCCATTCTCTATTTTAGAAAAAATTTAGCAATGTTGTTAGAGATACTCTTAGGGTTTTTGTATGGGATTGTATGAGATTCGATTGTATATTTGCGTGTGTTGGTTTGTTTGCAACTGATTTCGGTCAAGTGTTACTGTTGTCTTCTTCAGTTTAATCAAATGACAAAAGTTCCCCTTCTAATTTATTTATTTCTATTTCACACCCACTCAAAATAAAACCTCTTTTTTTTTTTACAAATGATAGTTACATTTAATCCGTCTATTTAAGACTATAAAAAAGAAAGTTAAAATACTCGTCTTCTGGAAAGTTTTTTGAAAAAGAAAATAAAGAAAACAGAACAAAAATAATAACAAAAAAAAAATAATTAAATAAATTAAACCCATTAAAAATATTATTAAAACTATAAAACGAACCAACTTTTCATTTTAAATGATATAATTTTTAAAGTTAATAAGAAAAAATGACATTTTTTCTTTCATTTCTTTCGTGTTACATGTAAAATTATTTTATTTGTTTTCTCTCGAAAACATAAATAGAAAATTCCTTTTTCTTTTTTCCTTTTCTTCCCAAATTCGAAAACACAAATTAATATTTGTGGAGTTTGTTTGGCTTGATTTAGTTTTGATTACATAAATAAAATGAACTTGAAATAGCGGAAATAATATCGATTCTTTTGTGTGATAAAGAAAGAAATGTTCCAATTGTAGTAATCTCGTTAACTTCTCATTTGAGAAAAGAATCTTTTAAAATAAAAGTTCTTTGACATAAATCGTCAATATAGAATTATACTAAAAATAAAAATTTACTATCAATTTTTTTTTTATCTTTAACATAAACTGTTAGTATGGAATTATACTCTAGGATCATAAATATATCTATGCTTCAAATTGTTAATTGTTTAGAAAAATCTACCATTTGAATGATAATCGAATATCTAACATATATCTATTAGTTAGTAAAATAAAATCGATAAAAACTAGAGGACGACAATTGATCTCTCATTGCTAATGAATAAATTGATAAATATGGATTTGGAAAAAAAAATTAATTATTTTTTTCTGACAAACTAAATAGAAAATTGATCAATCTTTCCAATTTACTTTGATGTTAGGTGAATTCGTCAATTTTTTTTGTGAAACAAAGGAAGACGATATGTTGGGAATTACAGAATTGAACAAGTATGGTTAATGCTGCTAGCACAACATGATTACTACTGCTAGTAGATTTAATACTGCTTGACAAGTTAGTACTGCTACTTCAATAGTTAGTACTGCTAGTAGTTAGTACTGCTAAGGAATTAATACTGCTGAGCACAATTACTACTGCTGATGAAAACTAATACTGCTCAGAGTGTTAATGCTGCTACAACTTAATACTGCTTATGAGATGAAGACTTTGTATGACAATGATGACAACTGTATTGATTAAAGATATTCTTGGAATGCTTGGAGATAACTATGGAAGATTATACTGAAGATCTTTTATATTTTGTAATTATCTTTTATCTTTAGTACATGTATAGACTTATTGAGAATAGTTTAGAACATCAAGTTAGCAGATTATTCTGAGTTTTTTGTTTTCATAGAGAAAATTAACCTCAAGGTTTAGAACTCTAGTTCTAGAGAAGTAGAATTCGTATTGGTGAGTCTGTTCATCAATACTGAGGTTTTATGTGAAATCTTGTAGCTTTGAATCATTCAATAAAGTTTACAAGTTGTGATTTCTGATTCACTGTTACATTGATCTTTGAATATTAAAGTGTTATTCCGCAAACTTCTTTAATATTGTTTCTGAGTTCATTATTCTTGTTAAGAATTAGATCCTGACACGATATTTGGTTTCTTTACATATATGATTTTGATAAATGAGTAATAAAAGGAAGGGTTATAGAAATAATAGATGCCATTAAATAAATTAAAACTTGATTTTCTAAAAGTTGGAAAAATAATTTATAATGCATTACTTTATTCAACGATAAAAGGGAGTATAGATATCTTCTCTTTTGGGTCCTTTGTCATTTAATTTGGGGAATCAACCTTGAATAAGAGAGCCAGTTAGCTATATAATTTAATGATATAGAAAGTTACTTATTTCGTAAGTTTATAAGGGGTTTTATGCAGAATATCAAAAAAAAATTTCCAAACCTGTCTTGCTCAATTAAAAAACACGTTTTTTCTATTTATGAAAAAAACTCTACCAAATAGAAACATTCCCTATTTATACAGATAGATTAATCCACACAGACAACTTTATCCATACAGAATTTAATAAAAAATCAACCAAACAGCCCCTAAGGCTAATAGAAAAAAGAGTATAAGTTTGACTCATCCTATATCAGGCGATCCTATCTCTTGTTATCCTAATTTCTAAAAATCTTGGAAAAGAAGTAAAATATTTGACAATAAATACAGATTATGTAGCAAAAATGTTGCTAATACGTAATACGTTAAGTTGGGCAACTTTTTATGAACAGATTAGACACTACATCATCAACAAAACATACTCGTGACATATTTTTTAATGTGTTTTTAATCTTTAACCGTGACAATAAATTTAAGGACAATACTTTTATTGATTTCATACGTTTGCCTTTTTTTTTTTTTCTTTTTTGAATTATACACTTGATAATGGTTCCCTCTTTATCTTCTTAAAGGTAAGGAATACATTTGCCCTATTTTTTTATTGATTTTTATTTTTTTAATAGAGAGAGAAATGGATAGATAAATCATTTTACCATTTGGATTTAAGATAATCTGAACTAAGGGACTATAAATCAACGTTTATTGGGTAAGTGTTTATTCACATATTTGTCCATTCTTAACCATTAAAATGGATTGTTAGTAAACATTTATTACCCAATAAGCGATTACCGAGTAAAAGTCTTATATTTCACTTACCGAGTATGATTCTCGATTTTTGTTATTCCTCTTACCAGGTAAGCTTCCTTTTCGAAAAACGTCCTAATACCCACTTCTGACTAATCACCATCAAGATCCCTTGCCCCCTTTTAGAGCAACTACCATGGAATGATGGAAAACCTTTTCCATTTCCAAACAATGCTTTGAAATTGGTTGGTAGCATTGGAGTGAATGGGTTTTTGATGAAAGAGTTATACAAGTTCGACCGGTTGGATTGATATGACTATAAATTTAATTTCATTGTGTTGTCTCGTTTAAATATATTTTTATTTAACATCTCTTATCACATTTTGATTAGCTAATTTAATTTATTATTTGGGTGGTAAACATGACATGAATGGCCCTCTCTCATCTTTATAAAGGTGAGAGATACATAGGGTGCGTTTCTTTTGCAACCCAAGAAGTTTGTACAAACTATGCAAACCACTATATTAGGAAACAATAGATATATTTATGGATAATGATTATGATTCATTAATAATGATTGTGATGTATATGGAAAATGTTAAGTTTATTCATTATAATCATGATTTTAAATTAAGAAATGTTAAGTTTATTCATTATAATCATGATTTTAAATTAGGAAACATAATAAAATCATATATTCATTAGACTTGATGAACGGCTAAGATTGATTTGCATAGTTTGTACAAATTGCTTGGGTTGCAAAAGAAACGCACCCTGTGTCATTTGCCACTAAAATTCAACTTTCGTTCATATTACATAGGAGAGAGAATGAGTGAGATTAAACACTTTAGCCACGAAGAACATTCATTGAAGCTAATCAAAAGCTCGGAGATGGTTGTAGGTGGTGATGATGAAAAGAAGGAAATCGTTTGTTGTTATGGATGTAAAGAATCTATATTTGGTGGCTTTACATCTGGTTGCACCTCGTGTTCTCATTTTTTGCATGAGAAATGCGCCAACCTAGTACCTGTTATCAATCACCATTTCCATCCCTTGCATCCTCTTACTCTCATTGTTGGTGATGTTAATGGTTGGAACTATAATGTGTGTGATGCCTCGGAACTAGTGGTGGGTTTTAGTTACATGTGCACGATTTGTGACTTTGACGCATGCGTGAAATGTGGTCTTTCTATTGCACACAAGGAGGAAGCATTGATCAAATTTAAACATGAAGGTCACCCGCAACATACTTTAACCCTTCAATCAAGATCAGCTTCATTCTGTTGTGACGCTTGTCTTGCTAAGGATGAAGACTTATTCTATCAATGTGATAGTTGTGATTTTTGGATGCATAAGACCTGTGCTTCCTTATCCCCTACTGTAAGGGTCGGTGGCAGTTACAATATCGTATTTCAAGTGATTTACGGTCTCAAAAGTGATAACAATAAATCACGTGCAACTGACCCGTTACAACAAATGCGGAATAACGAGATCTAAATATTGTATATTTTGGTCTATAGATTGATACCGATCCACAAACGTAAATATAGCAGTTATCGAATATACGATAAAATATAACGAAACAACAAATAAATCGAGACAACAAGATTTAACATGGTTCCACTATCAGTGTGATAGTGTACATCCACAGGGAGAGAAAGAGATCTTTATATTACCAACCGGGAGAAATTACAACGTGTTTACGAGATCCTTGGATCAACAAATCAGCTACCCAAAAGTTCCTCCAATAACAAGATATATAAATATATATCAACGATATATATATATCTACAAGGAGAAAGGAAGAAGAAGAAGAAAACTAAATGTAATTCTTCCTTGGGATGATTTTAAGCTTCATGTTGGCATGCATATATATAGGGATGGAGAAGGGTATAAGTCAAAAGAAATTAGGTGAGGTGTAGAAAATGTGGTATGAATACACCTAATTCAACATTTATAAAGTCTTCATATAAGACTTTTATGCATCACCATTTTTCTCCTTTCTCATGCCAAATTTTCTCTTTTCTCCACCATGAAAAATCCACATTAGATATGTGGTTAAATAAGTCTTACTTCCATGCATCACCACTTGTACATTGTGCTTGGTGAATTGCACAGCACCAATAAAAGACTTATCTGATTTAAGTTTTTCAACACTCCACCATGATGTGCAAATCACCCGACGAAACCAAAGCACAAACCAATTCCCCGAACACGGACAAATAGCTGATAGAGATTGACACGAGGTAACATAATGTATTTTGACCGTGACGAGCTTCGGCTCGACCATCACCCGTCAAAATCAAAAGCAAAAATCCTCAAGTGAGCAATCTCAATAAACGAACGAGTTAAGTAACCTAAAAACACGTACCAAGTAATAAATCCCCAAAGATGTCGCTATGTCATCTGTAGCAATATTCTCATCTTTCCCACAAGGTGCCAAACGACACTAACACAATCTGAGCTGGATCAAATTCTAGCAATGCTCGAACGCGGCTGGCGATAACGACTTGGTGAACACATCGGCAGCATTATCTTCAGATAAGATTTTCTTCAAATATACAATCTTTGTGTCGTGCAAAGCTACTAGAAATGCATCACACACATTAATGTGCTTCGTCCGAGAGCTGAACGCCAAATTAGTTGCCAAGTGAATAGCACTCTGGCTATCACAATTAATACGGACAGTAGTCTGCTTCAGGCCCAAACCAAACAGAAGTTCCTGTAAATGAACTGCTTCTTTAGCAGACTCCACCGCTGTAATAAGTTCAACTTCGGTAGTTGATAATGCAACAACAGACTGTAATCAAGATCTCCAACTGACAACTGTCCCACCTAATGTAAAAACATAAACAGAAGTGGATTTCCAACTGACACGATCACCTGCGTAATCTGAATCAGAGTAACCAAGAATATCACAGTTGTTTTGCATACCATAAATGAGGCCGTGAGTTTCCGTACCTTTCAAGTAACGAAATACAGTTTTCACTGCATTCCAATGTGACTTACCCGGGTTCGATAGAAACCGACTAATCACACCAACGGAATGTGCAAGATCAGGACGGGTGCATACCATAGCATACATGAGGCTCCCGACTGCACTGGAATACAGAATCTTTGCCATCTCAGCCTTTCCAATATCGTCTACCGGACAATCGTCTCTTGTAATATTGATGTGTCTTGGAAGTGGCGTAGACACCGACTTTGCTCCATCAAGATTAAACCGCTTCAGAATCTTCTGAATATAGCCCTTCTGTGTTAACCTGAGAGTATGGGACTTTCTGTCCCGAACAATTTCCATGCCGAGAATAACACGAGCTTCACCGAGATCTTTCATTTCAAATTCTGATTTCAACCTATCTTTCAAACGGTTGATTTCAGAATGATCCCTGCAAGCTATCAGCATGTCATCAACATAAAGAAGTAGATAAATAGAAATTTCACCGCTTGATCTATGATAGACACAAGCGTCTTTCTCATTACGCTCAAAACCCAACGAGAGCATAAATAAATCAAACTTCTTGTACCACTGTCGAGGCGACTGTTTAAGTCCATACAATGACTTTTTCAATTTACAGACCCAATCAGGTTTGTTGTCGGAGATGAAACCTTCCGGTTGCTTCATGTAGATGGTTTCTTCAAGATCTCCGTGCAGAAAAGTTATTTTCACATCTAATTGTTCGAGCTCCAGATCGAGAATTGCCACAAGGGCCAGAAGGACCCGGATAGATGTGTGTCGAACCACAGGCGCAAAGATATCGTCATACTCGATACCCTTCCGCTGTGCAAAGCTTTTCGCAACCAGACGAGCTTTATAACGCTTATCGTCTTTGACTTTATAGACCCATTTGCAGCCAATTGCACGACTGCCTTTTGGTAATGGACAAAGCTCCCAAGTGTTATTTTTAGATAGAGCTTCCATTTCCTCATGCATAGCTCCTAACCACTTATCACAGTGGATCGAAGCTAGGGCCTCCGAATAGTCAAACGACTCATCCTGTACAACATGAAAAGCATACTCAAGCTGGTCAGTAAAACTCATATTTGCAAAAAATCCCAATCACCATACCTATTAGGAGGACGGATAGTTCCTTGGCTCTGGCTCGTAGGTACTGATACTGGAATTGTATCGCCTTAACCTCCACCATCATTCTGAACTTCTTCCTGAACTGAACTAACTGGATCAGAAGTAGATGTATCTGGTGGACTAACATCTTCTTCAGATTCTGATCCTAAAGTAAAACCACAAGCAGATGAGTTGGGTACAATAGGACTGACAATTATCTTATCTCCATCGGTTGTTGGAGAAACAGAAGAGATAATTTCCGGTTCTGGAGCGGGTTGTCGATTATGATTAGACTTGAACATAATCGACTCAACGAAGGTCACATGTCAAGAATGAATCACCTTTTGGGTAACCGGGTTCCAGATTCGGTAACCCTTGATTCCATCTGTATAGCCGAGTAGGAATCCCTTGGTGGCTCTGTGATCCAAATTGTCCTGACCTGTCACATGAATATACACAGGACATCCAAATACACGTATGTATTTCAAACAGATACAACCCTTACCCCTCCAAATTTCTTCTGGAATTTTTCCCCCAATGGCTGAATACGGTAACCGATTCACAATGTGTACAGCAGTGTGAAGTGCTTCATCCCAAAACATTTTAGGGAAACCATATGTAACTAACATACATCGGACTTTTTTTAACAAGGTCCTATTCATCCGCTCGGCGACTCCGTTTGATTGTGGATCGTCGGGTGTGGTGTAGTGTCGATGAATACCTCTACGAGAACAAAAGTCCTTAAAGTTACAACTAGTGTATTCACAACCATTGTCAGATCTAAGCACTTTTAATTTTCTACCAGTCTCGACTTCGACTAGTGCTAACCAAGTTTTGAATATTTCAAAAACATCTGACTTTAACTTAATCACATACACCCAAAGTTTGTGCGAGAAATTATCAATAAAAGTAACATAATACTTACTTCCACTAAGGGATTGTGTCGAAGATGGTCCCCAGACGTCTGTATGAACGTAATCGAGGATCCCTTTGGTGTTGTTTTTTTCAATACCAAAAGAAACACACGTCTGTTTACCCGAGACACATTCTGAACAAAATTCCAGACTAGTAGGCGTGTCAACTGCAATGAGATTCCGCTTGCGTATAATTTCCAAATTCTTCTCTGAAGTGTGTCCCAACCTAAGATACCACAAACGGGTAGCATCTAAGTTTTTCGAACTATCTGCGACACACGCATCAGAATTGACCGTCTCGCCTACTAGATAAAACAAGTTATTTTTTGCCTGCTCACCCTTCATCACAATAAAATTCCCTCTGGAGATGCGCATACTCCCATTCTCAATCCGAATCTTACAGCCAAGTTTAGACAGTTGTCCAACAGAAATCAAAGAACGAGTCATAGACGGTACAAATTTAACATTTGATAAAGTTCGAATAGTACCGTCAAACATTTTGATTCTGACCGAACCGATGCCCCGAGTAACACATGATGTACTGTTTCCCATATAAATATGATTACCTTCGAACTCCTCGAAAGTAGTGAAACAGTCCCGAAATGGTGTCATATGGCACGAAGCTCCGGTATCCAACACCCAAAGCATGTCGCCTTGTGGTGCAGTAACCGTTGCTGAAAAACCTGTATCTCTTTCGGCTGCAACTGCTGAAGATTCTGCTTTGGTCTTGTCCTTGTATTTCAAACTCGGACAATCTCTGACCCAATGACCTGGTTTGTGGCAGTAATTACAATTGCCACGTTGCTTAGATTTCCCGCGATGACCAGGTTTACGAGATTGGGAGTGACCACGAGTTCTTCCTCTGAGCTGATCGTCTTGGTCTCTTTCAACAAATAGACCATGACTGTTGTGGTTGTTCTCATGCAAACTGTTACCGATTTTCATCTGAATTCTCTGTTCTTCACTAATCATCCCTGGTTTCATGTCTGAAAAAGATATGGAATCCCTTCCATAAATAAAACTGTTAGTGAAGTGGGAATATTTTTCGGGAAGTGAATACAAGAGAATCAAGTCGAGTGCCTCATTATCTGTGGCAAAAATAGAATCTGTTGCCTTCAACTTCATGATGATTTCTTCGAATTCAGTCATGTGGGCCTGAATGGTTGTGCCTTCCTTCATTTTGAAGAACAGACACGACCTCATCAATAACAGTCGGTTAGTCAAAGTTTTCTTGAGATAAAGATTCTCAAGTCTTTTCCAAATCCCTTCGGCTGTCTTTTCATAAACGATTTCAGAAATTACATTTGGACCCATAGCCATCTGTAAGGTAGTGAAGGCCCATGCCTCCATTTCCTTAGCTTCTAAGGTGGACATATCCAGATCTATTTCTTCCGGAGCAAAGACTACGGGGTGAACATCGTTTTTTCTAAGTGTTGCTGCTGTAATAAACTGCCATTTACCAAAATCACCATCTCCGTTCCATTTTTCTATTCTAATCCCGACCCCCGATATTTTAAAAGCACATTTTTGATAAATAGTTCGGGGTGGAAACGGAACCGGCGAATGGATTTCCTGAATCAACAGACATTTTTAACGAGCACTTATCGTGGGACTAAAAATATACAATGTAAGTCAAATTTAGATCTAGATGCTCTAATACCAATTGTAAGGATCGGTGGCAGTTACAATATCGTATTTCAAGTGATTTACGGTCCCAAAAGTGATAACAATAAATCACGTGCAACTGACCCGTTACAACAAATGTGGAATAACGAGATCTAAATATTGTATATTTTGGTCTATAGATTCATACCAATCCACAAACGTAAATATAGTAGTTATCGAATATACGATAAAATATAACGAAACAGCAAATAAATCAAGACAACAAGATTTAACGTGGTTCCACTATCAGTGTGATAGTGTACATCCACAGGGAGAGAGAGAGATCTTTATATTACCAACCGGGAGAAATTACAACGTGTTTACGAGATCCTTGGATCAACAAATCAGCTACCCAAAAGTTCCTCCAAAAACAAGATATATAAATATATATATCAACGATATATATATATATATATATATATATATATATATACAAGGAGAAAGGAAGAAGAAGAAGAAAACTAAATGTAATTCTTCCTTGGGATGATTTTAAGCTTCATGTTGGCATGCATATATATATATATATATATATATATATATATATATATAGCGATGGAGAAGGGTATAAGTCAAAAGAAATTAGGTGAGGTGTAGAAAATGTGGTATGAATACACCTAATTCAACATTCATAAAATCTTCATATAAGACTTTTATGCATCACCATTTTTCTCCTTTCTCATGCCAAAATTTCTCTTTTCTCCACCATGAAAAATCCACATTAGATATGTGGTTAAATAAGTCTTAGGGCCTGTTTGTTTGCAGCTTAATGAGCTTAATGAGACTCACAGCTTATTCAGTCAGCTATATATGACTGTTTGGTAGTGGCTTAATGATATATAAAGTGGCTTATTCAATAAGATTTCAAGGGGGAGCTTTATGTAGAAAGCCAAGTTTTTTCCAAATCAGTCCCTCTAATTAAAAAACACGTTCCTTCCATCTATGAAAAAACTCATTCAAATAAAAACTTTTTAAGTCTATACAGACAGATTAATCCACACAAACAACTTTATCCATACAGAACTTAATGGAAAACCAACCAAACAGCCACTTACTTCCATGCATCACCACTTGTACATTGTGTTTGGTGAATTGCACAACACCAATAAAAAAACTTATCTGATTTAAGTTTTTCAAAACCTACCATAGATTTACCCCATCACCCTAATCATCCTCTTGCTCTCGTCTACTCACTTCCAGATAATTTCTATAATTTTGAGTATTACTGCTAGTTTTGCAACAAACTCATCTTACAAAACGGTTGGTTGTATCATTGTGTAAACTGTAGATATTTTGTCCACATAAAATGTGCCTTAAATGCAGAGCAACCTTCCATTCTAAGGTTAAACTTTTCCATTTCCTATTTTTAATTTTTTTATGTTTTGTGAATGCTTCATCTAAACTGAATGTCATTTCAGTGATTCTTTAGATGATGATGGTACTACAAATATTAGTCATTGGAGTCATGATCATCCATTGATTCTTAATGTTGAACCTCAAGGCAACAACATGCCCAACACTTGCTATGGTGATCTAATAGAAGTATGTAATGGATGTTTACGACCCCTCTCCCTTCCATACTACAATTGCAAACATGGATGTTCATTCACTCTCCACAAATATTGTTAGACCACAGTCTCATTGGATTCAAGATCATCCAAACTGAAGATCGCAATCTGAAGCTAAAGTCGGAACGTCGACTCTCGATATTAAAGTCTATGTCTATTTGTAATAAATGTCAATGTAATTCAATATAATTGTTTGTTTAGTTATATATTAACTTAGTCAGACATAATATCTATTTGTTAGATATTATGTAGTTACATTAGTATTATATGTTGCAAGTTGATTAGGAAGTGTGTTCAACACACTAGATTAGATATTATGTGATATCTCTAGTATCTCTCTCTCCAAGATTAGAATAGATCAGATCACACACAAACACACACTAAAAAGGTGTATTAGAGAGAAAAACAGAGAACACAAATCCAAGCTTTAATCGATCAACCTTGTAACTCATTTGTTATAATCAATACAGGTTGGTAATCATATTGTGTTGTTATTCTATAAAACTTGATAGTATTGTTGGACCGACAATTGATATCAGAACCTGATTAAGATCAAATCAAGTTTTTCTGAAAAACGTCTCTGTGTTCTGTGTTCAAAATCGATTTCGAGATTTAAACTGTTTTAGGTGTTAAAATCGATCAGGTGGTGATCGAAATACATGCTAGATCGAGTTGTGTGTGATTAATTTCAGTATTAAGCTTTATTCGAGTTCCAATTTGTGGATTTTGTGAGAAAACAGTCGAGTGGAAGAAAGTTACTGTGCGATAAAATTTTTCCTCAAATAGTGTGTTTTATTGAGATCGAGTGCTTTCATTCAGTTCTAGAAGTGTTTCTAGACATAAGGGTAGTGTTTTGGTACTGCTAATCGTTTCAGGAACAAGTTCTAGTCGATTTTCGAAGTTTAAGGACGAACATACGCAAAGCAGAAGAAGAACACACGCAAATTCCCACTTTGCGTGTCTCAAGTGAAACGCAAAGTCCAACTTTGCGCGTCCCACATCAAACGCAAAGTCCCACTTTGTGCGTCTCAAGTAAAACGCAAAGTCCAACTTTGCGCGTCCTACATCAAACGCAAAGTCCCACTTTGTGCGTCTCAAGTGAAACGCAAAGCCCACTTTGCGCTTCTCAAAAAGCACGCAAAGCACACTTCTCACTTCAAAGAGCAATCGCAAACCTACAAACGCAAACCTCAAATTTGCGCTTCCAACCAAACCTACAAACCTCAACTTGGGGCTCCCAACGTGACAATTTTGCTCAAATTTCACACTTAGACAAATTTTTGAAAAATGTAATAGGGTCTTTAATTGTCATAAATTTTTTCTCTAGGGACCCCCGTGCTAAGTCTGCCTAGGGGACAAAATTTCTTGTGTGATCAAATTTTATTTGGATTAACGATCATATCTATCAAGTTTTCTCTTATTCTAAACAGGATGTCATCCACAAAAGCCCTCGCTATTGGAACCGACTCCCAGCCACCAATACTCTTCAGGGGAGACTTTGATCAGTGGAAAAGTCGGTTCATAGATTTCATTGAAAGACATGAAATGAAGGATTTAATTAGAAAATCTCTGAGGGAAGGAATAATGACAATTCCAACGAAACCTTATACTCATGTGAAGAATAATGGAGAAAAAGTACCAGCTCAGCTTCAATTAAGACTTAATGCATACTCTGATGAGTAGAAAAAGAGACATGAAGCTGACCAATTAGCCTGATCTTTCCTATTAAATGGAATGACTGAAGAGATTTCAAAAGAGATTTTTCTCACATTAGATCGCGAAAGGGCTACAGGAAAGCTGATATGGGAACATATTGAGAAGTGTATGACATGATCAGTAATGTCATCAAAAGTTAAGGTTTTGGAAGCTGAGAATAATGAGCTAAAAAGAAAGATTTCTGGTCTTGATGCTCAAAAACAGAAGTTAGATTCTGTTGCGAGCAACGAGAAGAAATTCAAAGATTTGGAGAGTGCAAATGCTGAGCTGCAAAAGAAAATATATGAGTTTGAAAAGAAGTTCTCAGATCTGTCAAAGAAGGGTGTGGAGGAGAAGAAGGTGTTTGAGCTTCAAAGTTTAATGCTTTCTCAAAAAGTTGAAGACTTTGAGAAAGTCATCATATTGGAAAGAGATCAATTTGCCAAGGAGAGGAAGGCAAATGATCAGAAGGGTAAGGGATTCGAAGAAGAAAGAAGCATCCTTGAAGCAAAGATAAAGAAGCTTACCGAGAAGCTATCTGAATTATCTAAAAGTGTTCTGACAGAGAAGAAAAAGAAGTCTGCATTTGAGACGAAGATTGAGCTCCTTATCAAAGAACGAGATAGTTATTCTTCAAAGGTAAAAGAGCTTCAAGATTTTATTTCAAAGACGGTGGTGGTGACTGAGCGAACGACTCCAGAGTCGAAAATCCACTCACCTAGAAATAATTCAGATGGTTCTAACAAACCAGCCGCAAGCTCACATCAGAAAACTGCTCTTTTCAAAAGGTCAGTTAAATCTTCTAATCAGATTCATTCTACTAATCTTTTCTATGACAGGAATAGAGATAGTCCAGGTACACAAAAAAGAAGAAGAAGCTTCCAGGAAGAAGCTAAACTGGTCTGGAACAGGAAACCAGTTAAAGAAAAGCTGAAATGTAAAAACTCATGTGTACATACGCCGATTGCCAAGAAGAACAATGCGCTGAAAGGTAAACTTGATTTTGTTTACTCAAGAGATAAATTAATCAGTTTGTCAGGTAAGAAGTTATATTGTTCTTATTGTCGTACACATGATCCTGTTCACAAGACTAGTGATCATTACTGGTATGGTTTTTAATCAGTTACCCCCATACGAACTGCAACTAACACAAATGGACCCAAATACCAGTGGGTACCAAAGAAAACTAAACCTGTGTTGCAGGCACCTACTGTCAAGGGGGAGTAGGAGAACGATGGCTTCTAAGTAAATCAGCTTAGAACCCGTACTTCAACGAAGTAATGACTTCTAAACACAACAATTTAGGACTCACACTTCAATGATCAAAAGACCTTACTCCGTGCTGAAAAAGAGATTGTACTCCGATACTCGAATGAGGAAATCAACCATCAAGGGGGAGTACATACATATTTGTCTGAAAATTTATGCATATCTTTTACAACTGATAATGTACTGATGCATAATTTCAGGGGGAGTAAAGGTGATGACTTCTGATTATTTCTGATCAAAACTCGTATTTTAAAAAGTTTTACTGCTTTTTGTCTTTTCAATTTAAGTGAATGACTTTTACTTTGACTTGACATAAGACTTTTGCAGAATTTTTGAGAGATGCTTACAAGTTCATATGTTTATGACTTTAAGCTTAGCTTCATGAGATGAAAGATCACACGTTAAGGTATAATCCTTTATCTTAATCTCATATATGGTTGAAAGAAGGACAACTTTCAATCATTGGAAAACATTGTTTTTAATGTTCAAACCACTTCCCGATTTTTCAACAGATTTTATATTTTGGGAGTGTATTTTAAATGTTTTCATGATCTAAATTTTGCTTTAACTGAAATAGTTAAACCAATCTGAGCATCACGTGCATCATAGGAAAACAAGGAATCATTGTGCTAAGTATTAACACAACTTCTATGGAATCACCTTAACCAGTGATTTCTACCCACGAAGTTAATCCTTAGTGATTGAGTTTGCAAAGAGAAAAAGAAATGAGTGTGATTAGAGTTAGCTAAATGTTTAAAAGAAAGAGCGTGTGAGAACAGAGTTAAAAGAATATCACAACTCTGCACCAACTTTTTCTGAGCCGGGTAGCCACCATTCTAGTGATTCACAATTTTTTGGTGATCATTATTGAAACAGGCAACTAACCCATGCCAACTCTTGATCAAACCTCACCATCTTCTCATTTTCTTCTCAACAAGAAAGTGTTTCACATTTTCAAAAGGGGATGCAACACATTTGTTATCTGATTTTTATTTGGAAAATCTGGATATTGAAAAGAAGGAAGTCTGCCCCACCTTCACACTTCAATAATGCACATTGAGTCTATGTTTAACATACTGTTGTCTCAGTGGTTTACACAATTTTGAGCCTAATAAGCAATCATCCGTGCTTAATTCTTTCTAACACAAGCACGAACACACAAGGAATTTGTTTCTTTGTCATAACGTTTATAGAAATAACCTTTGTGGTATTTTGATGATTAAATGGAAGCCCTGGGGGAGTCAACATCAAACAGCTCATTTCCAATGTATATTTGTTACACACAGTGACTTAGTGTTACTAACAGGCATGTTAACTGATTCATTAGTTGATTCAGGTGTTACACGACCATTTTGTCTGGATTTGAAAAGATCTGAATGAATATCTTTAGAATTGACGGATCAGGGGCTCTAACCGCAAGATTGAAATTTCTTACAAATAATTTTGATGAAGTCGTTACACTTAACATCAAAAAGGGGGAGAATGACTACACAAGAAATGGCAAAGATCACATGTTTCAAGAATCACGTCCACTCTTCACAAGGGGAGATTGAAGACATGCTGATTCCAGAGCTAGAGAAAGAGATTGCATCTTCTAAGCTGAAAGAGAAGATCAAATTGCTACATCATTTCGTAATGATCTTGATCCGAAGGGGGAGATTGTTAGACCACAGTCTCATTGGATTCAAGATCATCCAAACTGAAGATCGCAATCTGAAGCTAAAGCAGGAACGTCGACTCTCGATATTAAAGTCTATATCTATTTGTAATAAATGTCAATGTAATTCAATATAATTGTTTGTTTAGTTATATATTAACTTAGTTAGACATAATATCTATTTGTTAGATATTATGTAGTTATATTAGTATTATATGTTGCAAGTTGATTAGGAAGTGTGTTCAACACACTAGATTAGATATTATGTGATATCTCTAGTATCTCTCTCTCAAAGATTAGAATAGATCAGATCACACACAAACACACACTAAAAAGGTGTATTAGAGAGAAAAACAGAGAACACAAATCCAAGCTTTAATCGATCAACCTTGTAACTCATTTGTTATAATCAATACAGGTTGGTAATCATATTGTGTTGTTATTCTATAAAACTTGATAGTATTGTTGGACCGACAATGGATGTTCATTCACTCTCCACAAATATTGTGTTGAGTTACCACGAACATTACAACATCAAATTCACCCAGATCATTCGCTTCACTTGGTAGACACCTCTAAAGATACTCACTACTATAGATGCAATGGTTGTTATAGCAGATGCGACACATTTGTCAAATGTGAAACTTGCACGTTCTACTTGGATGTAAATTGTGGATTTTTACCCAACACCATCATACATAAATCTCACAAGCATCCTCTTATCCAAGTCATTGATCCCAACCCTCTATGTAAGGCATGTGACAAAACATGTCCAGTTATAAGCTTTGGTTGCAAGGCTTGTAATTTCCAACTAGACATATATTGTGCTCTACGGTCTCCACACTTTCTTATTCATAGGTATTGCAAAGGACATGAAATCCCATTGACGTACCCCCAGTCGAAGATCATCCTGAAGATTTCTATTGTGATATATGTGAGAAGGAAATGCACCCCAAGTATCCACTCTATCATTGTCACAAATGCAAAAATTCATTTCACCTACGTTGCATTAATCGAATAGATTTTTATTTAAATGTCAAGCCGAATGGCACTATAATTAAGCCTTATCACAAACATCCATTAACGTTTGTTCGAAGAAAGACAACGTCTGAGTATGTGTGCTTGTTTTGTAATCTTGATATTAATGGTCGTTTAATGCTTGAGTGTCGGACTAGCACATGTCCCTTTATAATTTGTTTCCGTTGTTGTTAAATGAAATCAAACAAGCCTCATTTGTATCCATGTCTCATGATTGTAAAGTGTACGAAACAACTACATATATTATTCTTTTAGTTGAAGGGTGTACTTTATTACATGTTTTGATTTTTCAACAATTATAAGTTGTCTTGTTCATACATATATGCCTTTACTATTTCCTTTTAAATGTCTAAATTCCTTTTAGTTATACAAACTAAAAATTATTTCATACTTTTGATAAGATTCATAGAAAATCAAATTTTAGAAATGTTCATGATGATGAACAAGTGGATGAATCAAAAATCTCATATAACTCAAACTAGTTAATATTGACATATATAATAGTAAACACATGACATATTTGTAAGCAAATGAAACAGGCGTGGTTGATCCTTGAGATCTTTACTATCAATCAGAAAGACCAAGTTGACATGACTGATAATGTGTTCTCAATACCCTTTGGGGGAATTGTTGAAATCCCAGAATCTGCACGGACTGTTGTGTTAAGTCTAAATATTGTATCCAAGATTTAATAGGAAAGTCAATGATGTAAAAGTCAACATTTTCTAACTCTAAGCAAGTTTAGTTTCCTTAGCCTTTAAGGCTTTGTAATAGATAGATGGTATATATAGGTTTGTCTTTGTAAACTTGTTGTAACGTTCTAGAGGATTATGCTTCATTGTAATATTCAGTAATTGTGTAATACAAGATCTACTTTCTCTCTCTAGACTTTCTCTCGCTAGTTCTTGAGCATATTAGATAAATCTTGAGTAATTGCTTGTTGTGACTGGGATTTTATGTTTAACAATTGGTATCAGAGTCGTACCAAACTTTTCAGGAATGATTAGATCATGATTTGAATTGAAATTTGTGTGTTTTGGATTGAAAATCGTTATTTTCGATTTTTTTTTCAAGAAACGAGTTTGTTACTGTTTCATCTGAATTTTTTTGTGAAAAATCGGTTTTAATGCAAGAAAATGGATTCATTGTGTTCGATTTATGTTGGTGATTGATTGTTGTTTTGATTCCATCTCGAAATTCGAACAAAATCGGTTTCAATTTGTGATTTTTGAGATTTTCGTGAAAACATGTTCGGTTTCTGTTCTTGATTGAAATTGTGCGAATTGGTGTTTTTAATCAAAAATCGATATTGAATTTGTGTTTAGAAGTGTTTGTTGTTGATGCTGATAAGTTTCTGAGATCAATTGTGCAGGTTACAATCGATTTGAGAAAGAATCTGACAAGAACACAGTTTGCGCTTCATTCATAATGCTTTGTGTTTCATTCATAATGCTTTGCGTTTCATTCATAATGCTTTGCGCCTCATTCATAAAAGTTTGCGCTTCATTCATATATTTTGCGTATAGTTCTTTGTGATCTAAATCGTGTGTTAGTGAATTTTTCAGGTTCTCGGATCATCAAGGACACGCAAAGTCAGTTTCTCGGATCATCAAGGACACGCAAAGTCAGTTTGCGTTTCCCACTACATACGCAAAACCAGTTTGCGTTTCTCTCTGTAAACGCAAAGTCTTACTTTGCGCGTCATTCGTCACCTGAAAAGTTGCACTTTGCGCTTCTCACTTCACCCGTGAAGTATTAGTTTGCGCTTCTCACAGGACCCGAAAACCATTCTTTGCGCTTCAAGGCTCACACGCAAACCTCTTGTTTGCGTTCTCTTCCTGACACGCAAAGATCTACTTTGCGCTTGTTCCAGACTTGGTTTATAAAAAAAAAAAAGAGTCTGGAATTTTTTTTTTAGTCATATATGGAATTTTTTTTAACTTTGCGCCATAACATGTGTTGTTCAAATTTTCAATTTTTACGAAATATTTTTTTTAAGATTTCAATTTGATCTGATTTTTGATTTTCTGATATATCGTTTGGAACGATCTTTCACATCAAGCTACTCATTCAAAATGGGATTTTTTACAGATCTTGAAGAGAAGAATAGAAAGCTGGAATTAGAGAAAGTTAATCTGGGTCATGATGTTGACTTTTATTCTCAAAAGTCAAGAGAGTATTTTGCTGAAATCATCTCTTTAAAAGAAGAAATCAGTGCTTTAAAGACTCTCAATGAAGATCTTCTGAAAAAATCTTCTGGGCTGAATTATCAGAAGATTCTGAAATTGGAATCTGAGAACGTGGAGCTTAGAAAGAATTTATCTAACCTTGAAAAACAGCTTGCTGAAAATAAAGCTGATTTTGATTCTGAAAAGAAAGGTTTTTCAAAGAAGTTCTCAGATTTTTCAAAGAAGTGTTTTGAAGAAAAGAAGTCGGTGGAGCTTTAAATGCTTAAAACTTTCTCAACAAATCTCAGATTTTGAGAAAGTACTGATATTGGAAAGAGAGAAGTTTGATAAAGAGAAGAAGGCCATAGAACAGAAGAATGTAGAATTCTTTAAAGAGTTATCTGGTCAGCGAAATGATTCAGAAAAAGGGTTTGAAGAAGAAAGATTAATCTTTGAATCTGAAATCAAGAAACTGACTTCCAAGTTGTCTGAACTGTCTGCCAATGCACTGAAAGAACAAAAGATGAAGTCTGAATTCAAGACAAAGATTGACCTGCTTGTGAAAGAAAGAGACAACTTTGCATCAAAGATCAAAGAACTTGAAAAGTCTGCTTCAAGTTCAAATCAGAAATTTGTTTCTTCACAAAGGTCAGTTAAATCCTTTAATCAGATTCGTCGATCTAACATTTTCTTTGATGAATTTTTAAATAGTTCAGATATATCTTCAAGAAGAAAAAGCTACAAGAAAGAGAAACTGGTCTGGATGAAGAAATCTGTCAAAGATGACAAGTCAGATGAGCTGAAAAGAAACACATCATGTGTACATGTTCACAAAGCAAAGAAGAACAAAGAGCATAAAGGCAAACCTGATCTCAAATACTCAAAAGATCAATTACTCAGGTTTTCAGGTAATAAATTTTATTGTTCTTACTGTTGTACACATGCTCACATCCACAACACAAGTGATCATTTCTGGTATGGTTCTTACTCTGTTACCCCCACACGAACTGCAACTAACATTTATGGACCCAAATACCAGTGGGCACCAAAGAAGAAAATTGATTCTGTGTTGCAGGCACCACACGTCAAGGGGGAGTAAGAAAGACAATGGCTTCTAAGCACATCAGCTTAGGACCCGGTCTTCAAAGGAGTTTGACTTCTAAACACAACAGTTTAGGACTCGGACCTCAGCGATCAAAAAGACCTTACTCCTTTGTTTTTGCATCCGATGGATATTGATGGTCTCCATCCCAAATGCCTAATTTAAGGGGGAGTAAAGATAAGGACCCGTTCATCAATGATAAAAGAAGGATATTATGCTAATATCCAGGGGGAGCTTAAAAGATATAAATCATTTAATCATGATTTGAGGGGGAGCTGAAAAGGTAAATATCTTCTGATCCTAGATCTCGGATTGTTTGAAAGAAGAACAACTTTCGAACATGAAAACAGTTTCTTAAATGTTCAAACCACTTCTTATTCTCAAAAGATTTTATGAAGTTAGAAGTGTGATTTTAAATGTTTTTCAAATTTTGAGCTTAATGTTTAACTGACCGTGTGTTTTCAAAGATCAATACTTGTGTATTATCTTGTCTATATACTGTCAAGTATTCATACACACCGGTTCAGTATTTTATTTGAAATTGTTATTACCATGTCTCATATCGAACAATTTTTCGATGGTAATACCCCCGTTTGAAATTCAAAGTTGTTGAGCATCATTCATCTTTTTCATATTTGTGCTTTCATTAATAAATTGTTTATATTTGTTCATATAAACAAATATCCAATTCTTTGATACCCTAACCATTTGATTTGATCTGTTTAATTCATTGTCAGATTCTCAAAACAATTCTATTGACTTCATTTCATTCATTCAATATTCTTGTTTTGAGAATTCTTCAAAGTTCAAATGCTCAAATTTCATTTCTGATTTTTGATGAGCATACATACACTGACATATGATTTCTTGTGATTTACATGTCAAGAAAATCATTGACCAACATGTACTTTTAGGAACATGGGATTCAGTGTGAGTGCTTAATAGATCTTCCATGGATTCACGATAACCAGTGTTTCCTACCCCGGAAGAAATCCTTTGAGTGATTGAGGGGAGAGGGGTCTAAAAGAATTGAGTATGGAAGTGAATTGAGGTAAAATGGAAATGAGAGATTGGTTAGATGTGAGCTTATATGTTTAAAAGAAAGAGGGTGTGAGAACAGAGTTAAAAGAATACCAGAACTCTGCATCAAACATCTTTCTGAGCCGGGCAGCCACATTACTGATTGGTTCACATTTCTTTGGTTACCATCATTGAAATAGGCAAATAGCCCATGCCATCTCTTGCATACAACCCCACTAGCTACTCATTCTTTTCTTAAAAAGAGAATGTTTCACATTTTCTGGGGAAGCAGCACATAATCTATTGGTTCTTCTCTTGGAAGATACTGATATTGAAAAAGAAGAAAAGTTGCCCCACCTTCGACCCTTTCTCATGCACATTGAGTTCGTGTAAAATCATTGTTGTCTCAGTGATTTACATACTTTGAGCCTTTATAAAACACAATCATTGTGCTAATTCTTTCAAACACAAGCACGAACACACAGAGAATTTGTTTTTCTGTCAGAACATTCATAGAATTACCTTGTGTTTTTCAATGATTGAATGGAAGTCCTGGGGAGTCAACATCAAACCAACTCCTTAAATCGTACATTCGTTGTACACAGTAACTTTGTGTTACTGACAGGCATTCCTAACTGTTTCATATGTTGAATCAGGGTTACACGCTCATTATGTCTGAATTTGAAAAGATTCGGATATATACAGTTCATGATTCGGCTCTTCAGATCAAAGTGCGGAAATTGTCAAATGGGAGATTGTTAGTTGATCTCAAAGGGCAAAATCAAAGTTTAAGCTGAAATTGATGAAGTTTTGATGATAATGTTGCTCACATCATCAAAAAGGGGGATAATTATACAAAGTTCAATTTCAAGAGTTCTTGTTCAAAGTCCAAGTCAGAATTTCAAAATGCTGATTTTAAGTTCAAGTCTGATAAAGAAATTCAAAGCCAAAAGATTCTGAAGGAAGAATGTTCAAAGAAAATTTGATGATTGATTCAAGAAAGTTTGTTTCTTCCAAAGATGGTTCAGAGATCAAAGTCATGAAGATACAAAGTTTGATCGAAGTCGAAAGATTTTTCAGAGATAAAGTTTCAAGTTTCCAGTTTTATGTTCTTGGGATGTTGACTTTCCAAAAGCTTCAAAGTTTAAAAAGACTTTCCAAGATTCTTCAAGAGCTGAAAGAGTAAAGGTTGTGAAAGCTTCAAAGGGACAAAAGCTGAAGAATCAAGAGCTGAAGATCAGTATCAAATTTTTATTAAATCTTGAATACAAAGGGGGAGATTGTTAAGTCTAAATATTGTATCCAAGATTTAATAGGAAAGTCAATGATGTAAAAGTCAACATTGTCTAACTCTAAGCAAGTTTAGTTTCCTTAGCCTTTAAGGCTTTGTAATAGATAGATGGTATATATAGGTTTGTCTTTGTAAACTTGTTGTAACGTTCTGGAGGATTATGCTTCATTGTAATATTCAGTAATTGTGTAATACAAGATCTACTTTCTCTCTCTAGACTTTCTCTCTCTAGTTCTTGAGCATATTAGATAAATCTTGAGTAATTGCTTGTTGTGATTGGGATTTTATGTTTAACATGTTGTATTCAGCAAACTGTGAAGATATCTATCCTTAATTTCACATTCCACCATGACAGGAAATACACAAAAGTGGAATGCTTCGTGTGGTGCGGGACTTTTCTTTAGAAGTTGAAGAAAGTGTGTGCCACTAAGAAGCAGCGGAGCGGAGGTTTCTGGTCGTCAGACAACCGACAAACATAATTGGAATGGGCAAGACATTACAGGACAGGATAGGAAGGCAGAACGGGACATGACTGGGCAAATGCATTTTGGTACGACTAGGACTAGATAGGTCAAGAATAGACAAGTTGTGCCTAAAAGTTATTTAATGATTTTATATATCATATAATAGTTATAAATGACACAAATAAAATAAGTATTTATAAAACAAATTTCATATAAATAATTAAATACATATATAATAGTATGAAATTTGAATGAAGAATCTAATATAATTGATGGTAGTTTGAAAAAAACCTGATTGTACAAAGGAAATACTATAATTGATTCGGTTTGGAAGATCCTAATGAATTGGCAGAGGCACGGAAAAGGTTGTTACAGCGACAGGCAGAGGTAGAGGCAGTGGTGACTCGTAGACGACGGTGGTTATGAAGGACGTGAAGATGGTGGACAATGGTGGTGGTGGCGGCCGACAATGGTGGAAGAGGTAGTTGTCGCCGATGTGGAGGAGGTATAGGTGATTGTGGTTGGTGGAGGTGGCTGACGATGGTAGTGATAGTGGTAATGGGCGGTGGTAGTCGGTGGTCAACAATGGTCATGGAGGTGTTGGAGAAGGGTGTTTTAGTGGAGAAGTAGGAGGTGAAGTTAGCTGACGGTGGTTGGCAGGTGGCTATCTGTGGCCACCGGGGGTGGTGATGCCGGCGATGGGCTGTGGTGACATTTTAATAAATATCATATTGGTTATATATCAAATGAAAGTAGATTAGTAATTTTTTAGATTATGTCTCACTCTTGTCTCATTGTTTCACCAAAAAACCTTTTTGTCCCACCCTGTCTCATCTTGTCGTATCAGGTAGGGGTGCTCACGGATTGGGTTGATCGGGTTGAAGATATTTCAACAACCCAACCCAATGTTGGCGGTTTGAGAATTTTGAACCCAACCTAAACAAATGTGCAACCCAACCCAACCCGTTCGGGTTGGTTGGGTTGATCGAGTTGTGTTTAAACAAAGTAAAAACAATATTGAAAACATAAAAATAAGAAAAGTTTTCTTTGAAATACGATCCATTATTCAAAAAAATATACAAGTTCGTCAAATATTTAGGTATTACCCATAACTTTCCAATAATGTCCTCTTATGAGTTCCATTTCTCGTTATTGCCGAGTTGTGTTTGGTAACTTATATATATTAAAGAGAAATATAAATAATTTTAGAGAAGTCGCTAAAACGTTTATCGGGTTATTGGGTTGGTCGGGTTACTTTGAGCCTAACCCAATATCAACCCAATAGCTTTCGGTTGTCCTAATTTTGTATCGATTGTATGTCGGGTTACCTCGGCTTGATTTTTTTCCCGGGTTGGTTGATCGGGTTGGTCGGTTTTTTGAGCACCCCAAATATCAGGTCTTGCTAAATGTGGGACGGTGAGTTTTTGTCATGTCTCATGTTATACCAAACATAAGACAATAGATTTTGTCCCCTCCTATCATATCTTGTCTCATTTACCAAATACAACTGTTGGGAACTGAAGAAAAGCTTAAGTATGGTTAATGCTGCTACATCAAGATTACTACTGCCAGTTCAGAGTTAGTGCTGCCAGAGGATTTCAAAGATTAATACTGCTAGGTATTACTACTTCTAGTAGAATTAATATTGCTAGACAAAGTTAGTACTGCTTAGCTAGTTAGTACTGCTAGAGGTTAGTGCTGCTTAGTAGTTAATGCTGCCAAGACTTAGTTAAAGCTTCCAAGGTGATCAAGATGATTAATGCTGCTTATGAGATAAACTGAAGATAATGTTAGCGTGTGAAGATAAACATGGAAAGCTGAAGATAATTATGAAGATTATTCTGAAGATCTTTTTATGTTTAGTAATTATCTTTTGTTCAGTATATGTATAGAATTGATAGAGTAGTTTTATAATTATTCATTCTGTGTTTTTGACAAAAAGAGAGAATCAACCTCAAGGCATAGTTCCTAATTCTAGAGAAGTAGAATTCGTCTTGAAAGAGCATGTTCTTTAAGATTGAGGTTGTATGTGTAATCTTGTAACTTCAATCATTCAATACAAGGTTGCTAGTTGTTAATCAGATTTACTGTTTTGTTTACTGTTTTATTGAATATCAAAGTGTTATTCCGCAAACTTCTTTGATATTAGTTTCTGGGAATTTATTCTTGTTGAGAATTCGATCCTGACAAGTGGTATCAGAGCCTGTTCTCTCAGAAACATCTATTCATTCATCATGGAAAACTTTGCAGAATCAAACAGTACTCTGGTCTCTAAAGTCCCAATGCTCAAACCCAGTGAGTTTGACATGTGGAAGATCAGAATCAGGCAATACATTCTTCTCACTGACTACTCAATGTGGGACATCATTGAGAATGGCCCCTCTGAAGCAGGAAAGATTGGACCAGATGGGAAAAGACCTCCACCAAAGACAGATGGTGAGAGGAAAATCAGGTAGACAGAGATGAAGGCCTTGAGCACTCTGCTCTTGGCCATTCCCAATGAATATCAGCATCCATTTTGCAACTGCATTGATGCTCAGATTCTCTGGAATGCTCTAGAGAAAAGATTTGTTGGAACTAAAAGCATTAAAATAAATCAAAGAGATGTTCTGAAGCAGCAGTATGAGAACTTCACTTCTTCAAAGAATGAGTCTATGATTCAAACCTTTGACAGGTTCAACAAGCTTATTGGTGAACTGGCTACTGTTGGAGTGAAGATGGAGCAAGATGATATCAACAGAAAGTTCCTCAGATCTCTTGGGGATGAATGGACTATGTACACTGTCTCATATAGACAGAATGACAATCTGGAAGAGAAGGAAATAGATGATCTGTATAATGATCTAAGAGTTTTTGAATCTGAAGTAGAAGCTAAGAAGAAGCCCACTGGGTACATTCATAATGCAACACTTCTATCAGCATCTACTGATACTACTGCCAACCCTGAACCTGTTAGTACTGCTAGTGGAGTGAATTCAGAAAAAGGTACAGAAACTGTCTTTGAAGCCTTTTTGTCCAGTCACAGCAACAACTCCTTGATTAATGATGATCTGGAACAACTTCACCCTGATGATCTGGAGAAGATGGACATCAAATGGCAGATGGCCATGTTATCTATGAGGGTGAAAAAGTTTATTAAAAGAACTGGGAGGAATAACTTCTCTCAAAGAAGAGAAGATGGAGCTGGTTTTGACAAGACAAAGGTGGAATGCTATAAGTGCCACATGAAGGGACACTTTGCTAGAGAGTGCAGAAGTAGTGTGTCAAACAGCAACCACCAACAAGCTCAGAATGGAGGCTACAATCAAAACAAGAACTCTGCTCAAGCCCTTGTTTCTCAACAAGGAATGGGGTTTGACTGGAGTGACCAAGCTGAGGAAGCCATTCAGAATCAAGCTCTTATGGCAGAGGTGTCTGATCTCCCCTCTGAGGTAATTTCTAATCTTTGTACTCAATCTTGCATAGACACTGTCAAAAGGTACAGGGATCAGAACCAAAACATGTGTGATGACCTCAAAAGATTAGAAAAGGACAGAAGAGACTATGTGTTGATAGTTGAGAGGTTTGAAGAACAAATCAAAGGCTTCCAAGCCAATGAACTTCAACACTCTTATGACACTAACTACTGGATGTGGGAAAAGAATGAGTTAGAGACCAAACTGTCTAAGTCCAAAGAAGAAAATGATAAGTTGAAAGAAGAACTAGCCAAAGTTAAGCTTGATATAGAAAAGTTTTCATATGCCTCAAAAGCAATGGATTCTCTTCTAAAGGCTCAGATTCATGATAAGATGAAGCCTAGTATTGGATACAACAACACACCCCCTCCTTACAACAACACCTACATTTCTCCCTACATCAGACTTGTTAGAGACCAAGGAGAAAAAGGACTTGTCTGAGAAAGCCTTTAAGATAGATCCTTTGAATGAGGTGGTTATTGAGGATATGACTGAGAAAGAAGCCTGTGAGAATAGGAACAATGCTGTGAGTAAAGAGATACCCTTAGAAAACAACATTGTTACCAATGAGGGAGGTGGAAGAATCTGGGTCAAGTCTAAAGAGATAGAGAAGACCAAAGGAAAGGCCAACAAGGTCCATTACAAACAGACCACTATTGTGAATCCTGGACCTTGTAAACAGTGTGCTTGCAATAAAATTGAGAGCCTAAGTTCTGGTACAAAAAGAGGTAATCAAAGAAACTGGAATAATCAATGGGCTCAGAAACAAGGAGTTGATCTGAGTAAGATAATCAGACCAAAACCTTGTTTCGTATGTGGAAAGTTGAATCATTTGGCCAAGCACTGTTTCTTTAATCCTATTAACCAAAGGATGAACTTTCAAAGATTTGTGCAAAAACCTGTTGGTTATAGGAAGGTTGGAAAGAAACATGTGGCTAAGAAATCTGTTGAAACCAAAGGCCACATGCAGAAAAAGGTTTTAAAAGAAAGTATTAAAATGTGGGTGCCTAGAAGCACTAAAACTGTTAGTGCTGCTAACAGGGATAGTGCTGCTAATAGCAATACTGCTGCTACCAGTGTTAGTACTGCTGAGAATTTTAATGCTTCTAACACTGTTAGTACTTCTTCAAAGGTTACTACTGCTAACACAGTTAATACTTCTAACAAGGTTAGTACTGCTAAGCATGCAAGTGCTGCAAATGCAGTTAGTTCTTCTAAAAACAGTACTGCTTCTAGCAAATATGCATCCAAACCCATTATTGTAACAAAGTACTCCAGTAATGAGGAGTCAAAGTTTAAAAATCTTGTCAAGAAAGAATGTAAATATTTTGATGAGAAAGGGGTACCCAAGACCACTTTGGCTTGGGTTCCTAATCAATACTAACTGATTTATCTTATGTGCAGGGCAACCAACAGCTCAAGGGAAAGAACATCTGGCATGTTGACAGTGGTTGCTCTAGGCACATGACAGGCAACATGTCATGCCTTCAGGATTTCAAGCATATCAATGGAGGACATGTTGCATTTGGAGACAATCTCACAGGTGGTAAAATAAGTGGGAAAGGTAATGTTACAAAAGGTAAGATGACATTTGAGGATGTCTACTATGTTGATCAACTAAAGTACAACCTGTTAAGTGTATCACAGGTTTGTGACAAACAACATAGTATATTATTTACTAATACAGAATGTATGATCCTTGCTCCAGGGTTCAAGGTAGTTGATGAAAGCATGATACTACTTAGAATTCCAAGAAAGGACAATGTGTATTGTCTAGATATGGACAATGTTTCAAGTGATTCATCCTTGGACTGTCTTGTTTGTTTCAAGTGATTCATCCTTGGACTGTCTTGTTTCAAAAGCTTCTGTGGATGAATCCTCTCTTTGGCACAGAAGGATGTGTCACATGAATTTCAAGACAATGAACAAACTTGTTAAAAACAACCTTGTAAGAGGTTTACCTTCAAAAGTCTTTTCATGTGATGATCTTTGTGTTGCTTGTCTTAAAGGCAAACAACACAAAACTTTTCATAAGTCCAAAGAGTTAAATATAATTTCTTCTTGTCTCCAGTTATTGCATATGGATCTGTTTGGCCCTACAAATGTTATGAGCATAGGGAAGAAATCATACTGCTTAGTTATTGTTGATGATTACTCTAGATTTACTTGGGTATATTTTCTAAGGACTAAGGATGAGACAAGTGGACTGATCAAATCCTTTATTCTAAGAATTGAAAACCAAACTAATCAAAAAGTAAAAGTCATTAGGTCTGATAATGGAACTGAATTTAAAAATATTGACCTAAACACCTTTTGTGAAGAAAAAGGAATTGAGACAATACAGTGCTCATAGGACTCCACAACAAAATGGTGTTGCTGAGAGAAGGAATAGGACACTAATAGAGGCTGCTAGATCTCTGTTGGCTGATTCTAAATTGCCAATTACTTTCTGGGCTGAAGCAGTTAATACTGCCTGTTATGTCCAAAACAGAGTACTAGTAGTCAAGCCAAAGAACAAGACCCCATATGAGCTTTTAAATAAAAGAAAACCCTTTATTGGATTTTTCAAACCTTTTGGCTGTCCTTGTACAATTCTCAATACCAAATCTCACTTAGGTAAGTTTGATAGCAAGGCAGATGATGGATTTCTTGTTGGTTACTCATCTCAGAGTAAGGCTTACAGGGTATTTAATTCTTCTTCTAGAATAATTGAAGAAAGTGACAATGTCAAATGCAATGAGAACACACCAAATCCTATTGGGTCTGGTCCTCAGTGGCTGTTTGACATTGATTCACTAACTAACTCCTTTGGTTTCAGTAGTAATGATTATGCAGGTTCAGGAAGTGGAGGATCAGGGACTACACAATTTCAAGACAGTATATCTCAATCTGTGATCTTTCCTATGCCTATAGAAGAACCTGTTGTATTCTGTGAAAAGGAGCCATCTACTGAACCAAATCAGAGTGAAGAAGAAAGGAGAGATGAGGAGACTCAAGAGAATATAGAACCAGAAGTAGCTGCTGAAATCACCTCAGTTGAGTTGAATGACTCCAATCTAGAGGTGGGACTCAATGAAGAATCTAGTCATCAAACAAGAACACAAAAGAATCATCCTCCTCAGCTGGTAATAGGGGATATCTCTTCTCCTATGATGACTAGAAATCAAAGAAGGCTGCAAGATATGCAAGACCAACAGCATACAGTGCTCTCTTGCTTTCTATCCCAGCTTGAGCCTAAAAAGGCTTATGATGCTATGAAAGAGTCCAGTTGGATAGAAGCCATGCAAGAAGAACTGCTACAATTCAAGCTGCAAGATGTTTGGGATCTAGTAGACCTTCCTAAAGGTCAAAGAGCTATAGGCACAAAATGGGTCTTCAGGAATAAGAGAGATGAAAGAGGGATAGTAATAAAGAACAAAGCAAGGTTGGTGTCACAAGGGTACACACAAGAAGAAGGAATAGATTATGAAGAAGTATTTGCACCAATGGCTAGGATAGAAGCAATCAGATTGTTCCTGGCCTATGCTTCTTATATGAAATTCAATGTCTACCAAATGGATGTAAAAAGTGCATTTCTATATGGCTCAATTGAAGAAGAAGTATATGTCTATCAACCACCAGGGTTTGAAAACCCAAGCTATCCAGACAGAGTATACAAACTGAAGAAAGCACTTTATGGACTGCATCAAACACCAAGAGCATGGTATGACACTCTGTCATCCTATCTATTGGAAAATGGCTTTGAAAGAGGAGTCATTGATAAGACTCTGTTCATCAAGAGAAAGAAGAAGGGCATCTTGCTGGTCCAAATCTATGTGGATGATATCATCTTTGGATCCACAAGAGAAAGTATGTGTAGGGAGTTTGAGGAACTAATGCATCAAAGATTCAAAATGAGTTCCATGGGGGAACTTACCTTTTTCCTTGGACTCCAAGTCCAACAGAAGTCAGATGGTATATTTATCTGTCAGTCCAAGTATGTGCAGGACATTCTAACCAAGTTTGGTTTCTCAGATTCAAAGCCTGCCAGCACACCTATGGAGACACACAAGCAGATAACAACAGATCTTGAGGGGGAGGATATGGATGTGCATCACTATAGATCCATGATTGGCTCTCTCATGTAACTTATAGCCTCTAGGCCAGATATAATGTTTCCAGTCTGTGTGTGTGCAAGATTTCAAGTTAGGCCAAAGCAATCACACTATCAAGCTGTTAAAAGGATATTCAGATATCTCAAAGGGCAACCTAGATTGGGACTTTGGTATCCTCATGACTCATTATTTGACCTACTTGCATACTCAGACAGTGACCTAGGTGGAGCAAACTTGGACAGAAAATCTACTTCTGGAGGATGCCAGTTTTTGGGTGCAAGACTAGTATCATGGCAGTGCAAGAAACAAACCACAGTGTCCACATCTACAACAGAAGCATAGTACATAGCAGCTGCAAGTTGCTGTTCTCAAGTCTTATGGATTCAGAATCAAATGCTGGACTATGGGGTAACCTTTCTACACACTCCAATCTTTATTGATAATAACAGTGCTATTAGCATTGTTAATAATCCTGTCAAGCACTCAAAGACAAAGCACATTGAGATCAGGTATCACTTTATAAGAGATTGCAATGAAAAGAAGCTTATTCAAGTTGTAAAGGTTCATACTGATAACCAGTATGCTGATCTATTCACCAAAGCCTTTGATGTGGGTAGATTCACTTTCTTGGTAACAAGTGTGGGAATGATCAACTTTGAATAAGCCCCTTCTTAAAAAGTGGTTCACTACCTGTATATAGTTTATGCTTGGTGTTACTAATCTTCTATTTCAGGAAATGTATAGCAGTACTAAGTTCTTCACAAGCTTAAAATTGTAAGTATAGTTACTACTGCCAGTACAGTTTTAATACTGCTAGTGGTTAATACTGCTAGTTAGTTAATACTGCTAGAAGTTAATACTGCTAGTTAGTTAATACTGCTAGAAGTTAATACTGCTCTGAGTTAATACTGCTAGTTAGTTAATACTGCTCTAGGTTAATACTGCTTATGTCCCGAATACTATAAATACCCTTTGCCCGCCTAAAAGTTCATAACGACTCTTTGCATACTATTCACTTGTGCTCTAACCCTTTTCTCTCAAGTACCAAGTTTTCAGGCAAGAACACTCAAGTTTAATGGCATCCATGGCATTCATTGACGAGCACAATGAAATCGCGATGCTCCAAAAGCCAAAACAAGCCGAAGGTTTTCACCAGATAGTCGACTTTCTGAGGACAAGTCACATCGCTCATGCTCTCACTGTGTCTCCTACCATCTTCATAGAGCATCAGAGGCAATTCTGGGCTAATGCCACCATTGTTACTGAGAATGGTGTGCAAATGATAAAGACTAGGGTGTGTGAAAACCCCCTAACAGTTACTGAAGAGGTACTACGCATCTGTCTACATCTAGACGATGCTGCAGGTATAACCTCTATCCCTAATGAGGAACTATTCTCAACTCTTTCACGAATGGGGTATGAAGGCCAAATGGGGATTTTCAAATTTTTCAAAGCTAAATTTTCACCCCAATGGAGGTTCTTTGTTCATACCCTGATGCATTGTATTTCAAAGAAAACTACTGGTTGGAGCCAATTTAGCAGTCTAATTGCCTATGCATTGGTTTGTTTATCTACTGCTAGAAAATATAACTTTTCTCAAATGATCTTCAATGATCTTGTCTCAAACCTGGACAACAAGAAGAGTTTCTTCATGTATCCCAGGTTTGTACAGACAGTTATTACCAATGAATTGACGGATATACCTCACTTTGATGAGGTATATGTACCTAAACCCCCTAAAGGCAAGGTTTTCTCAAATATGAGAAGATCTGCTAGGGACTCGGAAGGAGTTGACACCCCATTGTTCTCAACAATGATGGTGGTGTCCCAACCACAAGAAGGTATGGCAGCAGGGTCAAGGCCCCCATTAGACCATCCCACTGCTAGTCAATCCCAACCTTCCCACTCTATAGTTATTCCCCAGTCTCTACTTCAAAAGCCCACTTCTCCCATTACCCAAACTTACAAAAGGAAACAGGTAAAGAAGGCTCCTTCCCTTCTTGTACCTTCACCCACTAAGCCTTTAAGCCCTCTATTGGAGCATTCTCCAATAGAGAATATCCAAAGGGAATCCAATAGGGTGTCTCCCAACCCTGAGGAGGTCCTCTCTAAGGAGATGGAAGAGCATATGGGTGAGAAGGCTGCCACTACTTCTGCTAGCACAGAGAAGGACAGTGGTAACATCTCTAAGACCTTCCCCATGGCAACTTTGGGTGAGAAATCATCCAAAGGTCCCAGGTGCCAAGAAGCCACGGGGGTGGATAGTGCTTCTGCTAGGCAGAAGGCTTCCACTACTAAAAGATCCAATGATCATTCAAAAGGGGGTAACACTCCTGGAGAAGGTGAGGACAGATATAACTATCAAGAATTGATGGATGCAATGGGAAACATCAATATGGATGTGATCAAACAAGGTCAAGAGATTGAAGAGCTTAAACTCATCGTTCTGTCACAACAAGAACAAATCCTCAACTTGAAGCAAATGGTAAGGAAATTGCTTCTCCAAAAGAAGAAGAAGCGATTTGTACTCAGAAGAAGGAAACCAGTGACTGATGCTCCCAAAAAGGGGGAGTCAGAAGCAGATGACAATATGGAAGATGCAAAAGCTAAGGGGGAGCAAGAGAATGCAAAGTGTGAGGGGGAGCAAGTAACTGCAGAAAAGGTGGCACAAGAAGCAGAAACACAAGCAGCAGCAGAAACCATTAATACTGCTGGTACAAGCAGAGCAACAAAAATGGTTAATACTGCTGAACCAATGGAAGCAGCAGAAACAATGAAAGAAGTGCTCACAGATCTTGAAATTGCAGAAACTCTAATTAAAGCAAAACATGATACTCCCAAGGTCACTTCAATGGCCAAAGGAGTTATCATAAAAGAAAGAGGTGATGATGCAATGAAATCTAGGTCTGAGAAGGTGATAAGCAAAGAAAAGGGTAAAGCAAAGCTAGTTGAACCTGATCAACCAATGAAAAAACAGAAATTGATTGATTCAGATGAAGCTCTAGCTAGGAAAATACAGGCTGAGCTTGAAGAAGCAGAAACCATGCAAGTGCAAAAGGATAGGGAGATAGCTAAAGCAATGGCTGCAGAGTTAAACAAAGCCTATCAACAAAGCTTAGCAACAGAACAAGCCAAGCAGAAAGCCACATCTTTGAGGAAGCCTGCCAAGATCAAAATGGCTGCAAGGAAAAGACAACCTTCAAAGACATACCTGGGTGCTCAAGAGAGAAAGAAAATGATTACTTTCCTCAAGGGTGCAGTAGGTGTCAAAGTAGAGATGTTCTCAAAGATGTCTTTTGAGAAGCTCAAGAAGATGTATGATGTTGAGATGATAAAGCTTCAAGGGGATGATATTGCAAGGGTTGAAATGGAGAAAAGAATGAAAGAGAACAATGATTTCTTACAAAAACCATTCCCTGATGAGCAAGAAACTCCAGAGAAGGAAGCAACAATTGGTGAAAGTCTAAAGAATTTAAAAAGAACAAAGATGATTGCCAGGAGAAAGCCTACAAAGAAGCCTAGATTAGTGGAAGAAGAGGCTGAAAAGGTTGCTGAAGAAGAAGAGGCACCTGAGTCATCTACAATGAAAGAACCTGCAAGTACTGAGGATGTCCAAATGTACATGGTAGTGATGGACAAAGTGTCTGAACCAATTTCTGCAGAACCTGTAGGAGTTAAACCTCCTGAAGTCATTCACTGGGATGTTTTGGAGGTAGATGGCAAGGAGTATATCAGACTGAAGAGAAAAGATGAGAAATATGAAGTGTACAACACTTGGAACAAGATTTTCAGAACCTGCTCAAGGTCTGATATTGAAGAAATGTTTGAAATAGGGATGAAGTTATATGCAGATGAACTGAAAGCTCCAGTGATTTCAATTACAAAGCTGATAATGGAGTATCTGTGCATGATGTTCAAACCTGATGAAGTGGAGGAGATAATAAGGAATGTCTTTCAAACAGTTAATAATTGGACTCTATATGAAACTAGTGGAGTATATGCAGTGACTTTGGATTTGAATCACACTGAGTACTTCCTAGTGGATAGAGTATACAACCATAGCAGACTGAAGCTTCATGCCATGCTGAAGAAGAAGCTAGGATGTATTCCAAATTCTGAAATGGCAAAATATTTGATCCAAAGAACAATTAATCAAAGTTTGGGTTGGATGCAAATACTGGAATTTAAGCCATGATGAAGTTTTGGGAGCATCTTGAAGAAGATCTGAAGAACTTGACTTCTTTTCCTAAAAGTCAAGTTAGGGGGAGATTGTTGGGAACTGAAGAAAAGCTTAAGTATGGTTAATGCTGCTACATCAAGATTACTACTGCCAGTTCAGAGTTAGTGCTGCCAGAGGATTTCAAAGATTAATACTGCTAGGTATTACTACTTCTAGTAGAATTAGTACTGCTAGACAAAGTTAGTACTGCTTAGCTAGTTAGTACTGCTAGAGGTTAATGCTGCTTAGTAGTTAATGCTGCCAAGACTCAGTTAAAGCTTCCAAGGTGATCAAGATGATTAATGCTGCTTATGAGATAAACTGAAGATAATGTTAGCGTGTGAAGATAAACATGGAAAGCTGAAGATAATTATGAAGATTATTCTGAAGATCTTTTTATGTTTAGTAATTATCTTTTGTTCAGTATATGTATAGAATTGATAGAGTAGTTTTATAATTATTCATTCTGTGTTTTTGACAAAAAGAGAGAATCAACCTCAAGGCATAGTTCCTAATTCTAGAGAAGTAGAATTCGTCTTGAAAGAGCCTGTTCTTCAAGATTGAGGTTGTATGTGTAATCTTGTAACTTCAATCATTCAATACAAGGTTGCTAGTTGTTAATCAGATTTACTGTTTTGTTTACTGTTTTATTGAATATCAAAGTGTTATTCCGCAAACTTCTTTGATATTAGTTTCTGGGAATTTATTCTTGTTGAGAATTCGATCCTGACAACAACCCAAATAAATTAACGAGTTAGATTCCTATAGTTACATACTTAGTTACTTACATTAACTACCTGACTTGTTAAAAAAAATGCAACAACAACACAACTAGTTAACTTATTTTTTTTAAATATGAATGAGATCCATTAAACACGAAACCACATGGATTAAAGATGTACTTGCTCTATATTATATGTAGAGTAAATTACAAATTTCGTCCCTATGATTGAATGAAATTTTGGATTAGATCCCTCAAACAAAATAATCACATATATCGTCACCGTGGTTCTACTTTTGTTTTGAATTTGGTCCCTTGCCCTAACTTTGTTAACTTTTCTTTTATTAAGTCAAGGACAATTTAGTTAATTTAAATTTGTCTAAATTTTTTTCCTTTATTGTTAAAGAATAATATCTATACTACTTTATAAAGCATTTGGGTTGCTTTTCTTAAATACAATCTTTTAAGCCTTAAGTACAACTATTTAAAGCATCATTACTTAATTTTCAACTTTACAAGTAATCAATGCATATGTACTAACTGTTAAAGCTGCGTATAACCTCCCTTTTTATGAAGCGAGTATAACTTCACTACCCACATCAGGTAGAACTTCCAAGACATTATTCATCGGTACAACCACGATGATTCAGCCTCTCAAGACGATTCAAGATGACGATTCAACCTCTCCGTATTCTTTGGGTTGTATCTTCTTATACGATTCACAGGGTTCATATCCCTTATCTTCGTTTCTTCATATCGCTCCTCTCGATTCAGTCTTCTTCACATCGTTGTGGTCGACAAGGTAACGATTGATATTGTCGATTTCTTCTCTACTTTCTCCTCTGTCTGTTTCTTTGTATCAATTGAGCAATAGCCATGAAAAACTCTCCTGTTTGTTTCTTCTCGATTCTTTGTTTGTTTATTTGTGGCTTTCCATTACTTTGTATCAGTAGGTGAATAGTGAAATTGATGGTCTTCGTCAGTTCATAGTTTAACTCGCCTAAATTAGGGTTCATATTTGATGCTCTTCGTTAGTTCCATTACTTTGTATTAGTTGATCACCCTTTAGGGTTAATAGTTCCTTTGAGATTTTGTAGTTACTTACATGAGATTTTGCATCAGGTTTTACAAATATGTAAATGCATTATTCCCCGTAATGGCGATCCAAGCCTCGATGATTGCCGATTCAAGGCGATTGATGCTCTCGATGCTCTCCATGTTCCATCTATAATAACTCTTTGGAAATCTTGATTCGGTTGTTCTCATTCATTTTCTAATTTTGTGTACGACCTTCTTCAATCTCCAAATCATGTAAGTGTTTGGCCTATTTTTTTCTTGTTAGAGTTTGGCCATCTGATAAAGTTTCGCCCAATCCAGCAGCAGGTATGGTTCCTGTTGACAATTTGCTGATGGAACTCATGTTGTTAATAAGTAATATCTTTAATTCTTAATTGATATTTTGTGTAGTTGGTTTTTCTTATGCACATTTGTACTGAAACACTTGCTGATGTTAAAGGTTTTTAATTGCTGAAAAGGATGCTCAATTTGAAGCTGCTATAATGGTTGATAGCTTGATCCTGAAGATGAAGAAGATTAGTTCAGCTACTAGGTGGTTTTCAAATTGTTGCTTTTGTGAGTTGATGTCACACATTGTCACTAATGTAGCTTATTGCATGCTTGGCAATTCGTGTGGCATATTAGCTTTGCTTACCTTTAAATGGATGTACACTGATCAGCATTCATTTTTCTTTAATGGCAGGTATGTTTTTGTTGTCTTTTACTCTTCTTCACGTGGCTATATGTCTTGGTTTTGATATTTGATTGTGTAGACATTTCTTTTGATCTCTACCAGCTCAATCTTCGAGTAAACCATACCCTGATAAAGGACCAATTTTTATGAGTAAGTTTACTTAGGCGTCGTTTGTTTTTTAAAAGGTATAAAGTCTGAAGTCTTAATTTAGTTATGATTAATAAGAGGTGGTGTGTAAAAAAGTCTGAATGATTTAGACTTAAAAGAGAAATTAAGAGATTTTTTTTAAAAAAAACAAACAACCCCTTAGTCTTGCTCTTTTCTGGTTCCAATTGTGTGATAAGTAGATACTTTTTAAGTTTAAAATAACTGTTAGATGCTTAGGGCTTTATATCATGCCTATTTCCAGTGTAAGTGTATTATGCAAACAGTGTTTGAACCAATTTCAGGACTTGAATAACTTTGAGATGACCCTGAAGAATTTGCAAGAATTTTTTATGAAGATTTGGGTGTTGAAGACCCTTAAGTTGGAGTAAGTTATTGAAATGCATTTCTACTGTTTTTTATGTTTTTTTATTGAAATGCTTATGGCTTCCGGTCTGGTTTTATATGAGTTTTCTATTGGGGTTGTTTAGTTATTGTTTGGGGCTTGAGGGCAATTTTAATTGTTTTGATGCAATGACTACCGGTTGGAGTCTAATATTGGGTGGTATATATCTTACAAGGAATGGGAATTATTTTCAGATTGTATTCGATGAATTGGTGATGGTGAGTTTGATGTTGAAAGTTTGGTACAAAGGGGATGCTTCCTTGGGTGGTATATATCTTACAAGGAATGGGAATTATTTTCAGATTGTATTCGATGAATTGGTGATGGTGAGTTTGATGTTGAAAGTTTGGTACAAAGGGGATGCTTCCTTGGCAGAACCTGCATTTTTGGTAAATATAGAGTAATATTATACATGCAGTATGTAATCTAAGCTTTAATTTTCGTTTGATTTGCAACTTCTTAAGAGTATTAACACCATGTACATGATAAAGGATTTCGATACAACATGTTAATTAAGACCTTTGTTTAGATCTTGTCAATCTTTAATGATATCGATTTCATGATTCTTTTGTTTTGTATGCACTCAGTTATCGACTCAGTACTACTCAGTTGCAATAATATTTTTGGGATTAATTTATGCAAATGTTCTTGTTTTACTTTGTTTTAAAAATAAACTAATCTTCATGTTTAATCTAACCCATGTTAATTAATCTGCTTTACACACTTGGTACAATAATCTTCGTATTGCAAAGCAACGCCTATACTATGATCATATCTACACATGGATCAAATCAAGAAAGGATGATGCTAATGCTAATATAGAGGTACAACTCCATTGCCATATTTCCTTTTTTGTAATCAGACTCATTTTTACAAAACTCCTAAAGATTAAGATTAAGGGGACATTTATCTAATTCTTATTTGGGTAAGTGTTTATCAGTAAAATTCAACACTATCACTTACTTACCAGATAAGATTTTAGTCCACCAAATCGGTTTCGTATGCAACAATTTGCTCGGTAAGTGCTAACTGTGTTAAAAGTCGTCGTTCTCACTTACCGGGTAAGACTTTCAATCCTTGTATTCGCTCTTACCGGGTAAGATTATTGGTCCTTGCCATATTCATCCGGTAAGATAATGTGATTGGTAAACGTTTACCTGGATAAGTGTTTGGTGAACGACCCCTTAAGATTAAAACCTTTGGTTAGTTTAATTGATGCTAAATGGAACTCTACAACAACAAGAATTATGATTCTTTTAGGTGGGACAAGATACATATTACTACTGCATGCTTCTAACACTCACCAATTTGGTATGTGCAGGACCTTCCTTTTATACAAATCTTTCCATGCATCACTGTTAATTAATATATTATATTACTATAAATTTGTTTTAATTATATTATTAAATATGTAATTGGTTATTTTTTCTAGATGTCATTAAAATATATAAGATAATCATTGAATTCTAACAAAATACTTAAATTTTTTTTATATAAAAAACATTATATTATTAAGCCAAAATTAAACAAATTTATAAAAAAAACAATATCACTTTCTCAAAACCATCTAAAATCGTACTGTAAATCGACAAAAAAATAAAATGAAACATTAAAATCGTGATGTATCTCGCTGCATTGCGCGAGTACGCTTCTAGTTAATTATTACGATCATAAAACTACATTTTATGTTGTAGTTATGCATCGAATTTTTCACAAATAAATGATCAAAAATTATTGAATTAAATAATAGTTATTATTTGATATTTTCAACTTTGTTTTTTATTTATATATTATTTTCAACTTTATCATTATAAAGAAAAATATTAACCAATAATGCATACCTACTAATCAATCTGTTATTTTTATTAAACAATTATATATAATATAATTCTCCAACAAACATTTTGTTTGTTTTATATGTTAAATAATGTTAAGGTTATTTTATTGATCTTACATGTTGACTTTCTTTTGTGGTTGGTACAAAAAATGCCTCCCTCTCTCGTTCTTATTCTTTTAAATGGTGAGGGATGGCTTTGTCATTTTGAAATAAACCTCAAAGTTCCATTGATATCATACATGGGGAGAGAATGAGGGAGATTAAACACTTTAGTCATGAAGAACATTCATTGAAGCTGATCGAAAATTGGGAGACTATTGAAGTCATTTGTTGTTATGGATGCCGAGAACCCATATTAGGTGGCTTTGTATATGGTTGCACTTCGTGTTCTCATTTTTTGCATGAGACATGTGCAAATTTAGCACCGGTTATCAATCACCATTTACATCCCTTGCATCCCCTTATGCTCATTACTCGTAATGTTGACAATTGGAGCTGTGACGTGTGCAATAGTCGAGGATTAGTGAATGGTTTTAGCTACTGGTGTATGAGTTGCGACTTTGACGCATGCACGAAATGCGGTCTTGCTATTGCACTGAAAGAGGAAGCATTGATCGAATTTAAACACGAAGGTCACCCACAACACACTTTAACCCTTCAGTTAAGATCTGCTTCATTCCGTTGTGATGCTTGTCATGCTAAGGATGAAGACTTATTTTATCAATGTAATAGTTGTGATTTTTGGATGCACAAGACTTGTGCTTCATTAGCCCCCACCATCGATCTACCCCATCATCCTAATCATCCTCTCGTTCTCGTCTATTCACTTCCGGACAATTTCTATAATTTTAAGTATTACTGCGAGTTTTGCAACAAACTCATCTTAAAAAACGGTTGGTTGTATCATTGTGCAAACTGTAGATATTTTGCCCACATTAAATGTGCCTTAAATGCAGAGCAACCTTCCATTCCAAGGTTAAACTTTTCCCTTTTTTTCCTTTTTTTTAATTTTATTTTTATGCTTTGTGAATGCTTCTTCTAAATTGAATTTCATTTCAGTGATTCTCTAGGTACTACTCTTGTTGAAGAAAACGTAAATGAATTTATGCATTTTCCCATGCCAGATGCATTTGTGGATCCACTAAAATTACTCCATTTTGAGAAGGTATCTTTAGATGGTGATGGTGCAACAAAGATTAGCCATTGGAGTCATGATCGTCCATTGATTCTTAACGTTGAACCTCGAGGTAACAACATGCCCAACATTCGTTGTGGTGATCCAATAGAGCTATGTGATGGATGTACACGACCCCTCTCCCTTCCATACTATAATTGCAAAGATGGATGTTCATTTACTCTCCACAAATATTGTGCCGAATTACCGCTCACATTAGAACATCATCTTCACCCGGATCATTCGCTTGTCTTGGTAAACACCTCTAAAGATAAGTACTACTATGAATGCAATGGTTGTTTTAGCAATGGCAACAACTTTGCCTACAAATGTGACACTTGCAAGTTCTACTTAGATGTGAATTGTGCAAATTTACCCAACACCATTAAACATAAATCTCACAAACATCCTCTTATCCAGGTTATTGACCCCAACCATGCGTGTGACGCATGTGACAAAACATCTACGACTATAAGCTTTGCTTGCAAGGCTTGTGATTTCCAACTAGACATGTTTTGTGCAATACAGTCTCCACATTTTCTTACTCATAGGTATTGCAAAGGACATGAAATCCCATTGACGTACCCACCAGTCGAAGATCATCCTGAAGATTTCTATTGTGATATATGTGAGAAGGAAATGCACCCCAAACGTCCACTATATCATTGTCACAAATGCAAAAATTCATTTCACCTAGATTGCATTAATCGAATCGATTATTATGCAAATGTCAACGCGAAAGGCACTAGAATTAAGTCTTACCACAAACATCCATTAACTTTTGTTCGAAGAAAAACAACGTCTGAGTATGTGTGCTTTTTTTGTAATTGTGATATTAATGGTCGTTTTATGCTCGAGTGTCGGACCGGAACATGTCCTTTTAGAATTTGCTATCGATGTTCTTCAAGGGTGTAATTTGTTACATATTTTTTGATTTATCAAGAATTGCAAGTTGTCTTGATCATGCTTATATGGCTTTAATATTTCCTATAAATGTCTATATTCCTTTTAGTTATACAAAATAAAAATTATTCATACTTCGATAACATCCATAGACAATCAAATTTTACAAATGTTCATGATGATGAACAAATGGATGAATAAAAAATCTCATATAACACATACTAGTTTGCATTGACATAAATACAAGTTTCTTGATTATAACACATGAAAATTTTCTAGCATAGATACTTCTGGACCAAAGTAGCTCAAGGTTTTTGCTATCATTTCTAACTGTACCAGGCAAACCCCTTTTTCACCTAGAGTTTGGATTCCTGGAGACTGTCTTTATTGATATTCCCTGCTTCATCTAGAGATTAAAATTGTTTGCAAGTTTACATCATCAACGTGACGATAAAACATTTCTTCCCCGATTTCTTTTTGTCATCTATAATATCATCTACAATTAGAAGAATTTCCTCCCTTCAAGTTTCTTTTCCTTATCTTATCAATCAAAGTCTCTAAGTTACGATTGGTTACGATTATTGCCATACCATTCGACTCCTAACACAACAATAAACACCATAAATACGATAAACAAAGCTTAGATGTAACACCTCAAATTTGGGCAAATTCTTAGTTAATGCCTACATTTCGTTTTGATGTTTGCACCTCTTGAATCAGTTGTGAAAACGAGATCGAACCATCAAATTTTGGAGGGGGGGGGGGGGGGGAGACCAACGACGACACTGCCCTTGGGCATTGTTGTAGGTCACAATCGCCACCTTTGTACCACTTACGATACACTTTCGGCGAGTATGCCTGGGGCATACTCGCGTGTCATAGTCGCGCCCAATCGTCACTCTCGGTACATATTGGGCGACATTCCCGGCGATTATGCCAGGGACAATGCGCGAGTCATAGTCGCCGACAGTCTGCCCTCTTAAAAGCTTTGTCCGACTTTTCTTTTCATTTGGCAACTTTTGGCATTCGAGAGAGTGCAACGATTTTCCTCCCTTAGGTATGATTTTCTTCCCCTATTTGCTTCATCACTTGCATTAAATGGTATCCCAACTAATCTTTAGGTATTAAATGCAAACCCTTTGGTCCTCCTACCTCCATTGAGCATTTAATCCCAAGGTTTCCAAGCTTCAAGGTCTCAAGTCAAACTAGGGTTTTGCTCTTTTAGGGTTTTTACATCACAAACCCATTTGGTGAGTCTCATAACCCTTACATTACTATAAAAGTGTTTATTTGCTTATTTGAGAATTGTAGGTACATTTGGAGGTTGATCTAAAAATTAGGGTTTGGTGGTTTTTGCTCAAATGTGGTTATTTTCTCTTATTAGAAGTATTTGATGATTATGGTGGTTCATATATGCCTAAGGGGATGTAAAATGAGTATACCCTAGTGAGGAGTCATTTTCCACAAAAGAGGATTTGACTCAAACAATCATGGTGGTGGCTAGACCTATCTCTCTATTTCATTTATTGCTTTTCTTTGTATTATTAGATGTCATTTTAGTATGATCACAAAATGTGCAATATCACGAGTGAACAAGTGTCATATGTGGATATCATGGTTTTAGAATAGAATGAATCATGCATGGAAATTATTGTCTCTACTTAGGTACAATTAAGATGTGAAATTTGATGTCTATTTCCTTGTGAACGAGGATTTAGATGACATGATATACTTGGTAATAATTGTTGGCAATCTGTGGTCACTATCAAGTAGGCAATGGGGGACTCTATAGTCCTTGAGGTGTAACTCGTCTAGATTGGATAGGCAATAATGTTTGTAAGTCCTTGAGGTGTAACTCGACGGAGTAGGTAATAAAGGCATAAATAATTTGAGGATGGTGATGTCTTAATGGCATGGGAACTAGAACCGGGACATGGGGTGTAATCCAATAACATCTCGGGTTACTCCATTCACGTGTTCTTGTCACCCAGATGGAAACGGGTCTTCCCCGTATTTCAAGAGGTATATCTTGTGTGTAACTGTTCAGGTGTGGAATATCCTTCCAATTAGAATGTTGGCGTTGGCTCAATCCTTGGCGTATCGGTAACAATTAATTATGGTGCACTTGACTAATTTATAAACTGTTAAAGCTTATGATATAAATAGACTATTTGTCTAACACTTGTTTTGGTAAATTGTTGGCTCACAGGTCCTACTAGTGGTGTGCATAGGGTACCTTGATTCGTCGATCACGCACCTAGGAGTTGAAGGACCGGGATTTTGGGAAACTTTGAGAAGAGCGTTTTGGAGACATAACGACACCCACCTTAATCTAGTTTTGAATATTGTACTAGATTAAATAAGTTGTTGGGTTTTATGTTTCATTCTTCCGCTACTATATTTGATACAAACTATCCCAACTTCTTTGGGGGTTTAGTCATTCATATTTACAGGGTTTATAAACCTTTATATTTCAAACGTCATATTTCCGAAAATTTAAGTTTTAAATTTACCCCCTTTTTAGGGTGTTACATTAGATACACATTTATTACCTGAAATCGACGACCCATCTATCTGTGTTAAAAACTCGATTGACGCTTTCCGATGCCATAAGTTTCATTTTAATATTGTAAGTTTAGGGTTTTGGTAATGGGATTGTATGAGATTCGATCGTATATTTGCGTGTATTGGTTTGTTTGCAACTGATTCCGGTCAAGTGTTGCTGCTGTGTTTTTCAGTTTTATCAAATGACAAAAGTTCCCCTCCTAGTTTATTTATTTCTATTTTGACACCCACTCAAAATAAAACCCCCGTTTTTTACAAACGATAGTTACATTTAATCTGTCTATTAAAAAAAAAAGAACAAAAATAATGATAACAGAAAATAAAAAAAATAACTCGTTAAAAATTATTAAAACAACAAAACTAACTAACCTTTTATTTTAATTATAATTTTTAAAGGGTATGTTAATAAAAATGACATTTTTTTTTCTTTCATTTATTTCCTGTTACATGAAAAATTATTTTATTTGTTTTTTTTTCTTGAGAACACAAATAAAAAAAAATCTTTTTTCTCTTTCCTAAATTCGAGAACACAAATTAATTATGGTAGAGTTTGTTTCGTTTGATCTAATTTTGATTACATAAATAAAATAGAGGTGATCATATAACTTGAAATACGGGAAATAATCTTGATTCTTGTAACAACTCAAATCCAACATAACATAACATAAATTAAAAATTCCCAAAATGGGTCCCAATACAAACATACGAAAATATAAGGTCAACATAGTTCAAATGTAGCAGTGCTATCACAACCGAGAAACTCTAACATGCGACTAACACCAAAACTAAGGCAAAAACCCTCTAAACCGCTAGCTCAACATATCTCCTTTCCTTTAGACGAACCACCAACCATTACCTTACCTGAAAATGGTTTTTAGAAAACATTGAAAGCGAGGGTTAGACCAAAAGGGTCTAGTGAGATCCCAACTACAAACATTTTTTTTAAAATAGAGTAGAAAACCAACATATAAAGTTCGTCCCAACGAGAATTCAATCACCGCATAAAGTGAATCATTCCACCTCCAGAATCGAATCCAGTAACATCAATTCGTTCGCACACTCGGGGCCTCCAGTAGATCCCCATTCGGCTCCCTAGTCGATGTCGTTACCGTGTGTAAGGAAACAAATTCTAAACACGCGTTTCAACCATCCTCGATGATTGATGTTAAGCCATGGCTTACAATTCACGAAATAATACCAGTTCTCATAAGATTAATCACATAAGGAAGTACACATGCATGGCATCAAAATAAAACCCAATAAGTCACAGTTCGGAGTTATATTTTACAAAAAGCGGTAAGCATAGTAAACTTTATCAAAACAACACCATTTCCAGGTTACAAGAATTTTGGGATTTAGGGAACTCACCTGAGAGCTTGAACCTTACCACACGCGAAGCTAGATTCTAAATGATCAAGTTCCTACATTTGATAAAGGTTTAAGGTCTAACACCTACTAGCAACCCCCGGACGAAACCTAGAAGAAAACATCCCAATATTGACGAAATCTCGGAAGTAAGGAATCCACGATCATGTCTTAAACGAAAGCCCAAAGTGAATTGGGTCGTGGGACGCCCAACAGATCTAGGCCTCCCGCCTGCGCCAACTTCATGAAACCTACCACCCGGGCCACCCAGGTTCACTCGGGTTTGGGTGAAGAGTACGCCCGGATCCCAAAAGACACCCGAGTCTGCAAGCACCCGACTCCAGCCGGGTTTGGGGTCACCCGGTCCCGGTGCGCTGAATCACTCCCGATGCTCCACGGGGAGGGAACCCTGGTTCGATGAATGCTCGGTACGCCCGAGTCACAAGGCCGCCCGGTACACTCGATTCACCCTGGGAGGGTGACTCCCGAGGGCGATCGAGGGGTTTCTCTCGGTTCGAACTCCACAAAATTTTCCCGATGCAATTAATATTAAATCCCTTCTAACATCGACCCCAAAATGCCAAGAAGAAAAGAAGGATTTTCTAACAAAATATAGGTTTACAGCCTCAATCAACCATTACCCAAAATCCCCAAATCAGATCAGTTCTTGAGGTTTTCCCCAGAATGGGATTTGCTAGAGCGATTCATTCTAAAGAGAAAATTCCAAAGCCAAGATCAAAGTTGAGGAGAGTGACCTCTTTCGCAGGGAGAACCTCTACTAATGCTTGCCACAAATCTAAGAAGGCTTCTCACTGAATCCACACTAATCGATTGCTTCCACTCTTCTTTTCCTTCCTTCTTCAACACCGCACACAGAGATATTTTAAACCAAATGAGGGAACAATCTAGGTTTTAGGTCTTTTATGTCTAGAATTTCCAAAGAAGTCCCTTAACTCTCTTATTTCACCCTATTTACACCCCAACATTTATTTTAAGATGACGGGTAGTTAACGGTCATTACAACACTCCCCCCCTTTTGAGGAATTCCGTCCTCGGAATTTTCTTTTTTGAACAGGTACGGATACTTGGACCTCATCTCCGATTCCAACTCCCACGTTGCTTCGCGTCCTTTGTGAAACTTCCATTGAATCTTCACCAGGTTGATCTCTTTTATCCTGAAGTGCTTGATCTTCCGATCGATAACCTGTTCCGACTCCTCAACGAAATTTAATTTATCGTCCACCGCACATCTTGCAAGGGCACCGCCATATCGACATCCGCTAAACACTTCCTCAGGTTGGAGACGTGAAAGGTGTTGTGAATACCTCTCAACTCTTCGGGTAATTCCAACTTGTACGTCGCTTCTCCTACCCGTTCAAAAACCTCGAAAGGTCCAATATAACATGGACTTAACTTACCCTTCTTTCCAAAATGAACTACGCCCCTCCACGGTGAAATTTTCAACATTACTCTATCCCCTACTTGAAATTCAATGTCCTTTCGTCTCTTGTCCGCATAAATCTTCTGACGATCATGTGCCACTTTCAATCTTTTACCGCACCTGGACAATTTTATCCGTCGTTAGTTGCACTAACTCAGGGCCAGCCAGCTGCTTCTCCCCGAACTCATTCCAACACAACGGTGTACGACATTTTCTACCATAAAACATCTCATACAGGGAAGCTTTGATACTCGCATGATAACCGTTGTTGTAAGCGAAATCGATCAATGATAGATGAATTTCCCACAAACCTTGAAAATCCATTGCGCACGCTCTCAGCATGTATTCCAATGTTTGAATAGTTCGCTCACTCTGACCGTCGGTTTGTGGATGATAAGTTGTACACATCTTGATCTGTGACCCCATTTCTCGCTGGAAACTCTTCCAAAATGTTGATGTGAACCGACTATCAAGTTCAGACACAATCGACAACGGTACGCCATCGTGAACGACAATCTCGTCGATATACAACTTCGCTAGTATTTCCATAGAGTAAGTCCCCTTGATGGGCAGGGAATGCGCCGATTTAGTAAGTCGATCTACGATGACCCAAATCGAATACTTCGACTTGTGAAGAGTTTTCATACATCTTGTTAGTCCCTGGGTCAATCGAATACTTCGACTTGTGCGCTTCTTGTAGGATAACCTTTCTTATTTCTCCGAGTTTAGGAATCCAGATCCTTCCGTTAAGGCACTTGAGTCCTCGACTGTCTTCCACTAGCGAATCCACAAGTCCGATTATTCTCTCCTTTTTAAGATTTTCAGACGCCAGAGCCTCCACTTGGAACTTATTTATCTCTCCCAGTAGAGTTGGAGTTATCTCAGATCACAAACCTACCACCTTTAAATTTGCACCTTTTTTCTTCCGACTCAAGGCGTCGGCTACAACTTTGTCTTTCTCGGGGTGATACTCGATCTTGCAATCATAGTCGGTTAACAACTACATCCATCTTCGTTGACGCATAATAAGTTCCTTTTGATCAAAAATGTGGCAGAGGCTCTTGTGATCCGTGAAGATCTGACATCGCGTCCCATAAAGATATTGTCTCCAGATTTTTAACGCAAAGACAACGACGACTAACTCCAAATCATGAATAGGGTATCACAATTCGTGATCCTTCAGTTGGCGATATGCGTAAGAGATTACTTTTCCACGTTGCATTAGAACACACCCTAAACCCAGCCTCGACGCATCGTTATAGACCACAAAGTCTTTCGTGCCCTCCGGTAAGACCAAGATTGGAGTGCTGCTCAAAATGTCCTTCAATTTCTGAAAGGACTCCTTCTGTGTTTCCGTCCACACAAAGTTAACACTCTTCTTAGTCAACGAAGTTAATGGCGTCGCGATACGAGAAAAGTCTTTGATAAACTTTCGATAGTATCCGGTAACCCCAGAAATCTTCGAACTTCTGACGGGTTCTTTGGTGCCTCCTAATCCCGGATAACTTCCACTTTTGCTTGATCCACCTTGATTCCATCTTGGGACACGATGTGCCCGAGGAATTGCACTTCTCGCAGCCAGATCTCGCATTCAAAAATTTCGCGTAAAGCTTTTCCCGCTTAAGTAGCTCTAACACCCTCCGCAGATGGTTCTCATGCTCTTGCTCAGTTCTCGAGCACACCAAGATGTCGTCGACGAACACGATTACAAACTTATCTAAGTAGGGTTGAAATACCTTATTCATCATATCCATGAAAGTTGCAGGGGTTGGTCAACCCGAACGACATCACAAGGAATTCAAAATGTCCGTATCGTGTACGGAAATCCGTCTTTGGTATGTCTTCTCTCCTCACTTTGAGCTGATGGTAGCCCGACCTCAAGTGGATCTTAGAGAACAAACTTGCTCCTTGAAGCTGATCGAATAAGTCGTCTATCCTTGGGATCAGATATTTGTTCTTAATCGTCAACTTATTGAGCTCCCGATAGTCTATGCACATTCGCATAGTTCCGTCCTTTTTCACAAAGAGGACCGGCGCTCCCCACGGAGAGGTGCTAGGCCTTATAAACCCCTTATCTAGCAATTCTTGCAATTACGATATCATCTCCTTCATCTCCGCAAGTGCCAATCTTTGGCGCACGCGCGATTTGTGCGACTCCTGGGATCAGGTCGATCCGGAATTCGACTTGATGATCCGGGGGTGGATTCGTCAAATCTTCTGGGAATACTTCCGGATACTCGCTCACTATCCGCACATCCTCCACTCTGCATTTCTACTTCTTAGAATCTACAACATACGCCAAAAATCCTCGACATCATTTTCTCAAACACTTATTTGCCTTAACCATGTAAATCAAGCTAGAACTCCTATCACGCCTATTTCCATAAATCACTACCATCCCCTTTTCAGGCAACATCAAACGGATCAACTTCTTATTACAAACGATACTAGCATCATTCCTAGCTAGCAAATCCATCCCAAGCACCACATCGAACTCTCTCATTGCCATAAGGTACAATAACACTGGCACCAAACTCCCTTCAATGTCTATTACACAACCCTCAAACACTTCATTAATAAGCACCTGATTTGCATCAGCGGTTTCTACTTCTAACGCCCGATCTAAACGCTTAGGTTTAATACTTAAGCATTTTTCAAAATCAGGAGATATAAAAGAACAACTCGCCGCCGAGACAAACAACACTCTTGCACATAAAGAGTTCACCAAAAACATACCTGTCACTGCATCAAGAACCTCTTTCGCCTCCACCGCTGTCATATGGAAGGATCTTCCTTTCGTATGAGTCGGCTCCCATTTCTTCTCCTCCCTTTTTGCACCACTGCGATCCCCCGCTCGAGTCGTTCCCAACTTCTTTACTTGTGGGCAATCCGACCGGAGGTGATCGAACGACCTACATTGATAACATGACCTCTTGCTAGGACAGTCTCTTGACATGTTCCCCGACATTCCACATTAGAAACATGACCGCGTTTCTGCCCCACATTCACCCCGATGCATGTGCTTGCATTTCCCACAAGGTCGATCTCCAACTCCACGGCCTCCTCGCGGTTCCGGCTGAACGGTTTCCCTTTTCTTACATCCGATACCGACCCATCCCATTTTCTTTTTTCTCCAACCCTCTCTGTCACTTGACGGTTCTTCTCTATCTCTGTCATCTCAGCCACATTGACGGCCGCCTGAAAAGTAGCAGACTCTCTCGCTGAAACCAGTTCTCACAGACTGCTTTTCAACCCGAAGATGTAGCGTTCCACTCGACTTTCTTCCTTTGGTAGATACACCCCGAAAAATCAAGACTTCTTGATAAATTTGGAAGTGTACTATCTTACTATCAACTCCTTTTGTTCCAGACTTAGAAACTCTTCTTCCAATTTTTTAACTACCGCCAGAGGACATAATTGCGCTTTAAAATTCCCAATGAAAACTTCCCACGCCATATCCTTAGTTGTCGACGATCCTCGTCCGCTTGTTTTCGCATCCCACCACAAGACGACTTCAGATCTCAACATGGATAGGGCGTAGACCACCTTATCTCCTTCAGCACATTTGCTGGTATCAAACACCAGCTCCATTTCCTTAATCCACTTTATCACCAGGACTGGGTCACACTCTCCTTTATAAGTGGGAGGCTTGCTGTTAGAGAATATATATGTTGGATACAAGATCATGAAGACTAAAGGTCAAAGTCAAGCCAAGTCAAAGCTCAAAGTCAACTCTCAAAGTGAAAGTGAAAGTCATTTGTAATAAAAGTTAAAAGTCAAAGTCTTGTATCTTGTGTTTTGTATGTGTTAGTATAAATAGTTGTTTTTGTTCGTAGACTCATTAGGCTACGCGGATATAAAATTCTAGATAGAGAAAGTTTGTGAGAGAGAAATTGAACAGAGTCTGTATACGAATCCTCATAGTTGAAATTGAAAAACAGGTTGAGTATTTGAATCATCTTGTTGTTGTTAATTGTAATTGAATTAGAACTTGATAGAATTGGCCAGATATAATTACAAATTTACCTTACATGTTTGTCCTTGCCTCTCATTACGTACATCCCTATAGTGATACTCCCTAGGACGTCCTATTTCTCGGTTGTGTCCTTGTCTACAGTTTAAGTTTAGATTCAAATGGTCACCTAAATCTCTTAAACTATGACTCTGATACCAATTTGTAACAACTCAAATCCAACATAACATAAATTAAAAATTCCCAAAATGGGTCCCAATACAAACATACGAAAATATAAGGTCAACATAGTTCAAATGTAGCAGTGCTATCACAACCGAGAAACTCTAACATGAGACTAACACTGCAACTAAGCAAAACCCTCTGACCCACTAGCTCAACATTTATCCTTTCCTTTAGACGAACCACCAACCATTTCCTTACCTGAAAATGGTTTTTAGAAAACAATGAAAACGAGTGTTAGACCAAAAGGGTCTAGTGAGATCCCAACTACAAACATTTTTTTAAAAATAGAGTAGAAAACCAACATATAAAGTTCGTCCCAACGAGAATTCAATCACCGCATAAAGTGAATCATTCCACCTACAGAATTGAATCCAGTAAACATCAATTCGTTCGCACACTCGAGGCCCCCAGTAGATCCCTATTCGGCTCCCTAGTCGATGTCATTACCGTGTGTAAGGAAACAAATTCCAATCACGCATTTCAACCATCCCCGATGATTGATGTTAAGCCATGGCCTACAAATCACAAAATAATACCAGTTCTCATAAGATTAATCACATAAGGAAGTACACATGCATGGCATCAAAATAAAACCCAATACATCACAGTTCGGAGTTATATTTTACAAAAAGTAAGCATAGTAAACTTTATCAAAACAACACCATATCCAGGTTACAAGAATTTTGGGATTTAGGGAACTCGCCTGAGAGCTTCCTTAGCACACGCGAAGCTAGATTCAGAAAGATCAAGTTCCTACATTTGATAAAGGTTTAAGGTCAAACACCTACTAGCAACCCACGAACGAAACCTAGAAGAAAACATCCCAATCTTGACGAAATCTCGGAAGTAAGGAATCCCAGATCGGGTCATAAACGAAAGCCCAAAGCGAATTGGGTCGTATGCCGCCCAACAGAGGCCTGCCGCCCACGCCCGCTTCATGAAACCCACCATCGGGTTCACTCGGGTCTGGGTGAGGAGTACGCCCGGGTCCCAAAAGATACCCGGGTCTGCAAGCACCCGACTCCAGCCGGGTTAGGGGTCTCCCGGGCCCAGTGCGATGAATCGCTCTTGGTGCTCCACGGGGAGGGAACCCCAGTTCGATGAATGCTTGGTACGCCTGAGTCACAAGGCCTCCTGGTACACCTGATTCACCCGGGGAGGGTGACTCTCGAGGGTTTTCTTTCGGTTCGAACTCCACAAAATTTTCCCGATCCAATTAATCTTAAATCCCTTCTAACATCGACCCCAAAATGCCAAGAAGAAAAGAAGGATTTTCTAACAAAATATAGGTTCACCGCCTCAATCAAGTATTACCCAAATCTCCAAATCAGATCAGTTCTTGAGGTTTTCCCCAGAATGGGATTTGCTAGAGCGATTCATTCTAAAGAGAAGATTCCAAAGCCAAGATCAAAGTTTAGGAGAGTTACCTCTTTGGGAGGGAGAACCTCTACTAATTCTTGCCACAAATCCAAGAAGGTTTTTCACTGAATCCACACTAATCGATTGCTTCCACTTTTCTTCTCCTTCCTTCTTCAGTGCCGCACACAAAGATATTTTAGACCAAAGGAGGGAACAATCTAGGTTTTAGGTCTTTTATGTCTGGAATTTCCAAAAGAGTCCCTCAACTCTCTTATTTCACCCTATTTACACCCCAATACTTATTTTAAGTTGACGGGTAGTTTTTTTTTAGAACGACGGGTTAGTAGTTAGTGGCTCGAGTCGTGCAGTGACATCCAAGCGGGCAGTATGCCTTCCTCGAACCTTCGCCTTTGGGGAATAAACCCCACTCCGCTTCGCCTAGAGGGAAAACCCCTTAGCAAGCCTCGAACCCGAAACCTTCAAGGGAATCAACCCACCCCAAGGAATTCCTTGGTGGCCACTTGAGCTAGCCCAAGTGGTTTTAAGATGACAGGTAGTTAACGGTCGTTACATTTATTTTATGTGATAAAAAAAATATTCCAATTGTAATAATCTTGTTAACTTCTCATTTGAAAAAAGAATATTGTAAAATAAAAATTCTTTGACATAAATTGTCAATATGGAATTATACTCAAAATAAAAATTTACTATTAAATTATTTTTTTAATCTTTAACATAAACTGTTAGTATCAAATTATACTTTAGGATCACAAATATATCTATTGCTTCAATTTGTTAACTAAGAAAATTCTACCATTTGAATAATAATTGAATTAAATAATTTTAGAGGTGTGCATCGGGCGGGTCGGACGGGTTCGGGTGGACAAAACAAAAACCCTGTCGGATTTCTCGGATTTCGGATATGGAAATTAAGACCCGAATTTTAGGCTTCGTATTTCGGATTGCTTCGTGTTCGGGTTGGTCGGGTTTCGGGTTGACGTAGGTCGGGTTTGGGTATTATTATAATGCAAAAAGTACATATACATTCAATCGATTTTAAGGATAAATTCAATCGATTGAGAGATTGATGAAATCGATTGTAAGTTTATAAATTAGAAAACATTTCGACCGACTAGAATTCACGATTTTCAAAAGATAAATAGACAAATAAATGTATTTCTATAACATATATTATACAAATATATATATTATTTCGGGTTTTCGGACAGGTCGGGTGACCAAAGATCAAACCCAATCTGAACCCAAATATACCTATAAAATTCGGGTTTCGGATTTTCGGATTTCGGGGTATTTGGTTTTGCAAAAACACCATATTTTCGGTTCGGTTCGGATTTCGGATTATTCGGGTTTTACACACCCCTAATCGAATATCTAACATATCTATTAGTAAAATAAAATCGATAAAAACTAGACGACAACAACTATCTCTCATTGCTAATCAATAAATTGATAAATATAGATTTGAAAAAAAAAATCAAATTTTTTCTTACAAACTAAATAGAAAATTGATCAGTCTTTGCCGGTTTACTCTTATGTTAGGTGAATAATTTATAATGCATTGCTTTATTCAACGATAAAAGGGAGTATCGATATCTTCTCTTTTGGGTCTTTGTCATTTGATTTGGGAGAATCAACCTAGAGGAAGATAGTCACTTAGTTATAAATGACTCTATGATAATGCTTTAATTTAATGATATAAAAAGTTGATTATTCACATAGGTTGATCTACATGAAGCTTTGTGGTTCCATGTGCAACCACATATTTGTTTCCATGAAGGGTAATTTTTTTAATATTGATAAAGATGAAACCATAGATTTTGTTGTATGCAACCATAATTATTGAAAGTTTAAAGATTTGGGTGATATTTTATAAAGAAATACATGGAAAATTCTTGAAAGTGGAAATATTTTATTAATATTTCTGGTTAATTTTTGCATATTTTTTATAATAAAACCATATTTTTAACTAAATTTTATTTTATTTTATGATAGTTGATTGGTGCAACCACTTTGAAAATTTTATGAATCCGCCTCTGCTTAATCAATAAGCTAATAGGGGGCTTTATGCAGAATGCCAAATTTTTTTCCAAACCTATCTCGCTCAATTAAAAAACACGCTCCTTCCATATAGGAAAAAACTCTCCCAAACAGAAATCTTTTCGATTTATATAGACAGGTTAATCCATACAAACACTTTTATATCCATACAAGACTTAAAGAAAAAACCAACCAAACAACCCTAAGGCTAATAGAAAAAAAGAGTATAAGTTTGACTCATCCTATATTCGGCGATCCTATCTCATGTTATCCCAATTTCTAAAAATCTTGGAGAAGAAGTAAAATATATGACAATAGATGCAGATTATGTAGCAAAAATGTTCTTAATATGTAACACATTGAGTTGGAAAACTTTTTTTTAACATATTAGACACTACACCATCAACACACATACTTGCGACACATTTTTAATCGGTTTCTCATCTTTAACTGTATCTGTTAATGCCAAAAATCGTCTCAAGGAAGATCTAAAGTCGGTGTGGAGCTTTAACAACTAAAGTAAGCGATCGATCGGCAAATCGTACGACAAGAGCAAGAAGTAAAATAGACACAGATAATTTGGTGAAGCGGAAAACCCCGTCGAGGGTAAAAACCGCAGACGACAGCAGGGATCGTCAAGTGCACTATGGACGTCAATCAAGAACGTCGTCCTTTAGAAGGAGTGATTACAAGTACAATTGACAATGTTACAGTAGAACAATAATTTGATCGTGCGACTGAGCTAAATGTCGTGCAATAGAACACTTTTGTCGAAAGATTATGCTTGAAAGAATTCTTGAGAGTTGTATCTTCGTAATTGCTTGTTAATCAGATGATGATGTGTGTGTCTGTGTAACTCTTCGAGGTTGTATATATAGCTTTAGTCGCCATAAATGAGCATTGATTATCCAACGGTCTTGATATTGATTGATGTTGATGACGATTGTCCGTTATATCCGTTGGGCATTATGTGCATTAAACCTGTAATAAGAGATTCACAAAGGAAAAACGGTTGTATGCAATAAATGGTTAACGATCGTTTGTAATGTTACATAGATCGTGAGATGTAAGTTTTCGTGAGACTTTCTTTAATCGTGGACGTGAGAAACTCTCGATGGTCGTCGCCTGGGACGATAGTGTCTTCTGTCGTACGATGTCATCAGGACCTTATCTTAATACAAGAATGGTCCATAGAATGGAGACGTTTGGTTATCTTCCGTCGGTCGTGACTTTTGGAATTTTACCCAAATAGTAACAATAAATTTAAGGATAATACTTTTATTGATTCCATACGTTTGCCTTTCTTCTTTTTTTTTTCTTTTTTGAATTATACACATGACAATGGTTCCCTCTTTATCTTAAAGGTAAGGCATACATTTGCACTATTTTTCATTAATTTTTATTTTTCCAATAGGAGAGAGAAATGGATAGATAAATCATTTTTACCAATTTGGATTTTGGACCATATTTCATTAGTTTTTAAGATAATTTGAACCAAGGGAGTAAGGACTATTAATCAAATGTTTATTGGGTATGTGTTTATTCACAAAAGTCATTACCATTACTTGTCCATTCTTATGCAACGTTTATCGAGTAAAAGTATTCTTCTTCACTTACCGAGTAAGATTCTCGATCTTTGCAATGCCTCTTACCAGGTAAGGTTCTCTTTTGAAAAATGTCCTAATACCCACTTCCGATTAATCACCATCAAGATCCCTTGCCTCCTTTTAGAGTGTAACACCCCGAAATTCTCAAGTAAACTTGTTAATCCTTTAATCACTCACTTTATCTTCATGCCGTTAACCCGCCCATCCATCTAATAATTAGGTGATGAGTTAGACATGGTCACCGCATGTGTGCTATCTACTTTAACTAAGTGTCCTTTGTGTAAGTATTTGAATTTACCATCCATGCAAGCGCTTATGTGTATGTGCATGTAAATGTGTTTATATATATATATATATATATATATGTATAATCAAGTATATACTTGATAATGTGATGAATTTGGGAGTGAGCATGAAGCATTGTGAGCACATTGGAATTTTTGACACTGGACTTCGATCAAACAACGTGTGGGAGGCCAGGGGCGACATTGTCCGACGACAATGCCCCTGGAAAAGTCGCAGGGTCAATGTCGCAGTAAGGGGTGTGTGGATTATGAGTTTTTCGGCCAACATTCCAGTGACGGGGCATCTATGTGCGACTTTGCCCCAACGACAATGCTAGAGGCAATGTCGCAGGGTCATTGTCGCAGGTGAGGGTCGAGAGGCTAAGTTCTTAAGTCGATTTTGTGAACATTTTAGGTCATTACTCCATTGGAACAGATCTGCGATTCCTCTCTCTCTATAGGCAATTTTCACCCTCTCCCCTCTTCTCCTTCCTCCATTAATGATCTAAACCGAAACCTAGCATTTATTATCTTCTAGAAGGGTGGTTGAAGTGAAGTGGGAAGTCTTGGTGCCTTAAAGTTCAAGAGAGTCAAGCTCCTTCGTAGTCTTCTAATTTTAGGGTTTTCTTTTTACAAAACCCTAGTGTGTGAGTTCTCTTCTACAAATTGGTTACTTGTATACCTATCATATGTTTATAAAACTTATCTAACCTACTTGAATACTCCATGTACTTACATTCTCTTATTTTGGGTATTGACCTCTAAGGGTTCATGTACACATTTATAAGTTCTTTATGCACATACTTTCATAAATATTTTCTTGGATATGAATCTTGATCTATGTTCTAGGGCTTTCTTGGATTTGACTTACAAAAGCACATTATTTGTTATTTTCATGAATGGTAGTGAATCTTGATCTATCCCAGTCGACGTTCGACTGAATGCTCCAGGTCAATGGAAGCCGGAACAATGCCCGAAGGGGTATTTCGTCTTATACGAATATCCCTTCAAGATAGGCTTTTCATGGCCTTTCTCTCCCTTTTCGAGGGATTTCCTGACAACCTTTGGGTTGTCTCTGGGGCAAATGATGCCCCAATTATGGCGCATCGTTCAAGTTGTTGAACGATTGATAGTAAAATGGTCTTCACCTTTTACTGTCAATGATTTTCTGGTGGCCTATTCGGTCAAGGCAGAGCCAAACCATAGGTACAACCTTTTTTCAAGGTTTAGGGCTAACCGTGTTTTGGTTTAAGCGACGGAGGTAAACGACCGTAAATGGAAGACGCGATATGTCTTCGGTCGTGTGTTTCCGAGCGATAAGAATGCTCGGTGGATCACCAACGGGTGGAACACAACGAGTAAGTTTTCGTCCTATTCTTTTTTTGTTGTTTTGCGTTTTTATCGATCTAACGATTTGATTTTTTCTTTGCTTTCAGCTATCGACTTTTCAAGGGTCAAGCCATATTTTGATTCGCCCAAGAAGGTCGAAAGTCTCCTGGAGTTCAGTGTTGAGGAGCGTTCATTCTTCCCCATGGCATCGAGAGAGGAGGACGAAGACGATGAAGATTATGTCGTCATTGTCGAGCCTCCTGGTCGAGTCGACACAGATGCTGAAGAGGAGGGAGAAGGGGAAGAAGAGGACGGGGAAACCGTTCCTGGTAAGTTTTTCCTCTTTGTATTTGTAGGTCGTAAGACCTTTTTGGGGTCTAGTTGAGCAGACATCACCCAATAGGATTTTAATGGGTCTAGTCGTTCGACGTCACCATTAGATGTTTCTTCTGGGGTCTAGTCAATGGACGCCACCCACTGGTTATACAAACCGTTTTGGGATTCTTGGTCATAAGACTCTTTTAGTCCCTAGGTTTGCTTTAGTAAGGTCTAGTTTTACGGAAAAACGTCACTTACTGATGTATCTTCATTTATTTTTTCAGGAAATTCAGGTCTATCAGTACAAACATCAATTCCCTCGGGGAGGGAATCGTCAGATCAACTGGCTCGACAAGGTCGAGCGCTGAAGAGAGGGCCCCCTTCGACTGCTGGGTCGGAGGGTAAGAAGAGGAAGACGGTCGCGAGGGAACCGTCACCGACGACTGACGACCTTGAGGTCGTTGGTTCTAAAGGGACGATGACGCCACCGGTTGCGAAGGCCACACCGATTTCCTCGGTCCCACCGCTGGTGGTGGAAGCCTCTTCATCAAAAGACAAGGGAAGGGTCCTTAGACAGGTGAGGATCCGAAGACCATGTCGGTGAGCATCAGAATACCGGTCGACTTCATGTCGTCCGGTGGTCTAGATAGGAAGGAGATGTTCTCTTATGCGAACAAATTCTTCCTGCCGACTGTCCGCGAGCACTACAAAGATCTAGCGATCGAGGATGTGGATGCAAGCGTCGTAGGATTCTCCTTCAAGGTAAGAACTATCGAGTTCTTTTTTGCTTGTTTTACCTTTATCTATTTTTCTAACTCGCCGTATGTTTTTCAGGCGTTCCAGGTGTCGCTAGCTCTTCACTCATGTCTAAATGATGTGAAGTCCTTGGTCTCCCAATCTCTCAAACGGGAGATGAAGGCAACTGCCAAGGCTGAAGTAGCGGAGAAGGAGAGGGAACAACTCTCCCTTCACCTTCAGGAAGTTCTCGGCGAGTTGGAATACACCAAGCGTGAGAACGAGATGCTGAAAGGTCGCATGAAGGAGGTGCTTGACAAGGCCTCCGTCGATCGCTCGGAGTTGGACGCGACCAAAATGATCTCGGTTGCGACTGCAAAAGAAGTCGAGCTCACGAGGTTTGAGCGGGACTTGGCACGTCGGCAAGTGGACGAGCTTGAGGGGAGAGTGGCGTCTATCGAGGCATTCACTCGTATGAAGGTTCGAGCGGCCATGATTAGGCGTCGTGGAAAAGTACAAGACCCCCTTGCTTCGAGAGAAGGAGACCTGGACTACTTCTTGAAGTTCGTCGACAACGATGAGGATCTCGACTCGGAGGGTGAACATGATCGTGAGTTGCTGGAAGAGACCTCTCAAGATGTCGCCACTGAAGTGGTGGCTAAGGACGGGCAGGAGCAGCAGGATGCTTAGTTAAGTTTAGATTTTTTATAATTTTTTATCGGGCGACCGTTGATGGTCGTGAAATGTATTGTAATACCTTTTCTTGGTATTAATGAAAGTCTTTTTGAATAGATCGAACTGTCACAACAATCTATGCTTCATTGAAACAAATAACAAAGTAATTGCATAAGTAACTTATGACAGACGTAAGGAAAGTAATCGAAAGATAATCAAGACTTAATGAAAATCTAAGCAGTCCTTGATAAGTATAAGAAAGCGATCGTAAGATAAAGAAGATTAAATAAGAATCTAAGTAACTCACGACAAACATAGATGGCCAGAAGTATAAAATACTTCAAACAAAATCAAGCGTTAGTCGAGCTCGCAACTGAGCAAGCATATAAGGAACTTGCGTTTTGACACAAATCACGAGTATATCGATTGACGACCTGTTTAACGAAGATAAATTCACAAGGAGCTTATGATTTGTCCTGATATTAATAACGTTTGGACCTTAAACCCTTTGGATTACACGACATGATCGTGAGATAACCGTAAGGTGTAAATGCAGTCGAATGATCGACTGATCCTGTAATAAAATAACTAAAAGAAGGGGGGTCGTTGGTTTAACCAACGACGCTCCGATGTTTAAGTCAGTAAGGCTTGTAGAAGTATAATTGTAATGAAAGAGGAAATGAGTTTTCAGAAAAAATACCTCTTTAGATGTACCTGTGAGTCCGTGATCGTTACCAGATAAATCAAACAACAAAACAATAACGATTACCAACCTGTTTAGATTATAAACGCGGATTACAAAGGGTTGATAATGTTGATCAGTTTTGCTCTCTCTGTTTTACACCTTGATTGTATGTTATGTGTGTATTTTTTGTTCTTGTTGAACTGATCTGATCGATATTGAGAGAGAGATTATATATTGATAAAGATATTATCAAAACATAAAATAATAATAAAACTTAATATCTAAAACTATAATATCTAGATATTAAAACAACTTTGACTTTATTACAGAATAGACCCTAGACTATTGTTGAGAGTGACTTGTCAGCTTTAACTTCAGATTGCGATCTTCGTATTGGATGATCTTGAATCCAATGAGACTGTGTCCTAACAATCTCCCCCTTTGGATCAAGATCATTACGAAAATGATTTAGCAATGCGATCTTCTTTTTCAGCACAGAAGATGCAATCTCTCTCTTAGTCTTCAAGATATAGTAAACTCCCCAAAAGATGTAGATTATATTTCTTTCAGTTCATGGGAAGAAATTATCTCTAGTTTCAGCTCGAAATTCTTCATCAAAGTATCTTCAAAAGAAAATTTCTCTCGAATCAGCATATCTTCAGAATACTTGCTCTTTGAAGAATTCAATCTTGGACGTGATTCTTGAAACATGTGATTTCTTGGTTAACTCTTCTCCATTTCTTGGGTAGATCTTCTCCCCCTTTTTGATGAGAAGTGTAACAATTTCATCAAAAGTTGATGACAAGAAATGTTGTTCATTAGAAGCCTCTGATTCGTCAATGCAATAGATATCTATCTAGATCTTTGCAAATCTAGACAAAATAGTCATGTAACACCTGTAGCAATAAACAAATCAGTTAGAAACGCCTGTCAGTAACACTAAGTCACTGTGTGTAACGAATACACAATGGAAAGGAGTTGTTTGATGTTGACTCCCCCAGGGCTTCCATTTAATCATCGAAACACCACAAAGGTTATTTCTATAAACGTTATGACAAAGAAACAAATTCCTTGTGTGTTCGTGCTTGTGTTAAAAGAATTAAGCACTTGATGATCGCTTATAGGATCGAAATTATGTAAACCACTGAGACAACAGTAAGTTAAACACAGACTCAATGTGCATGAGTGAAGTGCGAAGGTGGGGTAGACTTCCTTCTTTTCAATATCCAGATTTTCCAAATGAAAATCAGATAGCATTTGTGCTGCTTCCCCTTTGAAAATGAAACATTTTCCTGTTAAGAAGTAAATGAGTAGCTGGTGGGGTAAATTCAAGAGTTGGCATGGGCTAGTTGCCTGTTTCAATAATGTTCACCAATGAAATGTGAAACACTAGAAATGTGGCTGCCCGGCTCAGAAAAAGTTGGTGCAGAGTTGTGATATTCTTTTAACTCTGTTCTCACACGCTCTTTCTTTTAAACATTTAGCTTACTGCTAACCGAACTCTCTTTTTCATGATAGCTCATTATCCAATCCACACTCATTTCTTTTGACTCCTCACACGCAATCACTATGGATTAACTTCATGGGTAGAAATCACTGGTTAACGTGATTCCATAGAAGTTGTGTTAATTCCTAGCACACTGATCCCGTATATCCTATAAAGAATATGTTGCTCAAAATGATTTATAATCATGTAAGCTCATGTAGAACATTTAAAGTACACTCCCGAAATATAAAATCTTATGAAAAATCAGGAAGTGGTTTGAACGTTTAAGAATATGTTTTCAATGATTGAAAGTTGTCCTTCTTTCAATCACATATGAGATTAAGATAAAGGAATATACCTTTAAGTGCGATCTTACATCTCATGAAGCTTAGCTTAAAGTCATAAACATATGATCTTGTAAGCTCTTCTCAAAAATTCTGCAAAAGTCTTAAGTCTATGTCAAAGAAACTTCTTCACTTAAATTGAAAAGACAAAAAGCAGTAAAACTAATAACTTCTCTTACTCCCCCTGAAATTATGCATTTGAAAAAATTATCATTGAAAAGATATGCATTTAAAATTTCAGAAATAAATATGTACTCCCCCTTGAAGATTGATTTCCTCGCTGGAGTATCGGAGTACAATCTCTCATATCAGCATTGGAGTAAGTTCTTTTGATCTTTGAAGAACGAGTCCTGATCTGTACATAATCAGAAGTCGATGTTGACATTGATGTCCGGGTCTTGAGCTGATTTACTCAAGAACCATTCTTCTTTGAAGTGCGGGTCTTGAACTATGTTATTCAAGAACCTTTGTTCTGACATTGAAGTCCGGGTTCTGAACTGAAGTATTCAGAAGCCTTTGTTCTTCTACTCCCCCTTGACAGTAGGTGCCTGCAACATAGAATCTTTATTCTTCTTTGGTACCCACTGGTATTTGGGTCCATATGTGTTAGTTGCAGTTCGTATGGGGGTTATGGAATAAGAACCATACCAGTAATGATCTTTGGTTCTGTGAACAGGATCATGTGTACGACAGTAAGAACAAGAATTTTCCTTACCTGATAACCTGATCATTTGATCTCTCGTGTAAACATGAGCAGGTTTACTTTTCAGAGCATTGTTCTTCGTTTCATTATGCGTATGTACACATGAGCTTTCATCTTTAACTGGTTTCTTCTTCCAGAAAAGATTTTCTTCCTTGTAGCTCTTCCTTCTCGGAGGTGAACCTGAACCATCTAACTTTCTGTGAAAAGGAAGGTTAGTAGTATGAATATGATTTGAAGATTTAGATTTATCAGGAAAATCAGATTTCTGAGATTGACTTTTCTTGCTATTACCAGAGGTGTTCTGTTTCTTTGAACGCTGATGTTTAGAAACACTTGGTAAAGCTTTTCCTTTTACAAGAAAAATAGAATGATCTGGAAGTGAAGCATTGAAATCAACCATATCTACTCCTTCTATACACCCTCTATCAGAATTAAGAAATTCATTTGTGGACTCAAATAAATCATCAAAACTATCAGTCGAAGTTTGAGGTGCTTTTGAAACTGTAGAACACTTTGTAGATTTAGAATGAAAAACAGTGTTCTTTATAACAGTAGAAAACACATCTTGTTTTATATTCACCAAAATTCTTTCGTCAGATAAGATATTTTCTAACTCAATTATTTTGCTTTCTAATACGAGTGGAGGTAGATAAGTTTTAGCTCGAACAGGTTTTGCCTCCATCTCAGTAGAAGAATATGTAGCAAAATATTCTTTTGAAAGAACTTTTGGTTTGTCCGAAAGATAACTATCATTCAGTCTTTCATAACAGAATGGTAGTTGCATTTTCTTCAAATTCATTCTTTTTGTATCTTCTCTTGCCTCGACTTCTTCTGATGCTTTGGTAACAAATTTGGGTTTCAAATGAGAAAGTTTACGAGCAGCATACATATAATCTGCATTATATAAACCATGTTGTTTTCTGATAACATGTTTCAGGTAATGAGGATTATTACAACCTAATCCCCATTTTGCTTTAAAATCAGCCTCTTCATTTGGTGTATTCAAGAAAATAGTTTGATCTGTTTGGCCTCTTGAATAGAGTTTGGCTTCCAGACCAGTTACCTTTTTCTCTAAAGTCTTGTTCTCAACATGAAGTTTAAATGCTTTCAGAACGCATTCTTGCTTTTCTGAATCAGACTTAGATAATTGTGAAACAAGATCAGAAATCTTCTTTTCAAAACAAACCTTTTCAAGATTAAAATCAGAAGCAGATTTGCGTAGGGAATCCATGAGATCTTTATTCCCAATAACTGACGTATTTAGCTCAAAGATCTTTTGATTACGCCTAGCAACTCTACCTTTTTCTCTTTTCAGTTTTGACTGAAGGTCTTGAAGTTCGACCATCATCGCATCCATTTTAATCATAATATTATTCTCGGTTAAGTTCATTACCTCTTCAGCTGCTTCATTATCTGAATCATCATACTTTGCATGATTGGCCATCAAGCACATGTTAGCAGCTTCTTCATTCTCTTCTTCTTCTTCCTCTTCAGAATGATCTAACCAGAATTCGTCTTCAGCCATTAACGCTTTGCCGGCTTCTTGTTGCTTGGCTAGCATTAGTTTGTTCTGGTAATACGCCGAATTGCGAACCTTTGGATTTCGACAGTTTGAGGCGTAATGTCCAGTCATGCCACAGTTGTAGCATATGATTGGGACATCAGCTTTCTTGTCTGTACTGGTGTAGTCATTCCCAGATTGTTTCCTTTCTCTTGGTTTCTTCTCATGAGATCTACTTCCTTCTACTCTTTCTCTATGCTCACGGTTCTTGGAGCTTGATGAAGAATATCTCTGTGTATTTGATCCCGGTTTCTTGTAGAATTTCTTTTGGAATGCACGGGTCAGTAATTGCAGTGCTTGCTTGAGACTTTCTCCATCATCTCCATCAGATTCAGTTTCTGATTCAGAACTTGTAATCACTTTCTTCTTCTTCTTCTTATCTTTGACAACAATCGCAATGGAATCTGGAACTTTCTCAACTTCCTTTTTCTTCTTTCCACTCCTTTTCTCTTCTACTTCTTCTTCGTTCTGCCTTAGTGTCTCATACACTTCATGGAGTGGAATGTCAGACAGATCTTTCATCTGTTTCATTCTTCGTGTATGTTTCTTCCATTCTGGTTGAAGGACACTGAGAAACTTGACGTTGTTCTCAATCTGTTTCTTTTTAACTTTATTCTTTGACAACTCGTTCAGAAGCAGAACATATCGTTCATAAGTGTCAGCTAGGCTTTCATCTTCAAAGGCTTTGAATTCTTCGTAACTGTTTATACAGTTTGCGACTTTCATCTGGTTTCCAACCTTAGATCCCATCATCATCTTTTGAAGTTGATCCCACATCTTCTTAGCATTAGCTTTGTAGCTGTCTATTTTGATGTAGATATCATTCGGGATACTTTGAAGAAGTAAAGATCTTGCTTGCTTATCAGCTTTGAAACGGTTCTTTTGTTCTTCAGAAAATTGGGCATACTCTAGCGTAACAGTTTTCATCTTCTGTTCTCTTTCCACGTTCCCATCCTCACTGTCAGAAGAATCATCTTCAGCATCATCATCATCATCAGGTACTTGGACAGAAAGTGTCGCCATGGGACCTTCTTTTATTGATAAAAGAATGTTATCTCCGTTTGAGTATCGATCCACAAAGTCAAGAAACCTGTCTTTCCATTGTTCGTAATCCCCTTTGAACAGAACTGGGGGTTTGACATCCGTACCAATGGAAAGTGCGTCTTTTGAAGTCATCCTGATTCGTTAGATGTGCAACAAGAACTGTTTCGACCGTTAGACCAGATAAAATTAAGTGAAAAACAATCGAATTTCAGAAAATAAATTTTCCGAAATTTAATCAAGTATCGAATAGTGGGTCGCACAGTGTGAGTGAGTTTGGAATTGTGTGATTGGTGGACACGTGAAAGTGGTGTGAAAGTGTGAGAGTTAATTCAATAAAAGTGTGAGAGTTGTAAGTGGAGAGTGGAGGTTCACCAAAATTATTTTTGAATAGTTTTGCATGTGGTCACGTGAGGTTTTTAGAATGTGGTCACATGAGAGTTTTAGAAATTATTATGGACCGATAATGCATGTGGTCACGTGAAAGAAAAGTGGAAAGTTTGACCGAGAGTGTTTAAACTAAGGTTCTAAGACCGGGGATTGTGGGTATGACCGAGAAAGAAAAGGTTTGACCGGAAGTGGTTTTAGATAAGACCGGAAGTAGTTTTCAAGTTCGACCGGTGTTTGTGGTGTTTGACCGGATTAAGATGTTTGACCGGAAGAGAGAGAGGTAAGACCGGGAAAGAGTAGTGGAAAAGTGGGGTTCGACCGGGGGTTGGTTTGTGAGATTCGACCGATAAAAAGTGATCTTCGACCGGTATTTGCAAGAGTCCGGTCGAATGCTTAAGACCGATAGAATGTAAAAACTAAGGTTCGACCGGTACGCTTAAGACCGATACGTCGTCTTCTCCGATTAAATCAACTGTAACTCTAAAATTAACCTGTCTAGAAATCGATTTACCACACCAAACTTTGACACAATGATCACCTTATCAATTAGAACAACATACAACAATTTAATTTCGAAAACAACCACAAAATCAAAATTTAGATTGATAGCACAGTGTTCTTCAAAAATGAAGAACACAGAGAGTTGAAAATTTGATTTTTCAATCTGGATCAGGCTCTGATACCAATTGTGAGTCCGTGATCGTTACCAGATAAATCAAACAACAAAACAATAACGATTACCAACCTGTTTAGATTATAAACGCGGATTACAAAGGGTTGATAATGTTAATCAGTTTTGCTCTCTCTGTTTTACACCTTGAATGTATGTTATGTGTATATTTTTTGTTCTTGTTGAACTGATCTGATCGATATTGAGAGAGAGATAATATCTTGATAAAGATATTATCAAAACATAAAATAATAATAAAACTTAATATCTAAAACTATAATATCTAGATATTAAAACAACTTTGACTTTATTACAGAATAGACCCTAGACTATTGTTGAGAGTGACTTGTCAGCTTTAACTTCAGATTGCGATCTTCATATTGGATGATCTTGAATCCAATGAGACTGTGTCCTAACAGTACCGCATTCCAACTTCGAGGAATGTCTCAACCGTCGAGGGTTTGCAGTCGGTAGGCTCCCTTTCCGACAACCTTGGTTATTTGATACGATCCTTCCCACTTGGTGGATAATTTACCTGAGCTAGGTTCTTGCGTGTTTTGAAACACTCGTCGTAAGACATAATCACTTGTTTGAAAGATTTTGGCCTTGACATTCTTATTGAAATGTCGTTCGACCAATTGCTTCTGTGAAGCCATCCTAATTAAGGCTGACTCTCGCAATTCTTCTAGTGCATCGAGGTCGTAACTTAGATCGACTAAGTTATGATCGATCGTCGAGTGTTGTGAGGTTGGAATTTGTAACACCCTAAATTTCGTTTCGGTTTTACGAAGTTGCATTGAGGAAATAGAGGTTTTTGGGGCTGTCTACAAGACGCACGGGTCGTGCGTCCTCCTTCAGAGAAAACGCACGGGTCGTGCGTAGGATCCAGGGCCGAGGCACAGTGCTAGCGCACGGGTCGTGCGCATTTCCTTCTTTGAGGGCGCACGGGTCGTGCGCCCTGTCAGGTTGCTTTTTGAGGATGTCTTAAATATCTAGATTTGAGAGATATTTCATATATCTCAAATCTCAGTTTCTCTCTCTCTCTCTCTTCTTTTCTTTCTTCTTTCTTTTCTTCTTTTTAATCTTCAAAGTCTCGTTGGTTGCTAGTTTTTGGTGTTTCTAGCAAGGGGTCGGTGTTTTAAGCTTCACCTCTTCGTCGTGATCGTTATCTGGTTTTCCGGGTTTTATTCTGAAAACCTACCGGTGAGTTCCTACTACCATTTTACAAACTTTATACATGTCAAAACTCTTATTTGCGAAATCTAAAGTATTTCTACGGTATGATTTTATGTTCTCTACATTTTGTTGTAAATAAAGTTTTTGGTGATTCTCGGGGTTCCCGGTCAGTTTTGACCAAAATGACGGGTTCCGCCCTATTGAAGTAAAATGATGTTTTACTTGCACATTACGTGATTATGTAAAAAGAATGTTTATGAACTCATTTTAATGATTTTCATTCTTACCAGAAGTTGAACTGGAAGTAGCATTTTGTTTATAAAATGTACTTATTACCATATATTTATTTATGGTTGGTCACATATGTTGTTGTGACGAGTCCTTACCATTACTAGTGGATCCCTAGGTTTTGGAGTAGACTGTTTTGTTGGGAGGCTATATTCCCCAAATATGTAGCTATAGATCACATGTTCCATGATGAGTTTATGGTACGGTTATGTGAGGCCGGTTACTAGCCATGGTTCATGGTGATCCTAGTGAAGGAGTATACATTGGTTTCCCTTAGGAGCGCAATCTCACCTCGTAGCACGGACTCTGGGTTCATTGCTGAGGACTCCAAGTGTTTAGCTCATAACTCGGATTTGTGGTCTACTTTGTGTTACACCACTCTCCTTGGTAAAATGGTCCTTTTATCACCGTTTAAGAGTTTTGGACCGAAGAGGCCCGGTTGTGGCGAAATGTTATCTTTACGAACTAAACCATTATGAAAAGATTTCTTTATGATACTGATGTTTATATCTTTCGAGATTTATAAACTGTATGTTCTCACCAGGCTTTAAAGTCTGACACTTTTTCTCAAATGATATGTATAACAGGTTTCCCTTAGCGGTGGGTTGCACAGGGTCTTTGAGAGTCGAGCGTGGACTCGAGGCATATTTTGAGATGTCTAGTATTTTGGTGTTGGGCATTGTTTAAGTCCCATCTTTTAGTGAATTCCGGTTCGTCAAGTGTTGTAGTCTAGACGGTTATGTTTAGATTAGTTTTGTTGATAAATTCTATATCCGTATGAGTTTTGTATAGTCTTAAGGACTGATCCCCTTTATGGGAAGTCAATATCATCACGGATGTCTCGTTGCCTTATTTCCAAGTTTTAATTTACTCTGATTTATGAGGTGTTACAAGTTGGTATCAGAGCTCTAGTTTAAGCGAACTAGGCACGAATGTAAGATGTCTAGACTTAGACTGAGTTTGATAGGCATTGATTGTGAGATTGGGTAGAACTTCTAAGATGGGTTAGTCTTAGAATAGACGGAGGTTATGTTAATCAAGCGTGGTGATGATGGTAACAAGAACCCTTATGTGTTATATGTTCATAATCTCACTTAGCTAATGTGATTATGAGGATATTTTACGTGAGTGTAATTGGGTTGCTAATGTTATGACAATTGGTAGACGTAACGGTACGTTTCTTTCGTGCGTATTTCAGTTAAACTCTTCCTTACCCTTTTTCGTGCTTGTGTTTATCTACTCTACCTTAGTATGTTGACCGTTAGAGTAGTGCGAAAGTTTCTAAGCGAGTAAGCTAAAGAATGATTGTTGTTTATAGCAATGTATCTTCAGGATAATAGTAAGTGCGTAGAACGCATTAAGTTAATCATCTTGAGCCAGATTCGTTGGTGGATTTGGAGCTGTATCTTGTTATATCGATTCTATTTCGAGGAGATTTGTAAGTTAATAAATGGGATGGTTGCCCTATGATGCCTAAGGCATCCGGTTGATTATAGAACGTCGGAATATTGGGAAGCGTAGTATTAAGATGTGAGTGCCGACCGAATTCATGCATTTAATTTTATTCTAAAATAAGTTTGCCTAAAGTGCTTTTCATGAGCGCCAACCATGAAGTAAATTACATTATAACGTTCTGGCAAGACATTTAGCACTCATCATATTTTAAACTATGAGCATAAGCATGCTTACATTTGTTTTGTTGCACCTGACTTCAAATTATTATCAAAACTCTCTTTATTCAAGTCTAGTGTTTAAATGCTATTTTTGGATGTCGAAATAATTGTGCTTTAACGCTTGTTGAGTTAATGGGCAAATAGCTGCGGAATTTTGACCTTGACATTGGAGCTCTTCCACGTATGTCAATGGTTTAAAGGAAAAGTTATCCCCATACTTTTGAGTCGGAGTTCTTGGAAATTTTGGTTTGTGTGAGTCTTGTTGAATTGCAGGGAGTATTGTTTTACGAATTCTTTTAACGCATGCGTATATTTTGAGATGCGTAAGTTAATTTAAATTGTGTGCAATTTATGAGTTCTTTGGGAATCGTGTCTCATCAGAATATTGTCTGAATGGTCACCTTACCTTATATTGAAAAATAGAAATTTTGACACCACTTGATTGTTAGCGTAAATGAGTTTTATAAAATCCAGTTGGATTATGGTGTCTCATCTTACGACTTTTGCGTCGCATAAATAATTTTGAGAGGCATGTGCGTGTGCATCATTATGTGTGTTAATCTTGGGGTTTTATTATCAAGTGTCATCTGTCGTGTGCTATGTGCATTGGATTTAAGTATAACGTTGGTGTGAATGATTGCATAAACGATTTATATATATTTTTTAAAAAAAAACAGGACTTTCATTCTGATCGTATTCCATCATTAACTCTTAGTGTTAAAATTTCCACAAAGCATTTAGCGAATTAGCGGTATTTTTGTCGTTGTAGTTTTTATTCTGTCAAATGTGTTTATCTTTACAACGTGAAGCTTTAAACTCGATTTGAAATTTTATTTGCATCCCCGTTATTTTACCGCCATTTGGGGAATAAATTGTTGCATATGTTGAAGTGCAAGAACCTATTTTCACGTTTATAGTATAAAATATTGCGTATGTTTTACTCGGTATTTCTCAAGGTGCGAGTATTTTGTTAAGTTTACGTATTCGGTAACTTGGGTTGTTTTAACATCATAAATTGCTCATGTCGAGCTTGAATATTTCAACAAGTAAATAGCGTGGTTTACATGTTCTGGGTGATTTTGTACACGTAAAATCTACATTATGATTTATGCGTCTTTGATGATTTTGTGCATCTTAGTATATTTGCATTCATAAACTTTTGGAAAATCTTTGGTCTCGATACGTGTTGAGTTTTGAGAAATCATGTCCTAGTGGTGTGTGTTTTTATAATCATTATTTAAAGACATTTCATTATTTGGGGAAAACCGTTAAATGTCGGTTAAATGTGTTTTAAGGTATATGAGGCTTTCGTTGGAAATTTATGTAAAGTGTCGAGCCTTTGGCTCGGGTTTTGACTGAATGAGTCGTGTGGACATTTGTCCGGATTTATAACCGCAATGAAAGATTTTCGTATGATGGAGTTTATTGGTGTTTTTGGTGAGTTAAAGTTGATTTGTGAAAAAGGAGTTCCTGCCAAAATGTTTATTTTAAAGTGTTGGTGTTTTACACTAAATTGCTAACTGCTGATAAGTTTTGGTCATTTTGAAATGTTAGTTTTATGAACATGTGAGACACCCATTTTGGGATCTTTGGTTATTTTGGTAAATAAATCATGTTGAAGTGTTTCTTTAATGATTTTACATATATATTTGGAGTTCAATTGACGTAAGTGTCATTTGGTGTATTTGATCTTGTAAACCTTTTTCAGGAAATGCATATTATTGTGTTATGAGACCTTTTGAAAACATAAGGGTATGAGTTCATTTGGAAAACAGTTTGTTTCAACCAACGATGAAATTTGAGTTAATTATACTTTTGGTCGTGTTTGCATAATAGTTGGTCAAACGTGTTTCAATACTTATATCGGCTTTCATTTGGGTATTTACGTAAACCGTTGGGTCGTTGGCTCAATTTTGACTAAATGGAGTCTTGAGGACATTTGTACGGTTTAAAAAAAAACAGTTGTGGAATTTTGGAGTATGATGGCGATTATTCTATGCCATTAGGAGTCACATGTTTTGGGAGCTTTGGTTTTCAGTTGGAGTCATGTAATGTTAGACAGTTTGTCTGTTTTGTAAAGCCTGAGGTTTTGGGTTGCACTTAGTGACCGCTCGGGTTGGCTAGCGAGTAGACAATAGGTGGCACGAGCTGCTGAGTTGGAACTCGTCTGGATTGGATAGGCACCCGTGTCCGTAAGCCCTTGGAGTGGAACTCGACGGAGTATGGCTAGAGGCAATAAACGGTTTGAAGTTGTGATGTCTGGTATGGCATGGGAACTAAGATCGGGATACGTGGTGAAATCCAATAACATCACGGGTGGCCCCATTCATTTGTTCTCGCCACCCAAGATGGAAACGTTTAGAGGTCATGCGAGGAAGTTGTATGGGCGGCCTACTTGCGTGTCCTTCTATTCTCTTTGTGTACGGGTCTCTCCGTCGTAGACCCGGGGTATTTTAAAAACTAATGTCATATTTTTACCTGCTTTGGTTATGTGGAGTCGACGGTAAATGATGGCTTTAATATTGGGTTCTCCCCACGTATATTAAGGTTTGAATGAAATGTGTTATTCCTGCATGGTGATATTTAGTTTTCTTTTGTTTTTGGTCGTGTGAATGTTGGGCCTAGTGTCCATGTTTTCGGACGTACGATTTGGATGGTGTTACTAATATTTCATACTTCGAGTTATACAAATTGTGTCAATTTATAAAACGTAATTGTAATGAAGTATCCGTCTTTGAAAGTGCATGACTTTGAAAAGGAGTTGTTTCTATGTTTTAAGGTTCATCATTTGAAAGGTTCTGATTTAAAGAGAAGTTCATCAATTTAAATGCTTTTACTTATGTAAAACTCTTGAGCTCTCTAGGCGTTAAGCTTAAACTTTTATTTATCTTCGTGTGCATCATTTCCTGTTGGGAGTTCGGTTCTAGCAGTGCTTTGAGGAGTGACCTTAGCCTTGAGCTAGAGTAAGTTGTTGGTAATTTCTTCCACAGATTGGAGTTAGTCTACGCATGAGTTTCTGTAGCGCCCGTCCTTTATGGCCCGAATATATAGATTGGTGGTATGTTAGAGGTTAATCTTTATATGTGGTTGTAGACGGAGTATTTATGGACGTATTAAGAATTTTGAAGAAGGTGTATTTCCAGAATTGGAGTCGGATCAGAGTTGAGTGATAACAGAATCTGTGTTGACCGATTGCCGGAAAGACGCTTTAGGGCGCCTTGTAAGAATATCTTTAGCGATATTAGGAATGAATCAGTGAAATCTGAGAGTTTTGGGGAAGATTAGCGTCGACCGTTGGCTTTGAGTTCGGAACCGTGCAGTTTGAAAGAATTGGTATATGGAAAGTTAAGGTCGCTAATTTCGTGGAGGTAGTAATTGTCACCTAAGGTTGGGAGGCAACCGTAACCTTGGGAGTAAAGGTTACCTTGAAGTGTTGAGTGTTCGCTCGGTTGGGAGTAAATAGTGCCCAAGAAGGGTAGCTAATGTGGATGTCGGTTTTAGGATCTCGTCAAATGATTCTGGTATTTAGGTTTGAGACGATATTCTCTGCGATCAGTGTTCCATTGAGAAGATTAGATTTCGAGGACGAAATCATTCTAAAGTTGGGAGTATTGTAACACCCTAAATTTCGTTTCGGTTTTACGAAGTTGCATTGAGGAAATAGAGGTTTTTGGGGCTGTCTACAGGACGCACGGGTCGTGCGTCCTCCTTCAGAGAAAACGCACGGGTCGTGCGTAGGATCCAAGGCCGAGGCACAGTGCTAGCGCACGGGTCGTGCGCATTTCCTTCTTTGAGGGCGCACGGGTCGTGCGCCCTGTCAGGTTGCTTTTTGAGGATGTCTTAAATATCTAGATTTGAGAGATATTTCATATATCTCAAATCTCAGTTTCTCTCTCTCTCTCTCTCTCTCTCTTCTTTTCTTTCTTCTTTCTTTTCTTCTTTTTAATCTTCAAAGTCTCGTTGGTTGCTAGTTTTTGGTGTTTCTAGCAAGGGGTCGGTGTTTTAAGCTTCACCTCTTCGTCGTGATCGTTATCTGGTTTTCCGGGTTTTATTCTGAAAACCTACCGGTGAGTTCCTACTACCATTTTACAAACTTTATACATGTCAAAACTCTTATTTGCGAAATCTAAAGTATTTCTACGGTATGATTTTATGTTCTCTACATTTTGTTGTAAATAAAGTTTTTGGTGATTCTCGGGGTTCCCGGTCAGTTTTGACCAAAATGACGGGTTCCGCCCTATTGAAGTAAAATGATGTTTTACTTGCACATTACGTGATTATGTAAAAAGAATGTTTATGAACTCATTTTAATGATTTTCATTCTTACCAGAAGTTGAACTGGAAGTAGCATTTTGTTTATAAAATGTACTTATTACCATATATTTATTTATGGTTGGTCACATATGTTGTTGTGACGAGTCCTTACCATTACTAGTGGATCCCTAGGTTTTGGAGTAGACTGTTTTGTTGGGAGGCTATATTCCCCAAATATGTAGCTATGGATCACATGTTCCATGATGAGTTTATGGTACGGTTATGTGAGGCCGGTTACTAACCATGGTTCATGGTGATCCTAGTGAAGGAGTATACATTGGTTTCCCTTGGGAGCGCGATCTCACCTCGTAGCACGGACTCTGGGTTCATTGCTGAGGACTCCAAGTGTTTAGCTCATAACTCGGATTTGTGGTCTACTTTGTGTTACACCACTCTCCTTGGTAAAATGGTCCTTTTATCACCGTTTAAGAGTTTTGGACCGAAGAGGCCCGGTTGTGGCGAAATGTTATCTTTACGAACTAAACCATTATGAAAAGATTTCTTTATGATACTGATGTTTATATCTTTCGAGCTTTATAAACTGTATGTTCTCACCAGGCTTTAAAGTCTGACACTTTTTCTCAAATGATATGTATAACAGGTTTCCCTTAGCGGTGGGTTGCACAGGGTCTTTGAGAGTCGAGCGTGGACTCGAGGCATATTTTGAGATGTCTAGTATTTTGGTGTTGGGCATTGTTTAAGTCCCATCTTTTAGTGAATTCCGGTTCGTCAAGTGTTGTAGTCTAGACGGTTATGTTTAGATTAGTTTTGTTGATAAATTCTATATCCGTATGAGTTTTGTATAGTCTTAAGGACTGATCCCCTTTATGGGAAGTCAATATCATCACGGATGTCTCGTTGCCTTATTTCCAGGTTTTAATTTACTCTGATTTATGAGGTGTTACAGAATTTGAGTCTCGACAGGCAAAACCGCTTTGCAACCATAGACAAGAGAGAAAGGAGTTTGTCCTGTGGACGTACGAGGTGTCGTACGATTAGCCCAAAGGATTGTCGAGAGTTCTTCGACCCATTTGCCTTTGGCTGCCTTGAGTCTTTTCTTGATCGAGTTAACGATCGTCTTGTTGCTTGTTTCAGCGAGTCCATTGGACTGAGGATATCGGGGTGTTGAAGTCGTAAATTTAATGTTACGATCTTCGCAAAATTGGTGGGTTCTGTCGCTTATGAACTGTGACCCGTTATCTCATACAATTTTAGATGGAATTCCAAACCTGCAGATGATGTTAGTTTGGATAAAGGAAACGACTTCCTTGTCCCGAACCTGAGAGTAAGTAGCCGCTTCTATCCATTTTGAGAAATAATCTGTAAGGACTAGAAGATATACCTTTTGCCCGGGGGACGGAGGTAACTTACCGACAATATCCATTCCTCATCGCATGAAGGGCCATGGAGTTAAAGTCGAATGTAAGGGTTCGGAGGGTTTGTGAGACATACCTGAATGTCACTGACATGCGTCGCAACTTTGGACATACCTTGTCGCATCTTGTCGTAAAGTTGGCCAGTAATACCCTTGTCGAGAGATACGATTTGCCAAACTACGACCTCCCGAGTGATTGCCACACTCACCGTCGTGCATTTCTTTCAAAATGCTTTGGAATTGACTTTTATTGGTGAAGCACCGTAAGTTTAGTCCTGTCGATGATCGCCTGTGGATTTAGTCTCTGATCATGATATATCTGGATGTTTTGTATCGGATTTTTCTGGCTTCCAATTTATCTTCAGGAAGTTGGTTGTTTATTATAAATCTTTTAATATCGCTCGACCAGTTATCTTCCTCTTCAATCATTTGTATGTTACCCTCATTATCGATGGATGACGTCGCTAGATGAACTATTGGAATAACATCGAATGGATGATATCCAAGTGTCGACCCAAGATTAGCTAGCGCATCGACTTGGGTATTTTGATCTCTCGGGATCTGTGAAATGGAAAATTCTTCGAATTCTCTGAATTTTCTTTTAGCTATCTTGAGATAGGCTGTCATCCTGGAGTCTTTAGCGGCAGAGTCTCCGTTCATTTGATTCACGACTAAAAGTGACTCGCTTTTGACATGAAGTTTTGTTGCCCCCAAGTCGTGGGCCATGTTTATTTCTGCGATCAAAGCTTCGTATTCTGCTTCGTTGGTGGTGGCTTTGAAGTCACATCGTATGGAGTACACCATCTTGCCCCCCTGTGGCGACTTGAGGACGACACCAAGTCCTGCCCCCCGGGCGTTAGACGACCCATCAACATGTAGGATCCATGTTGAGTCGTCGTGAGTTGCCACAAGTTATGTTGATACTTCCAGTTCTGGACTGAAATCTGCGACGAAATCTGCTAGTGCTTGTGATTTTATCGCAGCTCTCGGTTTATACACTATGTCGTAACTACTAAGGTAGATACTTCATTTTGCCAGTCGACCTGTCAGCTCTGATTTTCTTAAGACAGACTTAAGAGGAAAGTTAGTCATAACGATAATAGGATGTGATTCAAAGTAATGGCGTAACTTTTTTGCTGCAGTAACCAAAGCTAGTAGAAGTTATTCCAGGAGGAATACCTGGTATCTGCATCGAGAAGTGATTTACTTACATAATAGATTGGTTTTTGTTGTTTGTCATCTTCTCGGGTGAGAACTGCACTTACAACATTTGAGCTGACTGCCAAATATAGTTGTAGAACCTCATGATCCTCAGGTTTCGACAATAGAGGTGGGGACGACATATAGCTTTTGAGCTCCTAGAGCGCGTTTTCATGGTCGTCCGTCCATTCGAAACCCCTGTTTTTTCTCAAGACATTGTAAAATAAGTAGCATTTATCCGAGGATCGAGATATAAACCTGTTTAGTGCCGCAATTCGGTCGGTAAGTCGTTGAACTTCTTTGACGTTGCGAGGGGATTTGATATTCAGGATAGCTTTTATCTGATCAGGATTGGCCACGATCCCTCGACGGGTGACCATATATCCTAGGAATTTCCCTGCATTTACTCCAAAGGAGCATTTCGCTGGATTCAGCTTCATGTGGTACTGTCGAAGGATATCGAACGATTGCCTCAGGTGATCGATATGATCGGTTTCTTGTTTTGATTTGACTAGCATATCGTCGATATAGACTTCCATTATGTCTCCAAGACGTTCTTTGAACATCCTGTTGACCAGTCGTTTATATGTAGATCCTGCATTCTTAAGACCGAAAGGCATAACCTTGTAACAGTAAATCCCTTTATCTGTCATGAATGTTGTTTTCTCTTGATCATCTCGATGCATCGGGATTTGATTATATCCCGAGTACGCATCCATGAAGGTGAGTAATTCGTGGCCAGCGGTCGCGTCGACCATGGCGTCGATGTGTGGTAATGGGAATGGGTCCTTTGGACAGGCTTTGTTGAGGTCTGTGAAGTCAATGCATACTCTCCATTTCCCATTTTTCTTCTGTACGACCACGACATTGGCGAGCCAATCAGGGTACTTGACTTCCCTGATTTGTCCAGTCTTGAGCAAATTATCAACTTCGTCGTTGATTACTTTGTTGCGTTCTGGAGTGAACTTATGATGCTTCTATTTAATAGGCTTGAACGAAGGATCGATGTTGAGCCGATGGGTGATGACCTCAGGGTCGATGTCGATCATGTCTTCATGCGTCCAAGCGAAACAATCGGCATATTCTTGCAAGAAAGAGATTAGTGATCCTTTTAAGCTAGGGTCGCGTGACGTACCAATGTAGACCATTCGATCAGGTTTCTCCTAATCCAGGACGAATCCTTCTAATTGATAGTCGTCGGCAGTTTCAGGATCGGCCTGGTTCTGTAATTGCTAGATGCCTTGCTTTCTAGGCTTCATGGAGATTTTATAGCATTCGCAAGCAATTTTCTGCTTACTCTTGATTTCTTGGACGCCCCAAGTTGTTGGAAACTTGATCGCCTGATGATAGGTCGAAGGTACAACTTTTATATCGTGTATCCAGGGTTGTCCCAGGATAACATTATACGTTGATGAACAGTCGATGACGTTGAACTTGGTCTTCTTGTTAATTCATTTGGCGAAAACTGGGAGTATGATTTCCCCGACGGTGTTAGCCTTGTCGTCGTTGAAACCTACAAGGACTGTCGAACTTCGTACGATCTCAGATTTGTCGATCCCCGTAGCCTTGACTGTGTTGAGGAATATGATGATAGCAGAGCTTCCTCCGTCGACCAAGATTCTCTTTGTCAAGCAATTACCAATTGTGAGATGAATTATCAGGCCATCGTGACGTTTCTGCCATTGATCACCAAGATCCTCCTGATTGAAGGTGATGGGCATGGCTTCTAGTTCCAACTCATGTTTAGGTCGCGATGTTCATGGAACAGGGAATTCTTCAGATCCTTGACTAGCATGGCGTTTTCCGGCTGAATAAGTTAATCCACAGACATCAGATCCCCCGGTTACACAATTGATGACCTTTGTGTGTTCGAGCGAGGCTGGTCATGCGTTCGTGCCCAGTAATTTTTGTAAGTTCCCCTTAGGCACGAGTCATGCCAATTCTCGCCTTAGAGCAATACAGTCGTCCGTCAGGTGGCCATGATCTCCATGGAAGTCACACCATTTGGACTTGTCTTTCTTAGCGTCGTTTCTCTCACTTTTTGAAGGCCAATGGACATGAGTCTGAATACTCTTGAAAGCTTTGACAACATCCTTATACGTTCCAGTAAACCTATAAGAAGAGACCTTAGGATATTGAGGGAATTTGCTTCCTGGAGCGGCCTTCTTCTTATCGAATCTTACGTTCGAGACCTGTTTGGATGTTTCGACTCGAGCGGTTGGTCTTGCTTTGAAATCTGGTTTCTTGACGCTCATGGCCTTCTTGTCGCCAGAATGCTTGCGACGAAAAGCTATGTCGTCTTCGACCCGCATATAAGCTAGCGTTTTGTTGGGAACTGAAGAATTGCACAAGTACAGTTAATGCTGCTAGAAGAACATGGTTACTACTTCTGGTTAGTACTTCTGAGATTAGTACTGCTAGTTGTAGATTAATGCTGCTCAACAAGATTAGTACCGCTAGTTCAAAGTTAGTACTGCTTAAAGAGATTAATACTGCTGAGCATGGTTAGTACTGCTGAACTTAGTACTGCTCAAAGTATTAATGCTGCTGAAAGATAATACTGCTTATGAGATGAAGATTCGTATGGAAAGGATGACAGCTGGATGGACTAAAGATTATGGAAAGCTTGGAGATAAAGATGGAAGTTTATATTGAAGATCTTTTATTCTTTTGTAATTATCTTTATCTTCAGTATATGTATAGATTTGTTTAGAATAGTTTTAAACAATTATTCATTCTGAGTTTTAGCTTTTCATAGAGAGAATTAACCTCAAGATTTGTAATCCTAATTCTAGAGAAGTATAATTCGTATTGGTGAGCCTGTTCATCAATATTGAGGTTGTGTGTTTAAGCTTGTGACTTTTTAATCATTCAATACAAGTTTACAAGTTAGTCATCAGATTTACTGTTTGTTTACTGTTTCATTGAATATCAAAGTGTTATTCCGCAAACTTCTTTGATATTGTTTTCTGAGAGTTTATTCTTGTTAAGAATTAAGATCCTGACAAGTGGTATCAAAGCCTGTATTCTCAGAAATCTTATTCATAATGGAAAACGCAGTTGAATCAAACAGTACCTTGGTCTCAAAGGTTCCAATGCTCAGACCCAATGAATTCGACATGTGGAAGATCAGAATCAAGCAATACATACTCCTCACTGATTATTCTATGTGGGACATCATTGAGAATGGCCCATCTGAAGCAGGGAAGATTGGTCCAGATGGAAAGAGAACACCACCAAAAACTGATGCAGAAAGAAAGACTAGACAGACAGAGATGAAAGCCTTGAGCACTTTGCTCTTGGCTATTCCCAATGAATATCAACATCAATTCTGCAATTGCACTGATGCAGAGATGCTCTGGAATGCTCTGGAGAAGAGATTCTATGGTACCAAAAGTACCAAGAGAAATCAGAAAGCCATTCTAAAACAACAATATGAGAGCTTTATGTCAACCAAGAATGAGTCCATGACTCAAACTTTTGACAGGTTCAACAAGCTAATTGGGGACTAGCTACAGTGGGAGTACAAATTGATCAAGATGATCTTAACAGGAAGTTCCTAAGGTCCCTGGGTGATGAATGGACCATGTATACTGTGTCTTTCAGACAGAATGATCAACTGGAAGAAAAGGAACTTGATGATCTATACAATGATCTAAGAGTTTTTGAATCTGAAGTAGAGGCTAAGAAGAAGCCTTCTGGGTATGTTCACAATGTTGCACTCCTATCAGCATCAATTGATTCTACTTCCAACCCTGAATCAGTTAGTGCTGCTAATGGAGCAAATCAAGAGAAAGGCACTGAAACTGTGTTTGAAGCCTTTCTGTCCAGTCATAGAAACTCTTCTCTAATTAATGATGATCTGGACCAACTCCATCCAGATGATCTTGAAGAGATGGACATTAAATGGCAGATGGTCATGCTCTCTATGAGAGTTAAGAAGTTCATCAAAAGAACTGGGAGGAACCACTTCTCCCAAAGAAGAGAAGATGCAGCAGGATTTGACAAGTCAAAGGTGGAATGCTATAAATGCCATCAGAAGGGACACTTTGCTAGGGAATGCAGAAGTGGAGTATCTCACAACAACAACCACCAACAAGCACAACCTGGAAGCTTCAATAATAACAGAAACTCTGCACAAGCCCTTGTTTCTCAACAAGGAATGGGGTTTGATTGGAGTGATCAAGCTGAAGAGGCCATCCAAAACCAAGCTCTAATGGCAGAAGTGTCTGATCTCCCAACAGAGGTAACTTCTAATCTTTGTTCTCAAAATTGCATTAACACTGTTAAAAGGTACAGGGATCACAACCAGAAAATGAGTGATGACCTTAAGAGATTAGAAAAGGACATAAAAGATTATGTGAGGATTGTTGAGAGGTTTGAAGAGCAGATTAAGGGTTTTCAAGCCAATAAGCTTCAACATTCTTATGACACAAACTACTGGAAGTGGGAGAAGAATGACTTAGAACTTCAACTGACCAAATCTAAAGAAGAGAGTGAAAAGCTAAGAGGAGAGCTAGCTAAAGTCAAGCTAGATGTAGAAAAGTTTTCCAATGCTTCTAAAGCAATGGATTCTTTACTACAATCTCAGATTCATGATAAACTGAGAAGAGGAATAGGATACAATACCACACCACCACCTTACAACAACAACTACATTCCTCCTAGTTCAGACTTGTTAGAGACAAAGGATAGGAAGGACCTGCCTGAGGGAGCCACTGAGATTGATCCTTTAGATGAAGTAGTTGTTAAGGATAAAACTGAGAAAGAAGTTGTCAAGGATAAGGACAACACTGTGAGTGGTGAGATTCCCATAGAAAACCACATAATTACCAATGAGGGATGTGGAAAGCATTGGGTCAAGTCCAATGAGATAGAGAAGACTGAGGGAAAGAACAAGAAGGCTCACTATAAGCAGACCACTGTTGTGAACCCTATCCCTTGCAAGCAGTGTGCATGCAATAAATCTGAGCCCCAAAAACATGATAAACCAAGGGGAAATCAGAGAAACTGGAATAATCAATGGACACAAAAACAAGGGGTTGATCTGAGGAAAATCAATAGACCAAAACCCTGTTTTATTTGTGGAAAGCTTAATCACATTGCCAAATATTGCTATTTCAATCCTACAAACCAAAGGTTTAACTTTCAAAGACCTAATCAACAACCCTTTGGTTATAGGAAGAAATAAAAGAACCATGTGGCTAAGAAAGTTGTTAAATCTAAAAGCCACATGAAGAAAAAGAAAGTGGAAGACTGTGTCAAGATCTGGGTACCTAAAAGCACTAAAGCTGTTAGTACTGCTACCACAAATAGTACTGCTGACAGTAATAGTGCTGCTAGAAGCAATGCTACTGCTACCAATGTTAGTGTTGCTAACATTGTTAGTACTTCTGCAAATGTTAATACTGCTAACTCTGTTAGTACTGCCAACAAGGTTAATACTGCCAAACCTGTTAGTACTGTTAACTCTGTTAGTACTTCTAAAGATAGTACTGCTTCTAGTATTAGTGCTGCTAGACCAATAATCTTGACAAAGTACTCCAATACTAAGTGTTCTGATTTTAAAAACCACATAAAAAAGAAATGTAAGTATTTTGATGAGAAAGGGAGACCCAAGACCACTTTGGCTTGGGTTCCCAATCAATACTAATTGTCTATTCTTATGTGCAGGGCAACCAACAGCTCAAGGGGAAGAGCATCTGGCATGTTGATAGTGGTTGCTCTAGGCACATGACAGGGAACATGTCTTGCCTCAAGAACTTCAAAAAGATTGATGGTGGACATGTTGCCTTTGGGAATACTCCAGATGGAGGTAAAATCAGTGGTAAAGGTGATGTGACCAAAGGTAAAATGACCTTTGAAGATGTATTCTATGTTGAACAGTTAAGGTACAACCTGTTAAGTGTATCACAGGTTTGTGACAAACAACATAGTATATTGTTTACTGATTCTGAATGTATTATCCTTGCTCCTAGATTCAAGGTAGTTGATGAAAATATGATACTACTAAGAACCCCCAGAAAGGATAATGTATACTGTTTAGATATGGAAAGTGTTTCATCTGATTCATCCATAAATTGTCTTGTTTCAAAAGCTTCTCTGGATGTTTGGCACAGAAGGATGTGTCACATGAATTTTAAAACAATAAATAAACTTGTTAAAAACAACCTTGTAAGAGGTTTGCCTTCTAAAGTCTATTCATGTGATGATCATTGTGTTGCCTGTCTTAAAGGCAAACAACACAAAACTTCTCATAAGTCCAAAGAGGTGAACACTATTTCTTCTTCTCTTCATTTATTGTACATGGATCTGTTTGGCCCTACAAATGTCATGAGCATAGGGAAGAAATCATACTGCCTAGTTATTGTTGATGATTACTCTAGATTTACTTGGGTATATTTTCTAAGGACTAAGGATGAGACAAGTGGACTGATCAAATCTTTTTTTCTAAGAATTGAAAACCAAACTAATCAAAAAGTAAAAATCATTAGGTCAGACAATGGTACTGAATTTAAAAATATTGACCTAAACACCTTTTGTGAAGAAAAGGGAATTGAGAGACAATACAGTGCTCCTAGGACTCGACAACAAAATGGTGTTGCTGAGAGAAGGAATAGGACACTGATTAAGGCTGCTAGATCTCTGTTAGCTGACTCTAAACTTCCAATAACTTTCTGGGCAGAAGCAGTTAATACTGCCTGCTATGTCCAAAACAGAGTACTAGTAGTCAAGCCTAAAAACAAGACACCTTATGAGCTTTTAAATAAAAGAAAACCTTTTATAGGATTTTTCAAACCTTTTGGGTGTCCTTGTACAATTCTCAATACCAAATCTCACTTAGGAAAGTTTGATAGCAAGGCAGATGATGGATTTCTTGTTGGTTACTCATCTCAGAGTAAGGCATACAGAGTTTTTAATACTTCTTCTAGAATAATTGAGGAAAGTGACAATGTCAAATGCAATGAGAACATACCAAATCCTATTGGGTCTGGTCCTCAGTGGCTATTTGACATTGATTCACTAACTAACTCTTTTGGTTTCAGTAGTGATGATTATACAGGTTCAGGAAGTGGAGGATCAGGGGACACACAAGTTCAAGACATTATTCCTCAATCTGTGATCTTTCCTATGCCTATAACAGAACCTGTTGAATTCTGTGAAAAAGAAACTATATCTGAGCCAATTCAGAGTGAAGAAGAAAGAAGAGAAGAAGAAACTTCAGTGCATAAAGAACTAGAAGTAGCTGAGGAGATCCCCTCAGCTGACTTAAATGATTGCAATCTAGAGGTGGGAATCCATGAAGAACCTAGTCTTCAGACTAGAACTCAAAAGCATCATCCTCTAGAACTGATCATAGGAGACATCTCTTCTCCTATGATAACAAGGAATCAAAGCAGACTTCAAGAGCTGCAGGATCAACAACACACAGTACTCTCCTGCTTTCTATCCCAGATTGAGCCTAAGAAGGCCCATGATGCAATGAAGGATTAAAGTTGGATAGAAGCCATGCAAGAAGAGTTACTTCAATTCAAACTACAGGATGTTTGGGACTTGGTGGACCTTCCAAAAGGTCATAGAGCTATAGGCACCAAGTGGATTTTCAGGAACAAAAAAGGATGAGAGAGGTATTGTGATCAGGAACAAAGCAAGGCTTGTGGCACAAGGGTACACTCAAGAAGAGGGCATAGATTATGATGAAGTGTTTGCTCCAGTGGCAAGAGTAGAGGCAATTAGGCTGTTCCTAGCCTATGCCTCCTACATGAAGTTCAAGGTCTATCAAATGGATGTCAAGAGTGCATTTCTGTATGGAACAATTGATGAAGAAGTATATGTCTGTCAGCCACCTGGTTTTGAAAATCCTTCATATCCTGACAGAGTATACAAACTGAAGAAAGCACTATATGGTCTACATCAAGCCCCAAGAGCATGGTATGACACTCTGTCTACCTATCTCTTGGAGAATGGGTTTCAGAGGGGCATAATTGACAAGACCCTGTTCGTTAAAAGAAGGAAGAAGGACATCCTACTAGTTCAGATATATGTGGATGATATCATTTTTGGATCCACAAAAGATCAGATGTGTAGAGACTTTGAAGAGTTGATGCACAAGAGCTTTAAAATGAGTTCAATGGGTGAACTTAACTTCTCCCTTGGACTTCAGGTGAAACAGCAGACATATGGAATCTTCATTAGTCAATCAAAGTATGTGCAAGACATCCTGGAGAAATATGATTTAAAAGACTCAAAGCCAGCAAGCACACCAATGGAAACTCACAAACAGATCACTACTGATCTTGAGGGGGAGGATGTTGATGTCCATCTATACAGATCAATGATTGGATCTCTCATGTATCTCACAGCCTCAAGACCAGACATCATGTTTCCAGTATGTGTATGTGCCAGATTCCAAGTCAAACCAAAACAATCACATCTTCAAGTTGTGAAGAGGATTTTCAGATATCTAAGAGGGCAACCTAGATTAGGTCTTTGGTATCCATATGAATCTTCATTCGACTTGATTGCATATTCAGATAGTGACTTGGGTGGTGCTAACATGGACAGAAAGTCTACTTCAGGGGGATGTCAACTTTTGGGTGCAAGACTAGTGTGTTGGCAGTGTAAGAAACAAACCACAGTGTCCTTATCAACAACAGAAGTTGAGTATATTGCAGCTGCAAGTTGCTGCTCTCAGGTTCTATGGATTCAAAATCAGATGTTGGACTATGGGGTAACATTTCTTCACACTCCAATCTTTATTGACAATAGCAGTGCTATAAGCATTGTTAACAATCCTGTCAAGCACTCCAAAACAAAGCACATTGAGATCAGGTATCACTTTATCAGAGATTGCAATGAAAAGAAACTCATTCAAGTTGCTAAAGTCTATACTGACAACCAGTTTGCAGATCTATTCACTAAAGCTTTTGATGTGGGTAGATTCACTTTCTTGGTCTCAAGTGTGGGTATGATCAACTCTGAATAACCTCATGTTTTAAAAAGTGTTTTTATACCTACTATTTTGGCTATTTGTGTGCTGCTAATCATCTTTCACAGGAAGTTATTGCCTTGATCAGACCTTCATAAGCTTCAAAAAGAGTAAGTATGGTTAATGCTGCCAGTGCAGTTTTAATACTGCCAGTGCACAGTTAATACTGCTAGTGGTTAATACTGCTCTCAGTTAATACTGCTAGTTAGTTAATACTGCTAGTGGTTAATACTGCTCTCAGTTAATACTGTTAGTCAGTTAATACTGCTCTAGGTTAATACTGCTTATGTCCCGTATACTATAAATACTCTTTGCCCGCCTAAAAAGATCATAACGACTCTTTGAATACTGTTCATTGTCTCTCTAATTCTTTCTCTCTCAAGCTCCTTAGTAAGTTTCAGGCACGAACACTCAAGAATCAATGGCATTCATGTCATTCGTCGATGAGCATAACGAGATTGCCATGCTACAGAAGCCCAAACAGGCCGCTGGATTCCACCAGATTGTGGATTTTCTAAAGACAAGCCACATTGCCCATGCTCTCACTGTATCGCCAACTATCTACATAGAGCATCAAAGGCAATTTTGGGCTAATGCCACCATTGTTATTGAGAATGGTGTGCAAATGATCAAGACAAGGGTGTGTGAAAAAACCCTAACAGTTACTGAAGAGGTAATACGCATCTGTCTACGTCTAGACGATGCTGCAGGTATAACCTCTATTCCTAATGAGGAATTATTCTCAACTCTTTCAAGAATGGGGTATGGAGGCCAATTGGGAGGTTTTAAATTTTCAAAGGCTAAATTTTACACCCAATGGCGTTTCCTTGTTCATACCTTAATGCATTGTATCTCTAAAAAGACTACTGGATGGAGTGAGTTCAGTAGCACCATTGCTTATGCTTTGGTGTGCTTGGCCACTGCCAGAAAGTACAATTTTTCTCAAATGCTTTTTAATGATCTTGTCTCCAACCTGGGAAGTAAAAAGAGTTTTTATATGTACCCCAGGTTTGTACAAGAAGTAATAACCCATGAATTGACGGATATACCTCATTTTGATGAGGTATATGTACCAAAAATCCCCAAAGGTAAGGTCTTTTGAAACATGAAAAGATCCCCTCTGGACTCGGAAGGAGTTGACACCCCATTATTCTCTACAATGATGGTGGTGTCCCACACTGAAGAAGGTATGGCAGCAGGGTCAAGGCCCTCATTAGACCATCCCACTGCTAGCCAATCCCAACCTTCCCACTCTATATCTATCCCACAGTCCCTACTTCATAAGCCCACTTATCCAATTACCCAAACTTATACAAGGAAACAGGTAAAGAAGGCTCCTTCCCTTCTTGTACCATCACCCACTGAGCCTTTAAGCCCTCTAAGGGAGAATTCTCCTTTAGAGAATATCCACAGGGAAACCACAGGGGTGTCTCCCAACCCCAAGGAGGTGCTCACTAAGGTGGAGGTTGAGCATATGGGTGATAAGGCTGCCACTACTCCTGCTAGCACAGAGGAGGTCAGTGGTAACATACATAAGACCTTCCCCATGGCAACTTTGGGTGAGCAATCATCCAAAGGTCCCAGGTGCCAAGAAACCAAGGGGTGGATAGTGCTTCTGCTAGGCAGAAGACTTCCACTACAAAAAGATCCAATGATCCTTCAAAAGAGGGTAACACTTCTGGAGAAGGTGAGGACAGGTATAACTACTATGAATTGATGGAAGCAATGGGAAACATCAACATGGACGTGATCAAACAAGGCAAAGATATTGAAGAGCTTAAATTCATAGTTCTGCCACAACAAGAACAGATTGCCAAGTTAAAGAAAATGGTGACAAGGTTGGTGCAAAAGAAGAGCAGGAAACAGTTTGTTTTGAAGAAGAGGTCAACTGATAAAGATGCTTCCAACAAGGGGGAGAAAGAGGCTGAAACAGAGAAAGAAAGTACAGCTGCTGAAAAGGCATTTGAAGTTGAGGGGGAGCAAAATGCAGAAACAGAAAAGGAATCAGAAGTTGCTCAAGCAGCAGAAATTGTTAATGCTGCTGAAGCAGCAGAAACAGTTAATACTGCTGAAGTAAAAGAAGCAGCAGTAACAGGGCTCTCTGTAGAAGAAATGGAGATTGCAGAGACACTAGTAAAAGCCAAGAATGACACTCCTAAGGCCAGTCAAAAGGCCAAGGGAGTGGTCAACACTGAAGGAGGAATCTCAAAGAAAAGAAAAGAAACAAGTAAAGCAACTGTGAAGGATACAAAGGGAAAGGGAAAGGAAAAGATTGTTGAAACTGAATTGCCTTCAAAGAAAATGAGTCAGATTGAAATGGATGAGGAAGTGGCAAAGAAGCTTCAAGAGCAAATGGAAAAGGAGGAACAACTTCAAACAGAAACAGATAGAGAGCTTGCACTGATTATGGCCAGAAAACTCAATGCAGAGTATCAAAAGAGCTTAAAAGCAGCAGCTGAGGCCAAGAAATTACCAATCAAAAGAATGCCAATTCAAAAGCAGAAAAGACAACCCTCCAAGACCTTTTTGGCTAATCAGGAAAGGAGAAAAATGATTACTTTCCTGAGAGGTTCAATTGGTGTCAAAGGGGAAATGTTTACCAATATGGCATACAGTCAGGTTGAGGATTTGTACAAGAAAGAAATGGCTAAGCTTCAAGGGGACTCCTCACAAAGGGAAGAGGCAGAAAGAAGAATGAAAGAGAGACATGATCTCAACATTCAACAACCATTTCCTGAGGAAGTCACACCTACAAAAGAAAAGAAGGAAGAGCCTGAGAATGTAAGTGTAGAAGCTAAATCTGCAAAGAGGGTAAAGACCATTGCTTCCAAAAGGCAGTCCAAGAGGCCAAGAGTGGAAGAAAGAGCAGAAACTGAAGCAGAACCTTCAGTCACACCTTCAGAAGAATCTGTGCAGAACCCAGAACAGTCCAATGAGCAATCAGATGAGCATGTGGGGCTGTATATGACAATTCTAGAACCAGTTCAGGTTGTCCCAATCTCCATGAAGGCTCCAGAAATCATATTTTGGGACATTCTAAGAGATAATGGAAAGGATTTCTTCAGACTCAAAAGAAATGGTGGTGCATTTGAAGCATATTCAACCTGGGGGAGAGTAATCAGAGGTTGTTCAAGAACAGACATAGAGGAAATGTACAAAGTAGGAATGAAACTCTATGAGCCTGTGTTGAAAGGTACTGAAGAAAATCTTCTCAAAGTGGCAATGGAATACTTATATATGATGTTTGAACCAGAGAAGGTGGTTTACAGGATTAAAGATCTTCATCATGAGTATGGATTCAAGAAGATTGATCACTGGATGTTATTTGAAAATTGTGGTGTATACATGATTACTATTGACAAATGTTATCATGAATACTACCTGGTGGACAAAATTTATGATCATAGCAAGGAGAATCTAGAAGGGATGCTAAAAGCTAAACTAGTATGTACTAAGGACTCAGAAATGGCCAGAATTGTGGTGAGAAGAACTATCAATCAAAGTCTGGGCCTAGATCCAAATTTGAGCAACTGAATCTGAGGTGTTGAAAGCATCTTGAAAATCAGATCTGAAGAACTTGACTTCTCTTTCTAAAAGTCAAGTTAGGGGGAGATTGTTGGGAACTGAAGAATTGCACAAGTACAGTTAATGCTGCTAGAAGAACATGGTTACTACTTCTGGTTAGTACTTCTGAGATTAATACTGCTAGTTGTAGATTAATGCTGCTCAACAAGATTAGTACTGCTAGTTCAAAGTTAGTACTGCTTGAAGAGATTAATACTGCTGAGCATGGTTAGTACTGCTGAACTTAGTACTGCTAAAAGTATTAATGTTGCTGAAAGATAATGCTGCTTATGAGATGAAGATTCGTATGGAAAGAATGACAGCTGGATGGACTGAAGATTATGGAAAGCTTGGAGATAAAGATGGAAGTTTATATTGAAGATCTTTTATTCTTTTGTAATTATCTTTATCTTCAGTATATGTATAGATTTGTTTAGAATAGTTTTAAACAATTATTCATTCTGAGTTTTAGCTTTTCATAGAGAGAATTAACCTCAAGATTTGTAATCCTAATTCTAGAGAAGTATAATTCGTATTGGTGAGCCTGTTCATCAATATTGAGGTTGTGTGTTTAAGCTTGTGACTTTTTAATCATTCAATACAAGTTTACAAGTTAGTCATCAGATTTACTGTTTGTTTACTGTTTCATTGAATATCAAAGTGTTATTCCGCAAACTTCTTTGATATTGTTTTCTGAGAGTTTATTCTTGTTAAGAATTAAGATCCTGACACGTTCGAGCTCGGACGTCTTCAAATTTTTCTGGCAGGTACTTGGTTAAATCCATGTAGAGATGGGAATTGTCGTCAAGACCTCGCTTGTAAGCCTCGATCACAGTTCGAACATCACAATTCCGCACACTAATCATCTCAGAATTAAAGCGGTTGAAATAACTCTGGACTGATTCACCTGCCTTCTGTGTGATATAGTAAAGATCGTTGGTTTGTTTCTCCATCTTACGACTGCTGGTGAATTGCTGGAAGAATTGATTGACCAATTCTACAAAACTACTGATGCACTTGAGTCGTAAGTTTATCAACCACTGTAGAGCAGCTCCGGTGAGGGTCGCATCAAAACTCTTACACATACAAACTTCCAAATATTGATGGGGTATCGACAAGGTCCACATCAGTTGCTTGTATTGTGCGATGTGCTCCGTTGGATCGCTGATTCCCGAATATTTTGGCATACATATTGGGATATTATATTTCTTTGGGACGTCGACCAGGGCGATTTCGTCAACAAACGACGACGCTTGGAACTCGGTTCTTGGTTCGACGTCTACTGGCACAGCTGCTCCAGATAGTTTTGTGAGTAGCGATAACATCTTTTCATTCTGTTCTTCCAACTGTTTTAGAGGACGTGTAAAGGGGTCGTCTGCATGTATTCCATTGCTGCCTGGAAGTGATGTTGGTATAAATCCAGAATCTTGGGACCCGTTGTGCTGCGATGTGCCTCCATTGTCTCCATTTATTGGTACATGCATGTGAGGCATAGATACCGATGGGAATGTTGTCACTGGAGGTGGCATCATTGGAATCGTTGGGATGGAGAAAGTGGTGACTCTAGTACTTGCTCCCATACCTTGCGTCGGCCTAGGATACGGAGGTGGCGGAGGTGGAACACCTGCAAAAGGCATGTTAAAGGGTGGCCTTGGACCGAACTGGGGTCCAAATTGGTTACCCATGTTTGGATTCCCTATTACTGGGTTTCTCATAGCTGATAGTTCTCCATTAATTCTGCGGTTCTGCTCGTCCAAAGCATGAATTCGGTTGTGGGCAGCATCGAGCTCCATGCGCATTTGGGCAATGATATGAGCTTGAGTTCCTTGAGCTGCCATAGTCCCGTCAAACAAAAAACTGCACTGAAACCGTTAGTAGGTCGCACTTTCTGCAGAGGATGTTACTCTATCTGGGCCCCACGGTGGGCGCCAAACTGTTAATGCCAAAAATCGTCCCAAGGAAGATCTAAGGTCGGTGTGGAGCTTTAACAACTAAAGTAAGCGATCGATCGACAAATCGTACGACAAAAGAAAGAAGTAAAATAGACACAGAGAATTTGGTGATGCGAAAAATCCCGTCGAGGGTAAAAACCGCAGACGACAGCAGGGATCGTCAAGTGCACTATGGACGCCAATCAGGGACGTCGTTCTTTAGAAGGAGCGATTACAAGTACAATTGACAATGTTACAGTAGAACAATAATGTAATCGTGCTACTGAGCTAAATGTCGTGCAATAGAATATTTCTGTCGAAAAATTATGCTTGAAAGAATTCTTGAGAGTTGTATCTTCGTAATTACTTGTTAATCAGATGATGATGGTGTGTGTATGTGTAACTCTTCGAGGTTGTATATATAACTTTAGTCTCCATAAATGAGCATTGATTATCCAACGGTCTTGATATTCATTGATCTTGATGACGATTGTCCGTTATATCTGATGGTCATTATGTGCATTAAACATGTAATAACAGATTCACAAAGGAAAAACGGTTGTATGCAATAAATGGTTAACGATCGTTAGTAATGTTACATGGATCGTGAGATGTAAGTTGTCGTGAGACTTTTTTTAATCGTGGACTTGAGAAACTCTCGATGGTCGTCGCCTGGGACGATAGTGTCTTCTGTCGTACGATGTCGTCAGGACCTTATCTTAATACAAGAATGGTCCATAGACTGGAGACGTTTGGTTATCTTCCATCGGTCGTGACTTGTGGAATTTTACCCAAATAGTAACAATAAATTTAAGGATAATACGTTTATTGCTTCCATACGTTTGCCTTTCATTTTTTTTTTGAATTATACACATGACAATGGTTCCCTCTTTATCTTCCTAAAGGTAAGGCATACATTTGCATTATTTTTCATTAATTTTTATTTTTCCGATAGGAGAGAGAAATGGATAGATAAATCATTTACCAATTTGGATTTTGGACCATATTTCATTAGTTTCTAAGATAATTTGAACCAAGGGAGTAAGGATGTTAGAGCATAAATATGTTGGATTCAAGATCATAAAGATTGAAGATGAAAGTTCAAGAAGTCAAAGCTGGAAAGTCAACTCTTAGTGAAAGTCAAAGTCAATTTGTTAATAAAAGTTAAAGTCAACATTTGTATTTTGTTTGTTTCTTTGTATTTGTATGAGGGTATAAATACCTTGTTTCCTTTGTAAGTAAAGAGTAACAAACAAGGAAGTAAGTCATTGTGATTGAGAGAGCTTATGAGAGAAGAGTGTTATTGTATATCATTCTAAAGAGAGAGTAGTGAGAGAGATTTTGTAATCTTGGTGGTTTAATCAAAGACTTGTAATTTCTATTGTTGGGTCTGAAATATGTCAATCATGGTTACTACTTCTAGTTGTAGTTAATACTTCTGAAGTTAATGTTCAACATGGTTACTACTTTTAGTTCAACATGGTTACTACTTCTAGTTCATCATGGTTACTACTTCTAGTTCAACATGGTTACTACTTCTAGTTCAACATGGTTACTACTTCTGAAGTTAATGCTGCTAGAAGAACTTGGTTAATACTTCTGAGGTTACTACTTCTGTGGTTAATGTTGCCAGTTGTAGTTAATGTTGCTGGAACAAAGTTAATGCTGCTAGAAGAAAACAGTTAATACTTCTAGTTAATACTTCTAGTTAATGCTGCTAGAAGAAAACAGTTAATACTTCTAGTTAGTACTTCTGTTATTAATGCTGCTAGTTGATGGTTAATGTTGCTCAACAAGATTAGTACTGCTAGTTCAAAGTTAGTACTGCTTGAAGAGATTAATGCTGCTGAGCATGGTTAGTACTGCTAGAGTTAATACTGCTCAGAGTATTAATGCTGCTTATGATTAATACTGCTTATAAGATGGAGATCTGTATGGAAAGGATGACAGCTGGATAAACTGAAGATTATGGAAAGCTTAGAGATAATGATGGAAGATATTCTGAAGATATTTTATTAATTGGAATTAGCTTTTATCTTTAGTATATATATATATTGTATAGTTTAGAATAGAGAGTTAATTTTTGTAATTCATTCTTTTAGAGAGAAAATCAACCTCAAGGCATAGATCCTAATTCTAGAGAAGTAGAATTCGTATTGATGAGCCTGTTCATCAATATTGAGGTTGTTTGTTTAATCTTGTAACTTCAAGCATTCAATACAAGTTTAAAGTTTGTTCTTCATATTTACTGTGTTGATTTCATTAAATATCAAAGTGTTATTCCGCAAACTTCTTTGATATTGTTTCTGAGAATTATTTCTTGTTGAGAATTCGATCCTGACAAGTGGTATCAGAGCAAGTATTCTCAGAAACCTGCAATCATCATTCTTCCTTGAAATCAGAAATCATCAATGGCTAAAGTTTCAGATTCTTCAAGCATAGAAATCCCCACAGAGGTAATGTCTAATCTTTGCTCTAAAACTTGTATGAAAACTGTTAAAAGGTACAGGGATCACAACCAGACAATGAGTGATGACCTTAAAAGATTAGAGAGAGATATAAAAGACTATGTAAGAATTGTTGAGAGTTTTGAGGAACAGATCAAGAGTTTCCAAGCCAATGAGCTTCAACACTCTTATGACTCAAACTACTGGAAGTGGGAGAAAGATCAGTATGAGTCTAAGCTTAAACAGAAAGAAGAGGAGAATGAGAAGATAAAGAGTGAGTTTGAGAAAGCAAAGCTGGATATTGAGAAATTTTCCAATGCTTCTAAAGCAATGGACTCTTTGCTCCAAACTCAAATCCATGACAAACTTAGAAGAGGAATAGGTTATAACACCACACCACCACCATACAACAACAATTACATCCCTCCTATATCAGACTTGCTAGAGACCAAGAATAGGAAGGAATTGTCTGATGAAGCCACTAAGGTAGATCCATTAGACAAAGTGGTGGTTGAAACAAACTCTGAAGGAGAGTACTCTAATAATAAGAGTAAGGAGAACACTGTGAGTGGTGAGATTCCCCTAGAAAATCACATTATCACCAATGAGGGATGTGGAAAGACTTGGGTCAAATCTAAGGACATAGAAAAGACAGAGGGAAAGTCTGGTAAGGTCCACTACAAACAGACAACAGTTGTGAATCCTGTCCCTTGCAAACAGTGTACTTGCAATAAATCTGAGCCCCAAAAACATGATAAAAGGAGGGGAAATCAGAGAAATTGGAATAATCAGTGGGCACAAAAACAAGGGGTTGATCTAAGTAAAATCAATAGACCAAAACCTTGTTTTATTTGTGGAAAGCTTAATCATGTTGCCAAATACTGTTATTTCAATCCTATAAACCAAAGAGTAAATTTTCAAAGACAAACTCAAAACTCCTTTGGTTATAGGAAGCAAGGAAGGAATCAAATGGCTGAGAACAGAGCACCTAAAAAGTCTCATGTTCAAAACAAGTTTGCTAAAACTAAGAAAAATACTTCAAATAAACAAAGGAGTAACTTAGAGACAAAGAAAGCAAACAACTTTGCTCAAGTTTGGGTTCCAATTGCAAAGAAACCTGTTAGTACTGCTATCCCAGATAGTATTGCTAACAAGAATAGTGCTGCTAACTTGATTAGTACTGCTAACCAAGTTAGTACTGCTAACAAGGCTAGTGCTGCTTCTAGTAGTAATGCAGCCAAGCCTATAGTCTTGACAAAGTACTCAAGTCATGAGATTCCTAAACAACTCATTCAGACCAAACTGACAGATTATATTAATGAGAAAGGTCAACCCAAGACCACTTTGGCTTGGGTTCCATCAAAGACTAACTGATTTATCAAGTGTGCAGGGCAATCAAAAGCTCAAGAGGAAGAGCATTTGGAATGAAGATAATGGTTGCTCTTGGCACATAACAAGGAACATGGATTGCCTTCAAATTCTTCAAAAGATTTGATGGAGGACATGTTACTTTTGATCCAGCAGAAGGTAAGAAAAGTGAAAAAGGTTGCTAATACTGAAAGGTAGTTAGTACTTCTAGTTCAGTGAATACTGTCAGACTGTGTTAATGCTGCTGGTATGTGTTACTACTGCCAGTTTGTGTTAATGCTGTTGATAAGTGTTACTACTGCTAATGTAAGTTTTCTATACCTAAAAATGATCTTCAATGATTGAATGTCAAACCTGGATATCAATCAAAAAGCTTTTATCTGTATCCAAGGTTTGTACAAGAAGTACTTAATAATGAATTGACGGACATACCTCATTTTGATGAGGTATATGTACCTAAACCCCCTAAAGGCAAGGTTTTCTCAAACATGAGAAGATCTGCTAGGGACTCTGAAGGAGTTGACACCCCATTGTTCTCAACAATGATGGTGGTGTCCCACAATCAAGAAGGTAAGGCATCAGGGTCAAAGCCCTCATTAGACCAACCCACTGATGACCTATCCATACCTTCCACTACCAAGCATAAATCTTCAGATTCCTTTTGTCAAACCAACATTCCCCATTACTATATTATATAAGGAAAAGATACTGAAGGTTCCTTCCCTTCTTGTATCTTCAACCTCAAAACCTACAAGCCCTCTGATGGAGCATTTTTCATCATAGAATATCCAAAGGGAAACCATAGGGGTGTCTCCCAACCTCAAGAAGGTGCTCAATAAGGAGATGCAAGAGCATATGGGTTGTAAGGCTCACACTACTGACTTTGCTCAAAGTGCAGGACAGGACAGTGTGAACATATCTAAGACCTTCCCCATGGCAACTTTAGATGAGTAATTATCTAAAGGTCCTAGGTGCCAAGAAACCAAGGGAGTAGAAGGTGCTTCTGCTAGGCAGAAGATCTCTACTAAAAGATCCAAGGATCCTTCAAGGGTGGTAAAACATCTAAAGGAGGTGAGGACAGTTTAACTACAAAGAATTGATGGATACACTTGGTACAATTTGTCTGAAAGTTCACAATCAAATTATGGAGATAAAAGAGATGAAAAGATCATGATTATTTCAAAAAGGGGGAGACTTAAACATCTGAACTTGAGAAGAATTGAGAAGGAGAATCAAGTTGATATGAAATCTTATTTTGAGGGGGAGATAAGTGAAGAAGATGAAACAAAGCAGTAACTACAGCAGAAACAGAAAAGAAGATAACAACAGAAACAGAAAAGAAGATAACAGCAGAAACTGAATCAAGAAGAACTAGTAATTGCAGAAAGTTTTGAAATTATCATAAAGACCCTATACTGAAGAACTTAACTTCTCAGTTTTGAAAAGTTAAGTTAGGGGGAGATTGTTGGGTCTGAAATATGTCAATCATGGTTACTACTTCTAGTTGTAGTTAATACTTCTGAAGTTAATGTTCAACATGGTTACTACTTCTAGTTCAACATGGTTACTACTTCTAGTTCATCATGGTTACTACTTCTAGTTCAACATGGTTACTACTTCTAGTTCAACATGGTTACTACTTCTGAAGTTAATGCTGCTAGAAGAACTTGGTTAATACTTCTGAGGTTACTACTTCTGTGGTTAATGTTGCCAGTTGTAGTTAATGTTGCTGGAACAAAGATAATGTTGCTGGAACAAAGTTAATGCTGCTAGAAGAAAACAGTTAATACTTCTAGTTAATACTTCTAGTTAATGCTGCTAGAAGAAAACAGTTAATACTTCTAGTTAGTACTTCTGTTATTAATGCTGCTAGTTGATGGTTAATGTTGCTCAACAAGATTAGTACTGCTAGTTCAAAGTTAGTACTGCTTGAAGAGATTAATGCTGCTGAGCATGGTTAGTACTGCTAGAGTTAATACTGCTCAGAGTATTAATGCTGCTTATGATTAATACTGCTTATAAGATGGAGATCTGTATGGAAAGGATGACAGCTGGATAAACTGAAGATTATGGAAAGCTTAGAGATAATGATGGAAGATATTCTGAAGATATTTTATTAATTGGAATTAGCTTTTATCTTTAGTATATATATATATTGTATAGTTTAGAATAGAGAGTTAATTTTTGTAATTCATTCTTTTAGAGAGAAAATCAACCTCAAGGCATAGATCCTAATTCTAGAGAAGTAGAATTCGTATTGATGAGCCTGTTCATCAATATTGAGGTTGTTTGTTTAATCTTGTAACTTCAAGCATTCAATACAAGTTTAAAGTTTGTTCTTCATATTTACTGTGTTGATTTCATTAAATATCAAAGTGTTATTCCGCAAACTTCTTTGATATTGTTTCTGAGAATTATTTCTTGTTGAGAATTCGATCCTGACATCTATTCTTATCTTGATTGTTTGTAGCAATTAGAACTTGAATCTAGGACTAACAATTGGTATCAGAGCAGATAGAAATTCAGAAAATCGGATCAAATTTGAAATTTTGAAAACTGTTCATCATCGAACGTACTGTAGCATTTGAATTTCTTGATTCAGTGTTGTTTTGATTGTAAATTTGCTTGTAATAGATTCGTTTTAGTGCATAGAATGAAGTGTATTCGATTCACATAGTCTAATTCACACAGATTGAGGGTGAATTTGTGGATTTTTTGTTCAAACTTGTTATCGAGTCTGTATTCACTGTAATTGGATTAAAATCTATCGATTTATGATTGTTTTGTAAATCAAGTATTGTAACATGTTCGAATTATGTTCAAGATGAGATCTGCAGAGTTTCAAAGCAATTGGTGAAGTATTGGATCGAAATCAGATGGAAAAATCGATTTTTTGTTCGAAGAGCCCAAGAACACGCAAGATCTGTGAAACGCGCAAGCTTCATCTAGAAGAACGCGCAAGCTGAAGAATTTTGTTTCTGGACGAAAACGCGCAAAGTGTGGTTAGCGAGTTCTAGAAACGCGCAGATCGAAGCCTGCGAGTTTAGCTCTTCAGTCTGCGAGTTTGAAAATTGGGAAAAATTTTCTAAGTGTTGAAACGTGCAAGAATACCTTTGCGAGTTCTCCAAACGCGCAAGACTAAGCTTGCGAGTTTCAGCGGAATAGTAATCTGCGAGTTCTTTCGATATGCGAGTTTGTTAAAACGCGCAAGTAGGCATTTTCGAGTTTAGCAAACGCGCACGCCTCAGCCTGCGAGTTTATTAGTGAACAGTTACTTGCGAGTTTAGGCATCTGCGAGTTTCATAAACACGCACGCCTAAGCCTGCGAGTTCTTTTTGAACAGTGATTTGCGAGTTTAGGCTTCTGCGAGTTTCAAGCAATTTTCTGTGATTTGCGAGTTTCAATACTTAGACAAAATTTTCAAAACTGTAACATGCCCTTTAAATGTCAAAAAAAATTTCTCTCGGGGCGCTGCCCGTGCTAAGTCTGTGGAGGGGGAACAAAGTTCTTATTGTGATCAAAATTTCTGAATTTCTAACGATCAAATTTCAAGTTCTTTTTGTTGTAACAGGATGTCTTCTCAAGGAAAAATGACATCAAAAGAAGAGTTTGCTAAACTTAAAGCAGAGCTTCTTCATCTTGAAGGACGATTTGCACGAAGATGTAAAAAGTTGGAAGATTTACATATGGACGTTGCTGCATATAAATGCCATATGGAATACTATAAGAAGAAACATGATGATCAAGTTGACATTTATAATACTCTTAATGAGTGGATGAATGCACATATAGATTACCTGAAGAAGACAACAGGTTCAGGTCAATATTCAGAATTTTTTTGCCAAATACAAGAAACATTTTCAACAACTTGAAAAGGAAGTTATTCAAGTCTTGAAAGTTGATAAATGGTTGGAAGCTGAGTAATTAAATACTGAGAATTCTGAATTACTACAAAAGATCTCTGATCTGGAATCTCAAATAATCCAGATTCAGCAAGCAGATTCTGTTGACAGTTATGAGAGGAAGATTAAGAATCTGGAGGATGCTAATGCTGAGCTTCAAAAGAAAATATCTGATCTGGAGAAAAAGGTGGTCAAAGAAAGATCTGATTTTGAGACTGAAAAGAAATCATTTGCAAAGAAGTTCTCAGACTTTTCCAGAAAATGTGCTGACGAGAAGAAGACGGTTGAGCTTAAATGCATTAAGCTTTCTCAACAAGTTTATGATTTTGAGAAAGTGATCATTATTGAAAGAGAAAAGTTTGCAAAGGATAAAAAGGAAATTGAACAGAAGAACGTTGGATTTTTTAAAGAAATATCTGATGGAATAAAGAGTGTCGAGAAGGACTTTGAGGAAGAAAGAAATATTTTTGAGGAAGAGATAAAGAAGCTGACTGACAAGTTATCTGAACTATCAGAAAGTGTGCTTAAAGAGCAGAAATCGAAGTCTGAATTCAAGAAGAAGATTGACCTACTCATTGAAGAAAGAGACAGTTTATCTTCAAAGATAAAAGAGCTTGAAAAGATTGTTTCAAAGGTGGTTGTGACTGAGCACACGACTCCAGAGTCACAAATCCACACACCTAGAAATAATTCAGCTGACTTTAAAAAGACAGCCTCAAGCTCACACATGAAACCTGTTTCTTCAAGAAGGTTAGTCAATTCATTTGATCAGATTCGTACTACTAACATTTTCTTTGATGAATATGTAGATGATTCAGGTGCACAAAGAAGAAGAAGATACAAAGAAGAAAAACTGGTATGGAAAGTGAAACCAGTCGAAGAAGAAAAGAAACATGAGAAGAAAGCTGAGAAGAAAGGAATAAAGACATGTGTACATGAGTCTAAAGCCAAGAAGAACAATTTGCGCAAAGGTAAACCTGATCATATCTACTCGAGAGATCAGTTAATCAGGTTGTCAGGTAAGAAACACTATTGTTCTTATTGCTGTACACATGATCATATTCATAAAACTAGTGATCATTTCTGGTATGGTTCTTATTCAGTTATTCCCATTCGAACTGCAACTAACACAAATGGACCCAAGTACCAGTGGGTACCAAAGTCAAAGACTGATTCTGTGTTGCAGGCACCTACAGTCAAGGGGGAGTAAGAGAACCAAGGCTTCTGAATAAATCAGTTCAGGACCCATACTTCAACGAAGTTTGACTTCTAAACACGACAATTTAGGACTCGTACTTCAACGATGAAAGAGAGAATACTCCTGGGCTGATATGAGAATTGTACTTCTAGAATCCAATGAGGAAATCAACCTTCAAGGGGGAGTACATATTTTTCTGAAATTTATGCATTGGATAGATATGACGAACTATAATTCAAAAGAGAATTGTAGATCTCTATCATGTGCTTTTTCACTGACAAATTTCAGATGCATATTTTCAGGGGGAGTATGAATTATGACTTCTGATTACTTCAAGATTAGAACTCGTACTCTCATTGTTTTACTTCTTTATGTCTTTTACATTTGAATAAGTTTTTGTGAATAAAGTTGCTTTGACATGACTTTGAGACTTTTGCAGAATGAGAGAAGTTTACAAGATCATATCTTTATGACTTCAGCTGACTTCATGAGATTTAAGACGAAGTGAAAAGATTAAAGTTCTTATCTTAATCTCATATATGGTTGAAAGAAGGACAACTTTCAATCATAGAAAACATGTTCTTAAAATGTTCAAACCACTTCTCGTTTCTTACACATATTTCATGAATTGGAAGTGTGCTTTTAAATGTTTTCAAGAATTACTTGTGCTTACATGATTATAAACCGTGTGTCTCTAAAGATAAATACTTGTGTATTGTCTTTTCTATATACTTTCAAGTATTCACACACACCGGTTTACTTATTGTTCAAATTGTTCTTACCATGTCTCATATTGAAACATATTTTTCGATGGTAAGACACCCCGCTTGTTTTTCAAATATTTTTTAGCGTAATTTCATTTCGAAGCGTTCATTTCAAGAATGTCTATACTTTGTTTCATATAGACAATATCAATTATTCTTGACCATATGCTATGATTTCTATAGCATTTGATTCTGATCATTTTTCATACAATGTCAGATTTTCAAACAAGTCTCTTGTATTCATGTTCATTCATTCAATTTACTTGTTTGGAAATACTTCAATGTTTCAAATGCTCAAATCTTCATGATTATATCGTGTGAGCATACATTTATCTGACATGTATTTTTGAGCTTTAACTGATGAAGTTAAATCATTTGAGCAACACCTGTTATCTAGGAAAATACGGGATCATTGTGCTAGGACTTAAATGAACTTCTATGGAATCACGTTAACCAGTGATTTCTTCCCAAGAAGTTAATCCATAGTGATTGAGTGTGAGGAGTCTAAAACAAATGAGTGTGGGTTGTGCGTTGAGGTAAAATGGAAAAGAGAGTTTGGTTAGATGTGAGCTTAATGATTAAAAGAAAGAGGGTGTGAGATCAGAGTAAAAGAATATCAAACTCTGCACCAACTACTTTCTGAGCCGGACAGCCACATTACTAATGTTTCACAACTCTTTGGTGAACATTATTGAAACAGGCAACTAGCCCATGCCAACTCTTGATACTACCCCACTAGCCACTCATTTTTCTTCTTAAAAAGAAAATGTTTTATATTTTTCTGGGGACGCAGCACATAATCTATCTGATTTTCATTTGGAAAATCTGGATATTGAAAAAGAAGGAAGTCTGCCCTACCTTCGCACTTCAATCATGCACATTGAGTCTGTGTTTATCTACTATTGTCTCAGTGGTTTACACAATGTTGAGCCGTTTATAAAAGCAATCATCAAGTGCTTAATTCTTTCTACACTTGCACGAACACACAAGAATTTTGTTTTCTTGTCATAACATTCATAGAAATTTCCTTTGTGGTGTTTCGATGATTGGATGGAAGCCCTGGGGGAGTGAACATAACAAAAGCTCATTTCCAATGTGTATTCGTTACACACAGTAACATCGTGTTACTGACAGGCGTATTAACTGATTCATTTGTTGATTCAGGTGTTACATTCCTATTTTGTCTAGATTTGAAAAGATCTAGATGAATACATTGTTCGAATTGGCAAAGAATCAGTGGCTCATGAACAGATCAGTATGGTCAACGACATTTCTTGAAGAAGTTTTGATGATATCTATGCTCAAATCATCAAAAAGGGGGAGATGGTATCAAGAAATGTTAAAGTTAAGAGAAGTGTTCAAGAAATGATGTTTGAAAAGAAAAGTTTGAATCAGATATGGGGAGAAGAGTTAAAGAAGATTAATTTCTCAAGATTGATTGAAAGCTGAAAGACTTTGAAGATTTTGCTAACATTTGGTTTGTGAAAGAGGTTTTATAACCTTGTGAGAGAATCAGATTTTGAGAAAAGATTGTTGAAAGTTTTTGAAGAGATAGAGCTTATCAGAGAAGAAGAGAATGTAAATATTTCATACTAATAGGGGAAGCATGTGAGTTGATTGAGAAAATCATTTTTGTATCAAAGGGGGAGTTATTTCAATCAAGCTTAAAGAGAGAAGATCGCATTGCTAAATCTTTTTAGTAATGATCTTGATCCAAAGGGGGAGATTGTTAGAGCATAAATATTTTGGATTCAAGATCATAAAGATTGAAGATGAAAGTTCAAGAAGTCAAAGCTGGAAAGTCAACTCTTAGTGAAAGTCAAAGTAAATTTGTTTATAAAAGTCAAAGTCAACATTTGTATTTTGTTTGTTTCTTTGTATTTGTATGAGGGTATAAATACCTTGTTTCCTTTGTAAGTAAAGAGTAACAAACAAGGAAGTAAGCCATTGTGATTGAGAGAGCTTATGAGAGAAGAGAGTTATTGTATATCATTCTAAAGAGAGAGTAGTGAGAGAGATTTTGTAATCTTGGTGGTTTAATCAAAGACTTGTGATTTCGATTCTTATCTTGATTGTTTGTAGCAATTAGAACTTGAATCTAGGACTAACAAAGGACTATTAATCAAATGTTTATTGGGTATGTGTTTAATCACAAAAGTCATTACCATTACTTGTCTATTCTTAACCATCAAAATGCATTGTTGGTAAATGTTTTTTACCCAATCAACGTTTATCGAGTAAAAGTATTCTTCTTCACTTACCATGTAAGATTCTCGATCTTTGCAATGCCTCTTACCAGGTAAGGTTCTCTATTGAAAAACGTCCTAATACCCTGTAACACCCCGAATTTTCGTTTGGTTTTGAGAGGTTGTAATGAAGAAATGAAGAGGATGTTTCTGTCTACAGGGCGCGCGGGTCGTGCGCCATCCTTCAGGAAATGCGCACGGGTCGTGCGCATGAAACAGTGTGCGAGACAGTAGAAAACGCACGGGCCGTGCGCCCTTCCCTTTGGAAAACGCACGGGCCGTGCGCTGTGTTGGGATGTGTGCAAAGCCTTGGCTAAATATCTCATTTTGTTGAGATTTTCTAAAAATCTCAGTTTCTTCTCTCTCTCTCATCCTTTTCTCTCTTTTCTCTTTCGATCTTCAAGGTCTTGTTTGGTTGCTAGTTTTCGGTGTTTCTAGCAAGGGGTCGGTGTTTTAAGCTTCACCTCTACGTCGTGGTCATTATCTGGTTTTCCGGGTTTTATTCTGAAAACCTATCGGTGAGTTCCTACTATCATTTTACAAACTTTATACATGTCAAAACTCTTATTTGCGAAATCTGAAGTATTTCTACGGTATGATTTTATGTTCTAAACATTTTGATATAAATGAAGTTTTTGGTGAATCTCGGGGTTCCCGGTCAGTTTTGACCAAAATGACGGGTTCCGCCCTATTGAAGTAAAATGATGTTTTACTTGAACATTACGTGATTTCGTAAAAAGAATGTTTATGAACTCATTTTAATGATTTTCATTCTTACCAGAAGTTGAACTGAGAATAGCATTTTGGTTATAAAATGTACTTATACCATATATTGATTTATGGTTGGTCACATATGTTGTTGTGACGAGTCCTTACCATTACTAGTGGATCCCTAGGTTTTGGAGTAGACTGTTTTGTTGGGAGGCTATATTCCCCAAATTGTAGCTATGGATCACATGTTCCGTGATGAGTTTATGGTACGGTTATGTGAGGCCGGTTACTAGCCATGGTTCATGGTGATCCTAGTGAAGGAGTATACATTGGTTTCCCTTGGGAGCGCGATCTCACCTCGTAGCACGGACTCTGGGTTCATTGCTGAGGACTCCAAGTGTTTAGCTCATAACTCGGATTTGTGGTCTACTTTGTGTTACACCACTCTCCTTGGTAAAATGGTCCTTTTATCACCATTTAAGAGTTTTGGACCGAAGAGGCCCGGTTGTGGCGAAATGTTATCTTTACGAACTAAACCATTATGAAAAGATTTCTTTATGATACTGATGTTATATCTTTTGGGCTTTATAAACTGTATGTTCTCACCAGGCTTTATAGTCTGACACTTTTTCTCAAATGATGTGTATAACAGGTTTCCATTAGCGGTGGGTGCCGGGGTTTTTGGAGAGACGAGTTTTGAGTCTCGGGGTTTTTGGAGATGTTTTAAGTATTGTTGCTGGGCATTGTTAAGTCCCATTCTTTTGATGAAATCCTTGTATAGAATTGTATCGTCTTAAGGACTGATCCCATTTATGGGAAATTAATGGAATTGCTTACGTCATATTGTCAGGTTTCCAGGTTTTAATTTACTCTGATTTTTGAGGTTGTTACAAGTTGGTATCAGAGCTCTAGTTTAAGCGAACTAGGCATGAATGTAAGATGTCTAGACTTAGACTGCGTATGCTAAGAATTGATCCACGAGATTTGGGTAGAGCTCCTAAGATGGGTTAGTCTTAGAGTCAACGGAAAGTACGATTATCAGGCGTTGTAATAGCGGTGACAAGAACCGTTATGTGTTGTATGTTCATAATTTCACTTAGCTAATGTTATTATGAGGATATTGTACGTAAGAGTCCTTGATTTGCTATTGATATGACAATTGGTAATGTGGTAGTACGTTTTCCTTTGTGTTTATTCAATCTCTCTCTTATCTCTGTCTCTGTTCTGTGAAGCAGTTCAGTATGGTGAATACGCGTGGTAGACCGCGTACTCGTGTTGACGGACTGGAAGCGACAGCCTCCACAGCTGATCAGCCGGAAGGAGTTGAGGTCGTCGTGCGTCCGCCAGTTCAACAAATACTAGGTGGGGGGCCAGAGGTCATTCCGCGTGTGGACCTGGCTTCGTCCCACCCAGTAATCAGGGATGCTAGTTCCCCGTCTGAGTTGATGGCCAGCATGATGTTGGCAATGAGGGAAGAGATGGCAAAGCAGCAAGAGTTTCTGCTAAAAGTGATTGAGGACCGTGATGTGAACAATCGTAGAAGTGAGACGGTTGTGGAAAACGTCGTAGCAGGTTCTGGAGGCGATGGTATAAGGGTCACAGCGGTTGAGCGCAGGATTTCTAATGCTCCGGGGAATAGGAAGAGTTGTTCCTATAAGTCCTTTCTGAGCTGCGGACCGCCTGAATTCTTCGGTTCAGATGACCCGACGGTGTGTGTAAAGTGGATTCGAGCGGTTGAGCAAGCTTTTGGCTCTTCCGAATGTGGTGATGATCAGAGAGTGCGGTTCGGTACCCAATTGTTGAGGGACACTGAACTCATCTGGTGGAATATCATCCAATCCACTCTAACTCCTGCAGTGTTGGCTCAGTTGTCTTGGGCCGAGTTCAAGAAGAAGTTGTTAGAAGAATTTTACAACGAAAGAACAATGGACCGAATTAAGAAAGAATTCCGGTCTCTAGAAAAGGGAAGTCTGACGGTGAGGGAGTACACCCGTCAGTTTATGGAGAAGCTGGGTCTGGTGGGGCACGCTGCCCCAACAGAGAAAGATAAAATGAAAGCTTATCTCAACGGCTTACCAGCGGACATGCAATCGATGGTCCATAATTTCAAAGCTTCTAACCTCCGAGAGATGGTGGAGGAAGCTCAATTCATGGAAGAGATGTTCGCGAAAAGCAAATCTGAGAATTCTGCGATAGTGTCTGATAAGAGAAAGTGGGAGAGCAGTTCGGTACCTCCCAAGCGGACCCGACCTTTTGTTGGGAACCGCAACTTTAGTAATTATCAGGAAGCAAAGTGGTGCCCGAAGTGTCGAACCAAGCATCACGGTAACTGTTACAACAATTCTCAAACTTGCTATAAGTGTGGGAAGCCTGGTCATACTGTCAGAGATTGCCCGGTCAGGGGGATCATCTGTTTTGAGTGCAAGGCACCGGGGCACGCGAGGAGAGATTGCCCGAAGCTTGTGTCAGGTAGCGCGCCAGCAAGGAAGGAGAACCCTCCTAAGGTTCAGAGTCGATCATTTCAGATGACGGCCGAAGAGGCTGGAGCATCCGCTGATGTGGTATCGGGTACTTTTCTTATAAACTCTGTACCTGCTCGTATTTTGTTCGATACGGGTACTAGTTTCTCTTTCGTATCTGAATTGTTCCGTCAGAAAATTTCTATGCCCACTACTAGTCTTGAGGATGCATTAGTGGTAGAAATAGCCTATGGTAGTCAAGTTCTGATCCACGAGGTTCTGAGGCAGTGTACTCTTAGTATCGAAGGGAGAGAATTCTCGATCGATCTCTTACCGATGTTAATCGGGGGTTTTGATATTGTAATCGGTATGGATTGGTTGTCAAACAATCAGGCCGAGTTCGTGTGTTCCAAGAAGATGATTCGACTTCCCAATCCCTCTGGAGAGTTCGTGGTCATCTATGGTGAAAAGAGGAAGGGTGAAGTGGCAATTATCACAATGGCAAGAGCACGCAAGTGTTTAATAAAAGGATGTTCGTCTTTCCTAGCCTATGTGATCGATGCTAAGTTAGAGAAGTCAAAGCTGAAAGATGTGAAGATCGTGCGTGAGTATCCAGATGTCTTTCCGGACGACTTGCCCGGGTTGCCACCCGATCGCCCGGTAGAGTTTCGGATTGATCTTGTGCCTGGCGCAGCACCGATCGCTAAAGCACCTTATCGCTTAGCGCCATCGGAGATGCAAGAGATGGTAGCACAACTCCAAGAGCTATTGGAGAAGGGATTCATAAGACCGAGTTCGTCACCTTGGGGAGCTCCGGTCTTATTTGTCAAGAAGAAGGATGGCACAATGAGAATGTGCATTGACTATCGTGAGTTGAACAAAGCTACAGTGAAGAACAGGTATCCACTTCCGAGAATAGACGACTTGTTCGATCAACTTCAAGGAGCGGGTTGTTTCTCCAAAATCGACTAACGATCAGGTTATCACCAAGTGAAGGTAAGAGAAGAAGATGTTCCGAAGACGGCTTTCAGAACGCGTTACGGTCATTACGAGTTCCTTGTAATGCCTTTTGGCCTGACGAACGCACCAGCAGTGTTTATGGACTTGATGAATAGAGTGTGCCGACCTTTCCTCGACAAGTCGGTCATTGTATTCATTGATGACATACTAGTGTACTCCAAGAGTGAGTCGGAACACGAGCAGCATCTACGTGAGGTTCTGGAAGTGTTGAGAAGAGAAAGATTGTACGCCAAGTTTTCCAAGTGCGACTTTTGGCTTAAAGAAGTACAATTTCTGGGGCACGTAGTCACTCGAGACGGAGTGAAAGTAGATCCCTCCAAGATTGAAGCTATGATGAATTGGGAGCCTCCTAAGAGTCCGTCCGAGATCCGAAGTTTCTTGGGTCTGGCAGGATACTACAGGAGATTCATTCAAGACTTTTCCAAGATCGCTTCTTCCTTGACAGTTCTGACTCGGAAGAATGTGAAGTTTGAATGGACCGAAACCCAAGAGAAGGCATTCCGGATCCTTCAAAAGAAATTGTGTGAAGCTCCGATCTTGACATTACCTGAAGGGTCGGAAGATTTCGTGGTTTACAGCGACGCTTCAAAGATGGGATTGGGTTGTGTGTTGATGCAACGAGGCAAGGTGATCGCTTATGCCTCGAGACAGCTCAAAATACACGAGCAGAATTATCCAACCCATGATCTGGAATTAGCAGCGGTGGTGTTCGCTTTGAAGCTTTGGCGACATTACCTATACGGCACGAAATGTACTCTGTACACGGATCACAAGAGCCTGAAGTATGTCTTTGATCTGAAAGAGCTGAACATGAGGCAAAGGCGGTGGCTCGAGTTGCTGAAAGATTACGACTGTGAATTGCTTTACCATCCAGGTAAGGCGAACGTGGTGGCCGATGCACTAAGTCGGAAGGACTATAGCGGGAGTATTCGGGCTACCCATTCAAGGATCGAGCTAGTGTCTAGCCTTGTTGAGAAGATCAAGACATCACAGGTGGAAGCACTGTTAGAAGAGAATCTCAAAGAAGAAGTCATGACAAAACAGCGTTTACTCTTGACGGAAGATAGCCGTGGAGTGAAACTGTTCAGCGGTCGTGTGTGGGTGCCCAAGATAGGGGGTAACCGTGAGCTGTTGCTAGAAGATGCACACAAGTCCAAGTATTCCATACATCCGGGAAGCACAAAGATGTACAGGGACTTGAAGTTGCACTATTGGTGGCCGGTAATGAAGCTCGATGTGGCACGTTACGTTGAGCGTTGTGTGACGTGTTCGCAAGTTAAGGCCGAACATCAGAGACCATATGGGAGTCTTCAGTCTTTAGAGATTCCCGAATGGAAATGGGAGCATATCACCATGGACTTCGTGACGAAGTTGCATAAAACTCTTCGAGGTCACGATACCATTTGGGTGATAGTTGACAGATTAACGAAGAGCGCTCATTTCTTGGCTATGCGCGAGACTCTACCGATGGATAAGTTAGCAAAGCTTTATATCGATGAGGTGGTCTCGAGGCACGGCATACCATTGTCGATCGTGTCGGATCGCGACAGTCGGTTCACTTCAAACTTCTGGGATGGATTTCAGAAAAAGCTTGGTACTCGGGTGAAGTTGAGTACGGCTTACCATCCGCAAACCGACGGGCAGAGCGAACGAACGATCCAAACTTTGGAAGACATGTTGAGGTCTTGTGTCATCGATTTCGGGGGTAGCTGGGACACTCACCTGCCTTTGGTGGAGTTTGCCTATAACAATAGCTACCACTCGAGTATCGGAATGGCACCCTTTGAGGCTTTGTATGGGCGAAAGTGTCGGACTCCCGTATGCTGGCTTGAAGCGGGAGAAAAGAAGTTTGCCGGACCTGAAATCGTGCAAGAGACTGCCGATAAGGTCAAGTGCATTCGTGAAAGAATGAAAGCGGCTCAAGATCGTCAGAAGAGCTATGCCGATAAGAAGAGGCGGCCGATGGAATTCCAAGTAGGCGACCGTGTTATGCTTAAAGTGTCGCCGTGGAAAGGCATTATACGGTTCGGAAAACGTGGGAAGTTGAGTCCCCGTTTCCTCGGACCTTTCAAAGTGCTTAAACGGGTGGGTTTGCAAGCCTACCAGTTGGAACTGCCACCGGAGTTGAGTAGAATACACAACACGTTTCATGTTTGCTACCTCCGAAAATGTTTGGCGATGGAAGACAGCGTCATTCCCCTTTCAGAGTTAAGGGTTGACGAAGGAAACCGTTGTGTGGAAGAACCCGACGCCATCTTAGAGAGAAAGTCTAAGAAGTTGCATCGTAAAGAAGTCACCTTGGTCAAGGTGCAGTGGAAGCATCACCGGGGAGCAAATGTGACGTGGGAAGCCGAGGAGGATATGAAGCGAAGATATCCTCACCTTTTTGAGTAGTTGGGATTTCGGGGATGAAATCATTCCCAAGTTGGGGAGGATTGTAACACCCCGAATTTTCGTTTGGTTTTGAGAGGTTGTAATGAAGAAATGAAGAGGATGTTTTTGTCTACAGGGCGCACGGGTCGTGCGCCATCCTTCAGGAAATGCGCACGGGTCGTGCGCATGAAACAGTGTGCGAGACAGTAGAAAACGCACGGGCCGTGCGCCCTTCCCTTTGGAAAACGCACGGGCCGTGCGCTGTGTTGGGATGTGTGCAAAGCCTTGGCTAAATATCTCATGTTGTTGAGATTTTCTAAAAATCTCAGTTTCTTCTCTCTCTCTCATCCTTTTCTCTCTTTTCTTTTTCGATCTTCAAGGTCTTGTTTGGTTGCTAGTTTTCGGTGTTTCTAGCAAGGGGTCGGTGTTTTAAGCTTCACCTCTACGTCGTGGTCATTATCTGGTTTTCCGGGTTTTATTCTGAAAACCTATCGGTGAGTTCCTACTATCATTTTACAAACTTTATGCATGTCAAAACTCTTATTTGCGAAATCTGAAGTATTTCTACGGTATGATTTTATGTTCCAAACATTTTGATATAAATGAAGTTTTTGGTGAATCTCGGGGTTCCCGGTCAGTTTTGACCAAAATGACGGGTTCCGCCCTATTGAAGTAAAATGATGTTTTACTTGAACATTACGTGATTTCGTAAAAAGAATGTTTATGAACTCATTTTAATGATTTTCATTCTTACCAGAAGTTGAACTGAGAATAGCATTTTGGTTATAAAATGTACTTATACCATATATTGATTTATGGTTGGTCACATATGTTGTTGTGACGAGTCCTTACCATTACTAGTGGATCCCTAGGTTTTGGAGTAGACTGTTTTGTTGGGAGGCTATATTCCCCAAATTGTAGCTATGGATCACATGTTCCGTGATGAGTTTATGGTACGGTTATGTGAGGCCGGTTACTAGCCATGGTTCATGGTGATCCTAGTGAAGGAGTATACATTGGTTTCCCTTGGGAGCGCGATCTCACCTCGTAGCACGGACTCTGGGTTCATTGCTGAGGACTCCAAGTGTTTAGCTCATAACTCGGATTTGTGGTCTACTTTGTGTTACACCACTCTCCTTGGTAAAATGGTCCTTTTATCACCATTTAAGAGTTTTGGACCGAAGAGTCCCGGTTGTGGCGAAATGTTATCTTTACGAACTAAACCATTATGAAAAGATTTCTTTATGATACTGATGTTATATCTTTTGGGCTTTATAAACTGTATGTTCTCACCAGGCTTTATAGTCTGACACTTTTTCTCAAACGATGTGTATAACAGGTTTCCATTAGCGGTGGGTGCCGGGGTTTTTGGAGAGACGAGTTTTGAGTCTCGGGGTTTTTGGAGATGTTTTAAGTATTGTTGCTGGGCATTGTTAAGTCCCATTCTTTTGATGAAATCCTTGTATAGAATTGTATCGTCTTAAGGACTGATCCCATTTATGGGAAATTAATGGAATTGCTTACGTCATATTGTCAGGTTTCCAAGTTTTAATTTACTCTGATTTTTGAGGTTGTTACATACCCACTTCCGATTAATCACCATCAAGATCCCTTGCCTCCTTTTAGAGTGCAACACCCCGAAATTCTCAAGTAAACTTGTTAATCCTTTAATAACTCACTTTATCTTCATGCCGTTAACCCTCCCCTCCATATAATAATTAGGTCATGAGTTAGACATGGTCGCCGCATGTGTGTATCTACTTTAACTAAGTGCCCTTTTGTGTAAGTATTTGAATTTACCATCCACGCAAGCGCTTATGTGTATGTGCATGTAAATGCGTTTATATATATATATATATATATGTATGTATAATGAAGTATATACTTGATAATGTGATGAATTTGGGAGTGATCATGAAGCATTGTGAGCACATGAACCTATGTAGCCATAGACTCCTCGAACTTGGAATTTTCGACACTGGACTTCGATCAAACAACGTGTGGGAGGCCAGGGGCGACATTGTCGGGCGACAATGCCCGTGGCAAAGTCGTAGGGTTAATGTCACGGTGAGGGGTGTGTGGATTCTGAGTTTTGCGGCCAACATTCTAGTGAGGGGGCATCTATGTGCGACTTTGCCCCGGCGACAATGCCAGGGGCAATGTCACAGGGTCATTGTCGCAGGTGAGGGTCGAGAGGCTAAGTTCTTAAGTTGATTTTGTGAACATTTTAGGTCATTACTCCATTGGAACAGATATGCGATTCCTTTCTCTCTCTCTCTCTAGGAGATTTTCACCCTCTCCCCTCTTCTCCCTCCTCCATTAATGATCTAAACCGAAACCTAACATTTATTATCTTCTAGAAGGGTGGTTGAAGTGAAGTGGGAAGTCTTGGTGCCTTAAAGTCCAAGAGAGTCAAGCTCCTCCCTTTGTCTTCTAATTTTAGGGTTTTCTTCTTACAAAACCCTAGTATGTGATTTCTCTTATACAAACTCAAATTTGGTTACTTGTATACCTATCATATGTTTATAAAACTTATCTAACCTACTTGAATACTCCATGTACTTACATTCTCTGATTTTGGGTATTGACCTCTAAGGGTTCATGTACACATTTTTAAGTTCTTTATGCACATACTTTCATAAATATTTTCTTGGATGTGAATCTTGATCTATGTTCTAGGGCTTTCTTGGATTTGACTTACAAGAGCACATTATTTGTTATTTTCATGAATGGTAGTTTTATAGCAAACTCCAAATTTGGGAAAATACGATTGGGATGGATTACAAGAGTGAAATGGATAGTACTTTGAAATGGGAAGTCTCTTTTGGTAAAAGAAAAATCAAGCTTGTAGATGGGAAATGTGGAGTGTGTCTGATTATGCATAGTTCGTCGTACGTTTATATATATAAGCTTGTCACTTTTGAGAAACTTGATATCCTAACTATGTAGAATCATGTATGGTGAATATGTTGTATATGTGTTGAATGGTGAAATTTACATAATCATGAGTATTTAACCATAATGTGATCACCTGATAAGTTTATAGGTTTCTATCTCCTTGTGCACTAGGAGGTAGCATGTCAATGTTTTAGAGGTTGACCATTGTGGGCTTAAACGAGTAGGCAATAGGGGACGTGAGTCCTTGAGGTGTAACTCGTTTTGAATGGATAGGCAATAATGTCCCGTAAGAGCTTGAGGTTTAACTCGACAGAGTAGGCAATAAAGGCAATGTGTATGGTTTGAGGTTGTGATGTCTTAATGGCATGGGAACTAGGACCGGGACATGAGGTGTAATCCAATAACATCATGGGTGACTCTACTCCCGTGTATATGTCACCCCGATGGAAACGAGTCTCCCCCGTATTTTCAAGGGTTATCTCTTGTATGTTTATGTTCAGGTTTGGGAACATGGTAGCGGTGGAAATAATCTTATGAGGCGAAGGATTTCTATAACACAAGTCTTGAATTATTGTATTATCATATTCTTGTTGTGTGAATTATATAGTTTATGTGATCTCACTAGGCTTCGTCCTAACACTTGTTGTGGTTGTTGATTTTCTCACAGATCCCACTCGCGGTGGAATCTAGGATGTCGGGCTTGGTAACCGGGCACGTAGGAGATCTTGAAGTGTCGGTCTTTTGGGATTTCATGTGAAGAGAGATCTTTGGTGGAATAGCAACACCCAAGTTAATCTAGTTCAAATTAATTCTAGATTAAGTAGGTTGTTGTACTTATATATCTCATTACTCTTACCACTTCGTTTTAGAGCAAACTCACCCAACTTGATATGGGTTTTAGTTGCCTTAAATTTGGGATTTGTCCTTGTGGAATGTTTATACTTACAGGGTATTTTGGATCGTCGTATTTTAGACGTTATATTGTCGAATTTTCGAATTTTTAATTCGCCTAAGTTTAGGGTGTTACAAGTTGGTATCAGAGCTCTAGTTTAAGTGAACTAGGTATGAAACCTCGATGCCTAGACTTAAACTGAGACTATTAGGTAATAAAGCGTGAGAATTGGGTAGAACTGCTAAGATGGGACAGTGTAGTCAACGGAAACTACTTTGTTGAGAATTATGAAAGTGGTAACGAGAATTTTTATGTAGTGTACATTCATATTTCAATTAGCTACTGCTATTATGAATGTACTTCTATGTGAGCATGATTGAATCACTATGATTATGATAATCGATGAACTGTATTAGTACGTTTCTTGTGTGTGATCTTGTGTAGCCCATCTCTCACCCTCTTTTGAATCGATGACAGACGGAAATGGTAAATACTCGGAGTCATCTTCAAACGTCACCAGAGGGTCAAGCTGTGAACGAATCCACGGTCGATAGGCCAAATGCAACTGTAACGAGGGAACCTCCAATCCCACCCATGCTTGTAGGAAGGGTGGAACAAATTTCTAGAACCAACGTTGCCACTGCCGATCCGATCATGACTGAGGTAACCCCTTAGACACAAATGATGGATATGATGAGAGCCATGAATGAGACCATGGCAAAGCAGCAATAGTTGTTCATGAAGCTACTAGAAGATCGAGAGGTGAATCATCGTCGACACGAGACAATTGAAGAAAATATTGTCATAGCGGGTTCCGAGGGTACCGGAGACGAGAACCGCACTGTTGGGTTAGCGACCTTGGAAACAAGGCAACCGGAAAAAGGATGTTCTTACAAGTCCTTTCTTTGCTGCAAACCACCGGAATTCGTCGGGTCCGATGAGCCCGCAAAGTGTATGAGTTGGCTCAAGGAGATTGAACAGGCCTTCAGGTCTAGTGACTGTGGAGAGCGCCAAAAGGTGAAGTATGGGTATCAATTGCTTCGAGGCACGACTTTGACATGGTGGAATGTCTTCACCTCAACCTTTGAAGATTCTGTGTTGGCCAATTTGTCTTAGGCCGAGTTCAAAAAGAAAATCTTAGAATAGTATTGTAATGAGGAGGAACTGGATTTGATAGAGGAAGAGTTTCGGTCGATCAAGAAGGGGAACTTGTCCGTGAAAGAGTACACCCGACTGTTTATGGAGAAACTTGATTTAGTGGGGCATGTGGACCCGATTGAAAAGGAAAAGGTGAAGGCGTATTTGAAGGGTCTGCCCGCGGACATGCTAGCGATGGTCCGCAACTCCAAAGCCACCAACCTCCGCGAGATTATCGAAGAGACCAAAGTTATGGAGAGACTATATGCTCGAGACAAAGAGGAAAAGACAAAGATGGTGGAGAAGAGAAGGTGGGAAAGCCCGCCAAATTCATACAAGAAGCTGAGGTTCCAGCCGGCAAGGAAGAGCTTCGACAACCGATGAGAGGCAAGGTGGTGCCCCAAATGCAAAAGCAAGCATTTTGGGTTTTGCAAATTCAACTCCAACTCTAACCTCAACCCGGGCTCGTGCTTTAAGTGAGATCAACCGGGTCATATTAGTTCTGAGTGTCCCATACGGGGGACAATTTGTTATGAATGCAAAGAGATGGGGCACATGAGGAGGGAGTGCCCTGAACTGAGAAGTCTTGCTAGAGGAGGAAGCTCGGGGAGTCAATCGAAGAAAGTGGCCGTCCCTAGGTCTTAGGGAAGGGCTTTCCAGATGACGAAGGAGGAATCGAAGGAAACCGCCGAAGTGGTGTCGGGTACGTTTCTACTCAACTCCACACCCGCTAGAGTGTTATTTGATTCTGGTGCAAATTTCTCCTTTGTGTCTATCTTATTTTGCAAATCCTTAGGTGTGCCTGTTAGTGCTCTTTGTGATACGTTAGTCATAGAGGTAGCTAATGGGGAGCAAGTAGTCCTAAGAGATATCTTAAGGGATTGTCGTCTAGAGATCAGTGGGGAATCTTTCGTAGTAGACTTGCTTCCCATGACCATCGGGAGTTTTGACGTAGTGATCGGGATGGATTGGTTGGCGAAATATCAAGCGGAGATCTTATGTTCCAAGAAGCTCATAAGGATTCCCATTCGGGATGGCGAATTTGTCTTTGTGTATGGCGAGAAGCGAAAAGGCGAAGTGGCCATTATCTCATCCATCAAAGTGAGAAAGTACCTGTCAAAGAAGTACCCTTCGTATCTAGCCTTCGTGGTAGATTCCAAGGCAGAGAAGAAGAAGATAGAAGTCGTGAAGATTGTCAATGACTTTCCAGACGTATTTCCCGATGACTTGCCAGGCTTGCCACCCGACCGACAAGTGGAGTTCCGGATCGATTTAATTCCGGGAGCGGTACCCATAGCTCGTGCACCGTACCGTCTAGCGCCAACGTAAATGCAAGAAATGATGTCCCAACTTCAAGAGTTGCTAGAGAAGGGGTTTGTGAGGCCGATCTCGTCTCTGTGGGGAGCTTCGATACTCTTTGTGAAGAAGAAGGACAGGTCGATGCGTATGTGCATCGATTATCGAGAATTGAACAAGGTGACCATAAAGAAAAAATATCCACTACCTCGAATAGACGATCTTTTTGATCAACTACAAGGGGTCGGGTGTTTTTCCAAAATTGATCTTCGGTCGGGGTATCATCAAGTGAAGGTGCGAGAGGAGGATGTTCCGAAGACGGCATTTAGGACTCAGTATGGGCATTATGAGTTTCTAGTCATGCCTTTTGGATTGACGAACGCTCCGCCAATATGTATGGACTTGATGAACCGTGTGTGTCGAACCTTTTTCGACCGGTCGGTCATAGTGTTCATCGACGACATCTTAGTCTACTCCAAGGATGAGGAGGAGCATGAGCAACATTTGAGAGAGGTCCTAGAGGTTCTAAGAAGGGAGAAGCTTTATGCCAAATTCTCCAAATGTAAATTTTGGTTGCGAGAAGTTCAATTTCTCGGCCATGTGGTGACCCGTGAAGGGGTGAAGGTAGATCCTGCGAAGATAGAGGCGATGATGAACTTGGAGCCCCCGAAAAGCCCAACCGAAATCCAAAGCTTCTTGGGACTCGCCAGTTATTACCGAAGGTTCATCCAAGACTTCTCCAAGATCGCCTCATCGTTGACCGCATTGACTCGAAAGAATGAGAAATTCGCTTGGACCGAGACTCAAGAGAAGGCTTTCCGTACCTTGCAATGGAAATTGTGTGAAGCTCCAATTTTATCCCTACCCGAGGGAACAGAAGACTTTGTCATCTATAGCGATGCATCCAAGATGGGATTGGGTTGCTTTCTCATGCAAAGAGGTAAGGTGATAGCGTATGCGTCAAGACAGTTGAAGGAGCACGAGAAGAATTACCCAACGCATGACCTTGAATTGGCGGCGGTTGTATTTGCTTTGAAGTTGTGGCGACACTATCTGTATGGCACCAAGTGCACACTCTACACCGACCACAAAAGTCTGAAGTATGTCTTTTGTAACACCCCGGATTTCAGTTGTGTAACCTTACTATTCTTATGTTAAGCTTTTGTCGTTAGCTCCGTGTTTGGTTGGTTCTCGTTTTGGTTTTTGTGAAGTTTGGGGAGAAACAGTGAGTTACGCGAGTTACACCGCGATTAGAGGTCGCGGCACAACCCGCGTAACCCTCTGTTGGATATTGGATTTTGAGAACTACGCGAGTTACACCGCGACTAGAGGTCGCGGCATAACCCGCGTAACCCACTGGATGGTTTAGGGTTTTTGGACACGGGCGAGTTATGCCGCGGGTTGAAGTCGCGGCATAACCCGCGAAGTTGCATTGACCGTCTTAAAGAGGTTCAGTTTTCCAAATCACTTTATCACAAATCCAAAATATCTTTTCTCTCTCTCTATTTCTCTATCTCTTTATCTTTCGATCTTCGAGGTCTCGTTTGGTTGCTAGTTTTCGGTGTTTCTAGCAAGGGGTCGGTGTTTTAAGCTTCACCTCTTCGTCGTGATCGTTATCTGGTTTTCTAGGTTTTATTTCCAAAAACCTATCGGTGAGTTCCTACTACCATTTTACAAACTTTATACATGTCAAAACTCTTATTTGCGAAATCTGAAGTATTTCTACGGTATGATTTTATGTTCTCTACATTTTGTTGTAAATGAAGTTTTTGGTGATTTTCGGGGTTCCCGATCAGTTTTGACTAAAATGACGGGTTCCGCCTTATTAAAAGTAAAATGATGTTTTACTTGCACATTATGTGGATATGTGAAAAGAATGTTTATGAACTCATTTTAATGAATTTCATTCTTACCAGAAGTTGAACTGGGAGTAGCATTTTGTTTATAAAATGTACTTATACCATATATTTGTTTATGGTTGGTCACAAATGTTGTTGTGACGAGTCCTTACCATTACTAGTGGATCCCTAGGTTTTGGAGTAGACTGTTTTGTTGGGAGGCTATATTCCCCAAATTGTGGCTATGGATCACATGTTCCGTGATGAGTTTATGGTACGGTTATGTGAGGCCGGTTACTAGCCATGGTTCATGGTGATCCTAGTGAAGGAGTATACATTGGTTTCCCTTGGGAGCGCGATCTCACCTCGTAGCACGGACTCTGGGTTCATTGCTGAGGACTCCAAGTGTTTAGCTCATAACTCGGATTTGTGGTCTACTTTGTGTTACACCACTCTCCTTGGTAAAATGGTCCTTTTATCACCGTTTAAGAGTTTTGGACCGAAGAGGCCCGGTTGTGGCGAAATGTTATCTTTACGAACTAAACTTTATGAAAAGATTTATTTATGATGCTGATGTTATATCTTTTGAGCTTTATAAACTGTATGTTCTCACCAGGCTTTATAGTCTGGCACTTTTTCTCAAACGATGTGTATAACAGGTTTCCATTAGCGGTGGGTGCCGGGGTTTTTGGAGAGACGAGTTTTGAGTCTCGGGGTTTTTGGAGATGTTTTAAGTATTGTTGCTGGGCATTGTTAAGTCCCATTCTTTTGATGAAATCCTTGTATAGAATTGTATAGTCTTAAGGACTGATCCCATTTATGGGAAGTTAATGGAATTGCTTACGTCATATTGTCAGATTTCCAGGTTTTAATTTACTCTGATTTTTGAGGTGTTACATCTTTGATCAGAAAGAGTTGAATATGCGACAAAGAAGATGGTTGGAGTTATTGAAAGACTACGACTGCGAACTCCAATATCACCCGGGCAAAGCAAATATTGTGGCGGACACGCTAAGTCGGAAAGTGTATAGTGGATCAGTGAAAACTTCGTTGGCAAGGATTGAGATCATATTGAACTTTATAGACATGATAAAGACCGCTCAAGTCGAAGCGATCCTCGAAGCGAACCTCAAGGATGAAGCGATGACGAAGCAACACCTTAGTTTGTCGGAAGATGGTAGAGGGTTGAAACTCTTCCAAGGACTAGTTTGGGTACCCAAGTTGGGAGGATGTCGGAAGCTACTTTTGGAAGAAGCGCACAAATCAAGATATTCTATTCACCCCGGGAGCACAAAAATGTATAGAGATCTGAAGTTGAACTATTGGTGGCCGGTGATGAAGCTTGATGTGGCGAACTACGTAGAGAAGTGCCTCACTTGTTCCTTAGTGAAGGTCGAACATCAACGACCGTACGGAAGTCTCCAATCCTTAGAAATACCGGAGTGGAAGTGGGATCACATCACGATGGATTTTGTGACGAAGTTGCCAAGGACATTGCAGTGCCACGACACCATTAGGGTAGTAGTGGATCGGTTGACGAAAAGCGCACACTTTTTGGCCATGAGGGAGACATTACCGTTGGACAAGCTAGCAAAACTTTATATCAATGAAGTGGTCTAGAGGCACGGAGTGCCAATCCATTGTGTCCGATCGGGACAGTCGTTTTACCTCTCACTTCTGGAATGCTTTTCAAAGAGAGTTAGGAACGAAAGTGAAGTTGAGTACGGCATATCACCCTCAAACGGACGGACAAAGTGAACGGACCATTCAAACATTAGAAGACATGTTGCGATCATGTGTTATTGACTTTGGGGGAAATTGGGACTTTCATCTTCCATTGGTGGAATTCGCCTACAATAATAGTTATCACTCAAGTTTAGGCATGGCACCATTCGAGGATTTGTATGGGCAGAAGTGTAGGACACCGACGTGTGGGTTTGAAGCGGGCGAGAAGCAATTCGCCGGACCGGAAGTGGTACAAGAAACGGCGGACAAGGTAAAAGGCATTCGAGAGCAGTTGAAGGTGGCTCAAGATCGCCAAAAGAGTTATACAGACAAGAAACGACGACCGATGGAGTTTCAAGTGGGCGACCGAGTAATGTTGAAGGTGTCGCCTTGGAAAGGAATTATAAGGTTTGGAAAGCAAGGAAAGCTTAGTCCTCGTTTCCTCGGGCCTTTTCCTATCATTGAGAGCATGGGACTCCAAGCCTACAAGCTCGATTTACCACCCGAGATGAGTGAAATTCACCCTACATTCCACATTTGCTACCTACGGAAGTGTTTAGCGGAGGAAGAAAATGTCATACAGTTATCCGAGATTCGCATGGACAACAATCGATGTGTGGAAGAACTAGAATCAATCTTGGAGAGAGTGACGAAAAAGCTTCACCATAAAGAGGTAGTGATGATGAAAGTTCAATGGAAACATCATCGGGGCGCGAACATGACGTGGGAGGCGGAGGAAGATATGAAGAGGCGGTATCCTCATCTTTTCGTGTAGTGCGAGATTTCGGGGACGAAATCTATTCCTAGTGGGGGAGGATTGTAACACCCCGAAATTCTCAAGTAAACTTGTTAATCCTTTAATCACTCACTTTATCTTCATGCCGTTAACCCGCCCTTCCATCTAATAATTAGGTGATGAGTTAGACATGGTCGCCACATGTGTGTTATCTACTTTAACTAAGTGTCCTTTGTGTAAGTATTTGAATTTACCACCCATGCAAGCGCTTATGTGTATGTGCATGTAAATGCGTTTATATATATATATATATATATATATATATATATATATATAGGGAAAGGTTCATTTGAGAAACACTAAATATATGAGAAATAGAGAAGTGATCTTAAACCATTAATTCGGTCAAGATCGGCGGCTTTGACCGAGAATTAGGGGATAATTGCTCCCATGGTCCACTCCCGTGTTCCTCACATTGTTTATTATTCGAAGGGTATTTTTGTAAATTATCCAAACGCATTCATATATGAACGCATGCGTTCAGATATGAATATCACTTTTTTTTTCTTTTTTTTTAGCCGTGTGTGTTCATATATGAATGCATGCAAAAAACAGAAGTTCATATATGAATGTTAGTAGACGTTCATATATGAATGTTAGTAGAATGTCACTATTTTTTTTGTACGTATTCATATATGAACGCATGCATTCATATATGAATGTCACTCTTTTTTTTTGCATGCATTCATATATGAACGCATGCATTCATATATGAAGGCATGCAGTCAGTGTTTATGTAAAAATTATGAACATTCATATATGAACGCATGCATTCATATATGAAGGCATGCAAAAAACAGGCGTTCATATATGAATGTCACTCTTTTTTTTTGCATGCATTCATATATGAACGCATGCATTCATATATGAATGCATGCAGTCAGTGTTTATTTAAAATTACGAACATTCATATATGAACGCATGCATTCATATATGACTGCATGCCTTCATATATATGAACATGCGCGTGTTTTTGTCAAAGTTACGTAAATACCCTTATATTTTTGGAAGAGCCGTAATTTTTGACCAGTCAAAGCCGCAATCTTTGACCAGTCAAAGCCGCAATCTTTGACCAGTCAAAGCCGCAATCTTTGACCAGTCAAAGCCGTAACTTTTGACCAATTAAATCCAATCTTGACCATATGAATGGCTAAGATCACTTCTCTATTTCTCATATATTTACCATTTCTCAAATGAACCAAACACTATATATATATATATGTATGTATAATCAAGTATATACTTGATAATGTGATGAATTTGGGAGTGAGCATGAAGCGTTGTGAGCACATGAAACCCAATCACGATCACAGGTTCAAATATATTTTTGGGTCATAATCGGGTATAAAACCCAATATTTTTCCAACACACCAAACCTCTTGCGGTGCATATCTTGTTTTAAAATTCATTATATGTAGATAGAAGTATCAAAATAACAATCTTCACTGCAAACACATTGTGCACATTAGAATTGAAAGGATATAATCTTCAATATAGGCTTCTACACCTCAAGAAAAAAACAAAGACCATTGAAAGAAGGTGAATTGAAATGGAAGTCTCAAAGTGTCACTAAACCCAAATTAAATAGTTATCAACATTCATATTTTATAGACAACAGCAGGGCCGGTCCTAAGGTTTTTGATGCCTTGTGCAGAAAAGCTAAAAAGTGCCCCTATGTTAAGCAAATGAAACGACGAAATGTACGATTTTTAAAGGGTATGAACCTAGTCAAGTTAGGCAGCTCATCCCTATGCCAATTTTTATTAGTTATAATTAGTTTTAGCTAAAATAGTAAATTATAAAATTCATAATTTATGCTACACTCCATTGCAAAGAACAAGAGCCCAAATTTCCAATAAGGCAATAACACAATATGCACTGTAGCCTATGCAGTGTGCTCTAAAGTGATGTAGTGATGTGCTCTAGAATTTCAATTTTCAATATGCAACTATGCAAGACAAGATATTATCAAAAGACAAAAGTCCCTTAGGCCTTAGTGCAGGAAGGGGTCGTTTACCAAACGTTTGTCGTTTACCGGCATCATTCACCAGTGCCATTTACTTTATGGGGTAACACTTATGGTCATCAAAATGGATTGATGGTAAGAGTTCATAACCAGGTAAGGGCTTACTGCATCAGAGTCATCACCTTGACTTATCGGGTAAGAATATCGACCCTCGCTTTCCTCATACCAGGTAAGATTGTCAGTCCTTATTATGTTCACCATGTAAGGTAATTGAACCGATAAGTGCTTACCAAGTAAGTGTTTAGTAAATGGCCCCTAAGTCAATAACCCACACAAGAGCTTGTTATCCATTAGAAATTTAGTTTTTTTGCAAAAAAGAATTAAAGATTCATACATCATAATATAACTCACTGTCAACAACTCAGCAAGCTCAATCAACAAATGAACAATGAATACATAATACATTATAGAATGAATACATAACAAAATTAAATGTTAGAATTTAGAAACAATTTCATATATGGGACTTGGTAGTAGACTCAATTGAGAATTTTAAGTGAGAAATCAATGAATCTCTTTGAACCTTAAATCAATTTTCCACTTCTAGATTTGAAGAAATACAATCGGAATATTGAAATAGAACTAATGATTGATTAGATGAAGATTTGAGAACCAATAAAGTGTTCATGATGCGCTACTACCAGGCCTTGGTGTTTATAGTTAAAGCTCGATTCCAAAAATATTAAACCCAAAACCAATAATAGATAAAAATTTGATGCCCCCATGGGCTTTGATGCCCTGTGCGATCGCACGGGCTGCATGTGGCTAGGGTCGGGCCTGGACAACAGAAACATTAGATTATTATGAGTAGTGTAACAAAATCCTTCGAGTTTTTTCTTTGGGAAAAAGAAAAAATCCTTCGACTTTAGTTACAGAAAGTACCGAATCGACATTTTAAATAAAAAGACGATGATTATGAGTAATGCACAATCGATTACGAGATGAACAGATGAAGCATGAATAGCATAATACATAAGAATTTGAGAGGAAAAAACCTGAATTTGAACGGTCTTCGCTCCGGATATTTAAATAGATCTTCGGTTAACAAAGTCGACTACGGATTTCGGGTGTAGTTATAGAAGCTCTGGTTGAGAGATCTACCTTTTTTCTTACAACATCATTCCAACGACTCGACTAGCAGGTTATTCGAGCTCGACTTGAAAAAATAATGTCAGGTCCGATCTCGAATTTTTTTTCAATGTTTGACACTACAAAACAGAGGCTTATCACCGACGGACGAATCCGTCGGTGATCCATCGGTAAAAGCGAAATTCGTCGGTGATCCGTCGCTAATGTCCGTCGGTATAAAGGTGGTCGGCGTTCAGATCACCGACGGATCACCGAGGGCTTACTTTTCCGACGGATCTCCGACGGTCACCGACGGCGTGTGTTTTTTCCGACGGATCATCGACGGTCTATTTTTAGCGACGGATTACCGACGGATTTAGGGACGGATTTCCGACGGATTTTTATTAAATAAAAATTAAATTACAAACTAGTTTCCGACGGATAATCCGTCGGTAATTTAAATTTTTTTTAAAAAAATAATTAAAAATTTCCAGTTTTTAACCTGTACAAAACCTGCCAATTTTTAAATATTACTAAGTCTTAAACTGTACAAAATATCTATAAATACATAAACGTAGTACAAAAACGTAATCCTACGGAGGGGGAAATGGGTGTTGATTGTTAAACTTCATCATGAACGCATCAAACTAAGCCATTCGTTCCTGCATCTGTCTCTTCTCTGCTTCATCTCTATCCATTCGCTCATGCATCCAGATCCTCTCTGCTTCCTCTCTCTGTAGTCGCTCCTGCAACTAGATCCTCTCTGCTTCCTCTCTCTCTAACCTCTGCCTCAGCTCCTCCAACTGAAATTCAACATTTGACAAACATATATTGAACAATGTCAGACAACATTTAACAAACATATGATTAACAATGTTAAACATCATTTGACAAGCATACCTCCTCATTGCGACGGTCGCGCGTGCTCCCGCTCGAACTGGCACCTGAATCACCGATCATAGCATAATAGGGATCCTGAATGGTCCTCCATCCAAAAATACGGCCCTTACGTCGTCCTCCGACACTACGCTCCCACAACTCGGTGTCATTGGGAGGTACAGTGCCGGGAGGTAAGTCCGGGTACTCCTCCTCCCTAATCCGATGGTGGGCATCCTACAGTTTACCAAATTTGACATTGTCAAGTCAACTAACCTATAGAAAATTCGGCAGCATTTCAACTGTGATTTGAACATATATCCATGACCTGCTTTTATCAAAACAATCCTATCGTCTGCCCAACAATGGCAGCCCAAACTAAGTTTGTTATAATTTCTATCTATCTTATAAAACAAACAAATATCTAGCCATGCATAATTGAACTTACCGCCGTATGAACCTCCTTTGGGTAAACGTAGATCGGAGGATCCGTGGACGGACCAGTCGCACCCGGAACAAGCTTCATGTTGGTGCAGTGTGTAGCCTCCCAAACCTCGTCGCTGGTAGGCTCACGGCCCCATGCATCTCTCTACAATACACAACTTAAATTGTTAGTAGGTAATAAAATCATGTATATAGTACATATATTCATCAATTATATACATTTAGTCTAGTGTATGATAAATTACCATGCGGTCCCGTTGCATAGCGGTACTAATAGATCCAGTACAGTGTCTGGATGTCATCCCCTCATACTCAGTGGCCCGATTGGCCGTATTGGCCGCACATACACGCCAGAATCCGTCGGTGTTCCATACCTGTTAAAAAGAAGACATAAATCAATATAGATCCTAGTATAACCAGATACAAGTATTCAAAACAAAACAAACCTGCTCAATCATCAGGACCCAAAACTCACTCCGGTTCCACTCTGGAGGGTGTGCAGCAAGAATCGTGTAGTCACGTCCGTCGAACTAGACACCATCAATGACTAAAGCCCTGCCCTAGGTGAATCAACGGGCATCTCTCATCATGTCCGAGTACCTATTATTTAGGATACGCCGGAATGCAACTACTACGTCGGCGTCCATTTCAGGAGGCCAACTATAATATAACTGCAAACACATTGTTTGGATTAAGTAATAATAAATCCACTCAATATGTTAAATAGAGTAAAATACCTACCCGAAATCGATCCAACATCAGTGGATAGTGCTCATTAGGGACATCCCTAAAATGAGCCCAAGGACCATTGAACATGGACTTAAAGACGGCAATGGCCCTCCGGACTGCCGACTTGTCCTTAAACCTTCACAATTGCAAAATATACAACATAAAAAACATTAGGATCGGTTTATTATGTACTAGAATAAATAATATATCGTATCTACTTACCCGCCCGCTTCAGACAACAAAAGTGGCGGTCGCTGACTTGGCTGGGGCGTCTGTGATGCCACATTCGGGCCTCTAACCCTCGAGCCCGATGCTAGTACGTCATCAGACTGGATCTGATCTAGTGCGTCATCGGTGAACTCATCGGCCTGGGGGTCACCACACCCAGCGGAGCTGCTACTGCCCCTACCCCTATAACCCCTACTACCCCTAGTAGGGCGTCCAGACATCTAAAAATAGAGAATGGTTAACACAAAATGATATAAGTGTACATAAATCATAAGACCCAAAAATGTCTACATAAGAACGGAAAAATAGAGAATGTTTAACACGAAAAATGTCTACATAAGAACGGAAAAATAGAGAACGTTTAACACGAAAATGTCTACATAAGAAAGACACACTAGTTATCAGACGAGTGATCAGATAACATAAGTTCGTCTTCGTTATCTTCATCATCATCCATATCTTCAAATTCTTCTTCCTCGTCGCTAGCTTCGTGATCTGATGCATCTTCCTCGCTAGCTTCGTCATTTGTGGCGACTACATTGAGCTCCCTAGTGACAAGAGGGACAAAATCGAGGTCCTCATTTACCCAGTTGTTTGTATTATGAGTTACCCATTCGTTGGTTTGAAAGAACGGTTCTCCATCCACGTTATCATCATCCAACACATCGATAGCCCTTTCTGCAACTTCATATATTCCATGGGCTTTGGTCTTCACAACTGCCCACCAGTCCTTTAAATCCATACTTCCTGAAGGATAGGGTGTGTAATACACTTGTTCCGCTTGTGATGCTAGGACGTAATAGTCCTCACCTCTGAGTCTAGACTTGTATTTGATATCAACCAACCCATGTTTAGGGTCGACTCTAACTCCCTCTGGACTATCAAACCATGTACGCTTGAACAAAACTACAACACAATAGCCCACACCGTAATACTCCACCTCTAACACGTCCTTTCATCGGCATAGGCATAGTTCAAAAAACTGTCCATTGCAACAATATAGTCGACGCTAAGAAACCCCCGACTGTTGTTCTTTCTATACATCCATCCTCTATCTGTCGACATATTCAACCACTACAACAAAGAAAGAAGTAGTTAGTCGACATAATCAAGATAGAGGTGGTGTAATGGTTTGACTATTGAAAAGTCACACCGTATGTTTAGATGAGCTTTGGATGACTTTAAAACCATACGGTAATGGTTTGACTATTGAAAAGTCAAATCATAGGTGTCAACCAAGTTAGAAGTCTATTGAACACTACATGTAATGGTTTTCCTTCTTGAAAGTCAGACCATAGGTGTATAGGAGTTTTCGATGACTCTAAAACTCTAAGTGTAATGGTTTGACTATTGGAAAGTCAAAACCGTAGGTTACAATCAAAGAAAGGTGTTTTGGAAAGTTTAAAACCCTACGTGTAATGGTTTGACTATTGAAAAGTCAAACTGTAGGTGTCAACTAAGTTAGAAGTCTATTGAACACTACATGTAATGGTTTGCCTTCTTGAAAGTCAGACCATAGGTGTAGAGGAGATTTCGATGACTCTAAAACTCTAAGTGTAATGGTTTGACTATTGGAAAGTCAAAACCGTAGGTTACAATCAAATAAAGGTGTTTTGGATGACTTTAAAACCCTACGTGTAATGGTTTGACTATTTAAAACTACATGTTTTTTAAAATTTCGGCGGCATAACAGCTATAAAATGAATATTTCCGTATATCAACCTAATGTTTGCCCAACAATTGGCAACCCAACTAAAATAAATAAATAAAATCAAGTATAATCAAATCCTAAATCATACCCCAAATGTTTCCATTTATCAACCTAATGTTTGTCCAATAATTGACAACCCAACTAATTAATATCACAATTTATCAAACCAAATTGTACCAAAACATTTTCACAAAAACCAAATCATAAGCTAAACTCATACAAAAACATTATCACAAGTTTATCAAACCAAAAATGGTGTTTTCATAAGCTAAAAGAACTCATATCAATTTGAATATACACACAAATTTATATACACACAAATTTATACACATATCAAGGAACCAAAGTCACATGATTTGTATTTCCACAAGTCCCACGATATCAATGGTATATATACATTACTCAAGGATTTGTGTAATTAGAGCATAAAATGCTCACGTACAAAAAATAATAGATCATAACTTGGGTAAGATCACAATTAACCTTTTATATATTTTTCAAAATGATCAAATCACCATAACTCACATGTTTTTATAGCGGTATGTCAAATAATCCAACCATTATTCATTACAAAAAATGTATGCAAATATATTTTACCAAAATGTAAATATATCATCACAAGGCCACAACTCATGTGATTTGCATTTCACACAAATTTATACATCACAAATGTAAATAAATCATCACAAGGCCACACACAAATTTTCGTATCTAAGAAAATACATGAGTTAGGGCTCAAATTAATACCTGAAGACGGAATGTGGAGAGAAGATCGAGAGGGTCGGTGGAGAGAGATCGAGAGGGAGAGGGACTGTGGAGAGAGATCGAGAGGAAGAGGGACTGTGGAGAGAGGGAGAGGTGGTCGTTCGAGAGAGAGAGGTCGTCGCCGGTGAGTTTCTATAGCCGGTGAGAGAGGTCGTCGCCGGTGAGAGTCGTCGCCGGTGAGAGAGGGACTGTGGAGAGTGAGAGGTCGCCGAGAGAGAGAGAGAGAGAGAGAGAGAGAGAGAGAGAGGGAGAGGTATAGAGGAGTCGATTGAGAGGGAGATATTGAGAGATCGAGAGATTGAGAGGGAGTATCGAGAGGGAGAGATGGAGAGATCGAGATGGAGAGACAGACTGAGATTGAGAGGGAGATCGAGAATTAGGGCTTTAAGCCCGCTTATTTTTTTTTAGAAATTTCGGAATTCACCGACGGAAATTCCGTCGGTAATTACCGACGGATAATATCCGTCGGTGATTACCGACGGATTTTATTTTTATTTTTTATTAAATAAATTACTTTTAAATTAATAAATTATATTTAATTTATCAAATTTATTAAATAAATTATTAATTAATTTATCAAATTATATTTAAAATTATTAATTAATTTATCAAATTATATTTAAATTGACTAAAATACCCCTGAAGTAACTGGACTTAATGGAAACAATTAACGACCGTTATCTTTTCCCGTTAATTCCAGTTAGATCAGGGACCAAATGTGTTATACACACACACATACATACATACATACATACATATATATACACCTAAAGTAACTAGACATGCATACATACATATGTATACAATACATCTACAGACATACATACACATATACATACAAGCAATACATATGTGTACAATACATCTATAGACATACATACACACATACATAGACATGCATGATATAGACGTATATGTGCTATATACATACATGATCACATATGTACATATACATACATACATACATATTACATACATGATCACATACGTACATGTACATACATACATATTACATACATGATCACATACGTACTATACATGATGTACATACATACATGATCACATATGTACATGTACATACATACATGATCACATACATACTATACATGGTGTACATACATACATGATCACATATGTACATGTACATACATACATGATCACTTACATACTATACATGATGTAGATACATACATGATCACATATGTACATGTACATACTTACATATTACATACATGATCACATACATACTATACATGATGTACATATATACATTCATGATCACATACGTACATGTGTACATACATACATATTACATACATGATCACATACGTACATGTACATACATACATATTAGATACATGATCATATATACATACATACATATATACATACATGATCACATACATACATACATGATCACATACGTACATGTACATACATATACATATATATATATATATATATATTACATACATGATCACATACATACATATATACATATATGATCACATACATACATACACACATACATACATACAAACATACATACATATATACATACATGATCACATATATACATACATGATCACATACATGATCACATACATACATACATACATATATACATACAATAATTTAATATATACACACATGAAAAAATTAATATTTATTAAATTATTAAATTTACCGACGGATTTCCGAGGGATTTAAAAATTAAAATAAAATAAAATAAAATAAAATAATTTAATATCCGTCGTTAATCCGTCGGTAAATATATATATATATTTCCGAAGGATTACCGATGGATATTCTATCCGTCGAAAAAAATACATTTCCGTCGGTGTTCCGTCGGTAATTACCGACGGATACTATCCGTCGGAAATGTTGGTCGGTGATAACCATTTTTCCAGCAGTGTGAGCTCAAGCTCGATACTTTATTAGGAGCTCAAATTTGAGATCGACTAACTCGTTTATTTACTCAAGTTCGATGATTATATCTTGATTATATAATCTATAAATATATAAATATGTTTTGCTCTGCTCAAATAGCTCGGCTCGGTAATTCAACTCGACTCGTAAAGTTTAATTGAGCTTTCGAACGAGTCGAGTCAAGCATTGGTGTTATACAGCTCGACTCATTAAGTTAATAGAGCTTTATTTTGTGTTCGAGACTTGAGATCAATAATTATTAAGCTCGAGATGAATGAGCTCGAGTAGCTCGTTAGAAACTCGACTTGTTTACACCCCTGCTCACAACCTAAAAGCCTGATGGCTTTTTTTAAGAACCTATATTTTTTACTTTCTACCTTCCATTGGAGATTTATTCTACTTTGTTCGACCTCAACGCCACCCGAATAAAACTCCACAATAAAATATTTTAACAAGTACAAGCAGTTGGGTTTAGTTCAAAGATGAACCTTGAAACTTTGTCGATCTGTGGCACCATTTGACTATAAGAAATAAATATATGTATATTTTTCACAAAAGCATCATTGGTCTGTTGGTTAGTACATTATTTTTCATATGTGAGAAAAATCTTACAAACCAACTCCACGAAAGGAAATTTATGTCCTTATTGTACTTTTATAAATATATAAGATGACACATAACAAATTGATACCGTGACACTTTTCACAATCCTATAATTTTTTACACTATTACAGAGGAACAAAGCGGTGGCTCGTGCTGCTGTATCCAATACATTAGGAGTCAGTCCACACCGAGACATTTCACTATATATAATTGTTCTTTAAAAGATAGAAGAAACCCTTCATGATGATCAGATCTTACAACGAAAATTGAAAAATACTCATCATTCTTTTACAAAAACGAGAATATTCAAAACTATTTATGAAAGGGGTATCACTCAAGGGTGATATTTTTATGGAGGTATAACTTAACCTCACAAAACATGATAAACATTCAAAGTATTAGTGTTGGAAGAAAACTTAATTAAAACTAACATAATATTTAAACAATTTTGTAAAATGAGATTAAAAGGCCTAATTTAAATATTAGAAATTCGGAAATGTTTATACTCACACCACTTACAATATATGAACTCAAAATAAATATGATCGAGTGGAACAAAGTAACTATCAAATGATGAATGTTGATTTCGAAACTCAAATCATAATCTTAAATAACATGAAGATGTTATTGATGCGTTTTTTATAGAGTTTACAGGAGGGTGTAGGGCACTGAATTTTCGGACATAAAAGTTCTCCAGATGTTTTCATGAGATATGGAGTAAACCCTATATAACAACACCAATGTTGAAATTTTGAGAACACATGAATGTTCACGGTGAGTTTGTGGACGCTTGCATTCACACTTTTCATTAAAAAAAATTGTAAATTTTCGTTCGTTGAAAGTATTGATATGTCATAATTTTTTTGTTATGGGCGTCCAAAAATATAGATCATGTGGACATACGAATTGACTTTGATAATTATTTACATTAAATGTAAATTTAATTCCTTTGGACAAAAAAATTTCAATCGATGAAATCTTATTTTAGCAAGCATCAAAACGTTATTCACATTTTACAAGCAGTAGAACGTAGAAATGATATGGTATTATATTCGCCACAAAATTACCTCATATTACATGTAGAATATATCAAACCGACATCTAAACTCAAATCGATGGATTATAAGTAATGCACAATTGATTACCGAGATGAAACGTTAATAACATAACATCTATAGAATTTGAGAGAAAAGATGTTTAGAGCATCTTCAACAGCTATGCTATAATTTTTCTATGGTAAGTATGTTAGCATATGATATAGCATAGTTGTTAGAGCAAAAAATTGTCAAAATCTTACTTTTTTTCTACTTTAGCATAGTTGTTGGAGATGCTCCTAACGTAGAAAACATAGAGGCTAGTTGGTCACCATTTAAATGGGTTCAATAATACGCTTGGCCCCACCACCATCTTGCCTCTATGGGTCATAGGATCCTATTACCATTTACTTTATAAATATATACAATATTCAAATATAAAAAATTGTTTTTTAAATATTTTTGAAAAATGAAAAATATAAATTATGTTTTATCTTTATATATATTAAAACAACAACCAAGGTAAATGGTGTGGCATTATAAGAATTGAGTATTGGGGTATTGGTGAATTATGGTTGATTTGAGACATCCGACATTGGTGAGAGATTGAAAGATTACAATAGAGTGACATGTATAAAGAAAGAGGGATAGAATGTTATTGTGTCAACTCATGAGTTTGAGTCATAAAGTTATCTTATTTGGATAACACTATTTTTACAAAACAAATCTTATTATATAAAATCAATCAATCATCAATATCTTTATCTTTATCTATACTATATTATAAAAGTTCTATTACCGTTCTTGAAAAAGTTGGTTAATGGAAAAGGGTTTTTGGAAAGTTAAATTTTACATTTATCACCCTTACAATTAATTATTTAATTTACTTTTTATCCCTTGTTTTTTCATTTTTCATTTTACACCCTTATTATTTTAACACAAATAATCGTATATAAATAAAAATGCAATGAAAAAATACGTTTCTTTTTTTACAAGTTATACCATTATAATCTTCTCGTCAATACCTTTAAAACGAGCCCAATATTGAATATTTTTAAGTTTAACCGTACTATTAAATATCATGAATATCTACGAATTAAATCTCTACTACTATATAAAAAAACTAATACAGTTATTGTACAAACTTTTGTACAATAACACTTATCACCCTAAGTTTTTATACAATAACACTTATTACCCTAAGCTTTTATACAATAACATTTATCACCCTTGTAATGTTACATTTGTCACCCTTACAATTACTTATTTAATTCATTTTATATCCCTTATTTTTTCATTTTTCATTTTACACCATTATCATATTAACACAAATAATCGTATATGAACAAAAATGCAATGAAAAATACGTTTCTTTTTCTACAAATTATACTATTATAATCGTCTCATCAATATCTTCAAAACGAGTCCACTATTGAATATTTTTTAATTTAACCGTACTATTAAATATCATGAATATCTACGAACTAATTTGTTTTCTATCCATACGTTTTGTTTTTTTCCATCGTTAACACATTAAAAATACATAATCGTAAAATACGTTTTTATTATAAATTATATCATTATAATTTTTTTTGTCAATAATTGTAATATAAACTAATTATTGAATATATTTATGGGTTTAGGGTTTCATAAATTGTGATTCATAGGTCATGGTTGGATTGTTGATGACATGTCTATAAGGAAGTAACATTAATTGTTCGTTATTTATTTACATTCCGCTGCATCGCGCGGGTATATGCCTAGTATATATTAAAACAACAACCAAGGCGAATGATGTCCCACATTGATGGAGAAAAGAAAGTTTGACAAATGTTAATGACTATATAAAAGGTGGAGATAATGAATCCAAATGTGAAATGCTTAGGTTGGTTCAATGTAAATTTCAACCACCATCATATTTCCAAAAAATATTTGTTTAAAAGTATATAGTTGGCTTATTTCGGCTATTTTCTTTTGTAAAAAATGATTATTATTTATTAGAGTGAATTGTGGATTTGGTCCTGTGGTTTAGTGATTTCTTTGACCATGGTCCTCATTCTATGTTTATTGTGGATATAGTCCATGTGGTATGCAATATATTGTGGTTAGGGTCCCTAAACACTAACACCGTTAACTTTTAAGGGTTAAAGATATCATGTGTCTTGTCACTATGGGTATAATAGTCATTTTACTTTTCCCTTTTAATTTATTCTATACGCCTTTAAAACAAAGAATACTAAATTGTGGGTTTGGTCCTTATGCATCACTCATCATCTTTAAAACACATTTATCATCTCTCTTAATTTTTTTTTTATCCAATCTTCATTGTCAAAGTACAAGAAAAATTCAATTGTTAAAGTGCAATAAGACATTACTTGAATTTAAAAATAACAATTGTTTGAACCTAACACTATATCATTAAAAAAAAACTATCAAAATAACAATTGTTTGAAACCAACATTATATCCCAAAAAAAAAAAATCCATCAAAATGACAATTGTTTTATATCAACATTACATCCCGAAAAAGTAAACCCATCAAAATAACAATTGTTTGATATTAACATAACATCCCGAAAAAGAAAACTCATCAAAATAACAATTGTTTGATATCAATATAACATCTCGAAAAAAAACAACTCATCAAAATAACAATTGTTTGATATCAATATAACATCTCGAAAAAAAACAACCCATCAAAATAACAATTGTTTGACCTTGTTTTTAGCTCCCACTTGTCAGTCCCTTACAAGTTCTTGGGTTGTGACCTTGTTTTTTTGCATTTCACACATCTAACCGTCTTCCCAAACAGAAGAGTTGAGTCAAGCAATTGGGAAATAAAGTAAACTATCAAGGCTGGAGACGACGGGAGATGTGTGAAATGCAAAAAACAAGGTCAAACAATTATTATTTTGATGAGTTTTTTTTTTTATTTTGAGATGTTATGTTGATATCAAACAATTGTTATTTTGATGGTTTTTCTTTTTCGAGATGTTATGTTGATATCAAACAATTGTTATTTTGATGAGTTTACTTTTTCGGGATGTAATTTTGATCGTTTTGATGGGTTTTTTTTGGGGATGTAGTGTTGGGTTCAAACAATTGTTATTTTGATAGTTTTGTTTTAGGATGTAATGTTGAGTTCAAACAATTGTTATTTTTAAATGCAAGTAACATCTTTTTGCACTTTAACAAATGAATTTTTCTTGTACTTTGACAATGAAGATTGGATAAAAAAAATTAAGAGATATGATAAATGTGTTTTAAAGATGATGAGTGATGCATATGGACCAAATCCACAATTTAGTATTCTTTGTTTTAAAGGTATATAGAATAAATTAAAAGGGAAAAGTAAAATGGCTATTATACCCATAGTGTGCAAGGCACATGATGCCTTTAACCCTTAAAAGTTAACGGTGTTAATGTTTAGGGACCCTAGCCACAATATATTGCATACCCCAGGGACTATATCCACAATAAACATAGAATAGGACCATAGTCAAAAAAATCACAAAACCACAAGGACCAAATCCACAATTCACTCTATTTATTATTATAATAACAAATGTTAGTGAGTATATTAAGGAGAAAATAATGAATTGAAATCAATATATTTACCAATATCAAAGAAATGATAAAACAACAACCAAGGTGAATGATTTGGCATAATGTGATTGAGAATTTTTCAAACCTTGGATTGCGAGTTTAAGTTGGTTGTCCCACATTGATGGAGTAAATAATGTTCGGCAAATGTTAGTGAATATATAAAATGTGGAGATGACGAATCCAAATGTGAAATGTTTAGATTGGTTAAATGTACATTTTAACCACCATCGTATTTCCAAAAATATTTGTTTAAAAATATATAGATGGCTCATTTTGGTTGAATTTTTTTGTAAAACAAGGATATTATTTATTATTATAATCTTTATCTTTATCTTTATTATTTCTCAAATATTGGATTGTGAGTTAAGTTGATTGTCCCACATTGATGGAGAAGAGAAACTTTGGCAAATATTAGTGAATATATAAAAGGTGGAGATTGTGAATCCATATGTGAAATACTTAGGTTGGTTAAATGTAAATTTTAACCATCTTATTTCCAAAAAACATATTTGCTTAAATCTTTATCAATATATACATATATATATATATATTAAAAGAAGAATCAAGAAAAATAACTTGCATCATGAGGTTTGAGTATTCCTTAAATCTTGAAATTTGGTTGAGTTTCATCATCTCACGTTGGTGAGAAGATGAAAGTTTTGAAGTAGGAATAGACTATAAGAAATGAGGGATGGATGTTTTTTTATCAACTCATGTGGTTGGATAAATATAGTTTACCCTATTTTTGTATCTCCCACATTGTTGAGAAGATGCAATTTTTGAAGTTTGAAGCGAATATATAAGAAATGAGGGGTAAGTGTTTTTGTGTTACTAATGTGGGTGACTCAATTTAGCCTACCCTATTTTAGCAAAAAAAAATTATATATAACAAATAATTAAAATAATGACTTTGTGATAACTAATAAAGTTGACTCATTTTACATTACCAACCAATATATCAATATCAATCATTAATCGATATATATATATATGTATATATATTAAAAGAGAAACCAAGGATAATGACTTGGCATCATGAGGTTTGAGTATTCCTCAAATCTTGAAATGTGGTTGAGTTTCATCATCCCACATCGGTTAGAAGATGAAAGTTTTGAAGTAGGAAGTGACTATAAAAAAAGATGGATGGATGCTTTTGTGTCAACTCATGTTGTTGGGAACTGAAGATGTGACTAAGTTATTAATGTTGCCAGTTCAGAATTAGTACTGCCAGAGCATGTTAAAGATAATACTGCTAGGTATTACTACTTCTAGTAGAATTAATACTGCTAGTCAAAGTTAGTGCTGCTTGAACAAAGTTAGTATTGCTTAGCCAGTTAGTACTGCTAGAGGTTAGTGCTGCTTAGTAGTTAATGTTGCCGAGACTCAGTTAAAGCTTCCAAGTTGATCAAGATGATTAATGCTGCTTATGAGATAAACTGAAGATAATGTTGAAGAGACCGCGTGTGAAGATAAACATGGAAAGCTGAAGATAATTATGAAGATTATTCTGAAGATCTTTTTATGTTTAGTAATTATCTTTTATTCAGTATATGTATAGAATTTATAGAATAGTTTAGAATTAATAATTTCATTCTGTGTTTTTTTATAGAGAGAGAATCAACCTCAAGGCATAGTTCCTAATTCTAGAGAAGTAGAATTCGTCTTGAAAGAGCTTGTTCTTCAAGATTGAAGTTGTGTGTGTAATCTTGTAATTTCAATCATTCAATACAAGTTTACAAGTTGTTCATCATATTTACTGTTTGTTTACTGTTTCATTGAATATCAAAGTGTTATTCCGCAAACTTCTTTGATATTGTTTCTGAGTATTCATAATTCTTGTTGAGAATTCGATCCTGACAAGTGGTATCAGAGCCTTATCTCTCAGAAACATTCATTCATTCAACATGGAAAACTTTGTAGAATCAAACGGTACTCTTGTCTCTAAGCTTCCAATGCTCAAACCCAATGAGTTTGACATGTGGAAGATCAGAATCAGGCAATACATTCTCCTCACTGACTACTCAATGTGGGATGTCATTGAGAATGGCCCCTCTACTGAAGGCCAGATTGGACCAGATGGGAAAAGATCTCCACCAAAGACAGATGGTGAGAGGAAGATCAGACAGACAGACAGAGATGAAGGCCTTGAGCACCCTGCTCTTGGCCATCCCCAATGAATATCAGCATCAATTTTGTAACTGCACTGATGCTCAGATTCTTTAGAATGCTCTAGAGAAAAGATTTGTTGGAACTAAGAGCACCAAAAGAAATCAAAGGGATGTTCTGAAGCAGCAGTATGAGAACTTCACTTCTTCAAAGAATGAGTCTATGACTCAAACTTTTGACAGGTTCAACAAGCTTATTGGTGAACTGGCTACTGTTGGAGTAAAGATGGAGCAAGATGATATCAACAGGAAGTTCCTCAGATCTCTTGGGGATGAATGGACTATGTACACTGTCTCATATAGACAGAGTGACAATCTGGAAGAGAAGGAACTAGATGATTTGTATAATGATCTAAGAGTCTTTGAATCTGAAGTAGAAGCTAAGAAGAAGCCCACTGGGTACATTCATAATGCAACACTTCTATCAGCATCTACTGATACTACTGCCAACCCTGAACCTGTTAGTGCTGCTAGTGGAGTGAATTCAGAAAAAGGTACAGAAACTGTCTTTGAAGCCTTTTTGTCCAGTCACAGCAACAACTCCTTGATTAATGATGATCTGGAACAACTTCACCCTGATGATCTGGAGGAGATGGACATCAAATGGCAGATGGCCATGTTATCTATGAGGGTGAAGAAGTTTATTAAAAGAACTGGGAGGAATAACTTCTCTCAAAGAAGAGAAGATGGAGCTGGTTTTGACAAGACAAAGGTGGAATGCTATAAGTGCCACATGAAGGGACACTTTGCTAGAGAGTGCAGAAGTGGTGTGCCAAACAACAACCACCAACAAGCTCAGAATGGAGGCTACAATCAAAACAAGAACTCTGCTCAAGCCCTTGTTTCTCAACAAGGAATGGGGTTTGACTGGAGTGACCAAGCTGAGGAAGCCATTCAGAATCAAGCTCTTATGGCAAAGGTATCTGATCTCCCCTCTGAGGTAATTTCTAATCTTTGTACTCAAACTTGCATAGACACTGTCAAAAGGTACAGGGATCACAATCAAAACATGTGTGATGACCTCAAAAGATTAGAAAAGGACAGAAGAGATTATGTGTTGATAGTTGAGAGGTTTGAAGAACAAATCAAAGGCTTCTAAGCCAATGAACTTCAACACTCTTATGACACAAACTACTGGAAGTGGGAAAAGAATGAGTTAGAGACCAAACTGTCTAAGTCAAAAGAAGAGAATGATAAGTTGAAAGAAGAACTAGCTAAGGTTAAGCTTGATATAGAAAAGTTTTCATATGCCTCAAAAGCAATGGATTCTCTTCTAAAGGCTCAGATTCATGATAAGATGAAGCCTGGTATTGGATACAACAACACACCCCCTCCTTACAACAACACCTACATTCCTCCTACATCAGACTTGTTAGAGACCAAGGAGAAAAAGGACTTGTCTGAGAAAACCTTTAAGATAGATCCTTTGAATGAGGTGGTTATTGAAGATATGACTGAGAAAGAAGCCTGTGAGAATAGGAACAATGCTGTGAGTAAAGAGATACCCTTAGAGAACAACATTGTTACCAATAAGGGTGGGGGAAGAATCTGGGTCAAGTCTAAAGAGATAGAGAAGACCAAAGGAAAAGCTAACAAGGTCCATTACAAACAGACCACTGTTGTGAATCATGGCCCTTGTAAACAGTGTGCTTGCAATAAAACTGAGAGCCTAAGTTCTGGTACAAAAAGAGGTAATCAAAGAAACTGGAATAATCAATGGGCTCAGAAACAAGGAGTTGATCTGAGTAAAATAATCAGACCAAAACCTTGTTTCATATGTGGCAAGTTGAATCATTTGGCTAAGCACTGTTTCTTTAACCCTATTAACCAAAGGATGAACTTTCAAAGATTTGTGCAAAAACCTGTTGGTTATAGGAAGGCTGGAAAGAAACATGTGGCTAAGAAATCTGTTGAAACCAAAGGCCAAATGAAGAAAAAGGTTTTAAAAGAAAGTATTAAAATGTGGGTGCCTAGAAGCACTAAAACTGTTAGTACTGCTACCTCAAATAGTACTGCTGACAGGGATAGTGCTGCCAGTAGCAATACTGCTGCTACCAGTGTTAGTACTGCTAAGAATATTAATGCTTCTAACACTGTTAGTACTTCTTCAAAAGTTACTACTGCTGACACAGTTACTACTTCTAACAAGGTTAGTACTGCTAATGCAGTTAGTACTTCTAAAACCAGTACTGCTTCTAGCAAATGTGCAGCAAAACCCATTATTGTGACAAAGTACTCCAGAAATGAGGAGTCAAAGTTTAAAAATCTTGTCAAGAAGGAATGCAAATATTTTGATGAGAAAGGGGTACCCAAGACCACTTTGGCTTGGGTTCCTAATCAATACTAACTGATTTATTTTATGTGAAGGGCAACCAACAGCTCAAGGGAAAGAGCATCTGGCATGTTGATAGTGGTTGCTCTAGTCACATGACAGGCAACATGTCATGCCTTCAGGATTTCAAGCATATCAATGGAGGACATATTGCATTTGGAGACAATCTTACAGGTGGAAAAATAAGTGGGAAAGGTAATGTTACAAAAGGTAAGATGACATTTGAGGATGTCTACTATGTTGATCAGTTAAAGTACAACCTGTTAAGTGTATCACAGCTTTGTGACAAACAACATAGTATATTATTTACCAATACAGAATGTATGATCCTTGCTCCAGGATTCAAGGTAGTTGATGAAAGCATGATACTACTTAGAACTCCAAGAAAGGACAATGTTTATTGTCTAGATATGGACAATGTTTCAAGTGATTCATCCCTGAACTATCTTGTTTCAAAAGCTTCTGTGGATGAATCCTCTCTTTGGCACAGAAGGATGTGTCACATGAACTTCAAGACAATGAACAAACTTGTTAAAAATAACCTTGTAAGAGGTTTACCATCAAAAGTCTTTTCATGTGATGATCATTGTGTTGCTTGTCTTAAAGGCAAACAGCACAAAACTTCTCATAAGACCAAAGAATTTAATACAATTTCTTCTTGTCTCCAGTTATTGCATATGGATCTGTTTGGTCCTACAAATGTTATGAGTATAGGCAAGAAATCATACTGCTTGGTTATTGTTGATGATTACTCTAGATTTACTTGGGTATATTTTTTAAGGACTAAGGATGAGATAAGTGGACTGATCAAATTCTTTATCCTAAGAATTGAAAACCAAACAAATCAAAAAGTAAAAGTCATTAGATCAGACAATGGAACTGAATTTAAAAATCTTGATCTAAACACCTTTTGTGAAGAAAAAGGCATTGAGAGACAATATAGTGCTCCTAGGACTCCACAACAAAATGGAGTTGCTGAAAGAAGGAATAGGACACTAATTGAGGCTGCTAGATCTCTGTTAGCAGATTCAAAACTGCCAATCACTTTCTGGGCTGAAGCAGTTAATACTGCCTGTTATGTCCAAAACAGAGTTCTAGTGGTCAAGCCAAAGAACAAGACCCCATATGAGCTTTTAAACAATAGAAAACCATTTATTGGTTTTCTTAAACCTTTTGGGTGTCCGTGTACAATTCTCAATACCAAATCTCACTTAGGTAAGTTTGATAGCAAAGCAGATGATGGTTTTCTTGTTGGGTACTCATCTCAGAGTAAGGCTTACAAAATTTTTAACTCTTCTTCTAGAATAATTGAAGAAAGTGACAATGTCAAATGCAATGAGAACACACCAAATCCTATTGGGTCTGGTCCTCAGTGGTTGTTTGACATTGATTCACTAACTAACTCTTTTGGTTTCAGTAGTGATGATTATGCAGGTTCAGGTAGTGGAGGATCAGGGACTACACAAGTTCAAGAAAACATACCTCAGTCTGTGATTTTTCCCATACCTACAGTGGATCCTATTGAAGACTGTGAAAAGGAGCCATCTACTGAACCAAATCAGAGTGAAGAAGAAAGGAGAGATGAGGAGAATCAAGAGAATAAAGAACCAGAAGTAGCTGCTGAAATCACCTCAGTTGAGTTGAATGACTCCAATCTAGAGGTGGGACTCAATGAAGAATCTAGTCATCAAACAAGAACACAAAAGAATCATCCTCCTCAGCTGGTAATAAGGGATATCTCTTCTCCTATGATGACTAGAAATCAAAGCAGGCTGCAAGATATGCAAGACCAACAGCATACAGTGCTCTCTTGCTTTCTATCCCAGCTTGAGCCTAAGAAGGCTTATGATGCTATGAAAGATTCCAGTTGGATAGAAGCTATGCAAGAAGAGCTGCTCCAATTCAAGCTGCAAGATGTTTGGGATCTGGTAGACCTTCCTAAAGGTCAAAGAGCAATAGGTACAAAATGGGTCTTCAGGAACAAGAGAGATGAGAGAGGAATAGTAATAAAGAACAAAGCAAGGTTGGTGGCACAAGGGTACACACAAGAAGAAGGAATAGATTATGAAGAAGTATTTGCACCAGTGGCTAGGATAGAAGCAATCAGATTGTTCCTGGCCTATGCTTCTTATATGAAGTTTAAAGTCTATCAAATGGATGTAAAAAGTGCATTTCTATATGGCTCAATTGAAGAAGAAGTATATGTCTGTCAACCACCAGGGTTTGAAAACCCAAGCTATCCAGACAGAGTATACAAACTGAAGAAAGCACTTTATGGACTGCATCAAGCACCAAGAGCATGGTATGACACTCTGTCATCCTATCTCTTGGAAAATGGCTTTGAAAGAGGAGTCATTGATAAAACTCTGTTCATCAAGAGAAAGAAGAATGACATCTTGCTGGTCCAAATCTATGTAGATGATATCATCTTTGGATCCACAAGAGACAATATGTGTAAGGAGTTTGAGGATCTCATGCATCAAAGGTTCAAAATGAGTTCCATGGGGGAACTTACTTTCTTCCTTGGACTCCAAGTCCAACAGAAGTCAGATGGTATTTTTATTTGTCAGTCCAAGTATGTGCAGGACATTCTAACCAAGTTTGGTTTCTCAGACTCAAAGCCTGCCAGCACACCTATGGAGACACACAAGCAGATAACAGCAGATCTTGAGGGGAGGATATGGATGTTCATCACTATAGATCCATGATTGGCTCTCTCATGTATCTTACAGCCTCTAGGCCAGATATAATGTTTCCAGTCTGTGTGTGTGCAAGATTTCAAGTTAGGCCAAAGCAATCACACTATCAAGCTGTTAAGAGGATATTCAGATATCTCAAAGGGCAACCTAGATTGGGACTTTGGTATCCTTATGACTCATCATTCGACCTACTTGCATACTCAGACAGTGACCTAGGTGGAGCAAACTTGGACAGAAAATCTACTTCTGGAGGATGCCAGTTTTTGGGTGCAAGACTAGTATCATGGCAGTGCAAGAAACAAACCACAGTGTCCACATCTACAACAGAAGCAGAGTACATAGCAGCTGCAAGTTGCTGTTCTCAAGTCTTATGGATTCAGAATCAAATGCTGGACTATGGAGTAACCTTTCTACACACTCCAATCTTTATTGATAATAGCAGTGCTATTAGCATTGTTAATAATCCTGTCAAGCACTCAAAGACAAAGCACATTGAGATCAGGTATCACTTTATAAGAGACTGCAATGAAAAGAAGCTTATTCAAGTTGTAAAAGTTCATACTGATAACCAGTTTGCTGATCTATTCACTAAAGCCTTTGATGTGGGTAGATTCACTTTCTTGGTAACAAGTGTGGGAATGATCAACTCTGAATAAGCTCCTACTTAAAAAGTGGTTCAATACCTGTATATAGTTTATGTTTGGTGTTACTAATCTTCTTCTTCAGGAAATGTATAGCAGTACTCAGTTCATCACAAGCTTAAAAGTGTAAGTATGGTTAATACTGCCAGTACAGTTTTAGTACTGCCAGTACAGTGTTAATACTGCTAGTGGTTAATACTGCTCTCAGTTAATACTGCTAGTTAGTTAATACTGCTAGTGGTTAATACTGCTCTCAGTTAATACTGCTAGTTAGTTAATACTGCTAGTGGTTAATACTGCTCTCAGTTAATACTGCTAGTTAGTTAATACTGCTAGTGGTTAATACTGCTCTCAGTTAATACTGCTAGTTAGTTAATACTGCTAGTGGTTAATACTGCTCTCAGTTAATACTGCTAGTTAGTTAATACTGCTCTAGGTTAATACTGCTTTTGTCCCGAATACTATAAATACCCTTTGCCCGCCTAAAAGTTTATAACGACTCTTTGCATACTGTTCACTTGCGCTCTAACCCTTTTCTCTCAAGTACCAAGTTTTCAGGCAAGAACCCTCAAGTTTAATGGCATCCATGGCATTCATCGACGAGCACAATGAAATCGCGATGCTCCAAAAGCCAAAACAAGCCGAAGGTTTTCACCAGATAGTCGACTTTTTGAGGACAAGTCACATTGTTCATGCTCTCACCGTGTCTCCTACCATCTACATAGAGCATCAGAGGCAATCCTGGGCCAATGCCACTACTAGCAATGAAAATGGAGTGCAGTGCATCAAAACAAGGGTGTGTGACAAACCCTTGACAGTTACTGAGGAAACCATTCACATCTGTCTACGTCTAGACGATGCTTCAGGTATATCTTCTATTCCAAATGAGGATTTGTTTTCAAACCTCACCAGAATGGGGTATGAAGGCCAATTGGGGATTTTCAAGTTTTTCAAAGCTCAATTTTCACCCCAATGGAGGTTCTTTGTTCATACCCTGATGCACTGTATTTCTAAGAAAACAACTGGCTGGAGCCAATTTAGCAGTCCCATTGCCTATGCTTTGGTATGTTTATCTACTGCTAGAAAATATAATTTTTCTTTAATGATCTTCAATGATCTTGTCTCAAACCTGGACAACAAGAAGAGTTTCTTCATGTATCCCAGGTTTGTACAGACAGTTATTACCAATGAATTGACGGATATACCTCACTTTGATGGGGTATATGTACCTAAACCCCCTAAAGGCAATCTCTTCTCAAATATGAGAAGATCTGCTAGGGACTCGGAAGGAGTTGACACCCCATTGTTCTCAACAATGATGGTGGTGTCCCAACCACAAGAAGGTATGGCAGCAGGGTCAAGGCCCTCATTAGACAATCCCACTGCTAGCCAATCCCAACCTTCCTACTCTATATCTATCCCCCAATCCTTACTTCATAAGCCCACTTCTCCTATTACCCAAACTTATAAAAGGAAACAGGTAAAGAAGGCTCCTTCCCTTCTTGTACCATCACCCACTGAGCCTTTAAGCCCTCTAAGGGAGAATTCTCCTTTAGAGAATATCCACAGGAAAACCATAGGGGTGTCTCCCAACCCCAAGGAGGTGCTCACTGAGGTGGAGGTTGAGCATATGGGTGTTAAGGCTGCCACTACTCCTGCTAGCACGGAGGAGGTCAGTGGTAACATACATAAGACCTTCCCAATGGCAACTTTAGGTGAGCAATCATCCAAAGGTCCCAGGTGCCAAAAAACCAAGGGGTGGATAGTGCTTCTGCTAGGCAGAAGGCTTCCACTACTAAAAGATCCAATGATCATTCAAAAGGGGGTAACACTCCTGGAGAAGGTGAGGACAGATATAACTATGAAGAATTGATGGAAACCATGGGAAACATCAACCTGGACGTTCTTAAACAAGGCAAAGAAATAGATGAAATGAAGCTGGTAATCTTGTCTCAACAAGCACAGATTGCCAAGCTAAAGAAAATGGTGTCAAGGCTAGTACAAAAGAAGAGAAGAAAACAGTATGTTTTGAAGAAGAGATCAACTGCTAAAGATGCTTCCAACAAGGGGGAGAAAGAAAGGTCTTCTGAAAAGGGAGATGAAGTTGAGGGGGAGAAAGAGGATGGGATAGAAGCAGAAACAGAATTTGCTCAAGAAGCAGAAACTGTTAATGCTGCTGAAACAGCAGAAACAGTTAATGTTGCTGAAGCAAAAGAAGAAGTAGAAACAGAGGAAGCAGTAACAGGGCTTTCTGTAGAAGAACTAGAGATTGCAGAAACACTGGTTAAAGCCAAGAATGACACTCCCAAAGCAAAGGGAGTGGTCATAAATGAAGGGGGAGCAAAGAAGACAGAAAAGAAAGACAAGGCTGCAGATACAAAGGGAAAAGGAAAGGTGAAGATTGTTGAATATGAAATGCCTTCAAAGAGAAAGACTCAAATTGAATTGGATGAGGAAATAGCAAAGAAGCTTCAAGAACAGATGGAAAAGGAGGAACAACTCCAAACTGAAACTGATAGAGAACTTGCAAAGATTATGGCCAGAAAGCTAAATGCAGAGTATCAGAAGAATATAAATGAAGCAGCTCAGGCCAAGAAACTTCAAGTCAAAAGAATGTCAAGTCAAAGCAAAAAAGACAACCTTCCAAGACCTTTTTGGCCAATCAGGAAAGAAGAAAAATGATAAATTTCCTGAAAGGTGCAATTGGGGTTAAGGGAGAGATGTTCACCAACATGGCATACAGCAAGGTTGAGGAGCTGTACAAGAAGGAAATGGCCAAACTTCAAGGGGACTCATCTCAAAGGGAAGAGGATGAAAGAAGAATGAAGGAGAGGCATGACCTCAATATTCAACAACCATTCCCTGAGGAGATCACACCAACAAAGAACACAGCTGAAGAAATGAAGGAAGAGCATGAGAATGTGGGTGTAGAAGCTAAGTCTGCAAAAAGGGTAGAAACCATTGCTTCAAAAAGGATTTTCAAAAGGCCAAGAGTAGAAGAAAAAGCAGAAACTGCAGCAGAATCAGTGCATAATCCAGAACAGTCCAATAAGCAAACTGATGAGAATATGAATGTCTACATGACTATAGTAGAACCTATAAAGGCTGTTCCAATCTCCATGAAAGCTCCTGAGATCACCTTTTGGGACATTCTAAGAGATAATGGAAAGGATTTCTTCAGAATCAAAAGAGCTGATGGTACCTTTGAAGCATTTTCAACCTGGGGGAGAGTGATCAGAGGTTGTTCAAGAGAAGACATAGAAGAAATGTACAAAGTGGGAATGAAACTCTATGAACCTGTGTTGAAAAGTACTGAAGAAAATCTTCTCAAAGTGGCAATGGAATACTTATGCATGATGTTTGAACCAGAGAAGGTAGTTTACAGAATTAAAGATCATCATCATGAGTATGGATTTAAGAAGATTGATTACTGGATGCTATTTGAAAACTGTGGTGTATACATGATTACTATTGACAAATGTTATCATGAATACTACCTAGTGGACAAAATTTATAATCACAGCAAGGAGAAGCTAGCAGGGATGCTAAAAGCTAAGTTAGTATGCACAAAGGATTCAGAAATGGCCAGAATTGTGGTGAGAAGAACTATCAATCAAAGTCTGGGCCTAGATCCAAATTTGGGCAACTGAGCCTGAGGTGTTGAAAGCATCTTGAAGATCAGATCTGAAGAACTTGACTTCTCTTTCTAAAAGTCAAGTTAGGGGGAGATTGTTGGGAACTGAAGATGTGACTAAGTTATTAATGCTGCCAGTTCAGAATTAGTACTGCCAGAGCATGTTAAAGATAATACTGCTAGGTATTACTACTTCTAGTAGAATTAATACTGCTAGTCAAAGTTAGTGCTGCTTGAACAAAGTTAGTACTGCTTAGCTAGTTAGTACTGCTAGAGGTTAGTGCTGCTTAGTAGTTAATGCTGCTGAGACTCAGTTAAAGCTTCCAAGTTGATCAAGATGATTAATGCTGCTTATGAGATAAACTGAAGATAATGTTGAAGAGACCGCGTGTGAAGATAAACATGGAAAGCTGAAGATAATTATGAAGATTATTCTGAAGATCTTTTTATGTTTAGTAATTATCTTTTATTCAGTATATATATAGAATTGATAGAATAGTTTAGAATTAATAATTTCATGCTGTGTTTTTTGATAGAGAGAGAATCAACCTCAAGGCATAGTTCCTAATTCTAGAGAAGTAGAATTCGTCTTGAAAGAGCTTGTTCTTCAAGATTGAGGTTGTGTGTGTAATCTTGTAATTTCAATCATTCAATACAAGTTTACAAATTGTTCATCATATTTACTGTTTGTTTACTGTTTCATTGAATATCAAAGTGTTATTCCACAAACTTCTTTGATATTGTTTCTGAGTATTCATAATTCTTGTTGAGAATTCGATCCTGACACATGTGGTTTGCTAAATATAGCATACCCTATTTTTGTATCATCCCGCATTGTTTAGAAGATGCAAGTTTTGAAGTTTGAAGTGAGTATATAAGAAATGAGGGGTAAGTGTTTATATAACAAATAGTTAAAATAATGACTTTGTGATAACTAATAAAGTTGACTCATTTTACATTACCCAACCAATATATCAATATTAATCATTAGTGTTTGCTTCATTTGAGAAATGGTAAATATATGAGAAATAGAGAAGTAATCCTAGCCATTCA